>CM062820.1:24306577-25529191 GCA_031772625.1 Pinus tabuliformis
GTTATAAGACAAGCTATTAAAGTTGTCATTGTTGAACTCTGTTCTCGATGAAAGTTGCTCGAGCTGCCACTAGCTCCACTAAATCCACATGGCTATCAACAACTATGTAAACAATGGCATTTACATGGCTCTAAAAGTTTAGAGCAACGACGATCATATCCCCTAAACTTTTTAGAGCCATGTAAATGCCATTGTTTACATAGTTGTTGATAGCCATGTGGTTTAGTGGAGCCAACAATGGCATTTACATGGCTCTAAAAGTTTAGGGGGATATGACCGTCGTCGCTCTAAAAAGAAAGCTTACTCTAAGCAAAATTTTAGATCCGCAAAAAACAAAAAAATCATTCATAGAAGGCCTCCCAGAGAATACAAAAAAACACGCCAGTTTCATCAAAAGGCCAAAACAGAAGCAAATATTTTGCTTCCATTGCAATGAAAAAGGACATATTGCTCCAAATTGTCCAAAAGTGAAAAAAGACAAACAATAATCTGGTAAGAAGAAACAATTTAGCTATAAGAATAAATCTGGCAAGGTAAATATTATTGATCTCCCTTCTAGCTGTGAAGAATTAACAGATTCAAAAAATTATTATGATCTAAATGACCAAATACATGATGTTTATGAAGAAGAAGAATCTGAAGTTGAATATTGCAAAGATCCACATTGTAATGAATGTTTTCAAGAACTCTGTGAATGCACTGATCCTGACATTTGCAAATGTAATGCAGTCAGGATGTTCAGACCACTATCAAATGAAAGCTTAGATCATGATGAGCTTTCTAGAAATTATTTTACACAAATGGTTAATGTTGATGATCCAAAACTCAAAGAAATGTATAAAGGATTGTTGATGACCCATCTTCAACAGTCCAAGTCACAGCAATATCAAGAACAGCAAAAGACACAGATAAATCATCAACATAGCTATATTCCTTCTGCAACCTTATTTTCAGTTGATGGTCTAACAAGACAATTCAGACAACAAACAATTGAAGATGATCTTCCTCAAACACTTCTTGCAATTAGTCAAGCTATCAAAGATCTCAGAAAAGAAATCAAAGAGAATAGAAGGCTATGCATTGAAGCACATCAGGGGCACAATATACATTCTTTACATGCACAACCCACAAAAGGAGAATATTCACAAACAGAATAGAAAGAACCAAAAAGACAGCCTGATCCATATCATGATCCAATGAAAGGGATTTTCAAATCTGAAGACTTTGAAATTCCAGATGAAGAATTTGAAGATCCTAGATCTGGATTAGGAATGAATGCAATGAACGCAAATGTAATGTACTGTGTAAAAATGAAAATCAGAATTGGTTCTTCCATAGAATGGTGGAAGGTTCTAATTGATACAGGTTCAAGATTGAACATAGTAAGCGGCACTGTAATTCCCTATCCTCAAAGACAAAAGACAAAGTGTCCAGGAGTTGTTACTGCAAGTGGAGAAATCAAGACAACGGAAGAAGCTATAATAGATGTCTTCGTTTCTCAATCTGAAGGAATTCAAGTTCATGCTCCATTAGTCACAGGGCTTGATTGTGCTATGTACTTAGGAACTCCTTTCCTGAGCAATTTCAGAAGACATGGAAGCACTTATGATGAAAAATCACAGAAATGGGGATATTTTCTTCTCTTCAAAGGTATAGATTATTTCTATCCTTTTATTCATTCCAATTCTCCTAATAGATTGAGCAGAATTGACAGGTTACAGAATACCTTGGCAAAGATGGAGAAGAAGAAAGAAATGCTCAAGATTGATGAAAATCTTCTGAAAGGCAAATTTGAAAAAGAAATAAGTGAGATCTCTCAGAAACTAAAATCTTGTTGTTCTGAAGATCCAAATGCCTTTTGGCATATTCATAAACATGAAGTAGAATTGCCTTTGAAAAAGGAATTTCATGGAAAACTCAGAAGATCAAAAGCAATACCGATGAATTCTGAACAACTCAGGTATTGTAAAGAAGAAATAAAATCCTTACTGCAAAAAAGTTTGATCAGAAAATCTCATAGCCCTATTGCTTATTTTGGATTTATGTCAACAAACACTCAAAGATTATCAGAGGAAAACCAAGATTGGTAGTAAACTACAAGCCTCTGAATAATATTCTTGATTATGATGCTTATCCCTTGCCAAAGCCCTCAGTGCTTTTGTCTTAGATATCACAGTCGAAAATCTTTTCCAAGTTTGATTTAAAGTCTGGTCTCTGGCAAGTAGGGATTAAAGAAGACGATAAGTGGAAAACAGCTTTTTCAGTACCAGAAGGACATTTTGAATGGAATTTTGTGCCCTTTGGACTAGTAAATGCTCCATCCGCCTTCCAGAGGATTATGGATGAAACTTTTGAAGGTATGGATGATTTCTTGAAGAAATATATTGATGATGTTCTAATTCATTCTGCAAATATTCCCTCTCATATATAGCATGTTAATATATTCTACAAGAGAGTCATAGAAAAAGGTATAGTTTTATCAGATTCAAAAATGAAGTTATTTCAGACTATGATAGATTTGTTGGGATATGTGATTCAATATGGATCATATTACATTATGCAACATAGTCTTGATTTCATAGATAAATTTCCAGACAGAATCATTGATAAAACTCAACTACAAAGATTCTTGGGTAGTTTGAATTAAATCTCCAAATTTGTCAGACATTGTGCCCAAGACAGAGTCTTATAAAAGATTGCAAAAAGATCCAATTCCGTGGACAGAGGATTTAACAGAGGCAGTCAGAAGAATTAAAGGAAAAATAGGAATATTTCTCCTTTAAGCACAATCAATGAAGAATGGCCTAAAAAACCATCATTACAGATGCCAGTGATATCGGATTGGGTGCAATTTTCTGCCAACATGATCCTAATAAAAGGAAAATGAAATATGAAATTTGCTAGTATGCCTCTGGAATTTGGTCAACTACACAAAAAAATTGGTCCAACCTAACGAAAGAACTTAGAACTATCTGCCTTGGCATTGCCAAATTCAAAGATTTTGTGATCTATAAACATTTTACAGTCAAAACAGATTGCCAAGCCCTTAAGTTTGCTATCCATAAATGTGACTTTGAAGATGCAGCAATGGTTAGATGGATAATGACATTGGCCCAGTATCGTTTTGATGTAGAGTTCATTTCTGGAGTTAAGAATTCCTTCGCAGATCTTCTCAGCCGGGAATTTTTACAGAGAAATGATGTAAATAATCTCAGATGTAACGTCATAAGAAGATTAGAAAATGAGATTCACATTGAATGTGCTGATGGTTCTCACACTTTGAATCTGCAGAAACCTCTACTCGATTATTAAGCAGATTGGTTTCCAATGAAAGAAATCAAATATCGGCATGGAACTGGACAGCATTATTTCTCATGGGATGATCAAATGCAAAGAAATGATGAAGCTTTTGAAGCTTTAAGTTTTCTTCAAGATTTGAGAAATCTTGATTTCACATTACACAAAGATGCAAATGAAAATCTAATCTACTATGAAATCTACATTGATCGCCTCCTATTGCCACCCAACCTTCAAAACTCTGAAGATCATGAATGCCAAGAGAATGCCTGGTATACAGGTATGTGTTTTGAAAATAAAACTAACTCGTTTTTCTATAATGTGCAGTTTTCTTTTAGATATCATGCGATGCAAGTTACACAAATTGAAGAACAAGACCCCACACCTGAATGGTTTAAAAAATGGCGGAACATTTATGGTATCAGTCCTCTATGTTTTAACCCATTCTCTCTCCGGTTATTACAACTTCCTGGATTTACAAAACCACGGGCACATCAATCAGGAATTTTATACAAAAGGATTTTGGATATCAGCAATATCACCAATTATCACATGCTTGCAGCACTCCGCGCCAATGGATCCTTTCATTGGTTTATTACACGAAATATTTTCTTCAGAAGATTCAGGGGAAATATGAATGGCTCTTCACATGACTATGAGTCATTTCATGCCATGACAGATCCATATTTAAATCCTTTTGGCCCACTACTTTTTCAGGACGAAGTACCAGAATATGCTGAAGTACCAATTTGCGAATGTGAGGAAGAAATTTACTGTTAAATAATGAATCCATACAGGTGATGATGGTTTTAGATAGAGGAGGAATGACTTGTTACAGAGTTTTGTGAACCCAACGTTTCGGACTGCCAAGTGAGTCCATCATCAGGGGATGCGACAATAGACTCACTTGGCATCCCGAAATCGCATCCCCTGATGATGGACTCACTTGGTAGTCCGAAACGTTGGGTTGACAAAACTCTGTAACAGGTCATTCCTCCTCTATCTAAAGAAATTTACTCACAGTATTTTAATAATGACTCCTTGACTAGGTTCAGAGAACATCATTATTCTCGTGAACAACTAGAACATTTTGTCATTTTGTAATGTCTTTCTGTCCGACTTTGGTGGCAGACAGGTTTTTCGTAAGGTTCCCTGAAAAAGAATCTCTTATAGTGTAATCAATCCGACATATATAATTAAATAAAGGGATAAGAATAAATATAAAATATTTTATGATTGAATCACTGTGCAGATGTCCTCTGGGTTACCCGAAAGCGGGATTCTCTCATATCTAATGCAAGGATTTGATTTTGATGTAAAGTAAGACACTGTGCAAATGTCCTCCGGGTTACCCGAAAGCAGGATTCTCTCATATCTGATGTAAGGATTTGATTTTGATGTAAAGTAAGATTCTCTCATATTCGATATGGAGGTATCAGCAAACCCAGAACTAGGAGGATCTATAAATAGATGAAGACTAGGGAAGAGAGGCATTCGAGTTTTGGAGAAATTTTTGCTGGAGAATTAACTTTGTATTGCTTGAGAAGCAACTTTGTAATACTTGAGTTTTGAAGTTCATCAATAAAGATTCCTCAAGTTCTGTAAATCTATGTCTCCTTTGTAGATTGTTTTGGATTCTATTCTCGAACTTGTATGAGCCTTGTTAAGGTTGAAGAAGTTGCAAAGTTGCAAAAGTAGACCGTTGGGACAAAATTCGTGTTTCGGCACGAGGATATTGTTCAGAAGAATTGTCATATATTGGAGCGATCAAGCAAACCTGGTATTTATTATGAACTAATACTCTTGTTGGCATTCGTATTCAAATATATTCAAAAACAGATTCGTGATGCTAGATTGCGCAGTAGAGGAGTCTCTTCCCTCTCTGTGATTAAAGTATCAATCACGGATCTTGTTTATTTCCGCATTCTCACTTTTGTTGTGTGCAAGATGTCGGCATTGATGTCCTCAGTGCGATGGTTGTCATGGATGAGATGATGCAGTGATGAAACCCTAGCTCTAGTGCTTGGATTCCCGAGACAATGCACACACCACGTACTTGTTGGAAGTTTTCGCTGATGCAGATCATTGAATTTGTCTTGGAGATCCTTGTCATTGGATTCTCCTCATCGAGCTGATTGCAGTGGTATGTGGCATGCCCTGAGAGCCCTCATGGTTTGAGAGATATCCTTGTTTGAAGATGAAGGACACAGTTCGTGGGTAGAAACCCCAAAGGGCGTTGAGGTGACAGCATCTCTTTGGTCAAGACACATGCACAAGCAACAAAGTTCTTCTCAAAAGATTAAAATAATCGTATTTATGTCAAGGTTTCAAATCTATTGTGAAAATCAAAAATCAAAACAAGGTATTTTTGGGGTCTTAAAGGCATCAAATTTAGAAACCCCAAAGGAGCTTCTCTCTCTACTATTGAATTTAAAATTCAAATTCTCCCTCCAAAAAGGGATTCAGTTGCCTTCCTATGAACCCCCTTCAATACTCATAAAAAGAGCTCTAGATCTCACCTCCATGTATCATTTTTTGGAAATCAACTTTATTGATCAAGCTCTGCAATTTTGTCTCCTCCCTGAGGAGTATTGCTAGATGAGATGAGTGGGCAGTCTTGAGAGGTTTGTAACTGCAATTATCTCAAGGAATTCCATCCCTCTACTAGGGCATGTTCTCTGCGCATTGCATACCTAAGGATCAGCCAAATCTGTTGGGGTTTGTGGCTATGCTTCTGGTATATGGGTTTCGTTCTCTTTTCCTTGCAGGTGGCAAATAAAGCTCTGAAATGGTGAACAATTTCTGAACTTGAACTCGCTGATTAGTACATCTGCTCTGAGCATAATTGACTTGGGTCTCGGCCTTCTTTATTTCTGTGCAGGAAGGTTCTCTATGGCTCCTTATTCATTGCTTCTCTACTGCCTATAAGCACATTGTCTCTGTACCAGCGAATTGTTCTAACTTGGTACAGGATTGCCACAAGGCTATTCGGCCATCCTTCTGAAGAGAACCATAACTTGAAGAAGACCTCTGTACATTCGGCATTACTGAAATATCTTTGTCTTCAATTTTGGCA
The DNA here is from genome assembly GCA_031772625.1 of Pinus tabuliformis. Classification (NCBI taxonomy): domain Eukaryota; kingdom Viridiplantae; phylum Streptophyta; class Pinopsida; order Pinales; family Pinaceae; genus Pinus; species Pinus tabuliformis. The sequence continues at coordinate 24,312,951 of CM062820.1, forward strand.
CTCAGAACCATTGATATTTCTTGCAGGTCTCTGGTATTACATCCGGTTTATCTCTGAAGGATTGAGGACTACCATCCATTGGTGTGATAAACCTTGAACAAATTCCAAAACAGGATTCATTGGGCAAGTTTGGTATCAAGAAAATGGCTCTCTGAAGTTGCGGCCCAAATGAAATACTAGAAATCATGAAGGGCATCATTTTCGGAGGATTGAATACAGTGACAAACCTTTGAATAGTGAGGTTTTGCGGCTTCTCATAAACCAGCAAGGTCTCCTGATTAAGATTTTACAATAACTCAGATATGATGCACAGAAGTGAGGTTTTTGATACATTGTGACAGTCTCACGCAGCTTGACCAAGTCTTCTCTGATCTCGTTGTCCTGAAAAACTCAAGAGATATGACAATGACTTAAATATATACATGTCTGTGGCCTTACCAAGGGAAATGAAGCCAACTTTGTAACGCATTGAAGCAGCTACAATGGAAAGTATCGACCTCAATACACTAAATTGATTTAGGCTTCAAATCATTTGTTTAGCAGTGCTCAATTTCCTGAAGTCAGATGTTGGTCAATAATGCACAATTCTGAGCAGCAGTAAAGTTCTAGCATTTGCAGCAGACTGCACGGATCTTACTGTTTCATCACTTTGCTAGAATCTCATCTGAAGTCCGTTAGCATCTTATCATTGTTTGCAGCAGTAACTTGAAAGTCTGGATTAAGCAGCAGTAAAGGTTGAGCAGATCATGTGAAATATGGTATATATATAGTGCAGGTGTTTCACATCTATGTATAGTGAAAAGCATAGAACAGTGACAGTGATATAAGACTCTTGACTATGACTATTGACACCATAATGATATGACTGTAGCATAAAATATGACAACAATACTTGTGATGACATAACAGTGTGATATTAGTATGATATATGACAGCGAACCTATGGTAGAGCAATCACAGTAATCTCACCTTGATGTATACAGTATCATAGTCATCCTGTGATATGACAGCAACCTTGATGTGAGTCACTAGGTCATGAGAAGAGATTTACGGGTTTTTCCCTCAAGAAGAGGGGTTTTGGCCCTGGCTTGCAACCTATATACTGTGCCATTGTTCCTACTGTTTTGGTAGTTGTTTGATGTATCGCACATTGTAATAATAAGGAACAAAGCTAATAAGTAAAACTGTAACACAAACAGTGATCAAGTTAAGAGAATTAACTTACTGCCCCATTGAATTCTCAACATGGAATCAGAGCTAAGGTTATCTAAGGGCATCATGAATATCTTCTCTATAGTGAAGAAGTTCATTAAGAAGATTGCAAGCTATCTCAAGAAAGGCATTAAGGAAGCATGGAATTTCTTATTATCTAAAAAGAAGGTATCAATCAAAGAAAGGGATGAAGGTCTCTTCCCGACTCTCTCTGGGACATTCCAAGATGAAGACATTTGGTTAATTGACGGTGGTGCATCAAGGCACCTGACTGGTTACTCCAATAGATTGAAGACCTTATTAAAAGGAAAGTCCGCTTATTCAGTGGAACTTGGAGATAATGAGAGCTACCTCATAAAAGTCATTGGATCAACCTCCATAAAGCTGGAAGACAGAAGCAACATCCACCTCAACAACATTCTCTTTGTTCCAGGTTTGCACAAGAATTTACTTTCTATTTCAAGTCTAGAAGATAAGGGTGATAGAATAGCCTTCATTGATGGAAAGGTCATTGTCTGGGGAAAAGACTCAAGTATAGATCAAGCCAAAGTTATAGGCATTCGAGAAGGAAGACTCTACAAATTAATGTCTCCTGTGGCTCAAGCCCTAGTCCACATTGAAATTAGCCCATGTGAACTTTGGCATCGAAGATTTGGTCATCTACATTTCAAAATCCTTCCAACCCTAAGTTCCATAGTAGATGGAATTCCTAATCTGAAAGAGGATCATGAAGGTGTCTATAAAGGATGTGCATTGGGTAAGAATACCAAGAGACCATTTGGAAGCAGTGCTTCATGGTCAAAAGAAATCTTCGATCTCATTCACTGATGTATGTGGTCCTATGACTCCTAAATCACTTGGAGGTCACTATACTATGTCACATTTATAGATGATCATTCAAGAAAAACAAGGGTTTACTTAATGGAAACCAAGGACTTACAAAATTTCAAGAATTCAAAGTTGAAGTGGAGAAACATACAAAAAGAAGAATCAAGAGAACCTTACAAAAAGAAGAATCAAGATACTAAGATCTGATAATGGAGGAGAATATACATCCAAAGAGATTATAGCATTTTGTAAGGAGTCCGGGATTAAGAGGGAGTTGATAGTCCCAAATAATCCTGAACAAAATGGAGTTGCAGAAAGGAAGAATAGGTCCATTGAAGAAAGTGTAAAAGCAATGCTACACAATCATGATCTACTAAGTTTTTGTGGGGAGAAGCCAAGAAGAGAGTTGTCTACATTCAGAATCAAAGTCCACACAGATCTCTAGACAACAAAACTCCAGAAGAAGTATTCACTGGAAAGAAGCCATTTGTAAATCATCTTTGGATCTTTGGGTGTCTTGTATATGTCCATATACCAAAGGACAAAATAAAGAAGTTGGATCCTTCAAGCATGAAAGGGAACATTTTTTGGGTATAACAACTCATCAAAAGCTTATGTCATATTTGATGAGAGCATAACATTCAAGAGATCAAAGGAATTTTCCATAGATTCCGATCATGAAGAACTTCCGATATTTGAGGAGGAAGTTGACCAAGGAAAAGAAGAATCACACCATGAAGAAGAAGGTCCTTGTGAACCTGTTCAACCTGTGGTCATCCCTGAAACAAGGAAAAGACCTAATTGGTTGAAATCTACACTACTTGATGCAAAAGGTCATGGAGCAGCAGGCTCATTTAGAGAAAGCAAGAAACCAAAAAGATATTCTAGATATGTTGCATACATGACAAAACTGATAGAAGCAGAACCATCCTCTTTTGAAGAGGCTGTAAATAATCGAGAATGGAAGGATGTCATGAATGAAGAGTATCAATCTATAATGAAGAATGGAGTCTGGGAGATCGTGCCTAGGCCCGAAGACAAATCTATGGTTACTTCTAAATGGATCTATAAGATCAAACATGCAGTTGATGGAAGTATCGATAAGTATAAAGCAAGATTTGTAGCAAAAGGCTTCTCTCAACTTGAAGGCATCGACTATGAAGAGACATTTGCTCCAATAGCAAGATATACAATGATTCGATCATTAGTCTCTCTGGCAGTATCAATGGGATGGAACATCCACCAAATGGATGTCAAGACTGCGTTTCTGAATGGCACAATAGATGAAGAAGTCTACATAGAGCAACCCTTGGGATTCAAAGTCAAAGATAGAAAGGCATATGTTTGCAAACTGAAGAAAGCACTATATGGCCTCAAACAAGCACCAAGGGCATGGTATGCTAGAATGGATGCATACCTTCAAAGGATAGGCTTCACAAAAATCTCTACTCCTACAAACCTATGACTACTTCGATGATCATAAACTTGAAGAGACTAAGGAGTTCTGAATCTAGCCCTGTGGATCCTTCCAAGTATAGGCAACTCATTGGTTCATTGATGTACTTGGTGAATACTCGTCCAGACATATGCTTTGCAGTAAATGTACTCAGTCAATTCCAAGTGGAGCCAAAGCATGATCATTGGGTAGCAGCAAAACATATTCTGAGATATCTACAAGGAACCATCCACTACTGTCTAAAATATGATAGAAGGAATGATGTCCAATTAGTTGGATATACAGATTCTGACTAGGGAGGCAGTGAGCAGGATGGAAGAAGCACTACGGGAGGATGTTTTAGTTTGGGATCCTCCATGGTCTCATGGATGAGCAGAAAGCAAGACTCAATTGCTTTGAGTAGTGTTGAAGTTGAATATGTTGCAGCCTGTGAAGTAAGCAGAGAAGCAGTATGGTTGAGGAAGCTACTATCTAATATGTTTGAAGGAACGATGAACCCTACAATGATACATTGTGATAACACTAGTTGTATACATTTGTCTGAAGATCCAGTGTTTCATGGAAAGACAAAGCATATAAACAACAAGTATCACTATATCCGAGAGCTAGTACAAAATGGTGTGTTGAAGCTACAATACATCTCCACTGATGAGCAGGTAGCTGATATATTGACGAAGTCACTTCCAAACAAGAAGCTTGTATATTTGAGGGACAAGCTTGGTTTGGTAGATGTATCCTCCCTAATTGAGAGGGAGAGATAGACACTACATTCTTGTCTTCACTTGGGAAGAAAGAATGGAGGATTGGGTAACCATCTAGCATTCGATACTCTTTCAAAATGTGGTAGGGCATTCAAGACAAGAGTAGTCATGGACCGATATTCTTTGAGGGCTAACTATCCAAGATAAGAATAATCCAAGGGAATTTCATACTCTGTGAACACCCGGGTGGAGTATGAACCTTGTGAGACAATGATCATGGTGTCTATAAATCATTGGTCTCACCAGCATTGTGCTCTAGTCATGTGGATAGAGTTGTTAGTCAAGGCCTTGCTATGTAAACAATGTTGGTTGATATGATGTTAGACAAATGGGTTACCAATCCAACTCTTTTTATGAGATCTCTTCAAATTGAGAATGACCATGTACCTCTTATGAATACCTCCCTAGTTAAGAGGGAGTGTTGAAGAATGTGTAACTAGGTTCGGTCTTCATAAGTATGAAATGTATTCTTGTAAATAATAAAATGAAAAGAAATTATTATTGGAGCATGGGTTTCATGCTCAAGTTCTTTTATTTTATAGGTCAAGCACCCATTGAATGATTCTAGGGATTGTAGAGTCATTGTCATATATTGAAGAAACTATGGCACATTGTATCTTGTAAAGAAAAAATTATTTTGTCTTTGAAGTGTCGAAATACCTCCAAGATCAAGTCCATCTAATGAGCTGTCAAGTCGACCTACATGAAGAGCAACGTCTGCCCCTTGGAAGAGCCTATATATATTGAGGAACTCGTCCTCCATTCTACACATCCACTCATCTCATTCTATGCAAAGAAGAGGAAGAGATGAAGTCAAAGAAGAGGGTACAAAAAAGACGAAGTCGAAGAAGTCAAAGTGCTTGGGCTAAATCTCCCTCTCTTGAGAAGATCGAAATTAGGGTTTCTGCGTTGGGACTATCTCCGTTTCGATCTTGGAAGAGGAAGAGAAAAGAAGGCAAGCGAAGGTCTCTTAGGGCATCTTAGTAGCCCTAAGACTCAAGGAAAGGCAAGCGAAGGGAGGAGAAGGCTATTCAAGGGAGATCGAAGTCTCCAAGAGAAGTAGCAGCAGTTGTAACAGTTGTCGTGAGCCAAAATTTCGGATCTACAGTGGGAGGTCGAAGTCTCTACAGCTGGAGGCCGAGTTGATCTTGATCTTGGAGGGTATTTGTTTGAATCACTAGATCATGGTATTCGTCAATTGAAGAATCTATAAGAAGAGAAGAGATTTACAGGTTTTCCCCTCAAGAGGAGGGGTTTTGGCCCTGGCTTGCAGCCTATATACTGTGTCACTATTCTTATTGTTTTGGTAGTTGTTTGATGTATCGCACATTGTAATAATAAGGAACAAAGCTAATAAGTAAAAAGGTAACACAAACAGTTATCAAGTTAAGAGAATTAACCTACTTACTGCCCCCATTGAATTCTCAACAACATTATCGATTCTAACTTCATTGTCATATCTCGAAATGTGATCATTGATCATCTTTCCCTTGTAAGAAAAAATAAAATAAAAATTATCTATGTTTAACATGAAAATACCACATTCTTTAAACCAAGATTGACCAAGAATTATGTCAATCTCTCTGTCATACATTTTTACAACACAAAATTGAGATATGTACTCATAACGATCTACCATTATTTGTAAATCATTAATTTCATATATTTTTCCAAAAATATTTGTTGTTTCACCTAAATTGGCATATGAAATTAATAGTCGATTCGTCATATTAATATTTATGTAATTTTCATCATTGCTTGTACTAATAGTGATATTAACTTTTTTCCCTTGGATGTTCCCTTTTAATGTAATTAACTCGTGATGTGTGATTAAAATACCCTTATAAGAAAATCATCCTTCCTTCATTTCTAAATTAGACTCCATTTTGTGTTTATCGAGATAAGATTAACTTCTTTTTAATTTTAATTATTCCTTTTTTTATAACTTCTTGAAGTACCATTTTATATAAAACCCTTCACTTATTTAGTCCCTTATTATTTTAATCAAATAAGATTGTAATTAAGTAATATATATATAGCAATTATATAGTAAATATATTAAGGTTTAATATGGATGGAAAGCACCATGTCTGGGAGGATAGACGCGGCCCGTGGCGTTTCAGTGTGGTGAAAGGGCAGGGTGTTCAGTGTAACGAATGGACAAAGCGTTGAATAAGTCACGGACGACGATCGTACAATGAGGTGGTAATGGCTAGAAGCAATGCAAGCTGAGATGGTGGCAGCAAGTTTGTATTCACAGTGGTTGCAGACAGCGCGTGGACAGTTGGCGTTAAGTTACAGCGAATGGGACAGGGATTAGTGGTGGCGATTGCTAAATCAAGATAGCGGGTGGAGGCAGCTGCAAACGGTGGTGCAAGGGTGGGCCAGTTTAGCGATGTAAGGTGGCGACTACGAAGTTGGCTTGGTCATTCTCGGCAGTTGTTCTGGTGGTCGGTCGGTTGTACCAGAGGGAGCTTGTCGGAAGTTGGGTGACGAGGCGTATGGTGTGGATGGCCAGCATTTGTGGCAGAGGAAGCTTGTCGATGTCACAGAGTATGCAGTGAAATCAGTGGGTGAGGACTCCGGATGCGGTTTTTTTTTTTTTTTTTTTTGTTCGGCATGTGTTATATATAACGAACAAGGTTCGTATACTCAGAGGAATGCTCTAATACTAATGTAACGAACAAAGTTCATATACTTAGAGGAATGCTCCAATACCAATGTAACGAACAAAGTTCATATACTTAGAGGAATGCTCTGATACCAATGTCACGAACAAAGTTCATATACTCAGCAGGATACTCAGAATATCTAGTATATAAGAATCAAGTTGTCTTTAGTGCAACTTTTTGGAAGCTTTTCCTGTGGGTTTTTTTGGTCTAATTTCTCTAAAATCCGGCAAGAATTTATTGAAATTACAAGCTTGATGGGTAATCCATGCATAATAGAAGTTCCCTAGGGGTTTTTGAAGGTGTTGAATCCATATATACAGTCAAAAAACCAGTGTAAATAACACAAATCAAATTTTCACCTCAAATTTTTCCACCGGATTTCGGCACCGAAAATCCAAAAAGTCGCACTAAAGACAACTCCTATAAGAATGTCCATCATGGAACAGAGAATATATTATATAAGAATATTTGAATACAAATGAGATGATTACAAGTGAGGGTGAGGGCCTGCTTATATAGCTAGGCATATACCTCTTCACCAACGGTCATGTCCTTACGAACATACCTCTTCATTTACTAATTACCGGTTAATTAATCATTATTTATTATTATTATTGTTTACATTATTTGTATTATTTTATATATATATTATTCATAACAATCTCCAAACTCTCTGCACTCCCTCAAACCCAGCACACCACTAACTAAGATGCCACTCTCAATCTTCTAATGTTGTTGTGTGTCTATATCCTCTTCTCAGCCTTGCTTTTATAACTTTACATTGAGTTAAAACCCTAATCCTAGCCCTAACCTCAAAGTGATTGACTGCCAAGATTAAATCTCACCTCACTTGAGATCAATGGGTAATATTAAAACTTACTAATGTAAATTACTTTACTTTTCCTAAGTTTTTATTAGCTCAATAAGCCAATATATTAATATGTGTTTTTCCTAAGTATTTTTAGGCTAAGTTACATTAGCAACTTGTTCAACCTAGAACAAGTGTTCTAAGGAGATGTGGGCGACTTCTACACACCTAAACACAAGGCCGATGCAGAAGTACCTGCCCACAAGCCAAGGCCTCCAAACAAGCATCAATACATCCATGTAAATAAGTACCCATACAATTCTTCATCTAAAGTTTACAATTTTTGTGAAAGAATTACTCACACAACCAACCAATTCTAGACTTTGAAGTTTACATGCATGCAACCTCTATGTGAAAATCAACCATAGCTTAGCTACAAGTTAGGATAAAACATCCACTAGTAGAAGCCACAAATCTCAAAGAAGAGGCAAGGAATTGAGAGTCTTGCCAAGGACAAAATCTCCATCCAATGTGAGTCAACTTTGACTAAATGACTCTACAAAAAAGGAGCAAAGTATTAACTCAATTAAAGGGCTTGTAATTTCCAAAGACCCCCATTGTTACAGCATCTCTTTGACCCAACAGACATTGATTACAGCTTTAGCAGGTTTGACCTCAATTTCCAATTCATAGCAATTGTGATTATCACATCAACATTGGTTCACTTAAGATGGGAATTGCAATGTTCATTCAACAACATTCTGCATACTACTGCAAGCAAAAGGGACCCAAACACATAATATTTTTCCCTACGCTATGTTGTATCCTATTTGATAAGGTTAATTACACATTCAACAAAACTAATTACCCAAAAGATGATTAAAAATTATATTTTTTATTATAGAGAATATTGTGTGGCAAGATAATATAAAATCATTTCGCTAAAAATTTAAATTGAGCATTTCAAGACAAGAATGAGTTAACTAGCCAAAATTTGTAAGTCAATTTGGTAAAGTGTGGGTTGAATATGGGTTAAGTGTCATTTTATAGGTATTATGTTTTGTCATTAATCCTTTTCTTACATTTGAATTAAATGTAATTCTCTAAACTATTGTAATAAAATATAGTTCAATAGATTTACAATCTATCATTAAATGCAATTTTCTCTCGTAACATTCTCAAAGGAGCAAAATAAGGAATGAAAAACAATGCCATGCATTGTTAGTTATGAAAAAGCTGGTCTTAAATTATATTGGACAAAATTTGAATTAACAAATTTAGATAGAAAATTAGACGCACGGAAAAATAAAAGCATACATTTCATGTAATTTCAATCAGTCTCCCTGTAGGTTTACAAAACGTTTCAATTGTGGGTAATTGTTGGCCAACGAGTATAACACCTTATACTTTTAGTAAACTTATTGGAAAATAAACTGAAATTACATGAAAATATGCTTCTATTCTTTCTTCAAAATCATAGTATGTTTTAATTGTTTTTTTCAAACAAACAAACAAAAAATAACCATATTGTCTTATTTTCCTTTATTTTGATTTGAAGTTTATAGAAACACAATCCTACTAATGAATTTTTTATATTATTTTTTAATTTAACATCGTAACTCTACATTAACATCAAGTTACATGGAAAATAGCAATAATGAGCAAATAAAGTTCTGCATGAAATAGATAATATTTTCAATCTTTCTTGATCTGGTTAGTGTAATTATTTTAATACTTTCCTTCGAAGGCCAATTATAAACCTCAATTCCCCTATAGTAATGTTTAAAAATGTCAAAATATAAATGATTGTTCAAATCTTAAAACCCTTCATTCATGTGCTTTCTCAAAAAATTCAAGATGGTAGGTTAGCCCCACATTGTTTATCAAGAAAAAGATTATAATCGAAAAAAGTTTTATAGGACAAAAACATGTTTGACTCATTAGGTGATTAATATTGCTAATTATTCCTTGATATCGTTGATGATCCTAGTCTTATTTAGCATGCATTTGGGTGTTGGTAATTTCTTTTACATCCTTGTTGCAACTCCAATATTCCTTTTAGCAACAGAGGTATCCAGTTTAAGGTGCTTCCACTAAAGAATCCTTGTGCACTCAATCATGTCCTTCAAAAACCAAGTTAGAAGAAAAAGTACATAGACATCTTCATATTCATATGGAATAGCAACATCCATGGGAATATTTTGCAAGCCTTCAATTAGTGCATACAAGATTTGCATCCTAAGAGAAGAAATCAACAAGGCATCTACAACAACCTCTCTTCTCACCGTCATACAAGCAAGACTACCCTTGGCATACAATATATGCATCCTAAGAAAAGAAATCAACAAGATATCCAGCACCCCCTCTGTTCTGTTAAATTGGCAACTAGGGCCAAACTCCATGTGGGTCGGCTTATTTATGGCAGCTGATATTTTTATTGGAACCCTCTCGTCGAGAGGTGTAGGATTGATCCAAAGATCATCCGATTCCGATAAGTATTTATGGAGATATGAATTTATTTTGTTTATGTAATTATTATCAAGCCGACCAGCTCTTATGTAGGCTCTAGAAGCCCAAACGTTGTTTCTATTCATCATCTACACGTTAGTATAAATAGATGAGGATTTGATGTCATTTGAAGACACATTCTTGAGTGATCTCTTCCTCTCCACGTCTTGGGTTTTTGGAGAAGGAGTGAGACACCAAGAGTGATACGCTGGTTTTCAAGTGATGCCCTGATGCCCTAGCTGCTGTACGTTCCCCTAAGCCACAGTCAACGTGAGAATCTGCTCCTGGAAGAGCCACAGTCATAACGCTAGTCATTAAGACCTACATGCAGATTATGAAGACATCTACACGCTGGTCAGACTATGAAATACGCTGGTCATAAAGACCTACACGCAGGCAATGAACATATATATGCAGGCAATGGAGATACAACGCAGCTATATTTACACGCTGCAATGGAGATACCCTCATATGCTGTCTAGAAACCCTAAACGCAGTTAAGGAAGCAATTATACGATGTCCATAAGACCTGTTCACGCAGTCATAAAAACAAAACTCACGCGTGGAAATATTCCAATGGTTTCGCTGTAATAAGGATTCCACTCAGACATGGAAACTCATGCATATATATACTCTGTCACACGCAGCATCATACACTGTCACACGCAGCATCATAGACGTTGTCATACGCAGCAACCCTTACACGATGTACGCATAACATATACACAGTCATATGCTGTTCATGAAGACTGATGGAGACAGTCATTACATGCAGTCCATGGAGATAGTCAACGTGATATCTAATTCGTTGTCATAAAAGGAACAACTGCGATCATATAAGGAACAGCTGCGATGGAGAGCAGGCATAAATGGTTGCAGCTGTAGATGGAAGAGCTGCAAATGGATGCACTATAATACGTTGTTCAAGCAGCTCTATTCACAGTCAATGGAAACATCGAAGAGCATCCAGGAGACCTGCTTTGTTGTAGGTGATAGCATGATGTTAAACCAGCACAATGATGCTACTGATAAATGGGCAGCATGATGATAACCAGCACAATGATGCATAATGATAAATGGGCAACATGATGATAAACAAGATCATGAGCAGCTTGATAAGGCCATGGAAGAAGCAGAATGATGTATGAATGAACTGCATGATGTATAATGATGCATGATGACATGAAGCATGAGAACATGGACATGGGCAGTAGTTGAATGAGAACTTGGACATGATGCACAGCAGCATGATGATAATACACATCTGTAAGGACAGCAGCATGATGATGATGCATATTAGTATGGGCAGCATAATAAGATCATGAACATGGGGGGGCATGATGATTATCATGATTAGTGCAGCATGGTGCAGTACACAGTAAGGTGCAGCAAATGGACGAGATGCAGCACGATGATAGGTGAAGGAGTCACCTTGAGAATCAGTTGAAGCAGAATGTCTTCAACTGATCTCATCATTATACGAAATGATCTATGCTAGATCTAGATAAGTCAAAGTGTTGACTTCTGTTGTAAATGCACTCTCTCTCTCTCTTTCTCTGTTGAACTTTGAAGATAAAAGGAGATTTGATCAAAGGGTTTCCCCACACATTGTGGGGTTTGTCCCTGGCTCGTGCCATATCTTGTGTCCTCTTGTCTTTGCTTGTCTTCTGCGTTTTATATTTATGTTCTATCTGCAGTTTATCTTAATGCTGATGGGATTGCTAACTGTGAAAATTTAAATAAATTGCTCTAGCATAGAACATACCTAAACTTAACATGGGATCAGAGCTAAGGTGAAGACAATGCCCGAGCAAGAGTGAAAGAGCAATCACCGAAGACAGTTGGGACAAGACAGAAGGATCAACGGGTTCCTCATAATTCACCTAGGGTGAAGTTGAAGCAGAGAATGTTATCGGAATGGCGCAGCAGAAGTTTCTAATGGCCCATGTAAAGATCACTTCATTGGGAAGTTCGGATCTAAGGGTGGAAGTAAAGGCGGATGCCTTGTTGAAATAAGTTCAGCCGTTATGCGAAGGAGTGTCTAAATGGCAGAGACACATCTCTTGATGAAGATAACAATCATTCTTGGGACATCTTCAATGATCAAAGGAATGACTGGTAATGCAGGTCATCAAGGAAATGGTCGACTCTTCCACGAAAGCAAGGAACCCCAGAATCTCTTTTATGTACCTGATCGCAAGAAGAACCTGGTGTCCATCTCAGAAATGGAAGTCAAAGGTTATAGGGTGGCACTTATCAATGGAAAGGTACGTGTTTAAAAATAGATCTTTCAAAGATGTTTTTCAGTTCAGGGTTGTATCAAGTTGCAGGAAGTCCACTGGGGACCATGTCCATTGACTCAGCACTGGAGGTCTTTGAGTCAGATGGTGACTAGGATGCCTGAATTCAAAAAGGAGCATGAAGGTACATGTCTGAAATGTACTGAAGGAAAATATTATAAGGGGACCATTCCCCCTCATGCAGTAGGTCCACAGGCTTGGAATAACCCGAGGAGTTTGAGACTCATGATCAGGAATATCATGTATACAGGTGGAAGAAAGCCCTCTATGGCTTGAAGCAAAACACCTCGGTCGTAGTATGAGAGGATTGATAGCTGTGTAATGCAGCTAAGATTCACTAGGAGTGAAACCAATCCAAACCATTACTCAAAGGTTGTGGATGATAAACCTCTCGTACCGGCACCTATGTCTGACAGGTGCAGACCCTCTCATTTATAGGAGACAGAGGGAGTTGGATTCTGAATGTGGAAAGATAAGTTGCAAGCCTGTGACTACCTCAAGGATCTTAACTTTCAAGAAGTTATATGGTAGTGATGTTGGACCTGATTTGGGAAATGCCTCTGAGTTTCATAAACTCATTTGCGTTGATGTTCTAGGAGAACCTCCGTCCAGACATATGTGTTGCAGTTAGCATGGTGAGCTCATATTTGGTTGAGCCTCACTGGATTGGTGCCAAGAATCTTCTAAGATATCTTCAGAGCACAATCTCTCATGGATTGAGATACACTGCCGGAAATATGAAACCACATGATTATTCGAATGATGAGTGGACAGGCAGTGTGGAGGACCACTAGAGCACTTCTCAAGTGTTGTTTCTCTTTGGAATCTGCCTCAATATCCTAGATGAGCAGTAAGCAGAAGTCGGTGATACATTGCTGCTAGTATGGCCTTCTGTGAGGCAGTCTGGTCGCTGAAGCTCTTCAGTGAGCTATTTGTACACATGATGAATACCACTATGATTCTTTGTGACAACCAGAGGTGGGATTCGATTATTGAGAAATCCCGTATTCGACGATTGCTCCAGCAAGTAGACATCAGATACTGCCTTATCTGGGATATGGTAAGTCGATGAGCAAGGAGGCTCCATCGCATTAAGATGATGTATAGGTCGACACACTTTGTCAGAACCCCGTGGAAAGATCAAATTTGTGATTTTCCCAAACGACTTGGAGTCGTCAAGAAACCCTTGTACAAGGGTCCCGCATGTTGCATACATTGAGTTCTGGGAGCTCTGGGGACTTGCGGTTCTTACTGGAGCAACATACGACCACAAGGTGACTCACCCTCCCCTGGTGGTGCACATTGGAACAAGATGATTCGCTCTCTTGTGGAACAAGATGATTCGCTCTCTTGTGGAACAGGATGATTCGCTCTCTTGTGTAGCAGGATGATTAGTTCTCTTGTGAGGCTTGGATTGATGTGTTCTCCATGGCGATTGTAGCAGGATTGATGTGTTCTCCTGTGAGGCCTGGATTGATGTGTTCTCCATGGCGATTGTAGCAAGATTGATGTGTTCTCCTGTGAGGCCTGCATTGATGTGTTCTCCATGGCGCCCTGGATTGATGTGTTCTCCATGGCGATTGTAGCAGGATCGATGTGTTCTCCTGTGAGGACAGGATTGATTAAGTTCTCCTGTCGAGGCATCCTACCCATGCAGTCTAGGACTCATGGGAAGTACCTCTCATCTGATCAATGAGCAGGGAAATGAAGTTAGGGACCATAGTAGTACCGATGGACGCATTGTTGTATCTACCGTACTCCCTACGCTAGGATGACCTCAATTGATCTGGGATCAATGATACTGGTCTGGGACCAGTGGTAGGAGTTGTACATACTATGACGCTGACTTCGGGTCGGCTGAGACTGGTCTAGGATCAGTGGTACATACTCCGAGACTGACTTCGTGTCAGTGCAGAACTGGTCTGGGACCAGTGAGAGTCGTACATACTATGACGCTGACTTCGGGTCGATTGAGACTGGTCTGGGACCAGTAGTACACTCTATGAGCCTGCGATATTGGTCTGGGACCAGTGGTAGGAGTTGTACCTACTATGACACTGACTTCGGGTCAGTTGAGACTGGTCTAAGACCAGTGGTACATACTCCGAGACTGACTTCGTGTCAGTGCAGTACTGGTCTGGGACCAGTGAGAGTGGTACACACTATGACGCTGACTTCGGGTCGGTTGAGACTGGTCTAAGACCAGTGGTACACTCTCTGAGACTACAATACTGGTCTAGGACCAGTGGTAGGAGTGGTACTTACTATGACGCTGACTTCGGGTCCGTTGAGACTGGTCTGGGACCATTGGTACGCACTCTGAGACTGACTTCGAGTCAATGGAGAATGATATGACTCATTCTCGATCAATTCTTCTTCTTCATAGTTCAGCAAAGCTAAGTTGAGCAGAGCAGAGCTTAGCAAAGCCAGCAAAGCTTAGCAGAGCCAGCAGAGCCAGCAGAGCTAAGCAGAGCCAGCAGAGCTAAGCAGAGCCAGCAGAGCTAAGCAGAGCCAGCAGAGTTGAGCAGAGCCAGCAGAGCTAGCAGAGATAGAGCAGTGCAAGGCACTAATGGCAGAGATAGTACAGTCGGACATATAGATCAACGAATGGAGTTCTCCCTAGTTGAGAGGGAGTGTTAAATTGGCAACTAGGACCAAACTCCATGTGGGTCAGCTTATTTATGGCAGCTGATATTTTTATTGGAACCCTCTCGTCGAGAGGTGTAGGATTGATCCAAAGATCATCCGATTCCGATAAGTATTTATGGAGATATGAATTTATTTTGTTTGTGTAATTATTATCAAGCCGACCAGCTCTTATGTAGGCTCTAGAAGCCCAAACGTCGTGTCTATTCATCATCTACATGTTAGTATAAATAGATGAGGATTTGATGTCATTTGAAGACACATTCTTGAGTGATCTCTTCCTCTCCACGTCTTGGGTTTTTGGAGAAGGAGTGAGACACCAAGAGTGATACGTTGGTTTTCAAGTGATGCCCTGATGCCCTAGCTACTGTACGTTGCCCTAAGCCGCGGTCAACATGAGAATCTGCTCCTGGAAGAGCCGCAGTCATAATGCTAGTCATTAAGACCTACATGCAGATTATGAAGACAACACGTTGGTCAGACTATGAAATACGCTGGTCATAAAGACCTATACGCAGGCAATGAACATATATACGCAGGCAATGGAGATACAACGCAGCTATATTTACACGTTGTAATGGAGATACCCTCATATGCTGTCTAGAAACCCTAAACGCAGTTAAGGAAGCAATTATACAATGTCCAAAAGCCCTGTTCACGCAGTCATAAAAACAGAACTCACACGTGAAAATATTCGGATGGTTTCGCTGTAATGAGGATTCCACGCAGACATGGAAACTCATGCTAATATATACTCTATCACACGCAACATCATACGTTGTCACACGCAGCATCATAGACGCTGTCATACGCAGCAACCCTTACACGATGTACGCATAACATATACACAGTCAACGCAGCAACCCTTACACGATGTACGCATAACATATACACAGTCATACGCTGTTCATGAAGACTGATGGAGACAGTCATTACATGCAGTCCATGTAGACAGTCAACGTGATATCTAATCCGTTGTCATAAAAGGAACAACTGCAATCATATAAGGAACAGCTGCGATGGAGAGCAGGCATAAATGGTTGCCGCTGTAGATGGAAGAGCTGCAAATGGATGCACTATAATACACTGTTCAAGCAGCTCTATTCACAGTCAATGGAAACATCGAAGAGCATCCAGGAGACCTACTTTGTTGTAGGTGATAGCATGATGTTAAACCAGCACAATGATGCTACTCATAAATGGGCAGCATGATGATAACCAGCACAATGATGCATAATGATAAATGGGCAGCATGATGATAAACAAGATCATGAGCAGCTTCATAAGGCCATGGAAGAGCAGAATGATGTATGAATGAAGTGCATGATGTATAATGATGCATGATGACATGGAGCATGAGAACATGGACATGGGCAGCAGTTGAATGAGAACTTGGACATGATGCACAGCAGCATGTTGATAATACACATCTATAAGGACAGCAGCATGATGATGATGCATATTAGTATGGGCAGCATAATAAGATCATGAACATGGGGG
This sequence comes from Pinus tabuliformis, assembly GCA_031772625.1. NCBI lineage: Eukaryota > Viridiplantae > Streptophyta > Pinopsida > Pinales > Pinaceae > Pinus > Pinus tabuliformis. Next base: position 24,329,642 of record CM062820.1, read on the forward strand.
GGCATGATGATTATCGTGATTAGTGCAGCATGGTGCAGTACACAGTAAGGTGCAGCAAGTGGACGAGATGCAGCATGGTGCAGTACACAGTAAGGTGCAGCAAATGGACGAGATGCAGCACGATGATATGTGAAGGAGTCACCTTGAGAATCAGTTGAAACAGAATGTCTTCAACTGATCTAATCATTATACGAAATGATCTATGCTAGATCTAGATAAGTCAAAGTGTTGACTTCTGTTGTAAATGTACTCTCTCTCTCTCTTTCTCTGTTGAACTTTGAAGATAAAAGGAGATTTGATCAAAGGGTTTCCCCACACATTGTGGGGTTTGTCCCTGGCTCGCGCCATATCTTGTGTCCTCTTGTCTTGGCTTGTCTTCTGCGTTTTATATTTATGTTCTATCTGCAGTTTATCTTAATGCTGATGGGATTGCTAACTGTGAAAATTTAAATAAATTGCTCTAGCATAGAACATACCTAAACTTAACATGTTCTCATTGCTCAAAAAACCACAACCTGACTCTTCATGCTATGGAAATTATTTTGGCTCAACAACAACTTGAATGGTGATACATGTGTATAGACATAATCTAGGATACCATGGCTTCTACATCTAACGACATGGCTATTGGTTTTTATGACACATGGTTTTCAAATTTTCCCACGATCCAATCAACTTCTACATCAAATTTTTGGCTCTTCCAATTTATTACAACATTGGCAACTTTTCAGCCTTCACATCACAATTTGGAGACTTATCTCATTATTACTGTGACTTTAGCAAGCTACTAGTCACTACACAATGTTAACCATGAGCAATCACAATTATGATACCAACTCATGGAATTGTGAAAATCAAATGTTGTTGTTCAACAAACAAGTTATGCACCTTTGTTCGTTTTCAACAAGATATTTTCAGCTTAATACATTTCAATGCCACTTTACAAGAAAGAGGCTTTCCTTCCCTCTAGGATCATTGTATTGTAGTTCAATTTTATACAAAATTAGTTCAACAAACTTACAACTGAAGTAACCTATTTGCATAAAAAGGTAATTAGAACCATTGCTACCTCAGTGGGCAAGTCTAATCCCAATTGCTAACATTATCAACACATGATCAATGTCAACCATGAGGGAGACTCAAATGAGTGAACAAGGTCTGCCATAATGGCTAAAAAACTCTTCACACTTGCATCTTTTAATTTAAAGTCTTGAAGGTTTTTTAAAAGAGTGCAAGAGAGATGGTACATGAGAGGAGGTTGCATGAGTGAGAATGCACTTCCTTGTGCCTCCATATCCCTAATCCTTTGAATGACATCATTCGTAGGTTCCTCGTATGGAGGTTTCCATCCTAGCAAAGTTTGATAATAGGCTTCCCCTCCACATTATGCATCTCTAAGGAGACCCAACGTACAAGCACTCCATCAAGAAGAAGGATGATGCTAGCAGTCTTTGTCTTACCACATCCAAATGGAACCTACATAAAGCAATATAGCATTTGAGAGGTCTCATCTAGAGGCAACTGTGTGTCTTTACATCCTAGGCACTCACATCCCATATGGATCACACCCTTGCACACATGGGAAAGATCAAAGCCTAAAAAAGGAGGAAAATTATGTCAATTATGTCAACCAAACAAGTAGGTTATAACATCTTAGCAAATGTTGCATAGGAAGCATGTTATAAACATCAACTCCACAACCACTACACATATATGTACATAATGGCAACACATGTCAATGTATAGCATTTCCACATCAATATACAAAAGTCTCCACAATACTAGATTAAACTCTTGGCCTCCTAGGTTGTAAATAATTCTTAGCATAAAGACAAGTATTTTCTATGACTAAAATAAGGCATGGAATAAGATAAGGTTAGATTAGATAATTTTATTGACATCCAACAAATGACCACAAAGCTAGGTCAATCGGACCAAATGTATTGGCAACACATGTATGTATACAACTCCTAAGTAAAGCAAGAAGCAAAAAGAAAGAGAAATAAAGTGAGGTGTTGCCCTAATTGAACAATTAAAACAGAGATATGGATAAGTTAGGAATAGATATGGAGAGAAATGGACCCAAAATCTGGAATATAAATAGAGATAGATAAGATAATTATATTAATATCCAAAGAATGACCACAAAAATAAGTCAATGGGGCTACTAAGTACAATGATGTCAATACAAAGCAAGACTACTAAAATGTATTCTAAAACATGAAGTCTACATGCTAAAACATGAAAACTCCCTCGAAATTAAGTGTGGGCAACCATAAAGGGAGGGAGCTATACTGAGGGAAAGGATCTAGGGACTACATCATGGTCCACTAGATCTATCTCTCCTAAGATTTATTGATGGAGTAGAGGAGGAAGGGTTCTACTTGCCTAGGTGCCAAGGCTAGCAAAGGTCCCAGAAGACAGTCACTTACTAAAATTTTAATTTAATTAACTATTTCCTAAAGTTGTACTTAGGAAAAAATTAAATTCCTAAAGTCAACTTATGATTTGATCTCATCCCTTCATCAAGTTTTAATCTCAGCGATTGAGAATCACTGTGGGGCCCGAGTCGAATTACAAGAAGGAATAGGGCGCGAGGTGGCCAAATCAATTTAGCACAAGAGTGTGTTTTATCTCGGCAAATATGACAAGGGTTTTCAACAAATAGTAGAGATTCGTCAACCAAGGAGTGAGAGAGAGAGGGTTCAATAGCCCTAACTCAGTCAGCTTCACTGTGGCCATACGATTCACACAAGGGCGCAAGGGGTCGAGTTGCGCATTTGTACAACGCGTATAGGGCGTAGGAAGGTTGTACTGCGCAGCCATATAGCAAAGCGAGTGTGCGGGACGATGTTTGATTTTCCTTGTGGAGTTGATCAGTAGTTTCCTGTTGTGAAAGGGAAGTGTCCCCTTGCTATAAATTTTTCTAAAGATAACCTTTTGCTAAGATAATAGAGAACACACACATTTTCCAGGTTTTCCCTGAAGTTGGGATTTCTTGGGTATTCCTGGTGTCTTACGTGTTGAATGTGCTTTGTCTTCAGCGTTATTTATTTTTGTTGTGTATGTCATAGTTAAAAAACTCAGTTTGTTTGTGATTTAAGTTCAGAAGAGCAATTTGAATTTTATTTCTAGTTACGAACTTAGAAAATTACAAATCATTTGTTGGGTTTTAAGGAAAACTAACATGGTATCAGAGTTGGCCTTTAATTGAAGACCAAGCATGTTTTTATCTTTAGGAGCAGGTTCTGCAATTCAGAGGGAGCAAGTTCACCAATTCCACTTGGCTGTTAGGGTTTCTAGACAAAGCAAAATGGCAGTATGGCATATCAGAGTTTGCAATTTGAGAATAGGTTGGACGGCGCGTCCAACTTCTGCTCATCGCGTGAGAGAATTAGCGTGGGGTTGGAGGAACAAGGGGTGTAGGAGTTTGTGGATAATGTCCTAGCTACCCCCAATGACCTTCAACAGTTGGCTCAGCATAACAAAAGAGATGCCAAGGCAAGGAGAATTATCTTGGAAGGAGTCCAAGAACACAACATCCCTCACTTGACCGGGAAGAAGTCAACCAAAGTTATGTGGACGACCATTATTGGCCTCTATCAAGGTTCAAGTGAAGCCAAAAAGTTAGTGTTGAAGGATAAACTTAGAACTATCAAAATGACCAATTCAAATTTTGTGATGTCTTATCTCACCAACTTTACCCAAGCTAGGGACAAGCTGGCTGGTGTGGATAAGGCAGTGTGGGTAAGGCAATTCCAGATAGAGACCTGGTGAGTTTTGCCCTGATGGGTTTCACCAAAAGCTTGGGAGACCTTTACAAATGGAATATGTGCCAAAGAGAAGCTTCCAGATTGGGAGCAATTATGGGGTGATTGTGTCCAAGAAGAACTTTGCAAACATGCTCAGTCAAGGTCTCACACCAAGACTGAAGATGAAGAGAACCTTGCCCTAGCCAGCAAAGGAGGCGGGTTGAAGGGCAATATGAACAATGATGGTGGTGAGTCGAGCTCCAAGGGAGAGAGGAAGAAGAAAGATCTCAACAAGATCAAGTGTTTTTCATGCCACTAGTTTGGGCACTATGCTACTAAGTGCCCTAACCGGAAGAAAGGGTCCAAGAAGGACCAAGTAGCAGCCTCTGCAAAGATAGACGAGTTCTCTTCTCATTTTGAGAATGAGTTCTCACTTACTGCTTGCATGGCAAGCTTAGTGACTACCAGTTTATGGTATGTAGACAACGGAACATCCTGTCACATGACAAGGAACAAGTACTACTTTAGCAAGTTGAAAGAGAAGGACATGCAGTTTCATATTGAGATGGGAGATGACAAGAAGTATCAAGCTAAGTGTGTTGGTATAGTTAGATTTGAGAGGGAGTCTGGAAACCCTTTGTTTCTCAAAGATTTCCTTTATGTTTCTGAGCTCAAGAAGAACCTCATTTCAATTTCAGCATTGGAGGATAAGGGGTATGAGGTGACCTTTAGACAGCGTAGGGTGCTTATAAAACCCTCAGCCCCCAAGGTAGCTAAGCAGATTGGAGTCAAAAATAAGAACCTATACAGATTGTAGTTTGAGACGGTCACAGCATTGACTAGTTCAAGGAGCAATGACTAAGGCAAGGAGCTTGGGGAGCTATGGCATATGCGCATGGGGCATCTGCAGCACATTGAAAATTCTCAAGGAGATAGCAACAGGGCTACCACAACGCAACGTGGACCAGCTTGAGGTGTGCAAGAGCTGCACACTTGGCAAGTATGTCAAAACCTCTTTTCCTAGCAGAGATAGCAGGGCCCGGGGCACCTTGGACCTTGTTCATTCAAATGTTTGTGGTCTCTTCTCCTCAGTATCCCTCATGGGGTACAAGTATTATTTCACCTTCATAGATTATCACTCAACAAAGACCTAGATATTCTTCATGAAGGAAAAGGAAGAAGTCTTCTCGAAGTTACAAGAGTTTAAGGCCTTGGTTGAGAACCAGACTAGCAAGAAATTCAAGGCGTTGAGGTCAAACAACGATGGGGAGTACACCTCAAATGACTTCAAGGAGTTTTGTACCAAAGAGTGCATCAAGAGAGACTGACCACCCGATATGACCCTTACCATATCGAGGTGGCAAAGCGCAAGAACGGGGCAATAGTTGGAGCGGCCAAAGCCATGTTACATGACCAAGGGTTACCCACGTTTCTTTCGGTTGAGGCATGCAATACAAAAGTTTTCTTGAGGAATTGGAGCCTACACAGAGTGATTGGGCGGGTTACATCAGAGGACACATTTACAGGCAAGAGACCGAATGTGTCACATTTTCAGATATTTGGCAGCCTAGTGTATTGACATGTACCAAAGGAGAAAAGATCAAAGTTGGAGCCCACAACAGAGAAAGGAATCTTAGTGGGCTACAACGAGACAGCTAACGTGTACAGCGTATACATACCAACACTCAGGAAGACAACCATCAAGAGAGATTTGGAGTTTGGGGAGAAAGAAGGCTTTCAAGAGTCCTTAGAGCAGGCTACAATGCTTGAGGAGGAACAGCAAGTTCCCAAGCAAGAGGCTCAACTGGCACCTCAAACTACAGTTGTACATGTTGATGGGCAGGCCGACCAGCATGAGGACAAGGGGTACAAGCAGTTGGAGGAGAAAGTGGAGACCACTCAGGTTGTAACTCCCAACACATGGAGAAGGAGAGCGAGATGGGTAGACCAATTGATCCAAGAGGTGCGAGAGCAAGTTGGTGCTCCTAGCACATCAGAATTCGACAAAGCAAACAACCATGGAGGTACACAAGGTATATGGCACTTGTGATGGAGTTGTTAGATTCCGAGCATTCCAGCTACCAAGAGGCAACCACTCAACAGGTGTGGAGAGATGCCATGGTGAAGTATGCCACCATCATGATGAATACATTGGAAGTCTTGAAGCCTTGAAGACACCTTGAAGAATTGAAGCAAAGTGAAAGGGTTGGGGCCCTAGAGGATTGGAGCCCTCATACAAGGTTAGAGCCTTGTGGAAAACCATGTCAGAGCCTGAACTGTTGAGAGGATTGGAGTCCTCAAGAAGACCAAGTTGGAGCTTGGCACCGTACAAGTTGGAGCCTGGTTTGTTGAAGATTGGAGTCTTCATCCAGGGTAGGAAACCTGAAGAAATTATAAGCCCTATTGTACAAATTGATTGATGTAAAAAGAGGATTGGAGTCCTCGCCATTTCTTGTTAATAAAATTATTTATTTTGATGTTGTTCATTTTGTGTTATGTTCTTAGGTGATCTTAACTGGTATAAAATAACAATTATGAAAGTAAATATTGATTCACCCCCCCCCCCCGTATTTCCAACATTAACATGTTCCACAAGCCATATTGGTTTAAGTGGACGATAATAAAATACTTTAAAAACAATCACCAATATACTCATAGTACCTTTGTTTAGAGACTAATAGTATTGTATGGGTTTCCACCACCCATCTCTACCATGCATCCTATCTAAACAATTTTATGTCTATAGGTTTATTTTTCTGTCTATAGGTTATTTTTCTTGTAACAATTTTATATAGTAGTTTTTCTCTTTAAAGATATACCACCCTGTCATCTAATCATCTCCTAATGCATCAAAATATAGCAACCCTAGTAAATAATAAACCTAGCATTATAATATAACCTTGACCTAAGTCACATAGCTCAAGTTCATGACCATGGAATGCAAAAAAAATTGATAGTGCAAAACTATCAACCCTATTAACCAACATTCGATAATAACCAATATAGATCCATATTAACTTTGTTATCAAGCACCAAGAGGGATCAAATCCCTTTGATGTGCAAACTTTTTTACAATGGAAAACCTAGGAAAACTTGTTCAAAATTTAAACGCATGCCAAATATCCATAGTGGTAGCTTAAAGTTCAACTTGAAGTTCAGTTGAAATTTGACTTGAAATCTAACTAGGGTTGAAATTTTCAAATTTCAAGATAAAATTCATCAAAAGCTACAACCAAGGCCTTAACCATGTGTCATTTAATAAAGAGACATTTTTCACTCAGTTGTTGATATATATTCTAAAAAATGTCACATTAATAAGGGAGTTTAACATATGTATTGTGTTAATTAGGCTCTATTTATGGCTTAACCTAGTGCTAGATGGTTATGGGAGTGGTTGCTGCCATCCATGAGACTATGGGTGATGTTTTTAAATTGCATACCTCAAAATTAAATATCATGCCCTATTTAGGATTTGCTTACATAGTTTTAAATTTCAATGGTACAAAATTCAGCACTAAAGTCTAAAACTCAGTTGCAGATACCCCTAGCATCTAGTCAATGCTTTAATCAAAATTTACATTTTTTAAATATTGAAGTTTTTGTGTGCTAGCTATGCCAATAACAATACATAAGCATTCACACACATTGAAGAACTTAAAACAATCACCCAGATGTGAGTTTTCTTTAACATAAGCAGAGAAGAAAAAGATAAAGTATCAATTTCAACTGAAAATCTCAAGTGACTATAACCTCCTCGAATATCACATTGACATCAATAGATGATAAAGAAAGAGCAAATGAGAAACTACAAAAGAAACTATAGCAAATCAACACCCACCTCTGATATTAACGCTGATGCAGCCAATCCTTTTGAAATTTCCTTAGCAATATCCATAGGTGAAGTAATCCATCTTTTCCCCTCCTTGACTTGACCATCTGGAAGAGTAATCCTACAAAAACAAGCAAGAAATAATTGAATATATATATAAAAGATCAAACCATAACACCATTTTAAGATTCAGCCCATAAAATTATTTTCAATTACAAAGAATGAACCAGGAAACTTAAGCATTGCATTTGTAAACGGCAAATGTCCTTCCAACTTATATTAGCAAGTTAAACCTTGTCAGTTAAAACAAAAAAATGCCACTTCACCCAAAGACATACCATATCCACCAAGATGTATTTTCCAAATGGTCACCTCAATATGTAACCAATCAAACGAAAATCAATTCAGTGCATGAAAATGCCTACATTAGATTGATATTACTACTCTAAATTTACATTTAGGTACAATCCCCTCTCTCATAGGCACTTGTCGAATTGATGCATCTTGTTGCTACCAATACAATATCTTGTTGCATATCGGTCCTCTTTTGCAACCTCATAAATTGTTGTGTTTTCAAGCATGGACAACTTAACCCGCAATCTTAATCTTTCCTTCTCTTCTTCTGGCCTTTTGAAGATTATCCCAACATAAAGCATCATATGATTTCAGTTTGGCCACCACAATTTTTACTTTCCTGGTATCATCTTCAATGTTTTCTATGTCAAAAGATCTCCCCAATTGTTGTACCCAAACTATAAAAATCTAAGTTCATATCTCGTTTAAATTCTAAAACTCTGCCCCATAGCCAATATGGATGACTCTATCCATTGAGAGTTTTCCATGGTCATTTGCGGACATTAACAAAATTATCTTATCTAACTTTAGTTTCTCCAAGAAACCTTCTATTCCCTGTGCCTCTCCATCCTCACCTTCCCAATAGATTTGGAACCCAATCTGGACCACCTTTGTGGTCATTGTTCTAGGAGTTTATTTGTGCTCCCGCATTAAACTTTAAGTTGCTGGATGATTTTCAGTCTCAGTGACCTACTTTTGTGGTCATTTGTTAGACATTGATAAAATTACCTTATCTTATCTTATCTTATCTGCCCTACTCTTTATTTGGACAAATTTCACTCCTAGTCAGCTTTATATATCTACAGAAGTGATCAGTTAACGCACTGCTCTGCCCTACTGTCCATCTGGCAATGTTGTCCTATGGAATTGAGTCTATAAATCTACCAAAAAAGATTAAACAAGATCTACTGCACAGGAGTCAAAATAACAGAGGAATTAAACACACACAAAAAGACAGGCAGCAGTCCTCTGTTGGAGCATACCCAAAAAAAACCTACAATCACGCAATGTGGTTCCAGAAAAAGCTTCTTGCACTGAAATCCTAACACACACAGTCAAGACTCAAGACACATCTTATTATGTGATATCTGAGCAGTCAGGCTCAGGACACATCCTATTATGAGAAACCTGGGCAGTCCATTAAAATAAGTGATTGAGTAAAAGAGAGGTTACTTCTCTGAACTCCACTTCTAAATCTCTTTTCTTTATTCAGTGATTCTCATACATCATTAGAGAAAATTTTCTTCATTGCTAACACCTATTGGATATTTTTTAAAAACAGAACCATGGGTTCTACAACTGTCCCTAAAATGGCTCAACAAGCAACCACTACTTTCTCTAATTGAGCCTCTAATTAATCTAGATTGTAGGCATGCCCAGGGCCCCTAAAATTTTGCAAAAAGTTTCAGTATATGGGCCTGCCATGTGGCCCATAGTACATGCTCTTACATCAACTTAGCTTAAGTACTAATAACTTGCCACAGGTTCATGCTCTTCTAAAGGGATTGGAGATCACAAAAAATAAAAGCATAACTAAGTTGGAGATGTAGGAGATTTAAACTTGGAAACAAGGACAATGTAAAAGCAATGTATTCCTTCGTGCAGCGATTTAGAAGTGCCTTGAATCAAGTAAATTAACACAAAAAGCACTTTCCTCGGATGGAGTTTACACACACCCCACATAACCTTGATGCAAAATGGGACAGTTAGCAAATTAACAACTTGTTAGAGAAGCAAGATATCACTGTTTATCATCACTTAACAGACCTGGACATTGCACAGTAAATTTCAGTAAATTGTCCTCAATTTCAGCATACTGTAATCTCAGCAAATTGTCCTAAACCTCAACAAACTGGATCATTACAATTCCCACCTTTCCAACATTATTGTCCTCAAGCAAAGAGAAAGCAAAGTGAGAAGGAATATTCAATTATTCCCAAGATGCATCCTCCTTAGGAACCCCTTCCACTTGATAAGGTACTCATTCAACACCCAATGCCTTAAACTGCACTCCTTGGTTGCCAAGAATCTTCCAGGTTCTAACATGATCTTTCCTTCTATCCAATGATGGTAGTTCTCCAAAGACCATTGTCCCCCACAAACTTATTCAAGCAAGAAACATGGAAAACATTACGAATTCTACTCCTCGGAGGCAGCTCAAGAGCATAACAAGTAAAAAAACCACTCCAATATGAATGATCACCCTGCATGGTCCAAAAAATACGGCTTAAGTTTGCCTGCCCCTCTCATTGTCGCTGTCACTTGGTTATATGACTGTCATCTAAGTAAAACCAGGTCATCAACCTGAAATTCCCACTCAGAACAGTGATTGTTTGTCTGCATGCATCTTCTGTGTAGCCTCTGCCAACCTCGAGTTATCCTTATACCCACATGTTATTCTTCTTTTTTCAACATTACAATCCCTAATTGCAGACAACGTTGCATCCTCCAATCTGCAATCAGTTAGTGCAGGTGCACCCTAACCATAAGGTAAACTTACTGTAAAGGGAGGCATACCAGTGGAAAGGTGATTATTGCAATTAATTTACTCAATTTTAGCTATATTAACTTGAGTTAGTTCGAAGTTCTCTTTAAAGTTACTTTAATTTTGTCTGAAAACAAGTCTGGGTACTTGAGCATCAAAATCAGACTAGGGATCATTTGAATAGGTGTTACTTTTTCCGCTTTTGATAGAGTAGCAACAGGAGCTGCTACTGGAACTGGATGTACTTTGTGGCCCCATTGACCGACTTAGTGTGATCATTTGTTGGACATCAATAAAATTATCTTATTTATTATGTCACTGTAAAATTATTAAGGACAATACACAATACTCAGTTAATTTACAATACGTAAAAATAACAACTACTCGACAGGTATTCAGCACAATTTAGCTTGATTTGTCCATGGAACCTCGTAAATGGTATCCATGCAAATGCGCAAAGAAATCAAACAAAAATAATTTTGTGCAAAATGGCTGTACATTAAAGTGTGCGAGATCATCATTTATATGATTTTTTCGCAGCTGTGCATTGCATTGAGTTAATAATAACTTGACGTCCTCTGGTTCTCCGTCCTTGCAACGGGGAAATTTAACATTTAACAGAAAACGAAAGTTTTTGAAAGCTTGCCTTCGGCAAAATGCTTCCGCCTGTCAAGGACTTGAAAGTTCCTGAGATATTTCACTCAATCTGAAAATTTTGAAAGTAATTTCAGCACAAGGCTGGAGCGATCGAGGACTTTAACGCTTTCCGAAATTTTTAAGAGAAAATGAAAGCATTTAAGGGCTCACAATTAGCGCAAGGTTCAAGCTTTCGAAGTTCAAGCGTCGGAGAAATGTAATGACTGTCGACATAAATAAAAATTAATAATACTAACCTTATAGGTTCTCCTCCGATCTGTAGACGGTGAAGCTGTTGCTCTGCCTGAATTCGCTCGAACATTTGTATGCGCTTTGGGATGACGACTTGCAGGTAGGCATTGCCTTTCAAGGCTAGCTGGGGCGATACGGGAGAAGCAGCGCCGTCGTCGCCCATGTTTTCCCTCTGTATGCTGCCAAAGCAAAAGCGTATTTGACGTTCCGCAGGGTTCGAAGCGTATTTGACACTGTGCACGGGTTTTCGCTTACATAGAAATGAAGATTTCAGCTGCGTTGCTGCGGTTTTATCGTTGATACGTGGACTGGGGGGTATGAGTCCGCTTTGGAGAAGCCAGGTCCAGTGCTTGGGCGCCAAGCCAACCCTAATAGGCTGCTTTGCATGAACGCGGACGCTAAACATGGTTTCGGGTTCGATCCCCTTGCCATGTAGACTTGTATAGCATTACATTTGTATTTCTAACTTATTATTAAGTTTAAGATAAAGTTAATTAGTGAGGTTGGTCTACTTTGCTTTCAATTTGCCCACAAAGGCACTACGGGTTTATTTTAAAAATAGAGATGGCTATGTAGGGTGTTACATTGATTGATTTGGACCGGAAAGGAAATTTAATTTGGACATAGAAAGGAGGGGAGGGGAGGGGGAGGGGAGGGGAAAGCATTATGGGAGGAAAATTTAATGTTCTCGGTAATCATTATCAAAGGGCGAGATTCTTTTAACACAAGAAAAGTGTACTATCTTTACGACAATGTTAGAGAGATTAATTCAGAAGGAGAAAAATGGTTTCGAAAGCTTCAACAGTGATGAGTTAACAAATATAATTCAAAGTGCACTTGAGAAGTGCAAAAGAGCAAAAAATAGGAAATCGAAATCAAATTGTTTTCATGTAAATACTTGTTTTGATGAGGAATGCAAAATGGCAAGGAGAACCTTGAAAAAGGCAAGCAAGGAGAAGATGAATGTAAAGTTATATAAACAGATACTAAAAAGGAAAAAAGATGAGTTCATGCAAACAAAGCGAGAAGAGTTAATATATCTAAGCAAGAATAACCCAAAGCTTTTCTAGCAGGAACTTCAACCAAGGAAGAAGCAAATAGAAAATAATATTATAGTCAATCAATGGTTTGAATATGCAAGACAACTCTATCAGAAAGAATCAAAGGTGGAGCCTCCCCCCAAGATCAACACAACTACAAAGCTCTTCACGTTTTAGGAGGTGGGATTGGAATTAAGAAGCTAAAAACAGGAAAGGCGGAGGACTTGATCGATCTTCAAGCAGAGTATCTAAAATGGGGAATGAACACTCTTGCACCGCACATCATGGAAATATTCAACAACATCATTCAGTAAGGATTCCCAAGAGACTGGACAACTAGCCTAGCAATACCCCTTTTTAAAAGTGGAGACATTAATAATCCTTCCAATTATAGAACCATTATGATCAATCCTTTGTTTGCAAAGCTTTTCGACAGCATGGTAGAAAATAGAATCAATAAGTGGGCAGAAGTAAAAGAAAAGAGGGCAAGAGGACAAGCGGGTTTTAGGCCAAAGCATTCTACAGTGGATCATGGTATCACGTTGAGACACATTGTTGAAAAGGTTTGGGAGGACAAAGAAGAAGTATTATGTTGCTTTGTTTACTTCAAAAAGGCATTTGACACAATCCCTAGAGATAAGTTGTGGCGTAGAATGGAAAAACTTGAAATTCCTTTGCATTATAGAATCATTGTCCATAGATTTTATGAAGACATGAAAGTCAATACTAGCAAGACCAAAATAATGATTTTCTCTAATAAAAGGAAGCAGAGCCAACGTACGTTCTTCTTTGAAGGCAGCGTTCTTGAAGAAGTAAATGAGTACAAGTACCTCGAGATTGATTTCAACAACAAACTTAATTGGGAGGAATGCATAAAGAAGATAATTTTAGGAGGGTAGAAAGCATTATATGTTCTTCAAAACAGATGTTGAGAGGCAGAGTTTGGTATTGGAAAACAATTAAAGTGCTTTTTGGACTCCTAGTTTGTCCAGTGATGCTATATGGGTGTGAATTGTGGGCTAGCAACACCCCGTCTCAAAATGGAAACAAGTTGAGAAAATTCAAAAACACTTGATCATGAGCAAGTTCAAAACAAAAACAAAAAAAAATGGGTACCTTATGAGATAATGTTGAGTGAAACAGGAGCAACTCCCATCAAAGCAATTGCTATGGTGCGGCTCATAAGATATCTAAAAATAATTGAGAAAATGGGAGTAGGTAGATGGCCTAATGTTATCTTCAATGAAGGCATGAGTGAAAGAAAGAAAACATGGATGAGACAAAACTACACATGGATGCAAAAATGGAATATCTACCTCAATGTTTATCCCACAAATAGCAAGGAGCTAAAGAATTTTGTTATGGAGAAGTTTCGTAAACGGGTATGGTTTAAAGAGTTGGGTATAAAGAAGAAATACTACATTGAGGAATTCAACCCTACGTGTTACAACAAAAAGAGTTCATTGGAGTTAGCATTATGTGTAGGGTAAAGGTTCTTATTGCTCAATTAAGAACCAACTCGCATCAACTTCAGTGTGAAACGGGGTGGTGGAAAAGGCCTAAGGAAGCTTGGGAAGAATGGGTGTATACATTTTGCATGTCTGGGGCAATAGAATCGAAAAAACATTTCATTTTGGAATGTGATGCATACAAAGACATCATAGAAAGTTATGGGAATATGTTAGCAGTGGTTTCGTGGCATTGTCTTTTCAGCGACAATATTGTTGGGAGGTTGGGCCAGCTCATCATCAATTTGAATAAGAAAAGGATTTAATTGCAAAAGGTGAAAAGCAGGGAATTGATGGTCCCATTGACTATTTTTAGTCTCGTGGATGTTAAAATATCATTTCATTTCATTTCCTAATAACAAAATTGTAATATATGTTGAATCTTATTCAAGGTTTTTTAGGATAAATGGAACGAATGTTAAATTAGTTTTTGGGGTGTTTGTTGTATTTTTTGTTATATCATTTACTTCTTCCTTACATTTTATCACTCAACCTTATTATATATTTTTTAAATTTTTTCTCAAATGTTAATCTTATGATATGTGAATTCTACTTCTTAATTTGTAAATATGTTAGAAAATGTAGGTGGAAGTATTCTTCAGTTTCTACTTTCCCATTTCTTAATCATTGTAACTTTTCCTCCCAATACTTCTTTAGTTGTTTATATGTGTGGTGAAGTTGTTTGTGTGGTATTGTTGTTTTCTTCTAACATTCTTTATTTGTTTTGTCTTCTTATAACATTCATATCCATGACATTTCAACTTTTTTAATTTAATGGGTGTCTTTCTTCTTTTATATCCCACTTTTCAAACAATTTCTTCCATTGATAGTCACATGATTTCTTCCCCTTTTTTGGTTCCTTCGGTTTATTTTCATTGAAAACCTTTCATTGTTCTTCATTGTGATTTTGTCTATACTAACCCAATTTTTTCAATGGCTTCAATTCTATTAGGTGTGATCAGACTCTCTCATAAAGGCTAGTGTTTTTTACTATTAGACAATTTGTTACTATGGATTTTTGTGCTCACTAATTGTGATTCCATAGGTATATGGATGTACTTGGTCCCCATAGTTCAAATCTATAAAGGAGTATCAAGGGTATAAGCTTTTGAAAAAGGGAGCACACCATTTGTAGCCTTGAACCTTTGATGGCATGGATTTATTTTGCTACAAGAAAAGATGCATTCCATCCTCCTAATATTTTCCTCATGCATGCATCCTAGGTTGACTCCTCATTGAAATCCAATCCCATGGATTTACAAGTTTGTATTATCTCTAGTGCTTAGCCTTTGGAGTTGATTTGTCGTTGCTTTGTTCCTTTTATCAGTAAGAATATTAATGTCTTGGCTTTTCTCATGTTCACATCTATCCCAACCTCCATGCAAATGAGTTTGAGGCTTCAAGGTGAACATTTAGGCTACTTACTCTCATGTTTTTCATTGTCACAATATCTACATACAACAATATCGTTATGATCATCTCCATTATGTTACACCTCGCCATACACAATAATATATTTATGATGATCTTCATTATATTCCCTCTCCCATACCTTTTTTGTCGAACCATTGCTTTAGCTTACCTATGTAAACCTCGGATACTGCAAAGGGAGTAGTGGCAACCTTGTTTCACCTCGATGTCATTGTTAAAGATCTTTGAGAAACCTTTACAATGGCTAATAAGAATTATAAATAAATTATAAAAAGGATAAATGAGCGTTTAAAAATAATAATAATATTGTTCGGGTAGGTGTGAAAGAAAGAGTATGATCTCACAAATGTTAATGCAAGGGTAGTAAATGTGTCTTCAAGGAGACATAAAATTTAAAACCAGTAAATATTGATGTAATTAAGGAAAATGATTAGGTAGATATTTAATGAATTATACATCCACCTTCTCTTAAATGATCCAAGCACCTGCATCCAAGTATAGTACCACTTTCAAAAATCACATCAACTTCGTCGTTTCTTTTTTTAAGCATGTGTTGAAAAGAAGACTTGATTTTAACTTGTCTAAGCAAGTCATATCTCCCCATAAGTAGGTTGAAAATAAATATTTTTCTAATGAATTGTTACATCATCCAATTTGACACAACCAAGGAGTTGTCAAAATTCAGAAGATTTTGGGGATCTTTTTAAATGGACAACTTTAAGGTCACCAATGCTACAAGGTTATTGGTCTTGCTACCCAAACCAACTTTGAAAATAATAATGTAACTCTCCCACTCACCCCCTTGGTTTTTCTTAGGTTGTGGGAGGTATTACATGTTCATTTTAACCCAGCCTCTAAGATCTGTTATGAAGATGGGGTTACCAGAAACTCCATTTTTCAAACTATGAAAAAATTGATTATGATACCATTGTTGTGATCGTCTCATCGAGAGCTTTTCAGGTGATATAAATTTTATCTCAATCTGAGTCCTTAATCAAAAGTTATGCCTGATAGAACTTTTGACTTATTACAAGAAGCCATGTCACCACAAGGGCCTTCCCCTGGCCTTGGTGGAAAAGCCATGTCGATACACTGCAATGGCCACTCCTTGTCATTTGATGAATTGTAGGTTAACAAGTCACCAATAACCTGATAGTGGGAGAGCTCTTGATGGGCAAGGTTCCCATGTTGGAACCACAGTCAAGTTGGTGTCAAGTCGGCTTTAGCCATACAAGTGGTATCGTGGGCCCCTCAAAAGTAGTTTCAAATTTAGGGAAGGGGGACCCCACAATTAATCTCAACCATTCATCAAAGATGAATGGATTAGTGCTAATCCCAACCACGACCCCCCTGCTTGTGAAACATCGACCACGTGGGGCCCCATCAATCGATCTCAATCGGCAATCTCAATTGTGCAAAGATTTCGCCTAGTTAACTTAAGGTTCCACATACCTCCCCTTCATGAGTTTGGCCATTGGCCACCATAGTTAGTGAAGGCTTGGCGCAGATGAGACCTTGCTCATTCAATTATGATAACCATCGAATGATCATGTCAACTAATGGATCTATTCTGATTTATGTTTCCCGTCGATTAGCCATCAACCATTAAAGGTTAGGAAGAGTTGGTCAATTAAACCTTTGGGTGTCGATCTAAAGAACACTAGGAAGTTTAGTTTACTAATGACCCCGATAGACAAGATATTCTATGGTAACTGCAGGCATGACATACCGCCATCGCCTTACAACAAAAGTGTCAAAGGTCATGGAGCCTTGACAAGCATGAGGCGTTTTCATTAGTTAACAATTTCTACTAACAATAATTCTTCAAAACAACTATCGTCTATCATTGCCATCGGATAAATGTTGGAGTGTTAAAAGTTACAAGTGCCAATAAGCATTGAGGCAGTTCTGATAACAAACAGGGCCGAAAAACATGAACTCTCATAGTAATTGTAATTTCTACTGCCGCCACCCTATTCACCGCCTCAAATTAAAACGAAGAGAGTGCCAAGAGTTGTGAGGAAGTCAACAAGCCTAGCACCTTTGGTTTTGGGCCTTGGTTACAACATTGATCCTATAGACTGTTCCTCTTAGCACTAGTGTTGGCAAAATTGGGGACAAATGAGACTATCGACATTAGTAATTGATTTAGAGAGTTGGGAAAGTGCTATATAAAATTGAAGATCGATCCACAATCTTGATTTAATATAGGAATTGTGGGATTCCCCCACCAGAAAACATGAGGGTATAGTGAATATACGATAATAGCAGAGATTTGGGCCACCATGCACGAAGAAAGTGGGATGCATTGATATCACTCTTGAACGGGTTGAGTCATTATTTATAAATCAATATTGTCATGAAAAGAAAAAGAAGCATGGACACATAGTTTGTTACTTCCATCGTGAACATAGCATTAACCAACACAGTGCATAGAATTTATGTCTACTATAAACAGACAAGACATCTATAATTTTCAAGTATGGAAGAAATCTTCATAATTAAAGCATTAAACACAACTATAAACCTATAAGGTAACTTGTCAATCTGAAATTTAACATGAAATTTAGGCAATCAATTATAAACATTTAAGGTGTCCTGCAATCATGCATCTGATAGTGAACTACTTAGTTCAAGCATACAATCTATATTCATGAACACATTAAATAACTAACCAATTGTTAGCATAATAGTGAGCTTCAAGCATTCACTCGTGGACATACAAGATTAAATGTTAATCATAATCACAATAAGGAATATCATAGTTTATAGTCTAACATGCATAAACAAGTATACGTATCTATGTGAGTTAAGGTAGTTGGTGATTGAAGGAGGGACTTGCACTCCCCACCCAAGTATAGCACAACTACACCACAACCTTTCTTGCAATCGACCACCCCTGAGCCAAATCCAAAGTTCGAGGGGTTGCTTGCTTAAGTGAAACTTCACAACAATGGCTTGCCAAACACTCAGAGATGGAGTCGATTTCCTAGGTGGTTTATTAACTGCCCTCTAGCAATAAGCACCACATTGACACTTTTACTCTTTTGAGTTTAATTACAAGGCTTCACCCAGGGTCCAAATGGGGTATTTCTTAATCCAAGAGGTTGGATCCACTATCTAGGTAGTTTATCAATTGTATTTTTTCATAGCAAGCACCACAGGGGTCTATAATCCACTATCCAGTTGGTTTATTAGCTCTCTAGCAAGCATCGCAGTGAGTCAGATTGCCCTGTCCAGGTGGTTTATCAACTATAGAGCAGGCGCCACAGTGATTCTATCATCCACTAAGCCTCACATTGACCATTCTAGGCACATACACATGGTCCAATGGACTCAAACACAAAACACATGGAATAACACCTAAATTCACAGAGGACAGGGCTTAAAAATTAGCTCTATAATTGCCTCGGCTTCCTTCTATCGCACTCCACAACTCCATGTTGTATGCACCAGCCTTGAATACTCCACATAACAACAACCAACCAACCAAGAAGAAGTAGAAGGAGAACCCGATAAAAAAGAATCCCACTCGCTTCTTTGTTGTGCGTGTATATATTTTCCTCTTGTCCCTTCATTTTTGAAAGGAGTGTAGTCTCTCATAGTTTCTTCGCCTGCAAGGGAAATGGACAACACCTTATGTTTCCCCCTCCATGTAACAACCCCTGGTTGAATTTCCATGTAAAAAAAAAAATTAAAAAAAAATAAAAATAAAAATATATATATATATATATATATATATATATATATATAAGACCAAGGTCATGGGACACGTATTCCAAGTTGAATGGTGGGAAAAACATCCTAGTGGGTGTTCATTTTGGTGTATTATTGCTAAGGAATTTGGCAAAGGCATTCACAAAGGATTTGAAAAGGAAAAGAGGCATTAATTGGTATTTATTAATGAAAATAAGGAAGATGGGAGAAAAGGAAGGTGTTGGGTCCCTATAATACTAGTGATTACCCCATTACTATTGTAGTTATACCCCTTATTTATATTGTTGTGCCCCTATTACCCACATATTGTTATTTTTGTGCCCCATAGAATCCCTCTATTATTATTTTTGTGGCTTTATATTATTATTGTTAGGTCGGCTGGATTATATTGTGACTCCTTAGACTCCTATATATAGAAAGGAGGTTTTGTCATTTGTATCATCCAAGAATTGTTCATTTATGTAATGTAAAGGAGGTTTCCCCCTCGAAGAGGCTGAATTCTAAGGCGTTGATCTTTCTTTTCTATCTTTTCTTGAGCTGGTTTCATAACATTTGGTATCAGAGCTTTGGATTCTAGGGTTTCGCTGCTCCAAACAGGTCATCGTGGCATTTTCGCTATAACTTTTTTTCTGTGACGTTTCAGAAGTCGCAAAAAAACCCATTTGAGAAGAAATCGCGCTGAACCTTGGGTCCGAATTTCAGAGTTTTTCGCGCGATATTTTCGGAGATATGATCTGAGGAAGTTGGTCTTTTTGCAGACTCCTGAATTACACTCAAAACAGGTGACCTGGGGAAAATCGTCATAACTTTCTTTCTGAGCATCGGATTGAAATTTCGTAAGAAGTTACAGAAAGAGGACGGACTGTAGTTTTCTTTTATATATTTTTCAGAGTCAAAGGTTGAAACAGTGACACGTGGCACGTCGTACAAGTTCGCTCTACTGAACTAGTCTATAATCAAGTCACTGTGGGAGATTTCGCATAACTCTTCCTTGGAGAATCCAATTTGGGTCAGACTTGTGGCATTGGAAAGAGGACACAGAGGGCTACTACAGGTCACAAATTCAGAACTAGATAATCAGAAAGTACAGAGATACATCAGAGGCAATATCGAGCTCCTACAAAGTGAAAAAAGGTGTGTAGATTTTCTTTAATTTTTGCTTAAGCTTGGTTTGAAAATTTATTTTGAAGGAATTCAAAGGGCATATTAGAGAATTATTATCGGTAACTGATGCCCCGAGGAAAGAAAATGCAAACACCTAGTAAGGAACCTGAAAGCTCTAGCATGACTCATGAAGAAGAAGAAGAAATGCTATATGATATATCAAAATTACAAGAACAAGTGCAACGAGTGTCACTTGCACAAAAAGCAACAGAATCTAAAATGGATGGTTTAAGGAAAGATGTAGAAGCTAAGATGGACGGTTTAAAGAAAGGTGTAGAAGCTAAGATGGATGGCATGGAAGCTAAGGTAAATGGCATGGACGCTAAAATTGATGGCATGGATGATAAGATGGATAAGTTGCTACAAGAAATGGTCACTAAGGGTGAAAGAGTACTAAAGGAAACTCATGATGAGAACAAAAGAAATGTTAATCATGATTCCATAGACTCTAATGTTGGATCGAAGACTCACCATGTTCCAAAAATCGATATGAGGAAGTTTGATGGCAAGGATCCCGCCACATGGATATTACAGATGGAGCAATTCTTCGATCTCAATAATGTGCAAAACACACAAAAGGTACGTATGGCAACTTTATATTTGGAACCAAATCAGTTTGTATGGTATCAATGGCTTTGTTCTCGTAAACAATTTATCACTTGGGCAATTTTTACGAAAGAATTGATAGCACATTATGAGGATACAAAAAGCAACACTTTTTTTAGCCAATTGATAAGTCTCAAACAAAAGGGTTCAATAATGGAGCACATTGAGGAGTTCCAAAAATTGAACATAAGGGTAAAAGATATTCCAGAGGAGCATAGGATTGATGTGTTCATAGGGTCTTTAAAGGATAATATCCAACATGATGTGCGCCTTTGGGAACCTGATTCATTAGAGAAGGCATTCAGGTTAGCAAGAAAAATGGAAAGCAAAATTATGGCAACTAGGAAGCATACCATTCACAACTATAAAGACGGAAGTGTTGTTGCCCATAGTCTTCCACAACCTACAAGGTTGACACCACAACAATTGGAAGAAAAAAGAGCAAAAGGGCTTTGTTACAATTGTGATAGCAAATACACAAAAGGTCATAAGTGTGCTGAGAAATTATTCTACATAGATTGTGAAGAGGAAGAAGAAAAGGAGCAAGAAAGGTCAAAAGAAGAGGATATATTCCAGGAACAAAGCCTAGATGAAGAACAAATAAATCCGACCATATCTTGTAATGCATTGGCGGGAATTACCACTCCTCAAACCATCAAGATAGAAGGACAAATCAAGAAGAAAAAGGTAATAGTGTTGATTGATTCAGGAAGCACCCACAATTTTATTCATTGTAGGGTAGCAAAAGAATTGAATTGCTTCCTATATCCAGCACCAGAGTGTCAAGTGATGATTGCAAATGGAGGAACAATAAATTGTTCTGGAAAGTGCCATAATATCAAGCTATCCATGGGAGAATATGTATTGACTAGCCCAATGCTTTCCATTCCAATGGGAGGTGCTGATGTTGTACTAGGAGTCCAATGGCTACAATCCTTGGGTACAATAGCTTTTAATTTTCAAGAACTTTTCATGAAATTTTCTGTGGAAGGAAAGGAAGTTGAATTAAGGGGTATTGCAGGGAAACCAGGAAAGATAATCAGCTCTAATGGCATGACAAAGCTTCTAAAAAAGGAGCAAAGAGGTGTAATTGCACAATTATGTTCGCTAGATGTTTCCACATTGGAATCATCTATTTCTCCAGATCTCCAAAAAGTCCTGGACAATCATTCCAAGGTATTTGAGACTCCCAAAGGTCTCCCACCTATGCGTGATCATGATCATGCTATTCATCTGATTCCAGGAAGTGTTCCTCCAAACATCAGGCCGTACAGATATCCATATGTCCAAAAAAGTGAAATTGAACGTATGGTTGCAGAAATGCTAGAGGCTGGTATAATTCAACCGAGTCAAAGTTCTTTCTCAGCTCCAGTAGTATTGGTGCACAAGAAGGATGGATCATGGCGCATGTGTCCAGATTATAGGGAGCTCAACAAGCTCACTATTAAAGATAAGTTCCCCATTCCTGTCATTGATGAATTACTGGATGAATTGCATGGATCAATTTACTTCACCAAGTTGGATCTTCGTTCGGGATATCATCAAATCAGAATGAAGATTGAAGACATTCCGAAAACGGCATTTAGAACTCATGAGGGTCATTATGAATTTTTGGTCATGCCTTTTGGCCTTACCAATGCACCTTCAACATTTCAAGGTTTGATGAATTCAATTTTCAAACCATTCCTTAGAAAATTTGTGTTAGTATTTTTTGATGATATACTAATCTACAGCAAGTCTTGGAAGGATCATGTTGAACATGTTGACAAGGTGCTACAACTATTGGAGGAGAAACAATTATATGCAAAAAGATCCAAATGTTTCTTTGGAGTCCAGGAGGTGGAATATTTGGGTCATATTGTATCTCATGAAGGAGTTAAGGTAGACCCTAGCAAAATTAAAGCCATTAAGGAATGGAAAATCCCCACATCCATAAAGCATCTGCGAGGATTTCTTGGGTTGACAGGGTATTATCGCAAGTTTGTTAAGAATTATGGGAGAATAGCAGCACCTCTAACAACATTATTGAAGAAAGATTCATTTTCATGGACTCCGGAAGCAACAAAGGCCTTTAAACATCTTAAAGAGGCAATGTGCCAAGCACCGGTCTTAGCTACACCGGACTTCACAAAAACCTTTATTGTGGAATGTGATGCTTCAGGAAATGGAATTGGTGCTGTTCTAATGCAAGATGAAAGACCCATTGCTTTTGAAAGTCGTCCAATCAAGGGAAAGTTTTTAAGCAAAGCTATTTATGAGAAGGAAATGTTGGCAATACTCCATGCACTTAAGAAATGGCGACCCTACCTAATGGGAAGACACTTCAAGGTAAAAACGGATCATGATAGCCTTAAATACTTTTTAGAACAAAGATTATCCTCTGAAGAGCAACAAAAGTGGGTCACAAAGATGTTGGGTTATGACTTTGAAATCATCTACAAAAAAGGGAAGCAAAATGTGGTGGCAGATGCACTCTCAAGAAAGGATGAGGATGTGGAAGCATTGTTGTGTGCCATTTCTATTATCCAACCAGATTGGATAAACGAAGCAAGGAGGAATGGAAGAATGACGAAGAAGTGTGGGCACTTATTCGAAAGCTACAACAAGATTCCAGTACTTCTGATACATTTAGCTGGAAAAATGATTCGTTATGGTACAAAGATCGCTTATACCTCTGTAAGAATTCCCAGCTAAAATAAAAGATTCTTATGGAATTGCACACTTCTCCCTTAGGAGGGCACTCAGGATTTTTAAAAACTTACCACAGGGTTAAGAAGGAATTTTTTTGGGATGGCCTTAAATAAGATATTCAAAAGTTTGTAGCGGAATGTTTGGTTTGCCAACAAAATAAAGTTGAAACAATTAAGACACCGGGTCTATTACAACCTTTATCCATTCCAAGCCAACGTTGGGAGGAGGTTTCAATGGATTTTATCACAGGTTTACCCAAGTTTGAGGGAAAGAGTGTCATCATGGTGGTAGTTGACAGACTTACCAAGTATGCACACTTTTGTGCCATTTAAAGCCAGTACAGTTTCTACTGCATTTATGGAAACAGTTCAAAAGCTACATGGAAACCCAAAGATTATTGTAAGTGACAGAGATCCCATTTTCACTGGAAATTTTTGGACAGAATTATTTTCTTGTCTTGGTACTCAGTTAGCTCATAGCTCATCTTATCATCCTCAATCTGATGGGCAAACTGAGATAGTAAACAAATGTTTGGAAGGATATCTTCGTTGCTTTGTATCTGATAAACAGACACAATGGGTCAAATGGTTGCCTCTGGCTGAATGGTGGTATAACACTTCCTTCCATACAGCAACAAAAATGACCCCATTTATGGCACTTTATGGGTATCAACCACCATCAATCACATCATATTTAAGAGAAAATTCTAAGGTTCAAGCAGTGGAACATCACATCGAACATCAACAACAAGTCCTCCAACTCTTAAAGGATAACCTCGTGTTGGCACAAAATAGAATGAAACAACAGGCAGATCAACATCGCAGTGAAAGAAGTTTTGATGTAGGTGATTGGGTATTCCTACGGCTACAACCATATAAGCAAATGTCCCTAAAGCAAGCTAAGAAGGATAATAAATTATCACCAAAGTATTATGGTCCGTACAAGGTGTTGGAAAAGATTGGTACTATGGCATACAAATTGGAGCTTCCTGCAGCTTCTCGATTGCACCCAGTTTTCCATGTTTCATGTTTAAAGAAGGTTATAGGCGACAAGCTCCCAGTTCAAACAATATTGCCAGAACTTGACGAGGAAGGAAAAATTATATTGGAACCGGAAGCAGTCACAGAAACAAGAACTCGACAGCTACGAAATCGATCAATTTCAGAGTATCTTATCAAGTGGAAGAACTTATCCGCTGAAGATTCCACATGGGAGGATGAGAATTTTATGCAGAAGTATCCAGAACTGCTCAAGCGTTGAGGACAACACTTTTTTGAAGGAGAGGGGCATGTTGGGTCCCTATAATACTAGTGATTACCCCATTACTATTGTAGTTATACCCCTTATTTATATTGTTGTGCCCCTATTACCCACATATTGTTATTTCTGTGCCCCATAGAATCCCTCTATTATTTTTTTTGTGGCTTTATATTATTATTGTTAGGTCGGTTGGATTATATTGTGACTCCTTAGACTCCTATATATAGAAAGGAGGTTTTGTCATTTGTATCATCCAAGAATTGTTCATTTATGTAATGTAAAGGAGGTTGCCCCCTCGAAGAGGCTGAATTCTAAGGCGTTGATCTTTCTTTTCTATCTTTTCTTGAGCTGGTTTCATAACAGAAGGTGAAAGGTCACAAATTTGCATGAGGAGGAAATTGAAGGAAAAATAGAGTAAAATGAAGAAAATAGAGGCCTCAATGATAAAGAGGCTTCTGAGTATTAGTTCATCGCTCTTGTTGGTTAGCCTTTTGTCAGTTCACTTATGGCTCTCTCTTATATTCTCTCATTCTTTCATACTTCTGTACACTTAGAGTAGTCTCAAAGCATTCTTGGAGCACTTTGGCATACATTGGATTTGGAGAAAGAAGGCAATGGAAAGCAGGAAAGCACAAGGGGACAGCGAGATCAACAACTACAGTTGGATTGCTTTGCAATTATTGAGTTGCATATATGGTTTCCTTGCTAGTTTTGGAATGCATGGTACATGCATGTGGTTTCTTGGTTATGCGTTGTCATTAGCATGGAGGATTTCCTGTATTAACAATGGTTTTGCCTAACCTTTAAATTTCTTAGATAACCATGGTGTTGTGGGTTTTCCCACTTGATTGTTTTTTTCTTGGTGCTCATGTTCCTTGTGGTTATGGGTTGAGTTACTAGTTCTTGGAGCTTTGGTTGGATAAACGCTCTGGAAGCCCTGGAACAACTTGGGTTGAGTTACTAGTCCTGGAGCCAGGTTGGAACAAACACTTTGGAGCCTTTAATAGCTTGGGTAGAGACCAATATGGTGATGGTTAGTGTTGTCCAACGGTGAGGTGGAATCACTAGTTGAGGGTTTATGTGGTTTGGCCTTTGGAAGCCCTGATTTGGTTTTGTTTTGGTTATTCCACGAGATCCCACATTCATGCTTCGAATATGGTGCGAGGGTGATTGGTTGAAAGAAAGATTTGGTTTAGCCCAATCCATGGTTGGGTGGTGCGTGGAAATCCCTGAATTAGTTGGCATTTTCATATTTTAATAAGAGGTATTTTCTATTATGATCTATGAGCATATGTATTGATTATGATGGTGATATTATGGCTGAGTTGCCATGATTTATATGTTGGTTATATGATGTATAATGTCTATGGCTCTTGAAATTTTTTATGAACATATGAGTGGTTGATGAATGCATGGACTAACAAATGTTATTGCAACTATTATGAGAGGGAATTAGACCTTCTTAGTGAATCTCAGATAAGTTTCAGACCCTTATGTTTAGATATGCATTCATGACCTATAGATTACATGTTTGTCATATGTTTGACGAAATGTCTATCATGGTTACGCTTGGTTAGGTAAAGTCCGTGATCAAGTTTTGTATTAGAGGCTTTGTCTTTGTGTCGTTTGTTGTTTTGGAAAGTCTCATTAAGTTCTGTGCAGTGACATGGAGACTAGCCTTGAAAAGGTGGCATAGATCTTGCTATTGGAGGCTCAAAATTGGGAAATTGAGACTGCAGTGGCTACCTTGCAGGCTTATGCATGTGACTGGATGCCTACAATCGCATGGAATCAAGCTTGTGTATGCAACTAGGAGTCCAGGTGAGTGAAAAATGTTGAAAATGCTACAAGAAAAATCCTAATTTAATTTTCCCTCGAATTAAATTATGAATAGAATTGTAATTCCACATCACAAGACAACCTGTACAAGTTAACTGAGTTAATTTGACTTAGTTGTCTCAGTTAATTGTGGGTCTAACTAGAGTCATGTAGAGATTCTCCTACTTTATAGGAGCCTTGGTTGAGTTTATTTTGAGTTGTAATTAATTAATTCAGTTTAACTGAGTTAAAGTCAGTTAAACTAGTTCCAATTGATGGAGGAACTAGTAGGAGGTTTAATAGTGGGGTGTTTCTTCATGTGTTAAACCAGTTAACTGATGATTCAACCATAAATAACTCATGCATCTCAGATCTGAGAGTTACCCATTTGACATTGGAGTTCAAGGGTAGTGTACTATTAGTTGTATAATCATCCAAATTGTACATGTGGCGCATGGACTCAAAGGAAGGCATATGACGATTGCACAATTCTAATTGAGGAATTTCCCTAATTAATAGGGGGCTAATTCCCAAGGAAACATCACAAGGAAATAGGGACTTGGGCAAGCAAAAAATTGGTTAAGTATTGGCCTAGGCTTGTCTAGGAAGTTGCGAGATAGATAGAGATAGTGCAGAGGTTGCTCAGGCTTGAGAAAAGCATTGTAATCTTCTTATATTTTCTAACTAATGCAATATATAGATAGCAAGGGTTTCTAGCTGTGCCATTCTCCAAGAAATCATTGTGTAATGTGTTGATTGAATTCTTTCTCTTATGTTCTTCATGATTTCTCGATAATTAATTGTTTCTGCTAATGAGTATAGTAGAGTAGATTCAATTCTTTTGTTTTAGAAAATTACATAAGCAGTTTGAATATTCAAGGAATTTCTACATGGTAT
This sequence comes from Pinus tabuliformis, assembly GCA_031772625.1. Classification (NCBI taxonomy): domain Eukaryota; kingdom Viridiplantae; phylum Streptophyta; class Pinopsida; order Pinales; family Pinaceae; genus Pinus; species Pinus tabuliformis. Next base: position 24,357,082 of record CM062820.1, read on the forward strand.
CAGTGCAGAAAACACACTAGAAGAGGAGAATACGAGTTTTTCTTTGCAAGGTGAAATCGAATTTGCAGGATCATTCTTCAAAGCCAGCAGGATGTCGTTCTACGGATTGAGACTTGAATATACCCTCGAGAGTAGTTCGAATTATATTGCTTTGAAGGACATGATGGAGGTAGTGTTGGAAGACAATAGGTTGAAAGAATTCATAAACAAGGATATTCCTAAGCCTCCAAAAACAGATGCTCAAGATCTAGCAGAGTGGAAGAATTGTGTTGCAAAGGTGAGAAGGATCATACTAGAAGGAGTTCGAGATCATATTTTCTCGAACCTCCATAGGAAGGATACACCATCTGCAATGTGGCAAGGTTTGACAGACTTATTTCAGAACAGCGGTGACCACAGGAAGCTAGCACTGAAGGAGAAGCTTTGGAAGATCAAGATGGAGAAGGGAGACATAATACCACAATACTTGAGCAAGTTCACCCAATGTCAAGATGAGCTTGGGAGCTTTGTTATTACAATCGTTGAAGATGATTTGGTTAGCCTAACACTTCTAGGCCTTCCCAAGAGTTGGCACAACTACCAAGATTTGATAAATGGGAGGGAGCATCTACCAAAGTGGGAGTGTTTGTGGTCTGACTTGGTGCAATAAGAGATAAGGCAGAGCACTAGAGATGGAACCTCATATAAGCATGATGATGAGGAGAACCATGTCTTAGCTGGAAAGGAAAATAAAGGGAAAGGAAATAAATTCCAATCCAAAGGAGATTCTAGTCAGGGCAACAAGAAGAAGGAATTGTCGAAGATTAAATGTTTTCACTGTCATGAGCTGGGACACTATGCCACGAAGTGTCCGCACAAGAAGGTCGGAAAGAAGCCCTCAGGAGGAGCGATAGGTGAAGCTCTTGCTTCACAATTTGAGTTGGATTTCACCCTCATTGCATGCATGGTGACATCAGTGATGGGTAGTGTGTGGTATCTAGATAATGGAGCCTCATTCCATATGACGGGAAACATAGAATTTTTCAGTGACTTAGAGGAGAAGGACCTCCTGATGCACATCGAGATGGGGAGATGAGAAGGTCGGAAAGAAGCCCTCAGGAGGAGCGATAGGTGAAGCTCTTGCTTCACAATTTGAGTTGGATTTCACCCTCATTGCATGCATGGTGACATCGGTGATGGGTAGTGTGTGGTATCTAGATAGTGGAGCCTCATTCCATATGACTGGAAACAAAGAATTTTTTAGTGACTTAGAGGAGAAGGACCTCCCGATGCACATCGAGGAGGAAGGTATAGTGCGACCGACATCGATATTGTTACTTTTCAAAGGGAGTCTAGTTCTCCTCTCACATTAAAAGATGTCATGTATGTTCTGGGTCTGAAGAAGAATTTGGTTTCAGTTGCTATGTTGGAGGACCGTGGCTATGATGTGATATTTAGCAAAGGAAATGATTTCCTTCATTACATAAACATAGGACAAGTGAAGCATATTGAGGTTTGGGTGAAGAACCTCTACAAATTGGATGTAGAAGATTTTGTTGCTTTGAGCAAAAAAATAGAGAAGGTGCAAAGCTAAGACATCGGTGAATTATGGCATAGAAGATTGGGCCACTTGCACCATGGAGCTTTGAAGATCATGCAACAGATTTCTACAGGACCTCCCAAGGGTGCACTAGAGCAGAGAGATATATGCAAAGGGTGTACAATGGGGAAGTACACCAAAGCCACCTTTCATGATAAGGACAGTCGAGCGCAAGAGATCCTTGAAAGAGTTCACTCAAATGTGTGTGGACCATTCTCAACAACGTCCATGGCCAAGCACAGGTATTATGTAATATTTGTAGATAATTTCTCACATAAGTGTTGGAATTTCTTCATGCATAAGAAAGATAAGACTTTCTCTAAATTTTTTGAATATAAAGCACTTGTTGAGAAAGACACTGGTAGGAAAGTGAAGGCTCTTAGGAGTGATAACGATGGAGAATATGTATTAAATGAATTTAAGAAATTTTGTGCATAAAAAGGAATCTGATGGGAGTTAATAGCAACCCATAATCCATAGCAAAATGGGGTGGCTAAAAGGAATAACAAAAGTATTGTGGGAGTTGCACGGGCGATGTTACATGATCAGGGCCTATCGTTGCACTTGTGGGCTGAAGCATGCAACACAGTTGTATATGTGCAAAACAAGAGTCCTCATCGAATTCTTGAGATGAGCAAACCAAAATAAGAATTTTCAGGTAAGAAACTAGATCTGATACACTTCGAGATCTTTGGTTGATCAATTTATTGTCATGTTACAAAGGATGTAAGGTAAAAGCTAGAGTTGACAATTGAGTTGGGCATATTTGTGGTGTACACTGATACACCTCACAACTATCGTGTGTACCTACCATCTCATAGGATGATAGTTGTTCGTAGAGATGTGAAGTTCGATGAAGAGAAGGCCATGAGATGTTCCCTTGAGAGGGAGCTTCATTTGCATGCAGACGAGGAGCTTTTAGCTCTAAAGGAAGAACCTTAGGATGATGTGGAGCAACCACATGCAGAGGATCAGAGAGTGGAAAAACCCACTCATGCAGAGACATCCAGAGATGGAAGGAAGTGCACTAGAGAAGCTGACAAATTGATGCATGATGCTAGAGAGAATGTGGGAGCACCCACGTCAAAACACAGGCAAATGAGGTCACCAGATCGATACACTAGCTGCATGGCTCTTATGTGCGAGAGTGTAGAGACTAAGTAATCCTCATTCGAGGAAGAAGTGTGGCAACCAGTGTGGGTTGATGCCATGGTATATGAGTATGACTCCATTATCAAAAGCAATGTTTAGGAAGTGGTCCCAAGACCAGCAAACGAGTTAGTGGTGAGTTCCAGATGGCTTTACAAGGTAAAACAAGCAGTAGATGGGAGTTTCGAGAAACAGAAGGCCAAATTTTTGGCCAGAGGGTTCTCTCAGGTAGAGGGAATTAATTGCGAGGAGACGTTTGCTCCAGTAGCAAGATACTCTTCAATCATATCTATTCTAGCACTTTCAGCACAAATGGGATGGAAGATACATCAGATGGATGTGAAGGCAACATTGCTCAATGAAGTGATTGGGGAAGAGGTGCACATTGAACAGTCGGAAGATTTGAGATCTTCAACAAAGAGTCGCATGTGTGTAGACTTAAGTGAGCGTTGTATGGATTGAAATAAGCACCTCGTGCTTGGTACACTAGGATCGACAGTTATTTCATAGTTTTGGGCTTCACCAAAAGTGAAGCAGAGACAAACCTTTACCATATTGTGGTTGAAGGTAAATTATTGATCATAGTATTATATGTCGATGATTTTATTCTAACAGGTGATGAGAAGTTGGTCAAATCTTGCAAAGAGGATCTTGCAAGAGAATTCGAGATTAAGGACCTGGGGCTCATGCATTATTTCTTTGGTATGGAAGTGTGGCAAGGAGATGAGGAACTGTTTGTCCCTCTGGGCAAGCATGCCAATGAGATACTGAAGAAGTTCCACATGGAGAGCAACAAACCCATGGAGACTCCTCTAGCAGGGAATTGGAGGAAGGAAGATGCTACTTCAGGTGAAGTAGCGGAGGCTACTATTTACAAGCGGCTTGTAGGTTCACTTATGTATTTGGTGAACACATGACGAGACATATGTTTTGTAGTTAACCAACTTAGTCAAGCAATGGTTAAGCCAACCAAACTCTATTGAAAGGCAACTAAACATGTGTTGAGATACCTCAAAGGCACCACTCAGTTTGGTCTTCGGTACAAACAAACAAAGGGAGTGAAGCTTCAAGGCTTCACAGATGCAAATTGGGCAGGGAATCCAACGGACAAGAAGAGCACATCAGGGGGAATCTTCAGTATTGGGTCAGTAGTAGTTTCTTGGTACAACAAGAAACAAAGATCAGTTGCACTCAATTTGGCAAAAGTAGAGTACATGGTTGCTAGTCAAGCATCTTGTAAGGCTATTTGGATGAGGAAGATCCTTGTTGGGTTATTTGATCAATAGATGGATCCTATAGTGATTTACTGTGACAAAAATAGTTGTATCAAATTATCTGAGAATCCAAATTTTCATGATCTGTCCAAGCATGTCGACATCCGATATCACCAAATACGAGATTGTGTGCAGAGGAGAATCATGTTGTTGGAGTACATTCCAACAGAGGAACAAGATGCAAGCATCTTGAGTAAGGCACTATGAAGAAGAAAATATGAGTTCCATAGAGGTAGGATTGGGGTATATGATAATCCCTTTCTCGTTGAGAGGGAGTGTTGATTATAGTATTATATGTCGATGAAATAATTCTAACAGTTGATGAGAAGCAGGTAAAATCTTGCAAAGATGATATTGCAAGAGAATTTGAGATGAAGGACCTGGGGCTCAACCATCATTTCCTTGGTATGAAAGTATGGCAAGGAGATGAGGAATTGTTTGTCTCTTGGGGAAAGTATGCCAACGAGATATTGAAGAAGTTCCACATGGAGAGCAACAAACCCATGAAGACTCCTCTAGCAGGGAATTGGAGGAAGGAAGATGTTACTTCAGGTGAAGTAGTGGAGGTTATTATTTACAGGTAGCTTGTGGGTTCACTTATGTATTTGGTGAACACATGACCAGACATATGTTTTGCAGTTAACCAACTTAGTCAAGCAATGGTTAAGCCAACAAAACTCTATTGGAAGGCAACTAAACATGTGTTGAGATACCTCAGAGGCACCACTCAGTTTGGTATTTGGTACAAACAGACAAAGGGAGTGAAGCTTCAAGGCTTCACAAATGCAAATTGCCACTTTCCTTCTGGGCTAAATGCTGAGAGATATAATTATTATGCTTTTGAATGCTTTATTTATTTTTTATATATAATAATTTTAATTTTAAAAATTATTTTAATTTTTATAAAAATATAATTATATATTTTTATGAAAAATATTTATTTAAATTAAAATTATATTATAAAAAAATAAAATTTAATCCTAATCACAAGTGCACTCAAAGCTAAAGGTCAAAGCCTATGGCCCACCCCGTTTTTTTTTTTTTAACTGAAACGGTTATGTTTTATTTATAGAGAGATTTTTATTTTTTATTTTTTCACTGAAACGGTTATGTTTTATTTATAGAGAGAATCAGGTTGGGCTACGCCAAACAACCAAAATACATTCTTTGGGAAGTCAGAAGTATAACCTTCCCACTCAGGGGATTATTGTCTTGATCGGGGAATCAACACTTGTACTTATCATCCCAATTTGCAACGTACATCCTATGTTTGCCAATCTGTCCGCTTCCTTGTTTAAACCCCTGAGAATATGGTAAAATTGAACCGAGGGAATTTCTCTCAGAATTCTCTTTAGTCTTGTTAGCAGCTTGTTTAACATCGGATCCTTTAGTTCTTTCTCACTAATGAGCGCTTTTATCAGCACTTCCGAGTCTCCAAAGACTAATATTTCTCTTGGATTTTCCTCTCTCGCCATTTGACAAGCTTTCAATAAGCCAAGAATTTATGCTTGGTTGTTGATTCTCTGACTAAGCCCCCATTTGAAACTATCTTCTTTGTTCCCATTCGGTGAAAAAATCACCCCGCCTGCTCCTGACTTTCCTGGGTTGCCTTTTGAAGCACCATCGAAGAAGATTGTGCACTTGCTCTGGGATCTCCACCAATGTTGAAAGTTGTCCTCTGAATATCAGATTTGCCATCTTTCCTTTTGAATTGGGTGAGAATTTGCTTTGATTCTGACCTTGTTAGAGTAAGCATCCAGCCACGTCCTTTCTTCAATTAGAAGGGAAGTGTCATCTTTGACGGGGAAATGATTCAAAGTTTCTAAGAGCAAGCCCTTTGCTCGCGTAGCCACCATTGTTGGAGACCAATCTGTATTGTTGAAAATGATATCGTTCCTGGCGAGCCAAAGCTTCTAACAAACATATTTCGGGGCAACAATCCACACTCGGTGCCAAAGAGACTTGCTAGTGATGTTATGAGGATAACTGTCTTTCAAAGAGGTAAACATGGAGACAACTGAGACCTGAGATGGAGGGTAAACATTTAGCCGTTGCAAGGAAAAAGGACCAGGCCTCCTTCGCGAACTCGCACTCTATAAATAAGTGATTAGAAGTTTCCTTTGTGCATTTGCATAACACATAGCGATGGGGGCCTACTATATTCCTTTTGCACAAGTTTTCGTCGGTCAGAATTTTCTTGTGCAGCAAAGTCCAAAAGAAGAAATTAATTTTGGGGATGCTGAAGTTATCCCAAATCTGCTTCCAAAAAGATTCCCGGTGAGTCGATTCCTTCCTAGTTGTTGAAATTTGGTACCGGAGGACAGGTGGTTCCCTTAGGCTTTGATCTTTGGCCTAGGGAAAAGTGTCCAAAAGAATTTAATTTTTCTCCTAAAGTGACTTTATAATTTTATAAAGTTAAATCTAATTTAAAAGTGACTTTAAGTGATAAAGTTATTAAGTCTAATTTTAAAGTGACTTTTATAAAGTCAATGAAAAATTAGAAAGGAAAAGTGACTTTGGAAATAAATGACTAAGTGGGTCTTTATTAAAGTGGGGTGAATTAAAAAATAGAAAGTGAGATTTAAATGAGCATTTAATCTCAACCATTGATCTAAATCTATTTCAGCCATTGGATTTAGAGATCACCAAAAAGTCACTTGGATCACCCAAAAGTCACTTGGAGTTATATTAAAGGAGGAAAAGGTCATTCATTCTTTCATGAGCAGATTGGGAGAAGGAGAGCAAGAGAGCAAGAGAGATTTCTGAGCAGGAAGGAGAAGGAGACAGCAGCTTGGCACACATTCCAAGGCAGCAGTTGAGCAGATTTGTACAACTGATTCAGCACATAGTGAAAGGCAGATTTTTGCACAAAAATCGAGGAGCAGTTTGCTGATTTTTCTGCACACAAAACGGAGGTCGTACAGCATTTATTGCTGTCCTGTTTGCTGTAATTTCCAGATTGCTGTGAGGCACGGGAAAGGAGATAAGTTGTAAATTTGCTTGCTGATTTTTTGCTGAATAATTCTCACTGTAAAAAGACAATTTTCAGAAATAAAGAAGAGCTCTCAAACTGGTTTTCCCCAAGAGTTGTAGGGGGTTTTTCCAGGGTCAAGTTGACCAAAAATATCAGTGTTTTAATGGCTGTTTTTAATTCTGCAATTTCCAGCATTCTGAAAAATTTTCAGATTTTTTTTTTTTTTTTTTTTTTTTTTTTTTTTTTTTTTTTTTTTTTTTTTTTCAGTCTGTTAAATGTATGGTTATGGGAATGGGCATTTAACTACATGGGAGAAATAAGGAGAAACTGAAAACCGGGGTGGGAAAACAGAATTTTTTACATGGTATCAGATGTTGAGTGCTGAAGGGCAGTTTGGGACAGCAAAAGGAAAAATTACAGTTGCTGATTTTTCACTCAGAAAATTCCAGCAAGCTGATTTTTTCATAAACAACAGTTTTATCTTTACTACAACAGTGCTATTTTTCAGTTTTAGGACAGCAGGATGTCATTGGGATTGAGGGTGGAGGATAGGCTGGATGGGCATATAAATTACAGCGTTTGGAAGGAGAGAATGCAGAGTATCTTTGAGGAGGCAGAAGTCTGGGATATCATGGTGCATACCGCACAGAACCCTGTTGTTGTGCCCACTGATGTTACTCAGTTGGCTGAGTATAAAAAGAAGAACAATAAGGGTAAGAGGCTGATTCTAGACGGAATCAAAAACCATTGCATTCCTCATGTGAGAGGAAAGAGCAATGCCCATGAGATGTGGACAGCATTGTCCAATCTCTACCAGAGTACCAATGAGAACCGGAAGATGGTCCTGAAGGAGAAGCTGAAGAACATTAAGATGGGTAATGATAGTGCAGCTGGATATCTCACAAAGATTACCAATGTGAGAGATGAGTTGGCAGCGATTGGAGATGCCATTCCATCCACTGAGTTGGTGCGTATTGCAGTGAATGGCCTCCCCCGTTCATGGTTGAACTTTGCTGATGGGGTTTGTGCACGTGAGACCCTTCCCACATGGGAGAGGTTTTGGGATGATTGCATTCAGACAGAGATCAGGAAAGGACAGCTTGGGGCAGCCAAGCCAGTTGAGCAGGATGAGGATGTAGCACTGGTGGCAGGAGGCAAGAAAGGCAAAGGGAAGAAGCAGGCTTCCACAAGCAGTGGTGGGGGCAAAGGCAAAGGTAAAGGTAAACCGGGGAACACACAGAAGGACTATTCCAAGGTGAAGTGTTGGAATTGTCAAAAGATGGGACACTATGCAGTTGTGTGTCCGGAGAAGAAGAAGAAGAAGGGAAAGAACCAGGACGTGGCAGCTTTAGCTGAGATTGAGGACTTTGCAGGTCGTTTTGACCGGGAGTTTGCGTTCATTACATGTGAGTCCTCTAGTGCAGGATCACCTGCCACACAGGTTCAGAGGGAGCATGCTTTTCCCTCGATTAGCGGAGCATCTACAGGTATTTGGTATGTGGACAGTGGGGCTTCACGTCACATGACAGGAGTCCGTGAGTACTTCTCAGAGCTTTCAGAGAGTGGCACTGATATTGAGGTAGTACTCGGTGATGACAGAGTTGTTAGAGCAGTCGGGGTGGGGACAGTGACATTTCAGAGGGAGTCCAAACCTCCCTTGAAGGTGTCAGAGGTTCTTTATGTGCCAGGGATGAGGAAGAACCTCATATCCGTCTCAGCTTTGGAGGACAGAGGATATGACGTACTGTTCAGGGGAGGACAGGTGTTGATGTATCCCAGGGACACTCCAGCTGATTCAGCTAGAGTGATAGGTGTATGCCATGCAAAGGTGTACAAGTTTGCATTTCAGCCCCTTTTGGCATTGAGCAGTAGTACCGACAGCAGAGCTAGCAGTTCTGAGCTGTGTGAGATTTGGCACCGCAGGATGGGACATATGTATCATGGAGCCTTGAGGACATTGCGGGAGATCACTACAGGTGTGCCAGATTTCAGTACTGATCACTTTGATACTTGCAGAGATTGTGCGATGGGCAAATTTGCCAAATCCCCTTTTCCCAGCAGTGACAGCAGAGCGACGGGGATATTTGATTTGATTCATTCCGATGTGAGCGGTCGGATGTCTCATGTTTCCTTGAGTGGGTATGAGTACTATGTTTTATTCATTGATGATCACTCCAGGAGGACCTGGATTTATTTCTTGAAGACCAAGAGTGAGGTCTTCAAGCGGTTTCAGGAGTTCAGAGCTCTTGTGGAGACACAGACAGGCCGAAAGATCAAGTCCTTGAGGTCGGACAATGGAGGAGAGTACACCCTTGGAGAGTTTGTTGACTATTGTGCGGAGGCAGGCATTAGGAGGGAGTTCACTGTTCCTTACAACCCCCAGCAGAACGGGGTTGCGGAGAGGAAGAACAGATCCATCATAGAGGCTGCCAAAGCTATGTTACATGATCAGGGGTTGCCATTGTTCTTGTGGGCAGAGGCCTGCAACACAGCTGTTTACTTGCAGAACAGGAGTCCGCATCGTGCCTTGGGGCACATGACTCCGAAGGAGGCTTTCTCTGGGAAGAAGCCTGATCTTGGTCATCTTCATATCTTTGGATGCATTACATACTCCTATATACCCAAGGAGAAGAGGACCAAACTAGAGCCCACCGCAGAGAAGGGTATCTTTGTGGGCTACAGTGAGACCTCAAAGGCCTTTCGGATTTACATTCCTGCACAGAGGAGAGTTGTTGTCAGACGGGATGTGAAGTTCGAGGAGGACAGGGCCTTTAGGAGGTCACGGGAGTTAGAGTATCTGGATCAGCCAGACCCTCAGCAGCAGTTGAGTCAATCGCAGGGATCCAGTGGGCAGGGATCAGGAGGATCCGGAGGTACATCGATGAGGATGTCAGGTCCGTCAGTGAGCAGTGGCTCATCGAGCCAGAGGGGTGGTGCTCCGGGCAGCATGCAGAGCAGTTCACAGAGCAGTTCACTAGGGAGTCCACTGATGGACAGTTCACACGGTACCTCAGCTTCTACAGGTTCAGGTGCAGGCAGGAGGACAACAGACAGACAGTCAGGAGTTCAGGCTACTGATGATGATGAGGAGGAGGAGTTTCATTCTCCGGTGGAAGAAGTGCGCTCAGGGAAGAGGAAGCCCAAGTGGCTTCAGGACACCTTGAGAGATGCCACATCTGTTGCTGAGCCGAAGAGGCCGGTCAGAGAGAGTAGACCACCTGAGAGGTTTTGTAGTTATATGGCGATGGTTACCAGCATCCTTGACTCTGAGCCTTCTAGCTATGAGGAGGCAGCTAGCCAGCAGGTCTGGAGAGAGGCCATGCAAGAGGAGTATTCTTCTATCATGAAGAATGATGTTTGGGAGGTGGTGCCGAGCCCTGAGGGCAAATCCGTGGTTACTTCCAGATGGCTTTACAAGGTAAAGCATGCTGCAGATGGCAGCATTGAGAAATTCAAAGCGAGGTTTGTGGCTAGAGGGTTCTCCCAGGTAGAGGGAGTTGATTATGAGGAGACCTTCGCTCCCGTGGCTCGATATACTTCGATCCGCTCCATTATATCGATAGCAGCAGAGATGGGTTGGAAGATCCACCAGATGGATGTGAAGACCGCATTTCTCAATGGCTTCATACAGGAGGAGGTGTACATTGAGCAGCCACAGGGCTTTGAGGTGCATGGGAAGGAGTCCCATGTGTGCAGATTGAAGAAGGCCCTTTATGGCCTGAAGCAAGCTCCCAGAGCTTGGTACTCCAGGATAGATGCATACTTGCAGGGGATGGGTTTCACAAAGAGTGAGGCAGATCCGAACCTTTACTTTATTGTGATTGGTGAGGAGCCTCTCATTCTGGTGCTGTATGTGGATGACTTGATCATTACAGGTGCAGAGAGACTCATAGAGCACTGCAAGAGAGATCTTGCGGCGGAGTTTGAGATGAAGGACATCGGCTTGATGCATTACTTTTTGGGTTTGGAGGTGTGGCAAGAGGAGGGGCATTTCTTCCTGGGGCAGGGGAAGTATATTGTGGACATCCTTAGCAGATTCCACATGGAGGATTGTAGACCCATGTCGACACCGATGATCACCAACTGGAAGAAGCTTCATGCTTCGGATTCCGAGTTGGTGGATCCCACATTGTACAAGCAGCTGATTGGTTCCTTGATGTATTTGGTCAACACTAGACCAGATATCTGTTTTGCAGTCAACACGATGAGTCAATTTATGTATGAGCCTAGGAAGGTTCACTGGGTGGCTGCAAAACACATTTTGCGGTACTTGCAGGGGACAATGGATTATGGTCTGGACTACAGGCAGGGAGATGGAGTGAGATTGGCAGGATACACTGATTCTGATTGGGCAGGTTGTGCTTCTGATAGGAAGAGCACTTCAGGGTGTTGTTTTGGGTTGGGTTCAGCAGTAGTGTCATGGTTCAGCCGGAAGCAGCAGTCAGTAGCACTGAGTTCAGCGGAAGCAGAGTATATGGCAGCCAGTCTAGCTAGTTGTGAGGCCATCTGGCTTCGCAAGATGTTGTTTGGCTTATTTGGTCAGCCGTTGAGACCTTCAGTGATTTACTGTGATAATCAGAGTTGCATTAAACTCACGGAGAATCCAGTATTTCATGACAGGTCAAAGCATATCGGGATCAGATATCATTTCATCAGAGACTATGTTCAGAAGGGAGCTGTGAAGCTTGAGTATATTTCCACTGATGAGCAGGTTGCAGATATCCTTACCAAAGCCTTACCACGGGGCAAGCATGTCTATTTCAGAGACAAGATGGGTGTGGTGAGGAACACCTTCCTCGGTAAGAGGGAGTGTTGAAATTTGGTACCGGAGGACAGGTGGTTCCCTTAGGCTTTGATCTTTGGCCTAGAGAAAAGTGTCCAAAAGAATTTAATTTTTCTCCTAAAGTGACTTTATAATTTTATAAAGTTAAATCTAATTTAAAAGTGACTTTAAGTGATAAAGTTATTAAGTCTAATTTTAAAGTGACTTTTATAAAGTCAATGAAAAATTAGAAAGGAAAAGTGACTTTGGAAATAAATGACTAAGTGGGTCTTTATTAAAGTGGGGTGAATTAAAAAATAGAAAGTGAGATTTAAATGAGCATTTAATCTCAACCATTGATCTGAGTCTATTTCAGCCATTGGATTTAGAGATCACCCAAAAGTCACTTGGATCACCCAAAAGTCATTTGGAGTTATATTAAAGGAGGAAAAGGTCATTCATTCTTTCATGAGCAGATTGGGAGAAGGAGAGCAAGAGAGATTTCTGAGCAGGAAGGAGAAGGAGACAGCAGCTTGGCACACATTCCAAGGCAGCAGTTGAGCAGATTTGTACAGCTGATTCAACACATAGTGAAAGGCAGATTTTTGCACAAAAATCGAGGAGCAGTTTGCTGATTTTTCTGCACACAAAACGGAGGTCGTACAACATTTATTGTTGTCCTGTTTGCTGTAATTTTCAGATTGCTGTGAGGCATGGGAAAGGAGATAAGTTGTAAATTTGCTTACTGATTTTTTGCTGAATAATTCTCACTGTAAAAAGACAATTTTCAGAAATAAAGAAGAGCTCTCAAACTGGTTTCCCCAAGAGTTGTAGGGGGTTTTTCCAGGGTCAAGTTGACCAAAAATATCAGTGTTTTAATGGTTGTTTTTAATTGCTGATTTTTAATTCTGCAATTTCCAGCATTCTGAAAAATTTCCAGAATTTGTGTTTTCAGCAATATTATTATTATTATTATTTATTTATTTATTTATTTATTTATTTATTTTTTTTTTTTTTTTTTTTTTTTTTTTTTTTTTTCAGTCTGTTAAATGTATGGTTATGGGAATGGGCATTTAACTACATGGGAGAAATAAGGAGAAACTGAAAACCGGGGTGGGAAAACAGAAATTTTTACACTAGTTTGCATCTGAATGTAGCCTTGAGCTGCCGAATAGACCCCAGTCTTGCCCCAGCCCCAGGAATATTCTTCTTCCTTGTGGACCGGTGCGAAATCAGAGATCGCTTCAAAAAGAATTTCCAACTGAGTCGATTCCTTCCTAGTTTGCATCTGAATGTAGCCTTGAGCTGCCGAATAGACCCCAATCTTGCCCCAGCCCCAGGAATATTCTTCTTCCTTGTGGACCGGTGCGAAATCAGAGATTGCTTCAAAAAGAATTTCCAACTGCATTTGTAAATGTTCTAGAGTTCTAGGAAACTTCCATCGCTGCCAGTTCCCATGGTTGTCCCATTCCGAGATGTCTTCTATTTTCCTGATTCCTTTCGCATGTAACCATGCTCTTAACTCAGAGATTTCGTTAACTTCTACAAGAGGAGGATGGCCCATAATGTTGTCTCTCCATAACATTGTGTTTTTGCCATTGCCAGGAATCCGATATAGGTAGGATCTAAAAAATTCAATGCCTCTGCTACACAACTTCCAAGCCAAAGATCCTTTTGGATTTTTCTCCACCGTGAATTGCCTCAACGACTGATTGTTGAGATATTTAAGTTTGATTAATTGGTTGACCGGGTGGCTAGGCTCTGCGTGGATCTGCCATAATAACTTGCATCCCATTGCTAAATTGGCATGCGTGGGGTCTCTAATTTGCAATCCACCTTCCATGATAGGTCGCTTCACCATGTCCCAGTTTATTAAGTGAAATCGGTTATTGTTTCCACGGCCTCCATTCCACAAGAAATTGCGAATGAGCCTTGAAATCTGATCGGAGATTGCTTTTGGAGCCAGCATTAGAGAAGCCTGGAAAGTGGGCAGTGCCGAAAGAACAGATTTGATTAAAGTGAGCTTGCCTCCTGTGGTGAGCCAAAAACCTCCCCAGACAGTGATTTTCTTCTTGAATTTTGCTATAACTTCCTCCCACAATTGGTTTCTGTTGGAACCCAACGTTAGAGGAAGGCCTAAGTATTTTATTTTTTCCCAGGAAACGTGCCCAGCAAAGCCTAAATGGTTTGCAATTTTCTCAATTGTGTGTTGATCTGTGTTCCATCCAAATACAGGGTTTTTCCTCTCACTTATGAGGGCTCCCGAGATGCTACAAAAATTTTGGAGGATGACTTTAAAATAATTTTCTATTCTCAGAGAAGCTCCTCCAAGCATTAAGGAGTCATTTGCGAACAGAGCATGGTTCATGGGTTCAATTCCTTTTACTATTCGAATCCCAAGAATGCTGCCAGCTTGTTTTTCAAAAGAAAGCTTTCTACTCAAGGAGTCTGCCATTAGAATATAGAGGAAGGGGGATAGAGGGCAGCCTTGCCTCAATCCCCTGGTGGCTAGGAAGTAGTTGGCAGGCCTTCCATTTACCAAAGGCACGATCCAGATCTTTTCTATGCAGGCTTTGATGAGATTAATGAACTCCTAACTGAAACCAAAGGATAAAAGAACCCTGTACAAAAATGAACGGTTAACTCTGTCAAAAGCGTTAGACATGTCCAGTTTGATCAGCATACCTTGTTCTTTTCAGAAATGGCTGGAATGCAGAGCTTCTTGGACTTGAATTACATTGTCCAGGATGTGCCTTCCTTTCACGAACCCCCCTTGAGCTGGAGAAATTAATTTTTGCAGCAGAGGTTTGATTTTATTCGCCAGGAGTTTAGCCAGAATCTTGTAGGAGGCATTGCATAGCGAGATCAGCCTATATCTTTCAAAAGACCCAGGGTTCGCTTCCTTGGGAATTAAGGCAAGGAAGGTGGAATTGATTCCACCTCCGACCTTAGCTTTCCTCAGGAATCCATGAATCATTCTCAGAAGGTCTGATTTAATTATCTCCCAGCATAGTCTATAAAAATGAATTGAAAAGCCATCTGGCCCAGGAGCTTTGTCGGGCTCCATGGACCACACTATTCTAGAGATTTCCTCTTCCGAGATGGGATTCAACAGCATGTTATTGTCATCTGTGTTAACTAGGTTCGGGATATGAGTGAGGAAATCATTTATGTCCTCTTCGCACCCATCCCTTTCAGCGCTGAGAAGAGTCTGAAAGTGGTTCCCAGCTGCTTCCTTTATCTGATCAAAACCTTTGCACACCTGCCCACTGGAAGTGGTGATTTCAGCGATGTGGTTTCGCGAAAGGCGAGCCCTATACTGTCTGTGGAAGTATGCAGTGTTTCTATCTCCAGCTTTTAACCACAAGCTGCGAGACTTGATTCGCCAATATTCTTCTTCTCTTCTGAAGTAACTGTAAGTATTCCTTTGAGCATATTTTTCTTTGTCAATGTCTAATGAGGAGATTTCAGTCTTTTCCAAATCAAATTGGATTTCAGCCAGCTGTTGGACAACTTCTTTCCTCTGGCTGGTAGGAGTTTTTAAAGCCTTCTTTATCCAATCTTTCAAGGCATACTTTGCATTTTTTAACTTTTGCTCCCACACAAAGCTTGGGGAGCCTGTTACTTCTTTTTGCCAAGCTGTTTGAACTGTTTTGAAGAACCCTTCTCTTTCAGCCTAGAGAGGACTAAATTGAAAAGGAAGTGGGCCTAAGTCCTCTTCTTCTTTCAAACAGAGAAGTATTGGCTTGTGGTCCGAGGTTAATTTTGGAAGAATCTTGGAGAAGATGATTCTTCTATCCATCATGATTGAACTGTGGGTGAGAAATCTGTCCAGCCTGGTTGAGATATGATTCTCCCCTATTCTATTGTTGGTCCAGGTATATTCTCCTTTCACTGGCTTGAAATCTACCAGATCCCATTGAAGCATGAGGTTTTCCACTATGTAGAGCATAGGATCCCTGGTATAAGAACCTCCTCTCTTCTCTTTGGGATCCATAATAATGTTCAGATCTCCTCCTATGACAATGTTCTTTGGATTATGAAGTTCTAAAAAGTTTGAGAGTGACTTCCAACACTCTCTCTTTTCAGCATAGTGTACAAGAACATACAAGTTAAAGAGAGCTAAGATGAGATTTCTTGAGGTATGTTGAAGATCGGTGAAGATCCAATGCTGTGTCTCATAGGATCTTTCTAACGAGAAGATTTTTATAGACCAAAAGGTGCCTATTCCTCCAGCCGAGCCTCTGGCACTTACTGCCTTCCCATTGTCAAATTTCCATTTTGTGCTACTTTTACTTAGAAGGAGCTCCCCTTCTATTTTTGTCTCTTGGAGCATGACAATGTCTATGGGTTCCATTTTCAATAAGTCTTTAATAGCTTCTGCCTTTGAAGGATTCCCCAGTCTCTTGCAATTCCAAGAGACCAGCTACATTATTTACTGCTTGTTGGGATGGGTCCACCTCCCTTAGGAGGTCTAGTTCTGGTGTTTTTCTCGAGAGTCATGTCGATGGTGGCTTGGCTCCCTAGGGTTTTGTCTTTTTGCTTCTTCTTCTCTAGTTTCCTTGTGAGTTCTCCTTCTGGTTCTCTTTAAGGGCCTCTCGAAGGTCTCATCCTCGGAAGAGCCAGAATTCTCTATTTTTTTTTTTTTAAATGTCTGCATATGACGGAGAGGAATTACTACCTAGAACCGGACTTGAGGGAAGGATTTCCACATTACCTGAAACCAGAGAGGCGAAGTCATTCGTCTGGATGAGTCCTTCCCGATCTGCTTCTGGTGGTTCTGGAGGAGTGTTGAGAGGTTCGAAGGAGTTTTTATCTTCCTCGGTGTTGTTTGGTTCCATGCTCCCTGAGATTTGAGGGTTTCCACTGTCTTGCCCGGATCTTTTCCCCGTCTCTTTGCCTTTGGATTTATTATTCTGCCTATTGTGTGTTGGTTTCTTTACTTGCTTCCATTGTTCTCCTTTGTCTTTCTCTGCTGTCTCCTCGCTCTTCTTCTTGCAGTACCTTGCGAAATGCCCGTACTCGTGGCAGTGTCGGCATTTGAAGGGAAGCTGTTCGTAGTCAAGCTCTTGGATGTGGGTCCAATCTGCAACCGAAAGTTTGATGGCTTCAGGTAAACCAACTTCCAAGTCAACTTCGACACAGATTCGGGCACAGGAGTATTGGTCTTTTCTCACTGCTTGGTCTATGTATTTGCCTAGGGCATTGCCTATATACTGCAGCGATCTCTGGTTCCAACAATGAAGAGGGAGATGAGGAAGGCGCACCCACACTGGAACTGCTGTGGGCACATCCTGTGCCGGATCGAAATCTGGTGACCATTTATTCAAATAAAGCCCTTGGGGGCCCATAAAATATGGCCCGTTCCTGAAGATCAGACTTCTATCTTCCACATTGTCAAACACAAAGACGAAGAACCCTTTGCCAACGAAGTGACTTTTAATTCCTTCTGAAACCAACGAAATCCAGTTTCGTTTTACCCATTCTTCTACTGCTTTCGGGGATGGCCATAGCCCTGTGAACTGGCCAATAAGACCCCTTTCGGCTAGATTCAACGTTGATCTACAAGTTTCTTCCACCAGCAATACCACCGTGGGGATATTATCCAGTTTTTTCACAAACTTCTGCTGTGATCCAGAGATCTTTCTTTTTCCAGCTACTGCTATTAACTTCCTGAATGCTTCGACTTCAGGAGACGAGGAAGGAGGGGCCTCAGAGCTACCTCCAAGATCCATTGCAGCAAGGAATCACTCATAGCTAGGGTAGCCGCAGTCCACCCATGCGTAATTTTTTTAATTAAAGATAGTATTTTTTATCATGGCCCACCCCGTATTTAACTAATTAAACTCCCCTTATCTTTCATGCCTCGAGATATGGGTAATTTAATCCAACGTTTAAAAAGTGATTTAGGAGCCCTCTTGGCCATTTCCCATTAACATAGAGGGAGGGGTTCGAAAAGCAGTTTTAATGGCAAACTCCCAAACCTATGTGTCACCATCTCATGATTTCGAAACCCCCAGGTTCAAAACCATTTACCACTAAGAAAGGGGCCTGAAAACCATACCACGTATTAATTAGAATTTTATATGGCGGGAATACTATTATGAAATAAATTTATTTCACCATGGAAGGCAAAGCCGGTAAAATGGAATTACAAGTTAATGTGTTACAACTATAGGTAAAATAATTTTTTTTGTCCATGAAAATGAATAAAGGGAGGCTTTGCAATCATATATTGATGAAATTAATGTACAAGAGAACAAAAAGATATTTACATCAATACATGTGAAATTGAAGTCAGAGTTACAGAAGTAAAAATAATTTACCTGAAATCAAGTTATAGGTGTGAAATCAGATTGAGATGAAAGTAAAAGAGCAAAGTAAAATACTCTAAAACAAGACATGGATTTACAAAACCACATACTGCCAAAATTTTGAGTGTTGTAACATATTTTGGCACACTGAAAATTTAAAAAAAATTCAGTGAGAAATCGCCACTTTCCTTCTGGGCTAAATGCTGAGAAATATAATTATTATGCCTTTGAATGATTTATTTATTTTTTATATATAATAATTTTAATTTTTATAAAAATATAATTATATATATTTTATAAAAAAATTTATTTAAAATTAAAATTATATTATAAAAAAAAAAAAATTTAATCCTAATCATAAGCTAAAATCATAAGGGCACTCAAAGCTAAAGGTCAAAGCCTATGGCCCATTCTGGGCTAAATGCTGAGACATATAATTATTATGTTTTTGAATGATTTATTTATTTTTTATATGTAATAATTTTAATTTTAAAATTTATTTTAATTTTTATAATATATATATATATATATATATATATATATGAAAATATTTATTTAAAATTAAAATTATATTATAAAAAATAAAATTTAATCCTAATCATAAGCTAAAATCATAAGGGCACTCAAAGCTAAAGGTCAAAGCATATGGCCCACCCCACATTTAACTAATTAAACCTATGTGTCACCATCTCATGATTCCGGACCCCCCATGTCATGCCCCTACACCTGCGGTAGTCTTCCAACCGCTTATAGCGAGGTGCGGCACCACCGAATGCTTTCTTTTCACCAATACTAACATTCATGGACTACGCCTAATTCACTTGTCCTTACTTAGTTTGTGTTTCGCAACCAAGTAAAATTATGTTTATCCTTTATACTAATGAACACCCATACTCATTCATTATCCACAACAATTATAAAAGATAACAACAATTGCACAGTATAAAGGGAGGGGCAACTCCCTGAACAATGAGTCTGCCCAACAATATATAATAATCAATCTTCTTTGATAATACAATCATCACAAGTAATGCTTGGCAAATTCCAAGCCAATACTTAGCTTCTTTTTACAATACAGGCAAATCAGCCTTTTACAATAACCTTGTGCACGCCTTGCACAATGGGTGGGTGCTCACCCGAGCCACCAAGACACCCTCGTCAATCCCGGCACAAAACTGCACTTTAGACAACCCTGGGCACACCTTGCCCAACCTTCGACCAACTCTAAGTATCACCAAGAGAGCGCCTTCAAGTAATGCGCATGTCCTTTCAAAACTGCGCACTTGTTTTTACCCTTGAGCTCTTATGCGAAGTTGTCCAAGTTTTTCGATGTCCAAATGAGGCTCCAACGCATGTAATATATATGCGTATCAACGTGGGTGGTGGCTCTCCAGCCGACCCCCAAAACTGTGTTTGCACACCCCTTGTGAACGCCATATGTATGTCGGCCCGCCCACACTTGCAAGTCGGCCTCCGCCCATACTTCTCCACGCTCATCGGGTATAAGTTGCCATCGCACTTGCCTTAGTCATTTTTATTATTGTCGCACACAACTCGCCTTATCGTCACATCTCTGCTCACGCTCCACCCGCGTTCGGTCGTGCGCGCCCTTCGTCGCATTGCCCGCCCGGGTCGTGCACCGCGCGCCCATGCTTGTTCACTGCGCGCCCGGCTCGTTCACCGCGCCCGCGCCCATGTTTACTCCAACCACGCGCCCTGCTCGCTTGTGCGCCCGCGTGCGGTTAAAACTCAAGGACCTTACATCCTCCTCCACCTGAAATCGTTGTTGTCCTCGACAACATATCATCTCGGTAGCCATCCACCAAGATCATCATTATCCATGATGTCAACTCCTCCACATAAGGCAAACATCTCTGCAACATATGTAGAACTCTATCTCCATCATGTCTCACCTTAGTGACCAACTGCCACCAAGTACTCCATACCAAGGTATACACCTCAACGGTATGTCCTCCATCAGATATCATCTTGATCCATGATCATCGACCCTTCTGCCACAATCTCCACTGCAACATCTCGTGTCGACCTCATCATGTGTCACCATGTGAACCTCTGCCACGATACTCCAACACAATGCTAACATATCTTTGCACACTTCGCGACCCCATGTCTGAACTAGTTGGGTAGCTAATCCAATTTTCACGCTCAAACCATGAGAGTGAACATCCTCATGTCATCTTCAATTGTTCCTCAAAACATCCTGCCACATTCTTGACTCATCAAGAATCTATCTCCATAATCCATGCTCAGGTCCATGGAAACTCCATCCATCTCATCTGCAACATGTCATGATGCTTGATGCCAAGCCATCCCTGCATCATCAGTCATACCTGCTCCACATGTTTAGGGACTCACTGCCATGAGAAGCTAACAATGAGCCCCATCTTCTCATCCATCTAAGAAGATGTAGAGGGAGTAGAGCCTGAAGGCTCTCCCTCACTAATCAATTCGATCCATCTATCAGGATCCTCAATCTCCATCCTTTGTAGATAAGCAACCCGGTCTTCCTTCTGGACATCCGGCCTCACATATACCTCCTCCTCCTCATCATCATCCTCAACCAACTCTAGCCTTCTTGACAAATCCAAGATGCTATCTGAAAGTGATCTGATGACCAATGACTGCTCGGTAAGCTTTGCCTCAACGGTAGACAATCGCTTACTCGCGTTTCCCATTCTCTTCTCATCCTCCATTTGCATCACTCCCAATTTACAATCAGGCCTTGTCACACCAATGGGTACATCTTTCCTTCCATCGTAAATGTAGAGCTTCTTCAAATGTGGAACAATCATAGCATCAAATTGTTTCATGAATTCAATCCCCAATACAGCTTCATAGTCATCAATCCGCACTATAGTGAAATCAACCTTCCCTGTCCATTCACCAAGTGTAGTGTCCACCCTCTCAGCTATACCAAGAATCTCAAAAGGAGGAGAATTCACTGTCTTCATTTGTGCCTTTGCTGGTACAAATTTCAGCCCAACTCTTCTCGCAGTATCTTCACCCATGAAGTTGTGAGAAGCCCCACTATCCACCATAGTGAGTACATTAGCACCTCCAACCTTCATTCGAACATACTCCAATCTAATCCTCTCATGATCCCTCCTAGAGACCACCTTCGTAGTAGCAAAAGCACCAAGTATCTGCATCATCCCCACAGAAGCACCTTCATTCTTCGCATCAGATTGTGCAATAGCAGCCACCTTTGGTCTAGAACGACAATTCTTCACCGTGTGTGGTCTAGCACATATCCAACACTTCAAGGCTTTCTTCGTCTTCGAACTATCATCCAATTTCGAAGCATCATCCTTCTTCTTATCTTTCGATTTATCAGACTTCTTCTTCTTATCATCAGAAGCCTCATCATAATGCTCCACCAACCTGTCAACAGCAGCAAAAGCTTCCTCAAGTGTCCTAATCTTCTGCCTCTTCACTTCATTGCGTGCCCAAGGCTTCAACCCAATAATGAAGTTGAACACCTTGTCCCTCTCCGCCATGTCAGGAAGTTCCAGAGTTGCACTTGCAAACTCCCGTTGATATGCTTGTAGGCTCTCGATCTGCTTTATGTACTTAATCTTTGTCCTTGCTTCCCATGTTTCATCCTGAGGACTGAAATGGGTCTGCAAAGCCTTCTTCATGTCATCCCACGAAGTAATGTCATCAGCACTGCCATTAGCAATCTGATCCAACCTCCTTCGCCACCACATCTTAGCATCCTTTGTTAAGAACTGAGCAGCTACCTTGACCTTTGTCTCATCATCAGATAGACCCAACCATTCCAAGTATTGCTCCATGTCCCATAGAAAGTTGCCAAGAGTCTTTGCATTCCTTGTGCCATCATAAGATTCTGGTTCCTTGACTTTCACATGGGGCACTCCTCCACCTGAGTTATGCCTCACGGCCTTCTTCAACACCGCGATCTCATCTTTGGCTTCGTCAAGAGATTTCTTCAAGTTCAAGATCTCTGCAAGACCCTGATCCCTTGCTTCTTCAACCTCCTTGACCCTTATTTCAAGTTGTGTACTCATAAGATCAGTGTACTCATATTGTGTCCGGAGTTCATCGTGTTGTGTTCGGAGTTCATCGAGCTCTTCCTTCATCTTCGAATTGGCCTCTTGTTCTTTAGCGAGCAAGTCCATCTTCTTATCCCAGGAAGTCTCCATAACCTCCATTCTCACCAACACTTTCTCCATAAGTGTGATGGTAGCATCCTGCACACCATGATGACTAGACCTAGCCTGAGATTCAGCTGCCATCTCTAACAGCTTCTTTCTTTTTTGCAATCTAGTTTCGACCATCCAACAACTTCACCAAGATTCCTGCAACCCAAGTCCTTGATGCAACACTTATCAGGAAGTGTTTCACCAACCTCTTTCACCTGCAAGTACCTGCTTCACTGTTACGAGCAACCCTGCTCACCAGCTCCAAACCACTTGTCAGGGTGTGTATCAGCTTCAATGCTTCAACACCTGAACCTGTTCACGAGCAGCTTCAACCTTTAATATCCTGAATCAGCTTCACCTGTCATGAGAAACCCTGCTCTGATACCACTTTCATTTCGGTGAAGGTGTGTAGCAGCTTCCACCTTCAATACCCTGAATCAGTTGCTCTGATACCACCTGTCACGCCCCTACACCTACGGTAGTCTTCCAACCGCTTATAGCGAGGTGCGGCACCACCGAATGCTTTCTTTTCACCAATACTAACATTCATGGACTACGCCTAATTCACTTGTCCTTACTTAGTTTGTGTTTTGCAACCAAGTAAAATTATGTTTATCCTTTATACTAATGAACACCCATACTCATTCATTATCCACAACAATTATAAAAGATAACAAAAATTGCACAGTATAAAAGGAGGGGCAACTCCCTGTTAGGATATTCCGGCACATAGGAAATAGTTAAGTACAACTTGGTCTAGTATAGAGTTAGGTATAGAGTTAGGTAAAGTGTGTTTCTTTACCATGTACATTTTGTAACTTACAATCCGACGGTCACGATATGTAGTGATCCGACGGTTCATTATCTTCTCGGTATTACCGACACTTGATCCGTGGCTTAGCACCCGATTGGTCCATGAGCTCTATTTAAAGAGCATGGAGGGTCATTTGTAGGGTAATCCGTCTATGAGAGAAGCATATGTAAATTTTCATTCTTTTATTAATAAATTGCCTGAAGTGGCCGCGTTGGCTCAGGCCGTGGACTGTTTCCCTCTTTGAGGGTTTTAACCACGTCAAAATACTGGTGTATTGATCTGTGATCTGTTTGTGAGCGGTGTCCTTTGGTGTTCTGTCTGAGGAACTTACCCTGTAAATTCCTACATGGTATCAGAGCTATTTAAGGGCCGCGTCCATTGGTGATCCAAATCTGAAGCCGGTAGAACTGCATCCGACAACCGTTTCCTAGATCTACTGTTTCTGACTGCTTTCGGGCTGAGAGGAATGCTCTGTTGTGTTGGGAGCATCCATTCCAGTGAGGAACCCCTTTCGTTTCACGCAAAAAGGTTTCTGGTAGCCCTAGCTGCGTCATTTTTAAGATCTGGAGGTATACAGTGTTTATTTGCAGTTTACAGTTATTTTCTCTCTGTTTATTTCGGTTTTCGGTTTATTTAGCCTTTTTTTTTATTACCGGATCTATACCTTTCATTTCTGTGTATGCTCTTTGCCCTGCGACTCTGTGCGATCTGGGCAAATACGAAACAGAAAGGAAGGATTTTTCTCATGCGTATGCTCTTTTCCGCTGCGCCTTACTGTGATCTCGGAAAATCAGAAACATTGAGGAAAATATTTAGTTTTCGGCTAAAGCTAACTTCGAGCCGCAAGGTTCGTTTTTGAAAATATTTAGTTTCCAGCTAAAGCTAACTTCGAGCCGCAAGGTTCGTTTTTTTTGTATGTCCGTGTTGGGTTTTGTGTTTTTTGTTTTGTAGGGAAAAAGAGCTTTCTCAAAGCAAGCACGAAACCCAAAGCATCAATCCCCCTCTCTCTCTCTCTCTCAAACTTTTTGTATAGCTCACTTGGTGCAAAGCTAATTTATGAGAGTAGAGGTCTTGGGTTCAAGTCTCCATTTTGTGGGGGCAGATTTTTCATTTCCGCACATTCCCGCACTTCGTCGGCGACTTTATCAAATTTTCTTCAAAAAGCCATAACTTCTTCATCCGAAAGCCGTTTTCAGAACCGTTTTTTGAAACAGCCTAATTTTTCGAGATCTTTCCATTGAAACACTTAGTTTCAGCATCTATAGCTTCAGTTTTTTTTAGTGGAAAGTCCATGCCAAGTTATTCTTGACAGCACCAACTACTTCCAATGGTGGTCCTACATTGTGGATTTACTTAGAAGTAAAGGTCTTTACAGAATAGCCACAGGCCAAGAGACCAAACCGAAAAATGAAGACAAGGCACCTAAATGGGAAAATAGGCAAGACCAAGCACGTGGGTTGATAGGGATGTCTATTTCTCCAGATCTTAGATTCCATATTGCAGAACTTGATACTCCTGATGAAGCAATGAAATAGATTACTAAAGTCTTTGGAATTAAAAATGAACTTAAAGCCCATCAGCTTGAAAATGAATTGCTTACATTGGACCCCAATAATTTTTCTTGCATTGAAGATTTTTTGTCCGAGTTCAAGACCCTTAGACTTCTCTTGGAAGGTGTTAAGGTTAAGAAAGAAGATAGTAGCCTTATCTGCTCTATTCTTACTAAGTTGGGACCAGCCTATTCTGTGTTTGTTTCCACCTTCCATTCTATAAGAGAAGCCTTCATTTCTCAAGGACAAACCTACAAGTCCCCTTCCTTTGATTCCTTTTGTGATTCTTTAATAAGAGAACAAGAAAAACTCTTACACCTTGGTCTTCTTCATCTTGGAAACTCTTCTAAGAAAGCATTAGCTGCCCAACAACAACCAAATTCAAAGAATCCTAAGAAGTCGTATCCTAAAAGGAATGGTCCTAAACCAAACAAGGGTCCTAAGCAATTTCCGTCTCAAAATGAAAAATCATTTCAACAAAATGATAAGACAAATAAAAACAAAGGGAAGAAGACTGATAGACATTGCAACTTTTGTAATTGAGATGGCCACTTAGAATCTAAATGCTTTAAGAAGATGGAAGCCTTGGAAGCAGCAATGAAGAAGCATAACATCCATTTGGAGCAATCTTCAACTTCAACTTCATCTTCAGGAATGACACTTTCTGCATGCGGTTGCCAAGCATCTCGGTTTGGCTATGCACTAAATGCATCTTCTTCTTCTCATTCTCATGAGTGGCTCATTGATTCTGGAGGTTCTTATCACATGGCCAAAAACAAAGCCATGTTTTCTTCTTTAAATGATTGTAACACGAAAAATATATATGTTGGTGATGATAGATCTCTTAGTGTTGTAGGGACTGGAACTGTTCATATAGACAATGGTCAATTTAATGATGTATTATGTGTTCCAACCTTATCCTGCAACCTTTTATTTGTATATCAGATAACCCATTCAGGTGGAGGTAAAATTGTTGAATTTTCACCTCACGATGTTGTAATTAAGGGCCTAAGAGATCCTAGACAGATTTTAGCTACTGGCATTGCTGATGATTCTACAAGGTTGTATAAGTTTCACAACTTTGGGTCATCAAATCTTCCCTCAATATTTGTTGCTCATAATGATGAAGTGAGCAAACTTTGACATGAGCGATTTGGTCACTTAAACTATCGCTCTCTTCAGACTCTATGTAAAGAAAATATGGTGACAGGTCTTCTAATGGTATCTTGCAGAGATGGTGTTTGTTCCGGATGTGTACTCGGAAAACATCATCGGGACAGTTTTGAAAAACACGCCTCTTGGCATGCCTCAGCCCCTTTACAGCTCGTGCATAGTGATTTATGTGGTCCACTTCCAGTTGCTTCATTCTCTGGCTACAAGTATTTCTTAACTTTCATTGATGATTTCTCCAGACGCACTTGGGTATACTTCTTAAAACTCAAGAGTGAAGTATTTAGCATGTTCTTGGCCTTTAAGGCCTTTGTTGAAAAACAATCTGGACATCAAATTCTTAAGCTAAGATCTGATAATGGTGGAGAATACGTTAAAAACACATTCATCAATTTTTGCACTGAGAATGGAATTCAAATGCAACATACTGTTCCATATACTCCACAACAAAATGGTGTAGCTGAAAGGAAGAATCGCACCTTAAAGGAAATGGCTAATTGTATGCTTCAATCTAAAGGACTTAGTCTTAATTATTGGGCAGAAGCAATTAACTGTGAAAATTACATAATAAATCGCACTCCTACTAAGGTTTTAAAGAATATCACTCCAGAAGAAGCATGGAGCTCAATCAAACCAGATGTAAGTCACTTTCGTGTTTTTGGAAGTGAAGCATGGGCCCATATTCCAGATGAGAAACATAAAGCTTTAGAACCTAAGAGTGAAAATGCATTTTTGTTGGATATTCTGAAGATGTCAAAGGATATAGACTTATTCCACTTAAGTCCAAAAATGTTATCATTAGAAGAGATGTAAAGTTTGTTGAAAATATATCGGCCTGCGAGCCTAGTTCGACGGATGTGCCACCTCTCCCTATCTCTTCTACTTTTGAAAATATTTCTTCTTCAGATGATGAAATCGAGGATGAAAATCCTCCCCCACCTTCTCAGGATCCTCCTTCAGCTCCTCAGCTTTTAAAATGGGTCCGTGCTACTCGGGATGCAGCAGGTGATCTTGCCGGTGATCCTACATATTAGTGACATACACGTTCTCAGTTCGAGAGAGCCTCTTCTTTACTGGCTCAAGCTTCAGTGAATTATGATCCTGACACCTTTACAGAAGCTTCAGGCCATCCAGATTGGGAAGCAGCTATGAATGAAGAATATCATTCACTATTGGCAAATGATACATGGGATCTTGTTCCTCTACCAAAGGGACGAAAACTTGTTAGATGCAAATGGGTTTACAGAACCAAGTATGGACCAGATGGGACAGTTGATAAACACAAAGCTCGTCTTGTTGCTAAGGGTTTTTCACAAGTTGAAGGCATTGACTATACTGAAACCTTCTCCCCTGTTGCCAAAATGAACTCTATCCGCCTTGTTCTTTCCCTTGCTGCCTCTTTCAAATGGGAAGTCCATCAGATGGATGTTAAATCCGCCTTCTTGCATGGGGACTTGCATGAAGAAATCTATATGGAACAACCTATTGGCTTTATACAAACAAACTCCAGCCTTGTATTTCGGCTTAAGAAATCCCTTTATGGTCTCAAGCAAGCTCCTCGAGCTTGGTATGCCAAAATGGATAACTTTCTTTTAGAAAATGGCTTTTCTAGGTGTCATTCTGACAATACTATCTACACCAAGAAAGTGGGCAAGTCTCTTATCATTCTTGTTCTTTATGTTGATGATCTTATCCTGACTGGTAGTGATCCCAACCTTATAAACCATGTGAAGTCTAGCCTTAAAAGGAAGTTTGAAATGACAGACTTAGGACACTTACATTATTTTCTTGGTCTTCAAGTCTTGCAATCCAAGGAAGGTATTTCCCTTTTCCAATCCAAGTATGCCTGTGATATT
Organism: Pinus tabuliformis; assembly: GCA_031772625.1. Lineage (NCBI taxonomy): Eukaryota > Viridiplantae > Streptophyta > Pinopsida > Pinales > Pinaceae > Pinus > Pinus tabuliformis. Next base: position 24,384,708 of record CM062820.1, read on the forward strand.
CTACGCCATTTTCACATGGAAGACTGTAAGCCAGCCCCTTCTCCCTTTCAGCCTGGAGTCAAACTTTCAGTCACTTGTACTTCTCCTGAAGTTGATGCTACCTTATACCGTCAACTTGTAGGAAAACTTTTGTATCTAACCCATACTCGTCCTGACCTTTCCTTTGTTGTTGGCCTTGTTGCTCGGTTTATGCAAAACCCACGTGAAAGTCATTGGAAAGCAGCTAAAATAATACTTCGTTATGTTCGAGGTACAGTTCAGTTTGGGATTCATTACAGTGCCGAAGCAGCTCCTTTATTGGTTGGTTTCACTGATTCCGATTGGGCTGGTGACCCTGATGATCGGAAGTCTACTGCAAGTTATGTGTTCACTCTTGGTTCCGGACCTATTACATGGGCTTGCAAGAAACAAGGTGCCATTTCTCTTTCTTCAGCAGAAGCAGAGTATCGTGGTGCCGTAGAAGCTAGTAAGGAAGCCTTGTCGCTTCGTCAGATCCTGTCAGAGTTTGGCTTTCAACAACAACATCCGACTACACTTTGGTGTGATAATCAAAGTGCCATTCAGCTATGCAAAGATCTAGTCCAACATCAGCGCAGCAAACACATTGAACTGCACATGCACTTCATTAGAAAGCTCATTCACAACCATGTTCTTGAAGTGCAATATTGTTCAACAGATGATCAAGTTGCAGACATCTTTACAAAGGCTCTCACAGAGGCGAAGTTCACTAAACTTCGATTTATGGTTGGAGTTCAGGAAGTTGTCACTAAGGGGGGATAGGCTCTAGTGCCTCCTTCCTTCTCCTATTGTGTCATATTTGTAAATCCTTCAATCATATCCCAAGTTATTCTTAAGGGGGGATGTTAGGATATTCTGACACATAGGAAATAGTTAAGTACAACTTGGTCTAGTATAGAGTTAGGTAAAGTGTGTTTCTTTACCATGTACATTTTGTAAATTACAATCTGACGGTCACGATATGTAGTGATCCGACGGTTCATTCTCTCCTCGATATTACCGACACTTGATCCATGGCTTAACACCCGATTGGTCCATGAGCTCTATTTAAAGAGCATGGAGGGTCATTTGTAGGGTAATCCGTCTATGAGAGAAGCATATGTAAATTTTCATTCTTTTATTAATAAATTGCCTGAAGTGGCCGCGTTGGCTCAGGCCGTGGACTGTTTCCCTCTTTGAGGGTTTTAACCACGTCAAAATACTGGTGTATTGATCTATGATCTGTTTGTGAGCGGTGTCCTTTGGTGTTCTGTCTGAGGAACTTACCCTGTAAATTCCTACACTCCCTGAACAATGAGTCTGCCCAAAAATATATAATAATCAATCTTCTTTGATAATACAATCATCACAAGTAATGCTTGGCAAATTCCAAGCCAATACTTAGCTTCTTTTTACAATACAGGCAAATCAACCTTTTACAATAACCTTGTGCACGCCTTGCACGATGGGTGGGTGCTCACCCGAGCCACCAAGACACCCTCGTCAATCCCGACACAAAACTGCACTTTAGACAACCCTGGGCACACCTTGCCCAACCTTTGACCAACTCTAAGTATCACCAAGAGAGCACCTTCAAGTAATGCGCATGTCCTTTTAAAACTACGCACTTGTTTTTACCCTTGAGCTCTTATGCGAAGTTGTCCAAGTTTTTCGATGTCCAAATGAGGCTCCAACGCATGTAATATATATGCGTATCAATGTGGGTGGTGGCTCTCCAGCCGACCCCCAAAACTGTGTTTGCACACCCCTTGTGAACGCCATATGTATGTCGGCCCGCCCACACTTGCAAGTCGGCCTCCGCCCATACTTCTCCACGCTCATCGGGTATAAGTCGCCATCGCACTTGCCTTAGTCATTTTTATTATTGTCGCACGCAGCTCGCCTTATCGTCGCATCTCTGCCCGCGCTCCACCCGCGTTCGGTCGTGCGCGCCCTCCGTCGCATTTCCCGCCCGGGTCGTGCACCGCGCGCCCATGCTCGTTCACCGTGCGCCTGCGCTCGTTCACCGCGCGCCCGCACTCGTTCACCGCGCCCGCGCCCATGTTTACTCCAACCACGCGCCCTGCCCGCTTGTGCGCCCGCGCGCCCTCGTGCCCGCGCTCGGTTAAAACTCAAGGACCTTACACCCCAGGTCCAAAACCATTTACCACTTAGGAGGGGCTCGAAAACCATACCCTGTATTGATTAGAATTTTATATCGCCGGACTACTATTATGAAATAAATTTATTTCATGATGGAAGGCAAGGTGGGTAAAATGGAATTACAAGTTAATGTGTTACAACTACCTGTAAAATAAAGATATTTACGTCAATACATGTGAAAATTCAGTGAGAAATTGCCACTTTCCTTTGCGGCTAAATGCTGAGAAATATAATTATTATGCCTTTGAATGATTTATTTATTTTATATATATAATAATTTTAATTTTTATAAAAATATAATTATATATATTTTATGAAAATATTTATTTAAAATTAAAATTATATTATAAAAAATAAAATTTAATCCTAATCATAAACTAAAATCATAAGGGCACTCAAAGCTAAAAGTCAAAGCTTATGGCCCATTGTGGGCTAAATGCTTAGACATATAATTATTATGTTTTTGAATGATTTATTTATTTTTTATATGTAATAATTTTAATTTTAAAAATTATTTTAATTTTTATAAAAATATACATATATATATTTATTTATTTATTTATATTTATGAAAATATTTATTTAAAATTAAAATTATATTATAAAAAATAAAATTTAATCTTAATCATAAGCTAAAATCATAAGGGCACTTAAAGCTAAAGGTCAAAGCGTATGGCCTACCGCGCATTTAACTAATTAAACCTATGTGTCACCATCTCATGATTCCCGACCCCCAGGTCCAAAACCATTTGCCACTTAGGAGGGGCTCGAAAACCATACCCTGTATTGATTAGAATTTTATATGGTGGGACTACTATTATGAAATAAATTTATTTCATGATGGAAGGCAAGGTGGGTAAAATGAAATTACAAGTTAATGTGTTACAACTACCTGTAAAATAAAGATATTTACGTCCATACATGTGAAAATTGAGTGAGAAATTGCCACTTTCCTTTGGGGCTAAATGTTGAGAAATATAATTATTATGCCTTTGAATGATTTTTTTATTTATTTATTTTTTATATAATAATTTTAATTTTTATAAAAATATAATTATATATATTTTATGAAAATATTTATTTAAAATTAAAATTATATTATAAAAAATAAAATTTAATCCTAATCCTAAGCTAAAATCATAAGGGCACTCAAAGCTAAAGGTCAAAGCCTATGGCCCATTCTGGGCTAAGTGGTGAGACATATAATTATTATGTTTTTGAATGATTTATTTATTTTTTATATGTAATAATTTTAATTTTTATAAATATATATATATATATATATATATATATATATATGAAAATATTTATTTAAAATTAAAATTATATTATAAAAAAATAAAATTTAATCCTAATCATAAGCTAAAATCATAAGGGCACTCAAAGCTAAAGGTCGAAGCCTATGGCCCACCCCGCATTTAACTAATTAAACCTGTGTGTCACCATCTCATGATTACAAGTTAATGTGTTACAACTACATGTAAAATAAAGATATTTATGTCAATACATGTGAAATTGAAGTCAGAGTTACAGAAGTAAAAATAATTTACAGGCACGGTGAAATCAAGTTACAGGGTTGAGGTGAAAGTAAAAGAGCAAAGTAAAATACTCTACCAACTATAGAAACAAGACATGGATTTACAAAACCACACATAGTTTTGTAAATACATGAGAAATAAAAACACTACAAAATTTCAAATAAGTGGATGAATTTATCCATAAATTATTATTTGAGGAGATATTTCTGAATTTATTTAGTAAATCCATGAAGATATCAAATTTATTCAGGGAATATTTGAAAACATTTATGATTTTGAAATTAGTGAAGCATTGTTAAAAAGTGACATAAAAGCATTCCAAACAGATCTTCAGCAACAGTGTCACAAACCCCTGATTTCAAGGCACAAAAATATCAATTGAAAGACAAATGGTGGAAACAACAGCCCTAGATTTTAAAGGCATGGAGATATCAACATTCAGAACATCAAAAGGTCAACAGATTGAGGGTCATTCTGTAGATTTTCAGCAGTCATTCAACCAACTCCAAATTTCAAGGCAGATACTTGCAACAGTTCCAGATTTCCTACAACTAATAAGGAAATATTAATTATTTTTAATATACAGATCATAATTTCATTCCAGGATTATTGTAACAGTTTAGGAGATATTTATTCTATATATTATTTTATTTGTAATAAACAAGGGTTGGATTTTGATGCCAATGCTCTTAAAATATGTAATAGCTTCTCTTGTAGAATTCTAATAAAAACCTTCTGGCTCCAGTTATGACAGAATTTTGTGTTTCTCATATGTCTTTCTAGTGTTTCATATCTTATTTCTACACATGTTCAAAGCATTTATAGGAAGGTCTAGGTAAGTGTAGATTGAGTATTAGTCTATTCTTAAATCCCCTGCAAAATCATAACCTTTAGAAAGAGATTAGCTTATTGGACATTTTGTCCAAGATAACTCCTCTTTGATTGGCTTTTATTTTATGCCTTCTGACAACTATTAAAAGAGATTTGCTTATTGGACTACCTGTCTGAAATAGCTCCTCTTAGAATTGGTTACAATTTGGCCTTCTTGAATGTGTTTTGTTGGGCTGTAGAAATCTTCTACACGCATCCAAATTTCCCTAGTTATTAAGAAGTTTGTCTGACTGCTCAATTATTAGGAATCCCCTTACATTCTTCTACCATAATTATTGAAAAAGTTAAGTCATTTTATCAGGTTGGAAGTTGACACTTTCAGAAGGGACCCTATGAGAGAGGCCTTTAATCATGATTAGGGATTATCATTGATCGCCAACCATCCCCAATTAAAACCATAAATTTGGACATTGTGCTTCAAAGGTTTTTGTTCAGTGACCGGGAAACATTGTTAAACAAAGCCTCATAACCACTGAGGGAGCCCCCTCTGGTTCAAGGGCCATCTTGAACCTAAAGGCTGGTTGACTTGGTTTCCATGCGCAGTTTTGCAGCCAAGGACTACTTACGGGAAACAGGTACAACAGGGTCAATAGCAGTTTCTTTGTACAACAGGAAACAAAGATCAATTGCACTCAGTTTGGCAGAAGTAGAGTACATGGTTGCTAGTCAAGCAACTTGTGAGGCTATCTGGATGAGGAAGATCCTTGTTGGGTTATTTGGTCAGCAAATGGATCCTATAGTGATTTACTATGACAATCAGAGTTGTATCAAATTCTTTGAGAATCAAATTTTTCATGATCAGTCCAAGCATGTCGACATCCAGTATCACCAATTATGAGATTGTGTGTAGAGGAGAATCATGTTGTTGGAGTACATTCCTACAGAGGAACAAGATGCAAACATCTCGAGTAAGGCACTGTCAAGAAGCAAATATGAGTTCCATAGAGGTAGGATCGGAGTATATGATAATCCCTTTCTCGTTGAGAGGGAGTGTTGAAAATGCAACAAGAAAAATCTTGATTTAATTTTCCCTTGAATTAAATTAGGAATAAAATTGTAATTCCACGTCACAAGACAACTTGTACGAGTTAACTAACTTAATTTGACTTAGTTGGCTCAGTTAATTTGAGCTGTGGGTCTAACTAGAGTCATGTAGAGTGTCTCCTACTTTATAGGATCTCTGGTTGAGTTTATTTTGAATTGTAATTAATTAATTCAGTTTAACTGAGTTAAAGTAAGTTAAACTAGTTCCAATTGATGGAGGAACTAGTAGGAGGTCTAACAGTGGGGTACTGCTTCATGTGTTCAACTAGTTAATCGATGATTCAACCATAAATAACTCATGCATGTTAGATCTGAGAATTACCCAGTTGAGATTGGAGTTCAAGGGTTGTGTACTATCAGTTGTCTAATCATCCCAAATGTATAAGTGGTGCGTGCAGTCAAAGGAAGGCCTATGAGGATTGCACAATTCCAATTAAGGAATTTCCCTAATTAATAGGGGCTAATTCCTAAGGAAGCAACACAAGGAAATAGGGACTTGGGCAAGCGGAAAATTGGTTAAGTATTGGCCTAGGTTTGTCTAAGAATCTGTGAGACAGATAGAGATAGTGCAGAGGTTGCTTGGGCTTGCGAAAATCATTGTAATCTTCTCATATTTTCTGACTAATGCAATATATAGATAGCAGGGGTTTTTAGTTGTGGCTTTCCCCAGGAAATCACTGTTTAATGTGTTGATTGAGCTTTTCTCTTATATGCTTCGTGATTTCTCAATCGATTAATTGTTTCTGTTGGTGAGTAGAGTAGATTCAAGTCTTTTGTTTTAGCAAATTACATAAGCAATCTGAATCTACAAGGGATTTCTACAAAAAAGCAGTCTAGCTCAAGGTCTGGGCACCTGGAGTGGTTGTTTACCTCTTGGGGGTCTTGTAACTCCTGAGGAAGGTCAGTAAGGTTTCAGTTTTGTTAACCTCACTCTCTTAAAAATCAATAATAAATCCAATTATTAAATTAAATAAATTAAATCATGAGAATTCCTCAAACTAAGGAGTCTAGTTTGGATGAGAGATTCTCTCCAACTAGCTCTCCTAAATTAGTGTGTAAGTTGAGAAATTGTCTCAACCAAGTGAGTCTAAGATAGACACACTATCTTAAGACCACTTACTCATGTATTTAAATGTATTATTAAATTTTTTGAATAATGTGAATTACATGAGCATGAGAGACCACATGATGGCTCTCTGCCTTTTCCGCTAGTTTAATTTTTGTGTGTTAATTTGCTATGCATATGGTTATATGGCTTTGTGATTCTTCTTCATGTGGTATCAGAGATGTAGCCTGTTGAGGAACCGATTGTGCATTCAAATACTATGTATTCTCTTTAAGTGGATTAGTTTCACTGTCTTGTGCGTTGAGCCACAGAACTGTGGAAAGATCTGAGCCACTTGACCAGTGTGTGATGCTAGTGAAATCGCCCCTGAGTTCCACAACACTAGATGCTAAGTCGGCCTTTTGAGAGAGATCGTGGATTATTTTGGAGCCACGTGAGGGCAGCCAGGTGTGCCTCTGGATCTGCGGAGTCACAAATGTGTGTAGTCGACTGCGAGAAATTTTAATGTGAGTATGAAAGAGCAAATATCATGCCATTAAGCACTGCGTTTATGGCGAAACTTTTTTGTTGAATATTTTCAGAGCTCTTGGTGTAGTAAGCCGGAGGAGCAGCATGCAGAGGCCTACATTGAGCTTCGAACGACGACATGGATCGAATGGGTGTACAAAGCAATTGGTATAAGCGGATCGAATGAGGGCGCAACTATTAACTTTCAATGTGTATACTGCCTCTGTATGATATGCATATTCAATGTGTACCCTTTGTTGACTGAGCTATAGTCGTCAATACCCGGACCACAATGGTGCTGCTGAACGGGATCGCAAGCCTTCAATAAGTGCCATATCCGATCCTGTGAGAGGAGATATAGAGGCATGACATGAATTAGCACTCCATAGCTCAGTCACTCCTACTCGATTACCGTCTTCATCATAAGCAGCACGACTTGCTGGCCTGGAATGACTTCTAGAGGTATAAACCGGTTTAGACTTTCCAAAATCTTCCTATAAAAGATCCACAAAATTTTTTCCCTGTTGCCCAATCTTCCAATTGACAGGCCAATTAAACCATCTGCTCCCCTTTCCACCCAATCCGTCGAGCTTTGCCGGAAAAGGCTGCCATGGGACTACTGCCTGTGTGTCTGCAAGGGAACCTCAAGCCTTTCTTCTTCGTGAGTAGGAAGAACAAGCTGTGACGAGAAGAGAGAGTTATTGTTTTCATCTTCAAGAGACTTCAACTTCAACCTTCTCCTATCGCCAATACCGTCGTAACCTAACATTGCTTGCAAACGATGAGCATAACACCAATCCTAGCGGAAAAGTAGCCTAGGATTAGGATTCACATGTGACTCATAATAATTCCTCAATTCCTCTTCAGGAGTTAAACTCCCCATTTCTCCATTATTCGCAAAATCTGACCCAAGAGCGGAATTTAAATTGTTTTGTGAGAATACATCCCCAATAGAGGCCAAGGAACCTTCCATAATAGGAGGCGCACTGCCACTTCTGTAGAAAAGATATTCTCGCTATCTTTTGTTCATCTCGTAGCGAGGCTGGCTGTCTTTAAGCAGTATTTCGAGCTCTTTAGCGATCTCTTCCGTGCAAAGCTCCTAAATGTCGCCATGTCTGGTTTCTATGTTTCTGAGTGTTTATTTTGTTAAGTTTCCTTCATGTGCATGTTAAGTTTCTTCATGTGGTATCAAAGGGATCTTCAATTGGTATCAAAGCGATGATTTGATTTATCATCAGAATTTGATGCTGGGACATCATTCCTTTGTTGCAGCGCAACTCCACCGGATTCTCTGAAAGTATCCTCATTGGAATTAACTGAAACTATATTGGATCGCAGATCCAATTGCAGTTTTCATGTGACGTTGTTTCACACTCGGATCCTCAATAAGAGCTGCTCTTTTCGTACTAATTGTACCCTGCACACGGTGCAACAGAGCGCAGTTATCATTCCGTACACATGCTTCCTTCATGAGCCCTCAGGGATTTATCATGGCTTCCTCTCTTGAATGCCAAAAAGGCCTTATCGCAGTCTGCCTTAATCGAAGAAATATCCAAACCTGCTCCTGCTTTCGAAACTGGGCAACTACAACAGAACGCAACTGAGAAGAGGTGAAAGCGATGAAAACGTTGCTGCCTGGAGAACATTCCTGATTCCTGAATGTTGCTACCCACGCTGGTGTCTTCGAGTCTGCTGACGGGAACTGAAACGGACTGTCACCATATGCAGGATTCACAAACACAGTTGTCGATGCCACTGTGGTTGCTAACACCGCGCTATATAATTTAGCAGCCATTGTTACAGGAAAATTGATGAGCTAGCTGTCCGTATTTGAATGAACTATGGTGTGGGAGCTTGTTATTCTACTCAGTAATGCAAGGATACAGAATGTCGTTCGATGATATTACAAAAAATTATTGCAGAGGCGGAAGTTTTGTTATGGGTTTTTATTGGTTTTAATGCATCGGTAGCTGTATTTGTGCCAGATCCCATTGTTTCTTCTGGATGCCTTTAATCTGAGAGAAGTGATTGGAATTTGATTTCAAACACTCTTCGACACTGTAAAATTCTTCACGGTTGGTGAGTCAATAATGGTAAACAGGGGTGCCGTAATTGAACGTGCCTCTACTCTAAAAATTGCGAAGACGTGAAACCCGTGCAGTGTTATAAGAGCCCTTTGTATTCATTTCTTGCACGCTGAATCTGCACAAGCCTTCAAGCACTACTGTATAGATGACTCTTCCACTTGGCTTCTCTAAGTCCTCATGCTGTCTCGGTGTTTTGCCAGCATTTTCGTAGCAGTGATTTTGTGATAAAGAACACTTCGTCGCTGCAGCTATAAAATCAAGTTCACCAGAGGGGGTATGAACTTAGTTCACTAGTCATTATTCTTTGCCCCTGATAGGATTTTTTTCAAGGCCCAGAAAACAAATGGCGTAATGAAATTCTTTTTGTACATTTTGGAGGGATAAGGAGTATTTCTAATTTTTTGGAGTCATAAGTGATTTTGTGAAGTTATAATATGCATATTCAGTATTTGGAGTGATAAGTGAAAGTCATTATTGTAATTCAAAGTAATGTTTTATTTTGAGAGATTTAGTCCATGAACATCCATATTTTGAAGACAAGTTGCTTCAAAGGGTCGCGAGCTTGGCATTATCATTGTTTTAGAGTCAGTTTTTGAAGCCAATTTGACGCCAAGGAGTTCTCAGTCTGTGCTTGAGACGCCTCACTGAAGACATTGTCATGATGATGTATCTTGAAGGTTGATAAAAACATATCTTTTTGTGGTGAACATGTCGTAGATCTGCCCAAAATTGAATAAGGGGATCATAGGCACACTCAATGTCATGAATGTGTTTGCATGATTTCAGTCGAATTTGTAAAACACTCTTTATTATGCTTAAACAAAACAACTACATGCACATAAGAAAGTTTACATATACAAGTCATTGATCAAGCTCCTGAAATCAAAGCTCCCATAATCAATTAAGTTCATAAGCACAAAGCGTCACATCATCGACTTGATAAAAGTAATATTCTGCAACAACATTTCACAACAGCTAATTCACGCCATCAAGTTAAGGACGCTACAAATCAAGCACTTCAAGCCTAACGACATCAACATCATCAACACTTTTTGTATCACTTGCAAATAAACTTTTTTGAATTGTATGGGTGCATTTTCGGTTGTAACCGACACCCTCATTTGATTTGTTACAGTGCATACATTAAGTCAAGTCAGTTGTCACTTGAACATTTATCATTTGGGTGCATTTTCAACAGTGTTCGACACCCATCATTTTTTTAGCACATTCAGTGCATCACTAAGTGTAGTAATCACACAAGAGTTCAAGACAACAAGTATTTCAAGCAAGTACAATCAAGCAAGCGAGCGTGTTCATAACAACAACCAAGCAAGTGAGCGTGTCAAAATCAAATCTACAACAAGCAAGCCTGTGTAAAGTTCATTAAAGCATTCATAACGTTTCATTCAAGAAAATCGATCGTCATCAAGCGAGCGTACAATCAGTAGTTCAAGCAAGTGTTTAAAAGCATCAACAATCAACAACCAGTACAAGCGAGCGTGTCATTTCAGTGATCGACTCAAGTGAGCAATTTTTTCAAGCACAACTTCTACGACAAGCGAGCCTGACTTCAAAGTAAGCAAGGAAACATGGCGACACACATTCAATTGTCCCAAATTATTAACAATTTAATGTTATCATCAACCGGTGACATGGTGCACATCAGCAAAACCACTCTTGCTGACATTCAAGTGCATATTCAACATGCACATGAAACGATTGAGTTCCTTCAACTGGAGTCGCAACTGTAGAGAAATGAGTTGCAAGAGAAGCGTGTTGCTTCCAAGTCTTTGACCAATCCAGAGATAGTTAGTCATTCGACTTCATTCATCCAACCAGTTTCAAGTGTTGAAGTTGTTCCAGTTCAACTTTCTTCCAAACCCATCATCAAGCCATGGGAAGAAATTCAAAGTAATCGAAATCCACATAGCTTAGGATATGTCAAAGATAATGACAACTTACATATCCCTGATTATTCAAAGCCCATTCAATTCGTCAGTGCCATATTACTTGAGAAAATCACCTCAGCAAGTTCTCAACAACTTGCAGACTGACGTCAATGCACACAAACTGAAGTTGCAGACAATAAAAAATGCACACCAACTGAAGTTGCAGACAAACTGAAATGTTCTCATTGTCAAAGAACCGGTCATCTGGAAGATCAATGTTTTGATCTCCATCCTTGTCACCATTGTGGCAAGAAGAATCATACATCAAAGAAATGCTGCAACCAACGACAGTCAGCCAGATTGAAGATAAATTATTCATGGATTGATCCCTGGGAATGGTCATCCACAACCAGAAGATTGTCCAAGTTTTACAATCGGATTCACTCACACATATTGCAGCCAACAGTGAAATGAAGATGGTACTATTGTGCAGCTGAATGGAGGAGTACACTAGTGAAATACTCCTCCACCTACAGGGGGGAGTTCAAATATATTTTGGAGAAGATTGCCTCTCCTTTCAGCTGACAAAAGGGGGAAATGTCAATGAAATTGACAAGTGGTTGTCAGACTGAAAGTCTCGACAACATCAGCAAAGCAGCCAGTGGGCATCTCCATCAGCCAGTGGGCGATCATCATCAGCAAATACGCTAGTGGGCGTTCATCAAATTGTGTCAATGGACACCGGATGTTGTTTTCAAGCAAAGGACAGTTGGATCCTTTTGTGGCTTGGCACATGATGGAGTTGTCAAGCGACATTCAGAGATGAATCAGTCATGCAACTGACTCATGGTCTCTTCATATTGTAGTTTCTTCAACATCTAGCTTTGGTGGTTTTTCAAGCAAATGTTTTTTGAGGATCAACTTGAGAACTTGGAAGATGGTTCCTTGTTCGTTTTGGATTTATCATTGAGGGGGGGAATGTTAGCCTCACTCTCTTAAAAATCAATAATAAATCCAATTATTAAATTAAATAAATAAAATCATGAGAATTCCTCAAACTAAGGAGTCTAGTTTGGATGAGAGATTCTCTCCAACTAGCTCTCCTAAATTAGTGTGTAAGTTGAGAAATTGTCTCAACCAAGTGAGTCTAAGATAGACGCACTATCTTAAGACCACTTACTCATGTATTTAAATGTATTATTAAATTTTTTTAATAATGTGAATTACATGAACATGAGATACCACATGATGGCTCTCTGCCTTTTTTGCCAGTTTAATTTTTGTGTGTTAATTTGCTGTGCATATGGTTATATGGCTTTGTGATTCTTCTTTAGGTTTGTTAATTACACTTCCTTAATTGTACTTAGGAGGTTGAGTCATATCATAGTAACCCATCGTCACATATTTACCTCGGTGAACCAGTGAACTTGGGTAAGTATGGGAGGAGGGTGTTACAAAGTGGTATCAGAGCTCCCAGGTTCAACACTTAGACTAGATGGGCATAATGTGTTTGTCGTGCATGCAAGTTAATTGTCTATGTGATTGTTATGCATGCATTGGGATAGTTAGTGTTGCAGTTTGTGCCATCGTGATGTTGTTGGTATGTTATGATGCTAGTGTGTTGACTGAGATAGAGCAAGAGATGCAAATCATTAGAACGAGGTTGCAACATTGGACCTCAGGGTAAGAGGAGTTTCTCATATAGGTATTGTATGTTTTGCATGCAGGTATGTTGGTTAATTGTTGTTATATGCATTATGGTTATATACATGTTTGTCATTCTATTATAGTTATGGTTACATGCATGATAGATGTTAGTTAATCAATGCGGTCATATGCACATCCTTAAGATAGCCATGAATGGTAGTAACTTATCATTGTATGCATTATGGTCATATGCATGATGAGTATGGTCCTTGCACTTAAGATCTTAATGTTATATGTGTCATGTTAATATGGATTGGCTTATGCAAATGGTTATGGTTATGATATCCAAGAATGAATTGATATACTTGTGATATTGTGTCATACTAATCTAGACTGACCTGTGCAAATGTGATAGTCTCCCCTGAGATACATTGAGGTACGAATGGTTATTTTGTCTATTTGATTTATCTAACATGGTATGTTTACAAGTTGTTTGAATGATTGATTAATTGCATGATATGAGTATGTGTTTATAAGATTGCATGAGGAATGATCTTGTTTTAAGACTGTTGTACTAACACATTATGTGTTGAGACAATTGATATGTACTTGAGTGTAAGTGGGTACTAGTTGTAGTATTGTGACTAATGACTGCGAGTTGACTATTGATTACGACATGGTTGCTAGTGTTGGTAAATGTTAATTTCAACTTAATATATATGATGCCTTGATCTTTGGAGCATGTGACTAACATTTGTGAACAATTGCAGCATAACATGCTTAGTATTAGCCTGAGAAGGTAACAATTTATTTGTTTATATAACTAACAGTTGGGGTGATGTGATAGCACATAATAAGACTCAAGTGCAACAAGGTAAATGGTAAAAGAGAGGAATTGGGTGAGAATTCCTTTGGCTATGTTTAGAAACCACAATTCCAAATGAACGAGCGCTTTTCATGAATACATGAAGTCTTCTTAACCTTGATCTTGCCTCACATTATGTGGATATATGATATATTCATGAACATTTATTTGACAGGTATAACAAATGATTTCCAATGATGGTTGGACCCATAAAGGGAATTGAAGCCCCTTGAGAGATGGAATGGATGTGTTCAGTTACAGGGCAACGTGCTTGGGACAATAAGATAAGATATCTAGTATATTGGTATATTCATTTATACACTGACAATTATGTATTTATGGCAGTATGATATAGGGAATTGCATGGCAAAAGACATTGTCATGAAATCTTGAAGAAGGCTCGGGTTAATCTTTCCATTGAAAGCATTGGGAATCCATGGGGTTTGAGTCATGGTGTATGTTGAGAGTTTTGTGCTTTTAGCGTTTTGTGAGTTGTTTGCCCTTGATTTATATTTGTGTTTATGTATGGTGCATGGGCATGCCACTTTGGTTGTGGTGTCATATTGCTATTGGTTTTTCATGGTTTTCTCCTTGTTTGTTTATTGTTATTGGCTTTTACATGTTGAGAGTCTTTGGAATTGGTTTGGGAAAGAGGAAAGTTAATGAAGCTCGGTGCATGTATAAAAGCAACTGAAGGCAAGAGTACGACAGTTGGTTGAGTTGGTTGGGTCCATTGGGATAAATGGACGGTGACAGGATAGTCATGAGGAAGGTAACCAGGAAAGGTAAAGTGAATGGATTTCAGGTGTAATATGCCTTGGCTATGTTGGGAACTATTGTTCGCCATGTTTTGCATGTTGTGCACGGATAAAGGGAGTTCTCTCAACCTTGGCCTTATGATATTTGGTAATTATGTTGTGATTGTGATTATGATGATGTCTATATATGTATATATGTATGTTGTTATCTAACCGGGTTACCAAGGATCATGATTTCTTTATGCTAATAATTATATAAATGTATGTATGTATGTCATTGTCTGAAATGGTCGTTAATGTTTGCTTATGCAAGTGAATGACATGAAATGGGTTCTTGGTTTATGAGGAATCAAGTGGGCAAAGTAGCCCTTATAAATCTATGAGGTTAGTATCATGTGGATATGAATTGATATTATGTGATTATACTATGTCTATGTTTATGTTATGGACAGGTTATGCTAAGGGATACATCAGAGGAATGAAAGCAATGAGATTTGCAGCATGTTAGATTAAGCATGAATAGTGGAAAGATACTAGAAGTAAGGTTGCTTGGTAGAGTCAGTGTGTCGTCTATGAATGTGCAGTACTATTGTTGTGTATCTATTGTACATGTTGTACCTATAATGTTGTGCACATGTTGCATATGCGATACTATGTACATATGGTGTGGTGTGCATGTTGTATGTGTGGTACTATGTACACATAGTGTCGTGTGCATGTTGCATATGCGGTACTGTATACATATAGTGTTGTGCGCATGTTGGATATGCGATGTCGTGTACATATAGTGTTGTGTGCGTGTTGTATGTGCGGTGTTGTGTGCATGTTGTATATGTGGTGTTGTGTACATATGATGCGGTGTGCATGTTGTACATGTGGTGCTATGTGCATGTGGTGCTATGCACATGTGGTACATGTGATGTTGTGTGCATGTGGTGTTGTGTACATGTGGTATTGTGTACATATCATACATATTGTGTTGTATACATGTGGTACTATGTTATGTGTATTGTGTAGTCATTATATCGTGACATATGTATTCGTTGTGTTGTACTTTGTGTACGTATATGCATTGTGTTGTACACTAGGTGTAGGTGTATATATTGTGTTGTGGTGTACACTGGGTGTAGTTGTATGTGTTGTGTTGTACACTAGGTGTAGGTGTATGTGTTGTGCGATACACTGGGTGTAGAGTTATGTGTTGTGTCGTACACCGGGCGTAGGTGTATGTCTCGTGTTGTGGGGTACACCAAGTGTAGGTGTATGTGCTGTATGGTACACCGTGTGTGGGTGTATGCATGTGATGTACATTGTATGTATGTGTACGTAATTGAAGAGAAGAGAAGGTATTGGGTGCTTGTTGGGTTTGGTAATCGATCCAGTGTGTGTACAAAAAGGAAAAATTACAAAGGCAAAAGCAAATAATTATTTGAAGGATAAGTATCAATATTTTATTTCCGTATTAATTATACACATGATTTATGATGGTTGCGTTTTGGGATAATTGGATGTGATATGTTTATACATTATGATTTCATCAAAGAGATAGTTTGGCTTGTTGTGACAGGAAATGAACAGAATTGCAAGTGTGTCTTATTGACGGGCCACTGATGAGGTATGATGTAAATTTATTTCAAGTTATTTTGAATGTAATGGAAATTATGTGCTTCGTACAAGAAAGCATGAAAATGCCAGGTTGGGTAATTGGAACTAACTGCAAGAATGTTAGCAGCAACAGTGAAAGGAATTGGAATAGGCAATAGTATGTTGGTAAAACACTTAAAGAGTAGGGCCATTGTGGGGCACTAGTACCCAATAGTGTCCATTGATTTCCATGAGCATGCTATGACCAGTATGATGGTTTTGAGGTAGGGATAAGCCTTGGTTTTTGGACCTTTCGATGTGAGGAAACCTTCCCAAGGGAGGGGCACTCGAGGGACTGTGTAACAGAGAAGGGGATGCCCACAAAACTTGGAAGGTGTGTGGATGCACAGAAGAGGGTGACTAGATTGCCTGAGAGACTTTGTAGCAGAGAAGGGAAGGCCGGGGAATACCTTGATTTTGGTCATTATTATTTCTAGATGCAATCAAAAGCACATTAGGAGTGTGCCCTAGAACAATGAGTCAGTAACTATTCGTTGAGAGAACAAGTAGCACACATATTGTAGCACTGGACATTGCATGCGGATTTGAATTTGGCAATGGATTTTGGACTTCCTGGGAAGGAGGTGAATCCTAGTACTACTTTTGAGGGTGGAGGTGTCAGCCTCTAGATTCCCTTGTTGCTGATGTGAGTATCGTATCATTTTATTTGTTGGTTAAGAAAATGTGTATATGTGTATATTATTGTAAACACTGTATTGAGCTAGATTTATAAAGCTTCATAGACAATATGATTATTTTTTGGTTAAAGCAAATTTGCATGAGTGTATATGTGGTTTTAATTGTAAATATTGTAATGAGTTGTGTTATAAAGCTTTAGTAAGCGATATGTTCGTCCTGTTTTAAACAGTTGGTTATTGTAAATATTGCAATGAGTTGTGTTATAAAGCTCCATAAGCAATATGTTTTTGTTGGTTTATAAGTGTCATTGAACACCGAGGATAGTGTTCCCCTAAGGGGGAGGGTTTTGTAACAACCCCTGATTGAATTTCCATGTAAAAAAAATGTAAGACCAAGGTCATGGGACACACATTTCAAACTGGATGGTGGGCAAAACATCCTAGTGGGTGCTAATTTCGGTTTATTATGACTAAGGAAATTGGCAAAGGCTTTGAAAAGGCAAAGAGGCATTAATTGGTATTTATTTATGAAAATAAAGGAAAATAGGAGAAAATGAAGGTGAAAGGTCACATATTTGCATGAGGAGAAAATTGAACGAAAAATAGAGCAAAATGAAGAAAATAGAGGCCTCAAGGATAAAAAGGCTTATGAGGATCAGTTCATGGCTTTTGTTGGTTGGGATTTTTTCAGTTCACTTATGGCTCTCTCTTTTATTATCTCATTCTCTCATACTCTTGTACACTTAGAGTATTCTCGGAGCATTCTTGGTGCACTTTGACATACATTGGATTTGGAGAAAGAAGGCAAAGGAAAGCATGAAAGTGCAAAGGGACAGCGAGATAAACAACTATATCTGGATTGCTTTGCAGGTATCAAGTTACATGTATGGTTTCCTTGTTAGTTTTGGCACGCATGGTACATGCATGTGGTTTATTGGTTATGAGTTGTCATTGGCATGGAGGATTGCCTAGATTGTCAGTGGCTTTACTTAGCCTTACCATTTCCTGGATAACCATGGTGTTTTGGGTTTTCCTAGGTTTTCCCAGGTTTTCCCACTTGATTGTTTCTGATTGATGGTCATGTTACTTGTGGCTATGAGTTGAGTTAATAGTTCCTAGAGCCTTGGTTAGACAAATGCTTTGGAAGCCCTCAAACAACTTAGGTTGAGTTACTAGTCCTGGAAGCCTTGGTTGGACAAATGCTTTGGAGCCCTTAGGGGGTTGAGTTACTAATCCTGGAACCTTGGTTGGACAGACACTTTGGAGCCCTACGACAATTGTGGGTTGAGTTACCAGTCCTAGAGCCGGGTTGGAACAAATGCTTTGGAGCCCTGGACAACATGGGTAAAGACCAATTTGGTGATGGTTAGTGATGTTCGACCATCAGGTGGAATCACTGGTTGAGGGTTGAGGTGGTTTGGCCTTTGAAATCCCTAGTTTGGTTTTGTTTTGGTTATTCCATGAGATCCCACATTCATGCTTGGAATATGGCGCGAGGGTGATTGGCTGAAAGAAAGATTTGGTTTAGCCCAATCTATGGTCGGGTGGTACGTGGAAGTCCCTAACTTGGTTGGCATTTTCATATTTTAATAAGAGGTATTTTCTATTGTGATCTATGAGCATATGTATTGATTATGATGGTGATATTATGGCTGAGTTGCCATGGTTTATATGTTGGTTTCTATGTTGGTTATATGATGTATAATGTCTATGGCTCTTGAAATGTTTGATGAATATATGAATGATTGATGAATGCATGGACTAACAAATGTTATTGCAACTATTATGAGAGGGCATTAGACCTTCTTGGTGAATCTCAAATAAGTTTTAGACCCCTATGTTCAGATATGCATTCATGACCTGTAGGTTACATGTCTACGATATGTTTGACGAAATGTCTATCATGGTTAGCCTTGTTTAAGTAAAGTCCTTGACCAAGTTTTGTATGAGAGGCTTTGTCTTTGTGTCATTTGTTGTTTTGGAAAGTCTCAATAAGTGTTAGGGCAGTGATTTAGAGACTAGCCCGAAAAAGGTGGCATAGATTCGCGATTGCATGCTCAAAACTAGGAAATTGAGACTACAATTGCTACATTGCAGGCTTATGCATGTGACTGGAGGCCTATAGTCGCATGGATGCAACCTTGTGCATGCGACTGGGAGTTTAGGTTAGTGAAAAAGCAATCTAGCTAAGTGTCTGGGCACCGGAGTGGTTGTTTAGCTCCTGGGGATCTTGTAGCTCTTGAGGAAGGTCAGTAAGGTTTTTGTTTGTCGATTCCACTTCCTTAACTATACTTAGGAGGTTAAGTCATATCATAGTAACTCCTTCTCACATATTTACCCCGGTGGACCGATGAACTTGGGTAAGTGTGAGAGGAGGGTGGTTACACTCCCTAGTCCAAACACATAATCGACTGATGATTAGTCAACTCTTCCCTAATCACATCATATGCAAAATCGTCTGATCGTGGCTTCAATTGACATGCAATTGAATTCTAAATTTAATTATGCTGACTTCAATATTTAATTTTATTAGATTCATGACCTTTCAAAACACTCAAACTCACAACCCCTCAATTCGTGGATCTGTATATCCCTTCCTTCAGGCCATAATAAAAAAGATAAAAATAAAAATTTCAAAAAATATTTTTAAATGTTCCTAGAAATTCAACTTTATTAATTTTCACATGAGCTTACACAATCATAATAATTAATTTTACAAAAACAAAGAGAAGTAAAAATGTTACAAACAACATATATCTCAAGAAGAGTTTCGGCGAAAATCACATGAAGAAAACCTTTGTCGACGCGTTTCGAACCAACCAATGTGGTTCATCGTCAGGACAAGTTGAGGAGTCAGATCATGGCTGCAAAATAAATAGGGAGAGCAGATCTTTAAACGGCTAGGTTTACCATCAATGGCTATATAACGGCTAGATTATATAATGTTAATAAGTCAAAGGTAATTACTTCTAATAATAGAATAATATCCTAATTTTGGAGAATAATAACTAAAATATTTTCATAGGATACTAAATTAAATTATTTAATTCCTTTTTTAATTTTTAATTTATTTAATCATATAAATACGCGAAGGGGTTTTTTTATTTTAATTCTAATTATATAATAGAATGTTATAATATTAATTTAATTTAATATTGAATTATTTAATTATAACTTCAATTTAATCCCCAAAAAATAAAAATTAAAGTTTCATTCAAATTTATATGTTATAACCTAAATTTCAATTAAATATTTGGAAAAAAAATTTAAATAAAAAATAAAAAATTAATAATAATAATAATAAATAAAGTTCTATTTATATTTTTATGTTATAATATTAATTTCATTTAAATATTGAATCACTTAATTCTAATTTAAATTAATCCAATGAAAAAAAGAAGTTTTTTAAATAGAAAGTCATTCTAAGGGTTTATAATAATAAGGATTTAATGGGATTAATAAAATGTTATTGAGTATTGGTTAAAATTAATTTCTAATTTTTAATTTATTTAAATTTTATTCATATGGTCAAGGAAAAAGCTTAATAACAAATAATATCAAGAAAACTTTGAAAAGGAAATAGTAATAAAAATAGAACGAGCGATAGAATTTAATTAATAGAAGGACTAGAACCGGACAATAAGGGAAAACTTAAACAAAGGAGAAACCTAAGGAGGATGGAAAGGGCAGCACAAGGAAAAAAAGGGGAACCTCGAAAACTAAAAAAGGGGGGGGGGGAAGGGGAAAAGGGAGGACTAAGAAGAAAGGGCAGGGATCCAACAACTACTGATCTTCTAGTCATCATCTCTATTGAGATTGTTAGGCCTTTTTTCAATTTCAATTGCCTCCCTGAATTTACAGTGATGGAATTGCGCCACCTTGGTAATAACCTTGGTCTTTTCCGCGTGCTCTGCTAACGCTGAAGACTTGGTTCTCCCATGTCTTAGGTCGGTTGCATATTCGCTGATCCTTTGATGGATAGAGCGCCCTGTTTCCCCGATATAGGGGGTCCCACAAGAACAAGGGATTAAGTAGACAACCTTCATGTCCTTAGGGTCAATGGGATCTTTCACCGATCTGAGGGATTTACGAATGGTATTAAGGGGCCTAAAGGTTGAGGGAATATTATACTTCTTAAGGATCCGAGCAATCTTGTACGTGGATCCCTGGACATAGGGAAGATGGACACCTAGCAGGCGTTCTTTAGGTTCTTTTTTAATTACAGAATTTCTAGATGATTTAAGGAAAGCCTTCTAACCTAAGCGCCTACGATAGCCATTCTCCACGAAGACATTAAGGAGATGGGATTTCTCCTTATCGAAGCTCTTATTATCAGAAATCCTAAGGGCACGAGTAGCGAGGGTGTTAAGAACACCCAATTTTTGAGCGGGGAAATGATGAGAATTGGCATGAAGATACTGCTCAATATGCGTTTTCTTCCGGAATATTGAGTGGGAGAGGGAACCGTCCTGGTTTTTAGAAATAAGAATATCCGGGAAGGGGAGGCAACCATCGACTTCTTTTTCCATGGTGAACTCAATGGCAGAAGATTGACAGTTGAGGTGATTGAAGAAGAGATCCAACTCCTCCTGGCCATGGGACCATATGACATTAGTGTCATCAACATATCTTTCCCATAGCTTGGGAAGGAGACGGGTTGAGGCTAAAGCTTTGGCTTCGAAATCCTCCATAAAAAGATTCGCAACAATAGGGGAAAGGGGCGAGCCCATGGCAACACCACAGGTCTGCTCAAAGAATTCACCCTCGAAACAGAAAAAAGTGGAAGTGAGACAAATCTAAACCAGTCGAGCGGTATTGAGATCTGTTAGACGATAGATCACTTCCAAGGCCTCCTTTATAGGGATGCAAGTGTAAAGGGAGACCACATCGAAGCTGACGAGGATGTCTTCAGGGTCAATCTTTATGCCCTTAAGATCATTAATGAAGGAAGCAAAGTCTTTCACGAAGGACTCTGTATGACAAAGTAGGGGCTTAAGCTTGAGGGCAAGGAACTTAGCCAGAAGGTAAGTTGGACCACCAATGGTGTTGACATTAGGCCTCAAGGGGGCCCCTTCTTTATGAATCTTAGGTAACCCATAGATCCTAGGAGTAATGGGACTGCTCTCAATGAGCTTATGGCAAAGGGTTGTATACATGTGGTACTATGTTATGTGTATTGTGTAGTCATTATATCGTGACATATGTATTCGTTGTGTTGTACTTTGTGTACGTATATGCATTGTGTTGTACACTAGGTGTAGGTGTATGTATTGTGTTGTGGTGTACACTGGGTGTAGTTGTATGTGTTGTGTTGTACACCAGGTGTAGGTGTATGTGTTGTGCGGTACACTAGGTGTAGGGTTATGTGTTGTGTTGTACACCGGGCGTAGGTGTATGTCTCGTGTTGTGGGGTACACCAAGTGTAGGTGTATGTGTTGTATTGTACACCGTGCGTGGGTGTATGCATGTGAAGTACATTGTATGTATGTGTACGTGATTGAAGAGAAGAGAAGGTATTGGGTGCTTTTCGGGTTTGGTAATCGATCCAGTGTGTGTACAAAAAGGAAAAATTACAAAGGCAAAAGCAAATAATTATTTGAAGGATAAGTGTCAATATTTTATTTCAGTATTAATTATACACGTGATTTATGATGGTTGCGTTTTGGGATAATTGGATGTGATATGTTTATACATTATGATTTCATTGAAGAGATAGTTTGGCTTGTTGTGACAGGAAATGAACAGAATTGCAAGTGTGTCTTATTGAAGGGCCACTGATGAGGTATGATGTAAATTTATTTCAAGTTATTTTGAATGTAATGGAAATTATGTGCTTCGTACAAGAAAGCATGAAAATGCTAGGTTGGATAATTGGAACTAACTGCAAGAATGTTAGTAGCAACAGTGAAAGGAATTGGAATAGGCAATAGTATGTTGGTAAAGCACTTAAAGAGTAGGGCCATTGTGGGGCACTAGTACCCAATAGTGTCCATTGATTTCCATGAGCATGCTATGACCAGTATGATGGTTTTGAGGTAGGGATAAGCCTTGGTTTTTGGACCTTTCGATGTGAGGAAACCTTCCCAAGGGAGGGGTCACTCGAGGGACTGTGTAACAGAGAAGGGGATGCCCACGAAACTTGGAAGGTGTGTGAATGCACAGAAGAGGGTGACTAGATTGCCTGAGGGACTTTGTAGCAGAGAAGGGAAGGCTGGGGAATACCTTGATTTTGGTCATTAGTATTTCTAGATGGAATCAAAAGCACATTAGGAGTGTGCCCTAGAACAATGAGTCAGTAACTATTCGCTGAGAGAACAAGTAGCACACATATTGTAGCACTGGACATTGCACACGGATTTGACTTTGGCAATGGATTTTGGACTTCCTGGGAAGGAGGTGAATCCTAGTACTACTTTTGAGGGTGGAGGTGTCAGCCTCTAGACTCCCTTGTTGCTGATGTGAGTATCATATCCTTTTATTTGTTGGTTAAGCAAATGTGTATATGTGTATATTATTGTAAATACTGTATTGAGCTAGATTTTTAAAGCTTCATAGGCAATATGATTATTTTATGGTTAAAGCAAATTTGCATGAGTGTATATGTGGCTGTTACTATAAATATCGTAATGAGTTGTGTTATAAAGCTTTAGTAAGCGATATGTTCGTCCTGTTTTAAACAATTGGTTATTGTAAATATTTTGCAATGAGTTATGTTATAAAGCTCCATAAGCAGTATGTTTTTGTTGGTTTATAAGTGTCATTGAACACCGAGGATAGTGTTCCCTAAGGGGGAGGGTTTTGTAACAACCCCTGATTGAATTTCCATGTAAAAAAATGTAAGACCAAGGTCATGGGACACGCATTTCAAACTGGATGGTGGGCAAAACATCCTAGCGGGTGCTAATTTCAGTTTATTATGACTAAGGAAATTGGCAAAGGCTTTGAAAAGGAAAAGAGGCATTAATTGGTATTTATTTATGAAAATAAAGGAAAATAGGAGAAAATGAAGGTGAAAGGTCACATATTTGCATGAGGAGAAAATTGAAGGAAAAATAGAGCAAAATGAAGAAAATAGAGGTGATAAAAAGGCTTATGAGGATCAGTTCATGGCTTTTGCTGGTTGGGATTTTTTCAGTTCACTTATGGCTCCCTCTTTTATTATCTCATTCTCTCATACTCTTGTACACTTAGAGTATTCTCAGAGCATTCTTGGTGCACTTTGACATACATTGGATTTGGAGAAAGAAGGCAAAGAAAAGCATGAAAGTGCAAAGGGACAGCGGGATCAACAACTATACCTGGATTGCTTTGCAGGTATCGAGTTACATGTATGGTTTCCTTGTTAGTTTTGGCATGCATGGTACATGCATGTGGTTTATTGGTTATGAGTTGTCATTGGCATGGAGGATTGCCTAGATTGTCAGTGGCTTTACTTAGCATTACCATTTCCTGGATAGCCATGGTGTTGTGGGTTTTCCCACTTGATTGTTTCTGATTGATGGTCATGTTCCTTGTGGCTATGAGTTGAGTTAATAGTTCCTAGAGCCTTGGTTAGACAAATGCTTTGGAAGCCCTCAGACAACTTAGGTTGACTTACTAGTCCTGGAAGCCTTGGTTGGACAAATGCTTTGGAGCCCTTAGTGGGTTGAGTTACTAGTCCTGGAGCCTTAGTTGGACAGACACTTTGGAGCCCTGTGACAACTGTGGGTTGAGTT
This sequence comes from Pinus tabuliformis, assembly GCA_031772625.1. NCBI lineage: Eukaryota > Viridiplantae > Streptophyta > Pinopsida > Pinales > Pinaceae > Pinus > Pinus tabuliformis. Next base: position 24,409,156 of record CM062820.1, read on the forward strand.
ACCAGTCTTAGAGCCAGGTTGGAACAAATGCTTTGGAGCCCTGGACAACATGGGTAAAGACCAATCTGGTGATGGTTAGTGAGGTTCGACCATCAGGTGAAATCACTGGTTGAGGGTTGAGGTGGTTTGGCCTTTGAAAGCCCTGGTTTGGTTATTCCATGAGATCCCACATTCATGCTTGGAATATGGCGTAAGGGTGATTGGCTGAAAGAAAGATTTGGTTCAGCCGAATCTATGGTCGGGTGGTACGTGGAAGTCCCTAACTTGGTTGGCATTTTCATATTTTAATAAGAGGTATTTTCTATTGTGATCTATGAGCATATGTATTGATTATGCTGGTGATATTATGGCTGAGTTGCCATGGTTTATATGTTGGTTATATGATGTATAATGTCTATGGCTCTTGAAATGTTTGATGAATATATGAATGGTTGATAAATGCATGGACTAACAAATGTTATTGCAAGTATTATGAGAGGGCATTAGACCTTCTTAGTGAATCTCAAATAAGTTTTAGACCCCTATGTTCAGATATGCATTCATGACCTATAGGTTACATGTCTGCGATATGTTTGACGAAATGTATGTCATGGTTAGCCTTGGTTAGGTAAAGTCCTTGACCACATTTTGTATTAGAGGCTTTGTCTTTGTGTTATTTGTTGTTTTGGAAAGTCTCAATAAGTGTTAGGGCAGTGATCTAGAGACTAGCCCGAAAAAGGTTGCATAGATTCGCGATTGCAGGCTCAAAACTAGAAAATTGAGACTACAGTTGCTACATTGCAGGCTTATGCATGTGATTGGAGGCCTACAGTCGCATGGATGCAACCTTGTGCATGCGACTGGGAGTTTAGGTTAGTGAAAAAGCAATCTAGCTAAGTGTCTGGGCATCAGAGTGGTTGTTTAGCTCCTGGGGGTCTTATAGCTCTTAAGGAAGGTCAGTAAGGTTTTGGTTTGTTGATTCCACTTCCTTAACTATACTTAGGAGATTGAGTCATATCATAGTAACTCCTTGTCCCATATTTATCCTAGTGGACCGATGAACTTGGGTAAGTGTGAGAGGAGGGTGGTTACACTCCCTTGTCCAAACACATAATCGACTGATGATTAGTCAACTCTTCCCTAATCGCATCATATGCAAAATCGTCTGATTGTGGCTTCAATTGACATGCAATTGAATTCTAAATTTAATTATGCCGACTTCAATATTTAATTTTATTAGATTCATGACCTTTCAAAACACTCAAACTCACAACCCCTCAATTCGTGGATCTGTATATCCCTTCCTTTAGGCCGTAATAAAAAAATAAAAATAAAAATTTCAAAAAATATTTTTAAATGTTCCTAGAAATTCAACTTTATTAATTTTCACATGAGCTTACACAATCATAATAATTAATTTTACAAAAACAAAGAGAAGTAAAAATATTACAAACAACATATATCTCAAGAAGAGTTTCGGCGAAAATCACATGAAGAAAACCTTTGTCGACGCGTTTCGAACCAACCAATGTGGTTCATCGTCAGGACAAGTTGAGGAGTCAGATCATGGCTGCAAAATAAATAGGGAGAGCAGATCTTCAAACGGCTAGGTTTACCATCAACGGCTATATAAGAGCTAGATTATACACTGTTAATAAGTCAAAGGTAATTACTTCCAATAATAGAATAATATCCTAATTTTGGAGAGTAATAACTAAAATATTTTCATTAAGATATTAAATTAAATTATTTAATTCATTTTTAATTTTTAATTTATTTAATAATATGAATACATGAATGGGTTTTTTTTATTTTAATTCTAATTATATAATAGAATATTATAATATTAATTTAATTCAATATTGAATTATTTAATTCTAACTTCAATTTAATCCCAAAAAACAATAAATAAATAAATAAAAATAATAAAATAAATTAAACAAATAAATTAAAGTTTTATTCGAATTTATATGTTATAACATAAATTTCAATTAAATATTTAAAAAAATTAATAATAATAATAATAAATAAAGTTCTATTTATATTTTTATGTTATAATATTAATTTCATTTAAATATTGAATCACTTAATTCTAATTTAAATTAATTCAATGAAAAAAAAAAGGTTTCTTAAATAGAAAGTCATTCTAAGGGTTTATAATAATAAGGATTTAATGGGATTAATAAAATATTATTGAGTATTGGTTAAAATTAAATTCTAATTTTTAATTTATTTAAATTTTGTTCATATGGTCAAGGAAAAATCTTAATAACAAATAATATCAAGAAAACTTTGAAAAGGAAATAGTAATAAAAATAGAACGAGCGACAGAATTTAATTAATAGAAGGACTAGAACCGGACAATAAGGGAAAACTTAAACAAAGGAGAAACCAAAGGAGGATGGAAAAGGCAGCACAAGGAAAAAAAAGGGAACCTCGAAAACTAAAAAAGGGGGGGGGGGGAAGGGGAAAAGGGAGGACTAAGAAGAAAGGACAGGGATCCAACAACTACTGATCTTCCAGCTATCATCTCTGTTGAGATTGTTAGGCCTTTTTTCAATTTCAATTGCCTCCCTGAATTTACGGTGATGGAATTGCGCCACCTTGGTAATAACCTTGGTCTTTTCTGCAATACATACTTGATGCTTGGTCTTTTCCGCATGCTCTGCTAACGCTGAAGACTTGGTTCTCCCATGTCTTAGGTCAGCCACATGTTCGCTGATCCTTTGATGGATAGAGCGCCATGTTTCCCCGATATAGGGGGTCCCACAAGAACAAGGGATTAAGTAGACGCCCTTCATGTCCTTAGGGTCAATGGGATCTTTCACCGATCGAAGGGATTTACGAATGGTATTAAGGAACCTAAAGGTTGAGGGAATATTATACTTCTTAAGGATCCGAGCAATCTTGTCCGTGGTTCCCTGGACATAGGGAAGATGGACACCTAGCAGGCGTTCTTTAGGTACTTTTTTAATTATAGAATTTTTAGATGCTTTAAGGAAAGCCTTCTGACCTAAGCGCCTACTATAGCCATTCTCCACGAAGACATTAAGGAGATGGGATTTCTCCTTATCGAAGCTCTTATTATCAGAAATCCTAAGGGCACGAGTAGCGAGGGTGTTAAGAACACCCAATTTTTGAGCAGGGAAATGATGAGAATCGGCATGAAGATACTGCTCAGTATGCGTTTTCTTCCGGAATACTGAGTGGGAGAGGGAACCGTCCTGGTTTTTAGAAATAAGAATATCCAGGAAGGGGAGGCAACCATCGACTTCTTTTTCCATGGTGAACTTAATGGCAGAAGATTGACAGTTGAGGTGATTGAAGAAGAGATCCAACTCCTCCTGGCCATGGGACCAGATGACATTAGTGTCATCAACATATCTTTTCCATAGCTTGGGAAGGAGACGGGCTGAGGCTAAAGCTTTGGCTTCGAAATCCTCCATAAAAAGATTCACAACAATAGGGGAAAGGGGCGAGCCCATGGCAACACCACAGGTCTGCTCAAAGAATTCACCCTCGAAACAGAAAAAAGTGGAAGTGAGACAAATCTCAACCAGCCGAGCGGTATCGGGATCTGTTAGGCGATAGATCACTTCCAAGGCCTCCTTTATAGGGATGCAAGTGTAAAGGGAGACCACATCGAAGTTGACGAGGATGTCTTCAGGGTCAAGCTTTATGCCCTTAAGTTCATTAATGAAGGAAGCAGAGTCTTTCACGAAGGACTCTGTATGACCAACTAGGGGCTTAAGCTTGAGGGCAAGGAACTTAGCCAGAAGGTAGGTCGGACCACCAATGGTGTTGACAATAGGCCTCAAGGGGGCCCCTTCTTTATGAATCTTAGGTAACCCATAGATCCTAGGAGTAATGGGACTGCTCTCAATGAGCTTATGGCAAAGGGAATTCACAGAGCTACTAGACTTGATGGCAAGAGCCATCGCCCTAGAAATTTTCTTAAGAGGGTTCCAAGAAGATGTTAGATCATCTTCACAATAGTGGCAGTTATAAAAAGCTACCCAAGAAGTGTAGGTGTATGTGTTGTATGGTACACCGTGTGTGGGTGTATGCATGTGATGTACATTGTATGTATGTGTACGTGATTGAAGAGAAGAGAAGGTATTGGGTGCTTATTGGGTTTGGTAATTGATCTAGTGTGTGTACAAAAAGGAAAAATTACAAAGGTAAAAACAAATAATTATTTGAAGGATAAGTATCAATATTTTATTTCAGTATTAATTATACACGTGATTTATGATGGTTACGTTTTGGGATAACTGGATGTGATATGTTTATACATTATGATTTCATCGAAGAGATAGTTTTGCTTGTTGTGACAGGAAATGAACAGAATTGCAAGTGTATCTTATTGACGGGCCATTGATGAGGTATGATGTGAATTTATTTCAAGTTATTTTGAATGTAATGGAAATTATGTGCTTCGTACAAGAAAGCATGAAAAATGCCAGATTGGGTAATTGGAACTAACTGCAAGAATGTTAGCAGCAGCAGTGAAAGGAATTGGAACAGGCAATAGTATGTTGGTAAAGCACTTAAAGAGCAGGGCCATTGTGGGGCACTAGTATACAATACTGTCCATTGATTTCCATGAGCATGCTATGGCCAGTACGATGGTTTTGAGGCAGGGATAAGCCTTGGTTTTTGGACATTTCGATGTAAGGAAACCTTGCCAAGGGAGGGGTCACTCGAGGGATTGTGTAACAGAGAAAGAGATGCCCACGAAACTTGGAAGGTGTGTGAATGCACGGAAGAGGGTGAGTAGATTTCCCAAGGGATTTTGTAGCAGAGAAGGGAAGGCCGGGGAATACCTTGATTTTGGTCATTAGTATTTCCAGATGGAATCAAAAGCACATTAGGAGTGTGCCCTAGAACAATGAGTCAGTAACTATTTGCGGAGAGAACAAGTAGCACACATATTGTAGCGTTGGACATTGCATACAGATTTGACTTTGGCAGTGGATTTTGGACTTCTTGGGAAGGAGGTGAATCCTAGTACTACTTTTGAGGATGGAGGTGTCAGCCTCTAGATTCCCTTGTTGTTGATGTGAGTATCGTATCCTTTTATTTGCTAGTTAAGCAAATGTGTATATGTGTATATTATTGTAAATATTGTATTGAGCTGGATTTATAAAGCTCCATAGACAATATGATTTTTTTTTGGTTAAAGCAAATTTGCATGAGTGTATATGTGGTTGTTATTGTAAATATCGTAATGAGTTGTGTTATAAAGCTTTAGTAAGCAATATGTTCGTCGTGTTTTAAACAATTTGTTATTGTAAATATTGCAATGAGTTGTGTTATAAAGCTCCACAAGCAGTATGTTTTTGTTGGTTTATAAGTGTCATTGAACACCGAGGATAGTGTTCCCCTAAGGGGGAGGGTTTAGTAACAACCCTTGATTGAATTTCCATGTAAAAAAAATGTAAGACCGAGGTCATGGGACACGTATTCCAAGTTGGATGGTGGGCAAAACATCCTAGTGGGTGCTAATTTCGGTTTATTATGACTAAGGAAATTGGCAAAGGCTTTGAAAAGGAAAAGAGGCATTAATTGGTATTTATTTATGAAAATAAAGGAAAATAGGAGAAAATGAAGGTGAAAGGTCACATATTTTCACGAGGAGAAAATTGAAGGAAAAATAGAGCAAAATGAAGAAAATAGAGGCCTCAATGATAAAAAGTCTTATGAGGATCAGTTCATGGCTTTTGCTGGTTGGGATTTTTTCAGTTCACTTATGTCTCTCTCTTTTATTATTTCATTCTCTCATACTCTTGTCCACTTAGAGTATTCTCAGAGCATTCTTGGTGCGCTTTGACATACATTGGATTTGGAGAAAGAAGGCAAAGGAAAGCATGAGAGTGCAAAGGGACAATGGGATCAACAACTATATTTGGATTGCTTTGCAGGTATCGAGTTACATGTAAGGTTTCCTTGTTAGTTTTGGCATGCATGGTACATGCATGTGGTTTATTGGTTATGAGTTGTCATTGGCATTAAGGATTGCCTAGATTGTCAGTGGCTTTACCTAGCCTTGCCATTTCCTGGATAGCCATGGTGTTGTGGGTTTTCCTAGGTTTTCCCACTTGATTGTTTCTGATTGATGGTCATGTTCCTTGTGGCTATGAGTTGAGTTAATAGTTCCTAGATCCTTGGTCAGACAAATGCTTTGAAAGCCCTCAAACAACTTAGGTTGAGTTACTAGTCCTGGAAGCCTTGGTTGGACAAATGCTTTGGAGCCCTTAGTGGGTTGACTTACTAGTCCCGGAGCCTTGGTTGGACAAACACTTTGGAGCCCTACGACAACTATGGGTTGAGTTACCAGTCCTAGAGCTGGGTTGGAACAAATGCTTTGGAGCCCTGGACAACATGGGTAAAGACTAATCTGGTGATGGTTAGTGATGTTCGACCGTGAGGTGGAATCACTGGTTGAGGGTTGAGGTGGTTTGGCCTTTGGAAGCCCTGGTTTGGTTTTGTTTTGGTTATTCCATGAGATCCCACATTCATGCTTGGAATATGGCGCAAGGGTGATTGGCTAAAAGAAAGATTTGGTTCAGCCCAATCTATGGTCGGGTGGTACGTGGAAGTCCCTAACTTGGTTGGCATTTTCATATTTTAATAAGAGGTATTTTCTATTGTGATCTATGAACATATGTATTGATTATGATGGTGATATTATGGTTGAGTTGCCATGGTTTATATGTTGGTTATTTGTTGGTTTCTATGTTGGTTATATGATGTATAATGTCTATGGCTCTTGACATGTTTGATGAATATATGAATGGTTGATGAATGCATGGACTAACAAATGTTATTGCAACTATTATGAGAGGGCATTAGACCTTCTTGGTGAATCTCAAATAAGTTTTAGACCCCTATGTTCAAATATGCATTCATGACATGTAGATTACATGTCTGCCATATGTTTGACGAAATGTCTATCATGGTTAGGCTTGGTTAGGTAAAGTCCTTGATCAAGTTTTGTATTAGAGGCTTTGTCTTTGTGTCATTTGTTGTTTTGGAAAGTCTCATTAAGTGTTGGGGCAATGATCTAGAGACTAGCCCGAAAAAGGTGGCATAGATCTCGCGATTGCAAGCTCAAAACTAGAAAATTGAGACTACAGTTGCTACGCAGGTTTATGCATGTGATTGGAGGCCTATAGTTGCATGGCTGCAACCTTGTGCATGCGACTAGGAGTTTAGGTCAGTGAAAAAGCAGTCTAGCTAAGTCTCTGGGCACCGAAGTGGTTGTTTAGCTCCTGGGGGTCTTGTAGCTCCTGAGGAAGGTCAGTAAGGTTTTGGTTTGTCGATTGCACTTCCTTAATTGTACTTAGGAGGTTGAGTCATATCATAGTAACTCCTTCTCACATATTTACCCCCGTGGATTGATGAACTTGGGTAAGTGTGAGAGGAGGGTGGTTACACTCGCTAGTCCAAACACTTAACCGACTGATGATTAGTCAACTCTTCCCTAATCGCATCATATGCAAAATCGCCTGACTGTGGCTTCGATTGACATGCAATTGAATTCTAAATTTAATTATGCTGACTTCAATATTTAATTTTATTAGATTCATGACCTTTCAAAACACTCAAACTCACAACCCCTCAATTCGTGGATCTGTATGTCCCTTCCTTCATGCCATAATAAAAAAATAAAAATAAAAATTTCAATTTTTTTTTAAGTGTTCCTAGAAATTCAACTTTATTAATTTTCACATTAGCTTACACAATCATAATAATTAATTTTACAAAAAACAAAGAGAATAAAAATGTTACACACAACATATATTTCATTGAGATGTATCACATCTCCTACCCAAATACTGAGGGGTCCCCTTGGTATGTAAATCAAATTATACCATGCAACTCTCTTATCAATCTTTTTTTTTCATCTGCATTCGAGGAATCTTAATTAGAACATACTTAAAACATTTTTAGAATGACCATACTCTAAGTCTACCTTCAAAGATGTGAGAATTACATGCTAACTAGATTCCCCAAGTAGTGATTAATGGCAAAGCTTTATAATTTTTTTTATAATCGTTGCCATTGATGAAACAATTTAATTTAAAAGGGGCAACACAAGATATTCATTTGCAGCTCACACATAAAGTTATAGTTAGGACATATTTTAATGTTGCCCATCCATCCCTGTAATGGCATTTCCTTTAATCTCCCATACATCCATTTGACTTAAGCAAGTCAAATTTCATCCATGAATTTAAAAAGGTCTTAAAATCTTTGAATTGATAAAATCCAACCATAAAAGTGAAACGATTTAGTTGGCATATGGTTACAACATTCGTATAATCCTTTATCATGGAGCTTCCTCCTCGTGTCTCCATTGACGTGATTAGTCTCCAAAGCTTTTTCCTTACCAGCTTTCTTAGAGGACATGACATTAATAGATAATCTATGGACTCATTACACCTCTTACAGCTTTCTTTGATTTTTTTTTTTTTTATATAAAAACCTTATTTCCAAAAGCTAACCACATAAATATGTATGTGTTTTCAAAAGTGGATAGATAATCCATTGAATATTTACATATTATTTTCCTTTAATTATGTGAATGTTAAATTATTTTTTATTAGATGTAATTTGTAATATTTCAATATTATCGGCCTGGAGTATGCCGTAAAACTGCTTCTGCTTGGCTAAGAGCTCGTCTTCCTCGGACGTAAGGAAACAGGTTAACGGCCCAAGACCCAGAGGCATCTGGCAGGAGTGAAAGCCTGCTCCCTTACGGACCACCAGCGGGTTATTACAGGTGGCGTGGTTTTCCTTGATAACAGTGATGAGTCAAACTGACATTCGCGGATAGCAGCCAGAGATGGCTGTCCTCACTGTTGGTTTGACACCTGAGTTTGATAGGTTTTGCCACCTTCGGAAAAAAAAAAATATTTCAATATTATCAAAAAAATAATTTTAAATATTTGATTGGATTATAATTTGAAAGTCTCACTATAACTTTTACATAATAATTGTCTCACATATTTTATGGCATAATTTATGGACATGGTTGCAACATCTATGCATGATTTTTAGATATTTGTGTAGAGATTTATTATGCTTGAGCTTTGCACGACAACCATCAATAAATAAAATCCTTGAAAATAGTTCATTCTTAGGAGAATAACTTCCTACCATAATTTAAGCAAGTATTTGCATAAAAATGGGATAGGAATAATATGTAAATAAATATATTTACAAAGAGTTACTTCCCACCATTACTTATGATTTCTTGAACACTCATGAGGAGTCTCCTCATAGGACGACAAGGTGGTTTTCTCAGTGGGATGTTATCCCCTCCAACCAATTTCAAATCCCATGAGGGGAGACCATAGCCCATCAAATTAAGGCCGCAAGGATAGGTGTCCCATTGGAGTCTAGGATCCCAGCTCTAGTTTACATTAGTCTCTGGACGTCTGAGTCCTATGTTGAATTATGAGTTTCTAATATATGTGGCTTGTGAGTTGTTGCATATATCTGGGGAGGTTGTTAGTTCCCCCTCAGTGCCTGAAAAAATAATTAAATTATTCGGTTCACATCTCAATTTATTAGCTACTGCCAAAGCAAGACTGAAAGATTTGATTTTCATATTAACCACTATTAATTTAACATTGACCAACTTAAATTGTAATTTTTTATGCAATTTTTTCCAAACAATAATTTTTAACTTGAGTGGCAGGGATTAAGCTACCCTGCAACACTGATTTACAACCATACTTAAACTATCTAAACTCTTATTAGAGATTATCTTTATTTTTTTTTAAATATATGATTACGTATTAAGATCATCTTCAGCGATTTCGTTGGATAAAGTTTATATGCTCTCTTTGTAAAGATACATTTTGAAACATCATTTTTATTAAATCATATTGTTAAAAGAAACAAATTCTAAAAACTAATTAAGCATATTATAACCATGTGTTATGCATCTCTTATTCATTCAATTTCCATTTAAAAGTGGAAAGATTGATTATAACGTGTGATGAGTAGAAGGGAAAACCTCCATTTCATAAATATGTGTTGGTTATATCAGGGTGAAAATGGAAAAAGAACCTGCAACTAGGGTTTCAGGTTGCAGGTAATGGGGTCACTTGATGAGCATTAACCTTTTGTTTTTTTTACCTTCCTTCATCTTACAGTCAACCATCTTTTGAACTTTCAACTAACTCGTTTTGGGTCTTAAGGCTGTAGTTGACAGTCTTTACACTAGGTTGACATATGTGTTATCGGTGGTCTTGTTGGTCGGCTTCTAAGTCTAACCCAATAGAGTCTTTTCCCCCACTATGGGGGATAAAGACTTAGTTGATTTTGAGCACGGTGAATTATGTTACTAGGTGGTTTGGGCTTGGTCGTCATTTATTTGCCACAAGCAGCCTAGAGGGAGGGAAAAAAATCCATTTCGGGAGGCTCAGCCCGCCCTTTCTCCACTATTCAAGAAATATCAGACAAGTATGTCCAAACACCTGAAGGCACAATTCCCTTTCCTATCGAGTTCTCCTCGACAGGCGGGAAACTCTCAGTGGGTTGCATCTTTGTGCTACAAAAAGTTGTCAGGGTTTTAACTTAGCCCCATGGTGCTCTGGGGCCTTTGGTCCCACTTTGTTTCAAAGACAATCTTATGAACCTTGAGAGTTTGGGCTTGCTCCATTATTGTCATCGATAAACCCCAACTTAATGGAGGGGTTCAGATTCAATGAGGGGCTCCTTTTTCCAAAGGTGCACCCATCTTCCTTTCCCCCCTATTTTTCCTTAGCCTTTCCTTTGTTGACAAACTGCTTGTAAGACCTGGTAGTCTCAACATATGAAGGGAGCCTAAACATTGGGGGACCCGAAAACAGGTTGTCCTTGAGGGAATCTCTAATAAATATTGACATCAATAAAAACAAAAGGTATAAGAGTGAAGCACAGAGTAAGAGGAAAAAAGAGCATTGTATGAAGTAGGTTGAAAACGTAAACATATCCCTGGCTCTAGGAGTGGTTGTGGCTTTACAATAGGCATAGGTTTTAAGTTGAACATCATTGGTTGACTGAGTGCGTGGGACGAAATTTAAAATGCCTTTTATCCAAGATTGGGTTGAAAACGAGGTGCGTTCGACTATGAAAAGATACTCTGAAAGTTGAAGGACTAGCCAAAGGTTGACTTCACCTTATTTTCTAGGAGGAAGAGGATGCCAAAATGGGCTTGGGTAGGGAATAGAAGATCGATAATATGCATGTGGTCTTCAAACCATGGTCCCCTCTTTTCGATGTTATGTGCAAACAATTGGATATTGTGCCTCTTAGGTTAGGATCTTAGGCCTCCATGTGCACCTCTAACATAAGCTCATCTTCTGTGACATCAAGAATTTATTGGGGACTTACTTGGAGCATTATTCATCATAACTGGTCTTCAATGATAAGTCTATGGTGTGGATCCTTATCAATATTGATATTTAGGGTGGCTTGGTTGCAAAGATGGACATGGTACCTAGACTTGGTCCTCTTGAATTAGACTATGAAGGGGTACCTTATCTCTATAGGCAGTGCCACAAATATGGGCACCTCGCCAAAGGATATGTGCTACCCCTTAAAAAAAAGTATATAGACCCTCTATCTCAGCTTAGGACTGTGGTATAGAGCAAAGGGTTCACTCTCAAATGTAAGGGGTTAAAGAGGCCATTTTGGAGCCTCAAGGTCATGTTGTTGTTGATTAAGTATTTCATCAGGGAGAAGCAGGCACAAGGGAGGATGTCCCAACTTCAGTTAATGTGGCCTCCTCACGCGATGACCCTAACTTTAGTCAATGTACCTCCATGGACCCCCTCACCTTTATTTCTTATTCGATTTTAAATGATGTTAGTCATAGCCCTCCTCATATTTAGTCTATTTATTATGTGGTTTCTTTGGGTTCTGTTGCATCCCCATCTTAGAATCCATCTAGGATTTCTACATCCCTTCCCATTCCAGCGATTTGTCCTTGCTCTAATTCTCAGGGAGATTTGTCATCGTTATCATTGCCTTCCATTCCTTCCCGCATTAATAACCAAGAAACTAAAGTTGTCCTTTACAATCTTCACTCATGGTTGGTGGTTCCCTGGTAGGAAGGTATTGTCTTGGGGTTGGGTTAGATTTCCCTTTTTCCTACAGAAGGCAGAAGTTGTTGGAGGAAAGTCCTTTCTTTTTAAAGCTAAGGAGAAAGTTTGAGTAGACCTTGGTGCTAATAAACCAATCTTGATCCATTTTAACTCTGGTTCTATCAATCGCCAAGAGAGATCAAATCTCTCAAGGCACAAACCTCTTTTTTGACCGCAAAACTCGAGGACAGGTTTGTAACCTCCAGAGGTTTGATCCCTGTCGGTGCTTGATAGATCAAAGGGTAAAATGGATCTAGGTTGGGTTTAGTGATGTGTGGCCATGGAAAATTTGTTGAACATCTAATTATTATGATTGTTTTAAATATGCTAAATATGTCTAAGATAAATATGGTCATTTTAAAATCAAATTTGCTCGGTTACCTCAGTTTGTTGAGAAGATAAAGATTATTGATAACTTGAATGATGAAATACAAATTTTGAAAGAAAAGTGACAATGCAGTAGTGTTGAATGACATAAAATGTGAATAATAAGAATGTAGTCACTTACAAATAATCTTCATTGTGATCAATATAAAATTGTTTTCTTCTATTGTTCTTATTGTCACACATGTTAGTTTCCATATCTTTTCATATGGATCATATGAAAATGGTGGTTGAAATCGTAGACCATTCAAATATTTAATTCGAACTATTGTAGTAAACGTCGTACCTTGTCTCTCCTGCTCTCCAATATGAATAATAGCTTTATCCAAAGTCAAAAGTCAATCATTGTGACTTATGGAGTGTTAAACCCGAAATAAGTTTCAATGATAGTTGTTTTCTATTACCTCGTTTGAATGCAAAGTGAATAACATTGTCAAATGATGGAAAATGGGAATAATAAGAATGCAGTCAATTACAACTAGTTTATAGTTTCAAGAAGAAAACATTTCAGGTAAGCGAACATTTTATTTAAGATGAAAATTCAAGTATTTTATTTACGGTTGAATTATTATAAAACATAAATCAATGTAAATCATTAATAATTATTTTTGTTAGATATCATTTTTTGGGATTCAACTGCGTTAAGTAAGTCATTCAAACGTATGACCATTTCCATGAGAGGTAGTCGTAACTGACTAATTTCTCATGATTTTTGAATAGTTCACTTAGCACTCATTGCATCGGGTGATGCTCACAGGGGTGAAGAAGTGGGATTGAAACTAGTGAAATGTGCAAGCCCCGGAAGTGATGATTGATGCTATGTGATTCGTTCTCCACATTTCACTAGTTTCAATCCCACTTCTTCACCCCTGTGAGCATCACCCGATGCAATGAGTGCTAAGTGAACTATTCAAAAATCATGAGAAATTAGTCAGTTCCGACTACCTCTCATGGAAATGGTCATACGTTTGAATGACTTACTTAACGCAGTTGAATCCCAAAAAATGATATCTAATATAATGCACTGCGTAAATCCCCCATACTTAAATTATTTTTGTACTTACATTGATTTATCAATGCACACCATTAATCTAAAGACTTTAAAATTAATGCACATTATACATCTAGCTACATCAAATCAGAAAACAACATCTACAGAAAAATCAATGCATCTAGTGGAAGCATTCAAATAGGAAATCTACGCTGCAGTCAATGCATCTAGCGCAGGAAATCAAATAGGATTAGAAATCAACGTGTACACTGACATTAATGTGTCTAGTGAAAGTAATCAAATAGGATTAGAAATCAACATCTACATTGAAATCAATGCATCTAGTGAAAGCAATCAAATAAGATTAGAATTCAACGACTACACTGAAATCAATGCATCCAATGTAATCAACCAAATAGGATTAGGAATCAACATCTACACTTAAATCAATGCATCTATTTCATTGAATATCATACGAGCATCCTTATCACAAGTATTTATGATGATATCAAACTAGAATACTTACCATATATAACATCCAAACTCTTTCACAACAATATAGCCTACATTATTCTCAGTGACAATACTCTTTTGAAGCACTCAAAATTTACTCAAATAATGTGAATTCGGAGGCACTATGTACAAGGGATGATATAAATCTGAAATACTTTCATTAATGTGAAGTCATGAAGTCTGGTCTGGAGGTTTGCTACAAGAACATAAGTTTTCCATCAAAATTCTAAGACTCACAATTGATGTTGAAGTTGACTTTGTTACAAATCTCCGTGGAGGGCAGAACTATAACATTTTCCTTTGATTAAAAGATCACTTTGTATATGGTATGGTGGAAGGGACTGAAACTCTAAGGAAGAAGCTGAAATCATCACTAGGATCTGAAGCAATTGGAGAACATCTATGAGGCACAAATGTATTAAGTAGTCATACTACCCATAACTCCATACACATATAAGAGAGACTAACCACAGTAATAAAGCCTACTTGTTTGAAAGGAACCAAGACAAAGCAAAGCAACTCAACGAATTTTTTGTGGTTGAAGAAGGCGACTTTGTTGAAGAAAGTTGGCACTTGACAATTGAAGATAATACAAAGGATCATATCTTTCAAGAAATAAGGTAAGGTTGTAGAGGCATGTATAAATTTTTTATGCATTTATTCATTTATGTTGTTTATATTAAGTTCACTAGGTCATCCCAAAGATCATTTAATAGATAGTAAAAGGGTATGCGTAAACATATATTAGAGACCATGACATATAAGAGATTGCTAATATGTTAGCACACTAAGTAGTTCATTGCATCGAAGACTAGGTCTTGTGATCAAGATATGAAATGAAAAAAAAGGCTTGTTAATGGTATCATTAGGGCTTTGTAGCTTGTTCACACCTAATCCGAAACGGATGAGGTGAAGCTGGACAGTCATCTAGAAGATGAACTGATCCGTTTTGTATATGTATAAATAACAATTGTCTAAATGAATAAAATCACCAGTTGTTTCTTGCGCTCATTAATTTTCTGTGTTAACCTGGCCTGACATGGTATCAGAGCACAGGTCCCAGAAATAACTCCTGCCTCTGCCAGGTTTCTGCTGCCTCATGAAACCTCTGTCCTGAGACTGCGTGCTTCTGGCGGTGTTCTGAGCGCCTCTGACAAAATATGGTGCGGTGAGCGTGGAATGCGCTGTTGAATGTAAGTATGCGTTGATGCGTTTCTGTTGTCATAACCATGACTGCGTTTTTGGTGAAAATGCAACTGCGTTTTTTTGAAAAATGATATTGGAGTTTGTAATGAAGACTGCGTTTTTTGTAAATGGTGACTGCGTTTTTGTATCAAAGCCATGCCATCTTCATGACTGCGTTGAATTGCTGTAATGGTGACTGCGTTTGTAAAAAAAAAAAAAATGCGACTGCGTCTCTTGTAATGGTGGCTGCGGTCTTATTTTAATGAAGACTGCGTTTTTTTGTAATGGTAACTGCTGGAAATACTGTTCTCTACTCGAAATTTGCTGGTAATGAGTTTAAAAGTGGTGATGGATCCGAATACGTGACATTGAGGGTGTCCGATGTGTTGGCTGTACTCTCTTAGCTTTAATATTGAATGCCCAGTAATTGTTGTTAGTGCGGCTTTTTAATTGGATGTTGTGGAAGAATGTGAGAACTGAAGTGTGTCAAACCATGGGCATATGCAACTGTCCAGAGTAAATTTGCGAGCAATTTTATGTGCATAACAAGTGCAAGCATATGCAGCAAATCAGTATAATATATGCAAGTCAATACTTACTGCCTTTTTAATGGTGACTGCGTTTTGAATCTCAGAAAGGTTTTGTGCCAGGCCATGGTCCGTGAGTTGATTATACACAATAAAATGCATAAAGAATGACTGCGTTTTTTATTGTAAGAATGGTGACTGCTTTGATACCTGCGTTCTATTGTAAGAATGACTGCGTTTTCCATTACTGACAATCAAAGACTCAGAACGCAAGAGCCTCAAAAGTCGCGAAGACTGCTAGGACTTCAGTATTATGCAGTTGATTTTTTGACTTTGTATGGCGTTTTTTTGTATAAGGTGGAGATGCGTTTTTTTTTGTAATGGTTGAGCAATTTTGTTGAATTCAGAGCAATTTGTTGAATTCAAAGCAGTTTGAGATGCGTTTTTTTTTATAGTGGCTGAGCAGTTTGTTGAAATCAAAGCAGTTTGAGATGCGTTTTTTTTATAGTGGCTGAGCAGTTTGTTGAAATCAAAGCAGTTTGTTGAATTGATATATGCAGTTTATATTATTCAAAGCATTGTTGTGTTTCCAGAAGAAAATAAAGTGCATAAGGCTATGGCATAAGAATTTTTTTTTCCAGCAGAAGTCTTTTATCAACAGAAGTTTTTTTAGCAGAGATATTTTTTACAGAATGCATTCAATCATTTCTATGGTCGGAATAGTTCTCACTGGCAAGGAGAACTATTCTGAATGGTCTCGGATAGTAAAACACACCCTTATCTACAATGAGCTGTGGAAAGGAGTGTGTGTCGGAGAAGAAGACAAAGACCCTGTGCAGCCCACATCAGACAAAGAACTCGCCATTTGGGAAAACAAGAACAGCAAAGCCTTTGCATTGATCGCAGCATCTGTAAATGAGGAAGTAAGTCATCATATTTCATCCTATTCCACTGCCTTTGAAGCTTTACAAAAGCTCAAAGAACTCTATGATACACATTCTGCACTTGAAGTTGTTCAACTCATGATTAAACTCTTCACTCTTGAACTGAAAAATAATGATCCTCTTACTCTTGCATCTGAAATAAAGTCTATAGTGCATGATATTAAATCCACTAAGGTTGAGCTGGATATCTCTCTTATTTCCTTTCTCAAAGCACTCTATCCTACCTACTCTAACTATCTTGAGTCTTTACAAGCAAATGGAAATCTTAAAGATATAACCTTTGACACTCTTGTGAAAAAGTTTGCTGAAAGAGAGAAAGCCTTTGGAAAGAAAACAGTCCCTGAATCTTCTGAAGAGACTGTTTGCCTTGTTCATAAAGAAAAGCATCCTGCTCAAGATTCTACAAGAGGAAGAGGTGGACGAAGAGGAAGAGGAAGATACTTCAGAGGCAGGGGGGGCAGACATCCTCAAGCAGAAAAGGAAGATCTGCATTGCATTCGCTGCAAACGAAATGGATCACATGATGCTTCTACATGCAAGCTACCATGGGACAAGGTTGAGCAGAGAAGAAATCAACAGAAAGGTAAAACTGATGACACAGACAAAGGTAAAGCACCTGAATCCGCTCACTATATTGAGGCACAATGTAACATTGGAGTAAATGAAGATTTGTTTAATACTTCACTTGCTTCTTCGAAAAATGACTGGTTGCTTGATTCAGGAGCAACCTGTCATATGACTCATAGGAGAGATTTCTTTGAAGATTTCACTGACAATGTTGATGGAGCAGTATACTTTGCAGATCAGTCAAAAATCAAGCCATCAGGGCTTGGCACAATCAGGCTTAAACTGCCTGGTCTTCCAGACTTTCTTCTGGATCATGTTCTATATCTCCCACAGCTGAAGAGAAACTTGCTGTCCCTGGTCCACATCCGCCAGCAAGGTCACTACATTCACATGTTTGATGGCAAGCTTGAGGTAAGAAAGGCATCTGACCACTCACTTGTCATGAGGGGTATAGAAGAAGAAAGACTCCTTAAACTGCAAGGAACCTCTGCTCATGAACAACATTTCTCATATATTTCTCATCATGAAGAAGGTGCACTTCCATCAAGTTTATTATGGCATGCTAGATTTGGACATTTAAACTATGATAGTCTCCGCTTGTTCAAGAAAAATGGTGTTGCTGGCTTGCCTACAATTCCTAGAAAACATAAACAATGTGATGCTTGCATTCTAGGAAAGCATAGCAAACAGTCTTTTCATGATTCTCATTCAAGAGCACATAGGAAGCTTGAACTTATTCATTCAGATTTATGTGGTCCAATGCCTGTTCCTTCTGCAAATGGAAATAAATATATCATGACATTTATTGATGATTACACCAGAATGTGTTGGGTTTATTTTTTGAAGAACAAATCTGATGCTTTTCAAACATTCAAGAATTTTCATAAATGGATTGAAAATGATGCACAATCTCATATTGGGTCTATTCGCACTGATAATGGAAAAGAATATACATCAAATGAATTTGAACACTATCTTCGCCAACATGGGATTAAACATCAAACAACTGTGCCTTATAATCCTCAACAGAATGGTGTAGCTGAAAGAATGAACAGAACAATTTTGAATATGGTACGATCCATGCTTTTCTTCAAAAATGTAAAGACAATGTTTTGGGCTGATGCTGTTCTATGTGCTGCATATATAAAGAATAGATGTCCATCTAGTGCTATTAGAAACAAGACTCCTTATGAATTGTGGTATGGACATGTTCCTTCGGTAAAACATCTCAGGATATTTGGTTCCACCTGTTATGCTTTAATACCAAAGGTACATAGAAACAAACTTGGTGCTAGAAGTCGTAAGTGTATCTTCCTGGGGTATTCAAACACATATAAAGCATACCGCCTTTATCATGAAGTAAATAAAAAGTTTGTTTTATCTAGAGATGTCATTTTTCTTGAATCATCCAAATCTGACAGTGTTGTTGAGCGGCAACTTGATCGCTTGGATAGATTCACAAAACCGAAATCATTCCAAGAGTTTGATAATCAGATTCCACATCTTGAAGGGGGGATTCCTATACTAGATCAACATGTGGAATCTTCTTCTGAAGAACAATCTCCCCTGCATGACACTCCAACAACGGATGATGCTTTAAGTGACGTAATTGATAGAATTGGGAGACTCAATCTTGATTCAGACCCAACTCAATCAACAGAACAGCCTGGACCATCTCAGAAAGGTCCCCCAAAGTGGCTGACAAAGACACTTGAAAGTGTTCATCCTGATGAAATTGGAAAAACAGGAACCAGAAATACAAACCGACAAGATGGAGGTGATGTAGATAACTCTAATTCACCTGTTGATATGGATGTTACTTATGATTGTGAATTGAACTTGTCTACAGATTTTGAACCAACTTCCTTCAAAGAAGCTGCTTCTCATGATGAATGGAAAGAAGCAATGCAGAAGGAGTACGATGCCCTCATAAAGAATGGCACTTGGAAGCTGGTTGATCCTCCATTTGGAACCAAACCAATTGGCTGCAAGTGGGTCTACAAGAATAAGTACAAAGCTGATGGCTCACTTGACAAGCACAAAGCTAGGCTTGTGGCAAAAGGTTTTGCACAGAAGGAAGGGGTCGATTATGAGGAAACTTTTTCTCCCACAGCAAAATGGGCCACCATCCGGACACTCTTTGCACTAGCTGCTCAGAACGGTTGGAAAGTCCATCAAATGGATGTAAAAACTGCATTCTTGAATGGAGATCTAAAGGAGAATGTTTTTATGTCCCAGCCTGAAGGATTTGCTGTGAAAGGACATGAACACAAAGTATGCAAACTTGTGAAGTCCTTGTATGGCCTCAAACAAGCACCACGAGCCTGGTATGAAAAACTAACTGAGCATCTTCTGAAACTCAACTTCAAACATTTTGATCTTGATGATGCAACTTTATTTGTCAAGAAAGTTGGCAAAACAGTTGTATATCTTGTGGTATATGTAGATGATCTTTTAATGACAGGGAACAATGAAAGCTATATTGCATCCATAAAGAAAGAATTAGGAAATTTTTTTGAAATGACTGATTTGGGCTATGTTCATTACTATCTTGGCATTGAAGTAACCCAACATCCAAAGTCCATATTTCTTTCTCAAAAGAAATACATTGGAGATTTGTTAAACAGATTTGGCATGACAGAGTGCAATCCCCTTTCTACTCCAATGGAACAAAACTTGAAGCTCACATCTATTGAAGGAAAGGAATTTGAGGATGCAACAAAGTATAGACAGCTTGTAGGAAGTCTCATCTACCTCACTACTACCAGACCAGACATTTCATTTGCTGTTGGAATCCTCTCCAGGTTTATGCAAAAGCCTTGTGAGGGACATTGGTCTGCTGCAAAAAGAGTTCTAAGGTACTTGAAGGGAACTCAAGACCTTGGAATCAAGTATACACAGGTGGACGACTTCAACTTGATTGGATACTCTGATTCAGACTTCGATGGAGACAAAGAAACTGGGGTATCTACTTCAGGATATGCTATGAGTCTTGGATCGGGAGCTGTCTCCTGGAGATCACGCAAACAATCAGTACCAGCAGATTCCACAACAGAAGCAGAATATGTGGCAGCAGCTGAAGCAACGAAAGAAATTGTGTGGCTCAGGAAAATTCTTGAAGATTTGCAGGTAAAACAAATACAATCAACTCCACTCATGATTGATAACACCTCTGCAATAAAGTTGGCCAAGAACCCAAAGTTCCATGATCGTACTAAGCACATCAATACTAAATATCATCTGATCCGACATCATGTTGAGGCCAAAACAATCCATCTCCGTCATTGTTCCACAAACGAGCAAATTGCAGACATCTTCACCAAAGCGCTTGGAAGAGAAAAGCTTGAAAGATTCTGAACGATGCTTAGACTCACCAACATCCCTTCAGATTAAGGGGGGGAATGTTGACACCTAATCCGAAACGGATGAGGTGAAGCTGGACAGTCATCTAGAAGATGAACTGATCCGTTTTGTATATGTATAAATAACAATTGTCTAAATGAATAAAATCACCAGTTGTTTCTTGCGCTCATTAATTTTCTGTGTTAACCTGGCCTGCCATAGCTAACCAATTTGCATGCTTGTGGAATTTGCAATTCCCAACATGACAGATTATAAGACCTAAAAGAAACTAGGGTTTTTGTAACTAATTCTCTAGTGTGATTGTAGAAGTTTACAATCTCTAATTGGCAAGTTGCTGAAGACCAAAATTGTTCCTTTTTGACACCTTACTTAAACTCCATTCTCTTCCTTTTTGACCATAATAACTCCAATTAAGTATCAACTTGCAAGGTTATTGCCAAAAATAGGTATTTGATCATCTTTTATTCATAGTATCATTGTTTATTTATTATTTGGTTTAATATTTTCACAAGCTACTGAATTGCATCAATTTTGCAGCTAATAATCGATTTTGCAACTTACTTAAAGAATCTGTAGGTTCCAAAACATCAGTTGAGGAATGAAGCATATGACTGGGGAGATGGAAACCAACACAATGATATCCACCTATTCCTCTGATCTGGCAAGGTGATAAGGATGCTCGTATGAGCAGGTCAACGTGGAAGTCAACCCAACGGAAAAGACCGAAGACAAATAAGGCGAGCAAGAAGATCGTTGATTGAAGCTGATATTTTGCCTCATGATTTGCTTCTTCGATAGAAAATCATGAAGAATAGTTATTTTATTTAAACAATGTTATTTTAAGATGTTCTGTTGAGAAGGATAGGCTTAGAAATCTCCAAACAGTTTAACAAAGGAGGTTATAAAACCTGCCTCTCGGCACGATGATACACATGACTGGTTATTATTTTAAAAACTCTTTGCAATCGATTAATTGAGCTCTTGATTCCACTGTGTTGTGCGTATAAATGCGTGGTTAATCTTTGTTGATCTTTGTATACCTACACTCACGGGAGGGCCCCCTAGGAGCTGTAAGGTTTCATTTTTATTTCTAGTTAAGATTTCTATTTCATAGGATTAAGTTATCACAATGATTATAACTTTGATTTCTAGAAAAGCATTAGTAACAGTTAAGATAGAATTTGTTATAGATTTCGTAATAGAATTTTCTGTACAATTTCTTTCATAAATTTAATCTCGTTGTGTGAAGGATGAAGAAAATAATCAAAGGGATTTATTATGCACATGTAAATTTTGATTGATAGATAGAAAGTATAATCATTTGATTTGAATTTGCAATTAGTTCAAGGTTTTATTTCTGTTAGTGTGAAGAAGATTTTGATTTTGCTAGTGTGATACTTATTTATGCACTTTAAGATTAACTTTCTTTTTGAAGAAGATTTAGATTTTATTTTTGTTATTAATTTCTACACTTCAAATTAGCTTTATTTCTGTCAGTGTGATACTTTCCTTTCGTGCAAGAGTGACAATATTTTTATTTTGAGTGATTCTTAGATAAAACACGTGCATGAAAACGTCCTAATTCAATTTGAAAATTACTCACATAATAAAGAATCCTAGCACAAATGGTGCACATGCACTTCATCAGTTTATAAGCCATGGTCAATAATTTATGAAGTAATTTAAGATCAATTAAATTACCAATATTTTGGCACCGTTGCTGGGGGAGTGTATATATGATTTATTTTTTAGGAGTCTTTTCATTAAAAAAAAACTCAAAAAACTCAAAAAATATATTTATGCATAGGGAAAGAGATTCTAGAGGTAGGTTTATAAGTGAGATATGAGTTCAATTCCAACATCACCACAAACCATCCACCGAAACTCATATTCCATCATTTGCAGGTAGACATAGACTTCCTGAGGTACATAGATCCGAAATCCAACCGAAAGATTCACCAACTTCCTCTACTGAAGCCGTAGTAGATGAACCTACATCCCCAATAGAAGGAGTAATATTTCTATCTTCAACTGGAGAACAACTTCTAGGACAAGAATTGGAAGTCCCTAGTGAAGAGGAAGAAGAAACTTATTTTATTCCATTGGTAGAAGAACCAGAAGAGGAGCTAGAAAATCCAATTGAAGAACCCTATATTAGCTCTGAGGAATCTACAATGGAAGGGGAAGGAGAAGTACATAATGTGAATGATGAACTTAGGATTGGAGGTGGAAGAGGTAGAGGAGGAAATAGAGGAGGAGGTAGAGGAAGAGGTGGTAGAGGATATCTAGAACCTTTTGGGTTTCCCATCTTAGATGAAGATACCACAGTTACAATGAAGAATATCTCACCCTCCATCCTCCCTAATTTCCATGGAGTAAGACATGAGGATCTTGAAACATTTATTTTTGAGTTTGAAGTCTTGTGTAGATCTTATGGCTATTTGCTTGATTCTCAAAAATTGAAATTGTTTCCAGCCACTCTCAAAGACAGAGCACTTAAATGGTTTATGGTATTAGGAACACATACCATAAAAACATGGGAAGAAATGAATTATGTGTTCTTAGACAAATACAAAGATTATTGTATGCCTCATAAACTTAAAGATCAAGTTTTTAAAATGATGCAAAAAGAGGATGAAAATCTTGAAGATTTGGTTGAAAGAGTTGCTTATAATGTTAAAAGGGCTAAGATGCATAATCTAGACGAAGAAACTCTGAAAGCTCTTTTGCTAAAACCCATTAGAGATGAGTGGATAGATATTCTCAATTTAATGGGAAAAGGAGATGTTTCTCAACTATCATTTAGAGAAATTTGTGAACTGTGTACACACATTTCAAGAGGAAAGGCTAGAATTGGGAAAAATCCAAGAGACCCTATTATGTCTAGGATTAATAAATCTGCAACTAGGACAGTAAGTAGGGCAGAAATAGGCAATTTTCTCGACAAATTCAAAATATATATTTTAGGGAGTCTTAGTGAACAAATAGATACCCTTAAGATTCAAAACAAGCAAAAAGCTGAAAATGTTGCTTTATCAAATTTTTGTCCTAAATGCAGAAAGAAACATGATCTAAGAGAATGTCCTCTTAATAATGTAGAAATATGTGCTATGTGTGCAGAAAGTCATATGACAAAGGAATGTCATTCAATCCCTGGACTTAAAGCAGTCTTGCAAAATGAAGTTGAAACAAGCCAAGCTAAGTCACTTTGTTTTATTGGTAAAAGACCATGGCCACCATAATAGCCAAACATAGTACAAGGTCTTAATCCTCAATACCAATCATATGCAAAACCTCAAAATAATTGGAATACTCCAATGCCTTGGCAAAATTGTCCACCTCAAAATCCATTATGGACACAAGGTTGGCAGTATCCTCCTAGGAATCCTCAGTATAATCAATTTCAACAGCCATTTATCCCATACCAACCTCCATATTATCCTCCTCAATCAAACTCCTTTCCACAATCTCAAATTCAAACTCAGCCTTCTAATCAACCACTTCCATTACCATCCACATCATACCCCCAAAAAACCAATCAACTACCTGCTCAACCACTTCCAAATCCAAATAATAAAAATTCACAACCTGTTTACAATATAGAAGGTCAGAATTTCCAAGCTTGCATGATAACTCCATTAGATCTAAATAATGTCCAACTTAGATCTGGTAGAGTTTTGGAAAATAAGTTACCATCTGTTGTTATTTAGGAATCTGGAGAGGATGAACTCCTTGAGAAAGAAACATTTCTTAATCAAGAATAAATTCCTCAGAAAAAAGCACCTCTATACATGATAATTCAATAAAATGAACTCCCATTGCAGAACAACCTTCTGTTTCGATTCAAAATCCACCTTTTCCTAAAAGGCTAAAAATTGACAAAGGAATAGAAAAACAAATTATGTTGCCTGAATATGACATGTTAGATGAACTGAAGAATGTTTGCATCAAAATTCCTTTGTTACAAGCTATAAGGGAAATACCAATATTTGCAAAGACAATCAAGGAGTTAAGCATTGAAAAACTAGGAAGAAAAAAAAAAGAAGTTAAAAAAATCCAGTTAGTTGGAAAAATTGTAGATATTATGATCTGAAAATGAACAGTTCAGAAATATCTAGATCCAGGTAGTCCCATTGTAAAAACACAAATTAATGGTGTCAATATTCCAAACACATTCGTTGATTTAGGAGTAGCTACCAATATCATGAGTAAACAAACTATGGATCAATTAAAACTTTCCAATCTTCAATACATACCAACATTATTACAGTCAGTAGATAGATCTGTTATCATACCAGATGGTGTGTTAGAAGATGTATCTATCTCGTTAGATTCTTGGGAATATCCTATTGATTTTATGATTTTAACTCCTAAGAATAATTTAGGAGGGCACCCATTGATTCTAGGTTGACCATGGTTAGCTACAAGTGATGCTTTTATAAGGTGTAGCTATGGTGATATGTTTATCTCTGATGGAAGCTCTACTAAGAAATTCACACTATATCCACTTGCAAAAACAACAATAGAAATATAAAGTGAAGTTTGGATAGATGATGATAATGAATACTTTGATATAAAACCAATATTTGCTACTTCACAAATAAATGAAGAAGATCAAATTTTAAATTTAATGAATAATAATGATTCTTCCTCATATTGTGAACAAGACCAAAATTTTAAAGAACAATGCATTGTTGATCATCAAATGGCTTTACATTCTATGGAAAAAATTTGCAATTCTTTAATAGAAATCTTTCCGGGAAAAACTTTGAATATTAATGATAATCTGGAAGAATCCCAAAAGAAAGAATTGATAAAGATGTTACAAGAACATTCCTCTGCTTATGCATGGGAATACACTGATATGAAAGGAATTGATCCTAATACTTGTATGCATCATATCTATATTGAACAAAATGCCAGACTAGTTCGAAAACCCCAAAGTAGGATGAATCCAAATCAGGGAAATTATTAAAGAGGAGTTACAAAAACTATTGAATGTGAATTTCATTTACCCAATATCAGATAATCAGTGTGTCTCACCATTAATGATTGTTCCAAAGAAAAATGGAAAATGGAGAATATGCATCGATTATAGGGAATTGAATAAAGCTACCTTGCAAGATCATTTTCCGCTTGCCTTTATAGATCAAGTCCTTGATGCATTGGTAGGGAAAAATCATTTTTCATTCTTGGATGGTTTTAGTGGATATAACCAGATCTAAGTAGCTCCGGAAGATCAAGACAAAACAACTTTTAGCTGTCCATGGGGAAATTATGCTGATGAAGTACTTCCTTTTGGATTATGTAATGCGCCTACAACATTCCAAAGGGTAGTTCTAGGCATTTTTTTTTATCTAATTGATGATTGTGTGGAAGTTTACATGGATGATTTTACTGTCTATGGTAATTCTTTTGAGGAATCTCTTGAAAATTTAGAAAAATTTCTCATTAGATGTAAAGAAACAAATCTCTCATTAAGCCATGAAAAATGTTTTATGATGTTCACTGAGGGAATTGTTTTAGGCCACCACATTTCAAGAGATGGAATTAAAGTGGATGCATATAAAGTAGAAGTTATTTCCAAATTATCAGTTCCTGCTTGTCAAAGAGATGTTAGAAGTTTTCTTGGTTTTACTGGTTATTACAAAAGATTCATAAAAAACTTCACAAAGATAGCCTCTCCACTTTTCAAATTACTTACAAAAGATTGTGAATTCATTTGGAATTCTGATTGCCAAAAAGCTTTTGAAACATTGAAAGAAAATATTTCTGAAGCACCCATCTTAAGAGGACCAAATTGGAGTCTCCCTTTTCATATTTCAACCGATGCTTCAGATACAGCCTTAGGAGTTGTATTGGGACAAAAATATTTGACTCCTTATGCCATTTATTACACGAGTAAAAATTTAACTCCTACAGAATTGAATTATACTGTAACAGAAAAGGAGTTTTTCGCTATTGTACATGCCATTAATAAGTTTCAACATTATATCACTAGTTATGAAACTTGTGTTCACATAGATCACTCTGTAATTAGATATTTAATGAATAAATCAATTACTAATGACAGAGTTACAAGATGGTTATTGTTATGACAAAAATTCAATATTACTATTTTAGACAGGAATGGAAAGGAGGATACAGTTGCCAATTTTCAATCTAGAATCCAAAATGATAATAAGGATGTTCCTGTAAAAGATAATTTTCCTAACGAATATCTTTTTGCAGTATCTATTAAATCTCCTTGGTTTGCAGATATTGCTAACTATTTGGCCACAGGAAAGTTACCTTCGTATTTGTCTCCTCAGGAGAAAAGGAAAGTTATTCAAACCAATGCATCTTATTCATGGATAAATGGAGAATTGTACAAAACAGAGTCTGATTTAATCATTCGAAGATGTGTCAGAGAAGATGAAGTACTATAAATATTAAAGGCTTGTCACGATGAACCATGTGGAGGACATTTTGCTGATAAAAGGACTACCTATAAAATCCTTCTCTTAGGATATTATTGGCCTTCTCTTTTTAAAGATGCCAAAGAATATGTTAAGAGATGTGATAGTTGTCAGAGAATGGGAAAGCCTATTCCTTCATATGAGATGCCTCTACAACCTCAAGTACTTATTGAACCTTTTGAAAAATGGGCTCTGGATTTTGTTGGTCCAATCAATCCACCATCAAGGCAAAAAATGTACATTCTTGTCTGTACAAATTATGTCACAAAATGGGTAGAAGCTAAATCACTTCCTTTTGCTACTGAAAATGTTGTAGTTTCATTTCTTTTTGAGGATATCTTCACTCGTTTTGGTGTCCCAAGGGAAATTGTGACAAATCAAGGTACTCAATTACATCAAAGTTAGTTCAAAAGATATTGGAGGAATACAAAATCAAACATTGGAAATCCACTCCATATCATCCGCAATAAAAATGGACAAGTTGAAGCTACTAATAAAGTACTTGAAGCAATTCTTACCAAAACTGTACATTTGCATAGAAGGGATTGGGCAGAAAATCTTCCAAAAGCTTTATGGGCATATCGTACCACATGGAGAAACACAACAGGGCATACTCCTTATGAACTTGTTTATGGGAAGCAAGTCTTGTTTCCTATTGAGTTCCAAATAAAGACCTTCAAAACAACAATCAAATTGGGTCTTGATCTATCAGAAGCCCAAAAACAAAGAATGGAGCAATTGAATGAACTTGATGAGATACGACAAGATGTTATTCATAGAACCAACATAGTTCAACAACAAAGGTCTAGATGGCATGATAAGTTTATCAAAGATAGGAAGTTCCAGCTGGGTGATTGGGCATTACTTTTTGATTCTAAATTTAAATATTTTCAAGGAAAATTTCAAACTCATTGGCTTGGTCCTTATGAGATTGAAATTGTCTTTGATAATGGAGTAGTCAGAATTAAAACCATTGATGAAGAAAAAGTAACTTTCCTTGTAAATGGTCATAGATTATGAATATATCATAAACCATTGACAAAGGAAGAGTTCATTAGAAATATGCAAGATAATCTTGATTTGAAGTTGGTTAGGGAAGATTCTTCTTCCTCTCCAACTTAGCTTTCTACTTTCTTTAATATATATATATATCTATGTATGTATATATATATATATATATATATATATATATATATATATATATATATATATATATATATATATATATATATATAAACCAACATTGTTGGCATGTTTATACATAAATTATAAGTTGAAAACCAAGAATTCTTGGCAGCCTAGATTTTCTTTAATTTCCCTATTCTTGTCCCATTTCTTTTATTCCTCTTTTACAGAAATAAAACAACTACAAAATTGTCAATAATCTGCAGCTCTCATGAAATTCCGTAGCTGACTTGACAGATTACAACCAAAGCAACCTAAATGGAGATCGTAGCTAGAGCAACCTAAGCAACCTACAAAAGAACAAATCAGTAAGGCAGAATGAAAGGTATGTAAGTATTAGTCAAATATTAAAAAAACATTGAATTATGATATAAATAGATGATTATTTTAAAACTAATAACCATTGCCTCTGTCATATCACGCAATGATTACCCTTGTCATGACACAACATTGGTTCTCATGATTCAATTCATAAATTTTTTGATAATCATGTCTTATCACAAGATATGAAAATATCATTAAAACCTTACCATCATTCAAATTTATTCCACTTCCTCCATATATCATCCCACTTCTTCCATATCCCATCTCATTTTCTTCGCATCATATCCCACTTCCTTCGGCTTTGTTTCATTTTTCTCTGTCGAAAACATCTCAATCGCTACCCAAATCTCGTCCTTGCTACCAAAACTCCATAATTATGTCAAAAAGGGAAATTAAGGATTGGAACTTCCTCAACATGGGAGTTATTGTGTGTTCTGAGCCGAATGGGACCAATTTTCTTGAAGCCTATCCACAAGTGAAGCAACAATTGCAGTAGGCATGATGGTTATAGTTCTTTGAGAAGTTCGATGGACATGATAAGGAGGTCACAAAATCGTTTGCTCGGGCCTATGATGGGATAGAAGCAGAAATTGGAGATATCAAGTTGGTCTTGACAAAGTCGTTTATGGTGGAAGCTACAAGATTACCAAGAAATGGGGAAAGTTGGTTTAAAAACTGGAAAATCAAAGAAAAAGATTGGGAGATCTTCCTTAAAAACCCAGGTATGGACATCTCGATTTTCAAGAAAGGAATTCCAGTGACAATTTTAAAACGTTAATGGAGAAATTTGTTATTAATCATTCAGAAGTTTATAACCAATGAGGGCAGGTCTGGGAATATGTTCTTCTACCATGCTCAGTTGATGCATTTTATTGATGGCAACAAAATCAATTTACCACATTTCCTGCTCTCTAGTTTAAGACAAATGGCCACTAACATCCAAAGGAAAATATAGTTTATTGACAATGCTCTATATCATCAAGGTTTAGTAAAAATTTTGTTTGAAGCTCATTTGAGGAGTAAAGGGGATAATTGGGAGGATTTTCTAGTTCGAAATCATTTTAAAGAAGTTGAGCAAGAAGAAGCCTATTCTAAAATAAGAAGAAGTCGACGAAAATTTCCCTCAAACCCTAAGTTTCAAAACAAAGATTTACTTGCACAAGAAATACAACAAGATAGGCATACATAGAAGGATTCTGATGATGAAACACCTCTTTAAAATGTTTTAGAAAGTCTTAGAAAGAAGATATCCATCATTACAGATGAAGGCCCATCAAAAGAAGGAACATAACGAGACAAAATTAGTAAGAAAAATTGTGCTCTCACTACTGAAAAACCATCAAGAAGAAGTGCACGACTTATTAAATCAACCATTAAATAGTCTCCAAGTTTTGTTGATTTAGAAGAAGACGAAGAAGAAAGAATACCATCACCTATTGCAAGTCCAACAAGAAAGGCCCCATAAATTGACCTTGTCCAACAAGAAATCTATGATTATATAGAATCCCTTGAACAGAAAGCCAAAGGAAAAGTTGTTGATTTATCTTCAAATCAAGAAGAAATTCTAAATGAAGAAGTTCATTTCAGCCCTCCAGAAGAATCTAAAATTGAAAATACTCTTAAACAAGAAATTTATGAACTAGAAGTGTTAAATAAGTATCTAAAGCAGGAACATGAAGCAATGAAGGTACAAAATGGCATTCAAAGAACTCAAAACAATAATATTCTCCTACATCTTTTCCACTGGTACAAGAAAAACAAGAAGTTAAAGGCTAAAAATAAACTTCTTAGGAGTAAAATCATGAGTTTGCAATGCAGGATTTTAATGAAGAAACCAAGGATGGAAACTAGAATCAGAAAAGTAGAGAATAATAATTTAGATGTTCTTTCTCAAGCCTCGGAGGTAGCTCAGTGACAGAGTGGGTTACAAAATTTTGAAATTTTTTGCATGAGGACATGCAATATCTTCTGTGTGGGGGAATGTTGAAGACCAAAATTGTTCCTTTTTGACACCTTCCTTAAACTCCATTCTCTTCCTTTTTGACCATAATAACTCCAATTAAGTGTCATCTTGCAAGGTTATTGGAAAAAACATGTATTTAATCATCTTTTATTCATAGTTTCATAGTTTCTTTATTATTTGATTTAATATTTGCACAAGCTATCGAATTGCATCAATTCTGCAGCTAATAATTGATTATGCAGCTTACTTGAAGAATCTACAGGTTCTGAAACATCAGTTGAGGAATGAAGAATATGAATAGGTAGTTGGAAACCAGCACAACAATATCCACATATTCCTCTGATCTGGCAAGGTGATAAGGATGCTCGTATGAGCAGGTCAACGTGGAAGTCAACCCAACGGAAAAGACTGAAGACAAATCAGGCGAGCGAGAAGATCGTTGATTGAAGCTAATATTTTGCCTCATAATTTGCTTCTTTGATAACAAATCATGAAGAATCATTATTTTATTTAAAAATGTTATTTTAAGATGTTCTGTTGAGAAGGATAGGCTTAGAAATCTCCAAACAATTTAACAAAGGAGGTTATAAAACCTGCCTCTCGGCACGACGATACACATGACTGTTTATTATTTTAAAAAGTCTTTACAATCGATTAATGAGCTCTTGATTCCACTGTGTTGTGCATATAAATGTGTGGTTAATCCTTGTTGATCTCTGCATACCTACACTCACGGGAGGGCCCCTTGGGAATTGTAAGGTTTCATTTTTATTTTTGGTTAAGCTTTTTGTTTCATAGGATTAAGTTATCACAGTGATTATAACTTTGATTTCTAGAAAAGCGTTAATAACAGTTAAGATAGAATTTGTTATAGATTTCGTAATAGAATTTTCTGTACAATTTCTTTCATAAATTTAATCTCATTGTGTGAAGGATGAAGAAAATAATGAAAGGGATTTATTATGCACATGTAAATTTTGATTTGAATTTGCAATTAGTTCAAGGTTTTATTTCTGTTAGTGTGAAGAAGTTTTTTATTTTGCTAGTGTGATACTTATTTCTGCACTTTAAGATTAGCTTTCTTTTTGAAGAATATTTAGATTTAATTTTTGCTATTAATTTCTGCACTTCATATTAGCTTTATTTATGTCAGTGTGATACTTTCCTTTCCTACAAGAGTGTAATTTTTTTTTTACTTGTGATTCTTAGATAAAACATGTGCACAAAAACATCCTAATTCAATTTGAAAATTACTCACATAATAAAGAATCCTAGCACAAATGGTGCACATACACTTCATTAGTTTACAAGCCCTCGTTGATAATTTATGAAGTAATTTAAGATCAATTAAATTACCAATGATCATTTGATAGATAGTAAAAGGGTATGCATAAACATATAAGAGACAATGACATATAAGAGATTCCTAATATGTTAGCACACTAAGTAGTTCATTGCATGCAAAGACTAGGTCTTGTGATCAAGAAATTAAATGAATAAAAAGGCTTGTTAATGGTATCATTAGGGTTTTGCAGCTAACCCATTTGCATGCTTGTGGAATTTGCAATTCCCAACATGAAAAATTTTGAAGACCTAAAAGGAACTAGGGTTTTGTAACTAATTATCTAGTGTAGTTGTAGAAATTTTACAATCTCTAATTGGTAGGTCTTGAGGACTGAAGCATCTAAGGGTAAAACCCTAGCAAAAGTTTGAAGTTAAAAAACCTTAGGAATGGAAATCTTAACAAATTGTTTCCATTGTAAAAGAAAAAAGAACTAGTTCTTGTGAATGACAGTAATGACATCATGTTGATGTGAGGACAAGGATTGGTGAAAAAGGTTCAAGATTAAGAGGGAGATGACTCTCCTCTAAAGGATAAGTAGTATACACCTACTTTCTTTAATTATTACTCTTGTTATTTTGTCTATGCACTTTGTCTTCTGTTCTTTCATAGTATTCTAATAAAGGTTGTAGATCAAGGAAAGATCAATCTAAGCTTGATTAACAAATGGGAGATTTGGAATAACATAGCAAAGCACAAAGACAATAAGAGAGTATGCTTCAAAAGAAGTCAATTAGAGGGCAACATGGAAAGCAAGATTTAAAAGCTAAGAAGTTTACCTGTCTCAGCTAGAAAGAGGAAGTTGTTAGATCCTAATTAGATACAATACTACTCGAAGTTTGAAAAATAATCCAAAAAGGTTTATGTTCAAAAGAAAAGATGACAGATCAATGAGAAAACCCTTTGGCACTAGAAGAGTTATGATATTGTTGTACCAACAATTGATTGGTTCGACCTAGGAACACAAGATTAACAATATTAATGCTAATAGAGATATTACTAATGATTGGAAGCCGATACAATTTCTTGGAGAAACGTGAAAGTAGAATTCTATTACGAAAGAAGAAATGTGAAGACTTGTGCAATCAACTGTGAAGAAGGTTGACTCCATAAGGTGTTTGAAGAACTACTTGATGACATGTTGAAGCGACATGAGGATTAACAAAGAACCAGGAAGGTTGAAGCTCGTTATGATATGATATTGATAGGAGCCAAGTAGCTACAACATATTTCCACATAAGAACATGTAGTCAATGCTTTAATGAATATTTTTGAGACAAGCTTAAGCTTGTGGTTGTTCCTCCTCGGTTTCGTGGGAGTGAGGATGGGCACCGTATTTTCCATGTGTCATGCATTGTGTTCATGACTAATAACCATGAACCTAGTGAAGGAACTGGTAGATGGAATGGTGGATTGGATAAGGATATAGGACTGATACTTCTTGAGGAAATGTATCCAAGATAGGATTAGTCCTAAGGACCAATACTCTTTCAGGATAGGGTATCTAGGATAAGGGTAGTCCTAAGGACCGATATTATTTGAGGATGGGTGATATCCAAGATACGAATAATCCTATAAGGACATACTTAGTGAACATCCAGATGGGGTATGTGCCTTGGGAAGCAGTGGCGGTGTCCAAATGTATGCCTCCCAGCATTGTGGTATGATCTAGTGGAGAGATAGAGCTTGTTAATCAAGGCCTTGTTATGTTTTATCATGTTGGTTATGATGATGATGATTCTTATCAATCCAAATCCCTTCTTATGAGAATATTTAAATTTGAGATTATCATGTTGTGCCATTATGAATACCTCCCTAGTTAATAGGGAGTGTTGGAAATGTAACTGGGTTCGATCTTCCTAATTATCTTTTTACTTGTATCTATATGTATTTCATGTAAAAATAAAAAGAAGAAAAATATATCTTTATTATCATTATTATTTTTATTAGTAAAAGCATGTTCTTCATGCTTATAGGGTTTATTGAGTCAAAAGAAATATATTTGAGTCAAAGTCCCATTTGGACTTCTTGTAAGAAAAGGAAAAATATTTTTTTATTGAGTAAAAAAAGTCAATTTTGTCCTCCATAGACCAAGTTGACCTAAAGAGACACCTATTCGACCTTCTAGACATGTATAAGTAGCAAGTAGTTCTACCTCATTTTTTCACTGAATCACTCACTCGAATTTTTTGCTAAGAAGAAGAAGATAACCAACGAAGTCAAAGGAGAGATAGAGAGCGAAGTCGAAGGAGAAACAAAGTTATGGTTTCTGACCTAGATTTTGTTCAGAGGTGTGAGTTTTTTGAGGCAACTTCTATGGTATTGTAGGCTCAAAATTTCAGGGGCCGAAATTTCAAGGACTGACTAGAATTCATAAATTTGACTAGCATTGAATTTTGTTGGCTATGATTTGTTGGAGATGGCTTAGAGGAGGGATGAATTAGGATTTTGTGGCAGACTTGGTCTTGGTATTAGGTCTTGGATATCTCACTTTGATATGATTCTATAAGAAGAGGAATTTTTATTGGGTTTCCCCCTTGTGGCGTTTTTTCCCTGACTTGGAGCCTGCATCTTTGTGTTCTATGTCTCTTGTGATATTCATGTTTTATATTTTGGTAATTGCTTGATGAAAAAAACATAATAATAAAAAATAAAAGCCAACAAACCTTCACAAGTAATTATCAAGTTAAGAGAAACCTACCCTATTCTGCTAGCATCTTGGTTTCTCAACACTATATCTATATCTCCCTCCATCTCTCCTTATTTGTCTCTCCATCTCAACTCCCAAAAAAACATGCCCTCTCTCTCCATATCTATCTACGTCTCTCTCCATCTCTCTCACTATGTCCCTCTCTTCTTCCCTTTCTCCCCCCATCTATATCTCTATCTCCCTCCATCTCTCTGTTGTCCCTCTTTTCACCACCCAAACATACACACACACTCTCTCTCTCCATGATCAGAGATTGATCCATGACCTAAATGATAGCTGCGATTTCAAAGTGTTCAAAAGAGTGTCGAACTTGAGTGACTGGATAGGCCCCGTCTTCCTGATTTCGGCGCCGCAAACGGTTCAAAAAATCGACACCGTATGAAGGAGTTATCGCAATTTGAAAAGTCCAGTAAACTGCAATTTTTGGACATTTGACGAAGATTAATTTGGTTTTTGAAAATATTAAAAAAGTATATTCCAAGGAATATTCCCTTTTGGGGTAAGCACTGGACCTTTCCTTAAACATCTTTCTTTAAGTTTCGTATTGAGCACGTGGGTAGTATTCGGAAAGTGGGAAAAGGTATCTCGCGCGGACAAAAAACTATAAATGGTATTCTACGATTTCATGCGATTAACCTTAGTGGTCAACACGTAGCACATGAAAACTACTTTTCTCACGCGCTCTTGACCTGATATCGGTTGTGCAAGAATCTACGCGAGATTGCGTGACAACCGTTCGATTGGATGGGTCACATCGACGGTGGAGATCATCTGGGTTAGTTGGTGAGCGGACGACGTGATATCCATTGGATCAAGCGGGATAGATCGACGGTGGAGATTCCACTATTTGAAATGCTTCCGATGAGGATTATCCCTAATTGCTGGGATTATACCGCCTCATATGTGTGCCCAAATAATTATTGTAATGGCTCACCTCTGATGGTTATTTTTGTGGAGCGGATAAAAATGGTGGTTATGCTAAATTTAATTGGAGTTAAGTGCCAGTTCACCAAATTTGGTGGAGTATCCTTAGGGGATATTGACTAAATGCACTCCAGGAGCAGTTTTTGACCAGAGAGAGAGTGAAACAAGAGGCTAGCTAGGCTAATTGGAGCCTTCTGAAGCTAATGGAACAGTCTAGAGAAGCTGAAGAAGTCATCTTCATAGAGATTTTCATCCAGGGAGATTTTGGAGCTCAGGGCCACTAGGAGTTGGAGGCAGTTGTAGGAGCTACCAGTACTCATTCTCAGCGAACCAATAGTCATTCATGACTGTAATGAGAATTCTGAATCCATTTCAGGGATTTACAGAAGCATTTGAAGACTTCTAAAGGCCGAGATGCTACAAGGAAGTTTAAGGCAGCCTAATTCCAACCGTGGAGGAAGGCCTAGTTTGGGGATGCAATGCTCATTTTGAGAAAATGATCAGTCTATTTTCAGTGTTTGATATGTGCTGGAGACAGTAGATGAGGTTTCAGTGACAGTTAAAGAATTCTGAAGGAGTTAGTGCCATCAAGAAGCTTAGGGTAGCTCAGAGCATTGATTGAAGGAATCAAGTCTAAGGGAGCTTAGATCTGTTTGCAGAGTGATGACAACCATGACAGGGATATAGATGGTATTCTAAGACCATTGGTTTAGTTCAGTAACCTTTGGAGTTAAGTGTGGAACTTGTAAAAGAAACTTTACCATAATCCCAAAGAGCCAAGTCAAGATGACAAAAGCTCAAGGAGACGTAGCCCATGATATTTGGGTGAACTCCTAGATTAAATTTGTTGTTATGTGTGGTTTTTTATTTGCTACATTATATGGCTGTTATATGTGTTTAATATCAGCAGAAACAAATGGACTTAAAGCACTTAAACAGTTAAAAGAAAACATACACCTGTTTCAAGTATTTAATTCCGCAAATGTCATATATAAGCTAGATCATTTATTTGTTTAACTGAGTGGGAGGTTCTTGTAAGCATAACAAGTTATCAAACCCCCATTTTAGATCAGGTGGTATCAGAGCATGGTTGCTTGATTGAAAGAGCAATAGGTTGCTTGTTTGACTTGAAAGGTGTTTAAGCAGTACAAAGAATTTGATTGTTTGACTATTGTAAACTGGCTGCTGTTTGAGTTTGCAAAGGTGAAAGGAAAGCTACTGATAGCTAAGTCTAGGAAAGGACAAGAAGGAAGAAGGGCTGAAGGCATTTTCCTTACCCAAAGGACCCCAAGGCAACCCTTGAAGCACAAGAGGGTTTGTTCGCAAAAGGTTGCTTGAATAAGAGTTTGACTCTACAACCATTAGTTCTTTGAAAGCTTTGTGAATTTTGTTGAAGTTCTTTTGTTAATTTCTATAATGACAACTTCTACAAGTGAGTTTTCAAAATCCCCCTCCTTCACAAGATACTTTGATGAAGACATGAAGCGAGACTTGTTCATCATGATGGATATGGTGAAACAAATGTATGAAGATGAAAGGATGAGCACCAAACTTCGATAGTAGTTGAATTCCATGAAGGAAGTGAAGCAGTTGCTTTTTGACAAATTGCAGGAAACAGAAAGCCAACTTCATATTATAAATATGAACCTAGAAAGGATGCATGAGTTGGAGACACAACTCTTTGTTGCCAAATAATCCTTAGTCAAACATCAGTTTGAAGAAGAGGTAAACAATCCTAGTTTGTCTTCAATGTCCTCTAAGAATGGTTATGTTGGTTCTTTTGAAAAACATACAAGAGGTATAGGGTCCAAGTTGATGTAAAAAATGGGCTATGAAGGAAAAGGATTGGGCAAACATGCACAAGGCATTTTTGAGCCAATAATGGTTGAGGAAAGGCCTAAGTATTTGGGTCTTGGCTATGGACAATCTTATGGAGAAAGTTCAAAGCAGCCATGAAGGCAATTGAAACAGTTCCTAGAAGGAGTTTCATTTTAGGTTCTCTACCTCAAGTTTGTAAATATTGTATTCATGGGGAATGAAATTTTTTGAAACATACTTTGCAAGAAGAAGGTGTTCATAAGCATGCACTCGAACAAGGGAGTTGTGAAAGCTCTAAAATCATTGAAGAGATTGATGGTGTTCCAAAGGGATCCACTTCTTCATTCGATTCACCTTCTCATGAAGGAAACAAAGATGAAAGAGAAAGGTATAAATTTGATTTCAATCACATTTCTTTCAATTATGTTAAGCATGGTAAATTTCCACATAAGCATTGGAAAAAAATTGCATGTTCCTTTTGTGGTTTGGTTAACCATAGTGTTTCTAGATGTTGGAAGAAAATGGCCACATACATGAAACTTTTGAAGAAAAGGAGGCAAGAAGCCAAAGGTCCACTGGACAAGGAAAATTATGTTGTAAAGAGGATGAACATGTGTTGCACTTACAGTCATAAGCAATGACATGTTGCTGAAAAGTGTTGGATTTTGAGTCCAACAATGCTTCCACGAAATTTGAAGAAAGTGGAAAGAGAGAATGGCAAGAATGGAAAGGAAGTTTTCATAATTGATGTGTTTTAGGATGATTCACATGTTGATGTCAATGTGTAGTTAAATGAAGCGCCTTTGATGTGGATTGGTAAGAAATGGTTAGAGTTCTTATCTAATTAAAGGTTGCATGTCTTTTGATTTGATACATTTCTTTGCCAATGGAATGAAAGTTACAGGGTTTTACCAAGCAGGTGAATGAAAAAGTTGACTATGAGACTCGCTTTATTGCAGCAAGATTATGTTCATTTCAACTTTTTAAGTACATCTACATATTATTGAGGATCTTGTACTTATGATTGTGCTTGAGAGAAAGTTGAAGAATGGAATACATGCATGAGAATAGTATGTATGAACAAAGGAAGGTTGATGATTTCATTGTATTTGAACATGTATGTGTAATTGACTTGATGATTGATTGCTTTGTTTAAACATGCATGCAATTTCATATCGACTTGGAAAAGTTGATTTTGTCTCCAAGATTGAAAAAGGGAGATAATGATGAAGTGTTTCACAAGAGCTGGAATTCTTTCTACTTTGAAAAAGAATCGTCAAGTTCTTTTTGTACATGCTTGAGTTGGAGATCCAGTTGTTTGAAAAGGTATGTTTTTATCGGCTTATGATTTAGTCGATCATTTGTACACAAGATGTAAGAGACATTATGATGATTCACATGATGTGAATTTATGTCGTCAAGTTGTTTCTTGCATTATGTTGCTTTTGACAAGATGTAAGAAGAAGATTTGCAGCAGCAAAAGTCGCCATAGAAGTGGCTTGGTAAGAAGTGGTTGGAATTCTTGACACAGTAAAAAATACTTTCATTGGTACATATGTAAATTTCAATTAAGTATGCATATATTTGTGATGTAATCTCACATTTGTTTGAGCCACCTTGGGTCGATGATCAAGGAAGCGATGTTAAGCTACCTTCTGTAAACTTCTCAACAGAAATTTTGAATGAATTCAAGGAAGACAGTTCTTAACAGAAGGACAAGCGCATCTAGGAAGGGAAGTGTCGACTACCTACGAGTTTTGTTTCAAAGGCACTAGCCATGCAAGGCAAGTGTATGGAGGCTGAAAGAAGAGGGTGTTGTACTCTCATCTACTGTACAAATCAGTATATCAGCCTTTTGGGGTCCAAAAGATTCCTAATGGGGAGGGGTGATCAGATATTGATCCATGACCTAAATGATAGCTCAAATTTCAATTTTTTCGAAAGAGTGTTTAACCTGAGCGACCGGATAGATCTCATCTTCCTGATTTTGGCACTGTGAACGGTTCAAAAAACCGACACCATATGAAGGAGTTATCACACTTTGAAAAGTCCAGTAAACTGCAATTTTTGGACATTTGACCAAGATTAATTTGGTTTTTGAAAATATTAAATAAAGTATATTCCAAGGAATACTCCTTGGAATATTCCCTTTTTGGGGTAAGTGAGGACAAAATCTGTAAATGGTATTCTACGATTTCACGCGATTAACCTTAGCGGTCGACAAGTAGCTGGGGAAAACTACTTTTATTGCGCTCTTGACCTGATATCGGTCGTGCAAGAATCTACGCGAGATTGCGCGAAAACCGTCCGATTAGACGGGTCACATCGATGATGGAGATCGTCCGGGTTATTTGGTGAGCAGATGACGCAATAACTATGAGATCGAGCGAGATAGGTCGACGATGGAGATTCTGCTATTTGAAATGCTTCCGGTGAGGATTATCCCTAACCGCCATGATTATATCGCCTCATATGCGAGCCCAAACAGTTATTGTAATGACTCACCTCTGATGGTTATTTTGGCAGAGCGGATAAAAAGGGCAGTTATGCTAAATTTAACTGGAGTTAAGTGCCAGTTCACCAAATTTGGTGGAGTATCCCTAGGGGATATTGAATAAATGCACTCCAGGAGAAGTTTTCGACCAGAGAGAGAGCGGAACAAAAGGCTAGCTAGGCTAATTGGAGCCTTCTGAAGCCAATGGAACAGTTTAGAGAAGCTGAAGAAGTCATCTTCATAGAGATTTTCATCCAGGGAGATTTTAGAGCTCTAGGCCACCAAGAGTTGGAGGCAGTTATAAAATCTACCAATACTCGTTCTCAGCAAACCAACAATCATTCTTGACTATAATGAGCATTCTAAATCCATTGCAGGGATTTGTAGAATAATTTGAATACTTCTAAAGGCCAAGATGCTACAGGGAAGTTTAAGGCAACCTAGTGCCAACCGTGGAGGAAGGCCTAGTTTGAGGATGCAGTGCTCATTTTGAGCAAATGATCAGTGTATTTTCAGTGTCTGATATGTGTTGGAGACAATAGATGAGGTTTCAGTGATATTTAAATAATTATGAAGGAGTTAGTGCCATCAAGAAGCTAAGGGTAGCTTAGAGCACTGATTGAAGGAATCAAGTCTAAGGGAGCTTAGATCTGTTTGCAGAGTGGTGACAGCCATGACAGGGATATAGATGGTATTCTAAGCCTATTGGTTCAGTTCATTAACCTTTGGAGTTAAGTGTGGAACTTGTAAAAGAAACTTTACCATAGTCCTAAAGAGCCAAGTCAAGATGATAAATGCTCAAGGAGACGTAGCCCATGATATTCGGGTGAACTCCTAGATTAAATTTGCTATTATGTGTGGTTGTTTATTTGCTGCATTATATGGCTATTATATGTGTTTAATATCAGCAAAAACAAATGGACTTAAAGCACTTAAACAGTTAAAAGAAAACATACACCTGTTTCAAGTATTTAATTCCACAAATGTCATATATAAGCTAGATCATTTATTTGTTTAACTGAGTGGGAGGTTCTTGTAAGCATAAAAAATTATCAAACCCCCATTTCAAATCACTCAATATCTATATATCTCTCCCTCCCTCCCTCTTCCTCTCCTACTCTCTCTATTCCCCTTCTCTTTATCTTTGTTCCCCTTATGTCCCTCTCTCTCCTTCTCTCTCTCTTCCCTCAATGCATGCCATGGATACATTTTTTGTATTTACATTGAAATCAATGCACACTACTAATCTAATTACTTTGAAATTAATGTACATCATACATATAGCTACACCAAATAAAAAATCAACATCATACTGAAATAAATGCATCTAGTGCAAACATTCAAAGAGAATTAGAAATCAACATATACATTGAAATCAATGTATCTAGTGCAAGCAGTCAAATTTGATTATAAATCAACATGTACTCTAAAATCAATGCATCTAGTGCAAGAAATCAAATATTATTATAAATCAACAACTACGTTTAAATCTATGCATCCATGAAATCAATCAATAGGATTAAGAATCAACATCTACACAAAATCAATGCATCTATTTCAGTGAATAACATTATATCTCCCCCTCCCTCTCACCCCCATTTATCTTTTTGTCCCCGTCCCTCTCTTCTCTCTCTCTCAACAACTACATTGAAATCTATGCAACCAATGTAATCAATCAAATAGGATTACGAATAACATTCTCTCTCTCTCTCTCTCGCCATCTATATCTATATCTCCCTCCATCTCTCCTTCTTTGTTTCTCTATCTCACCCCCAAAACACACATGATCTCTCCCTCCATATTTATATATCTATCCCTCCCCCCCTTTCTCTTCTTCCCCCTCCCCCCCTCCATTTATGTCTCTATATTCCTCTGTCTCTCATTCTTTATCTCTCTGTATCACACCAAAACATACACACACTCTCTCTCCATATCTATCTATCTCTTCCTCCTTACCTCTTCCTCTCCCCATATTTCTCTCTCCCTTCTCTCCCTCTCCCCTCTTTCTCTTGCCTACCTCTCTCCTCTCTCTCTCCCTCTCTCTCCATCTCTCCCTTGTTAGTCCCTCTTTCTCTCTCTCCACCTTTCTCTATATGTCTTTCTTATTCCCTCCCTATTTCCCTCCCGTACTGGGTTGTAAAATGCTTCTCAACGATCAGAGGGGCTCTTAGAGCAAGGAAAACCCATGTATGATTTCCTAAATTAAAATTAATTTCTTCAATTGTCAGGATTTAGCATGTCCCCATAAAAGATACACTTTGAGAAGAATCGTCAAAGTCGGTGATTTGGATTTAATATTTCTTTAAGAGAACCTTGGCAACAATGACACCATATCAAAATGACTCGAGGCCCTTTTTACGAGATGGATATTCTTGGCTGTGGATTCCCATGGTTGATTTGGGGGAATCGTGGTGCACTAGAGATCTATATAGATTCACATTACAAATACATGGAGTATGGAGTCCGTTATGGGTGTCGAGGCTTCCTCTTTGGATATGGGCCTTACACTTATTTTGATTAACATCTATGGGCCATCCCAAAACCAAAATAAATTTTGTGAAAAATTTCGAAATAAATATTTCCTCGGGACCAATTATGTTATCATTAGTGGCAGTGAAAATTTCTCCCTTGGACCCTCAGTATATTGGGGTCCTCTAGCTAGGTTGGACCCCCTTGCGGATTTCTTCAGGAGCATGCTAGTTCATAGTATGCTGGTGAATGTGGAACTATTCAAATTAATTCCTACTTGGGGGAATCATCAACTTTATGAAGACATGATTGCAAAGAGAATTGATAGATTCCTCCTTTCTAAAGGACTGGTGGATACTTTCCCCACGATTAAGCAATGGATTGGATTTGGTGGAATATCATACCACTCTCCTATTTTCTTAGCTATAAAAGGAGCCCCAAAGAAGTTTGCTAACCATTTCAAGATGAACTCCTTGTGGTTAAAGGATGAGGGGTTCTTAAACTTTGTAAAGTCTCAATGAATTTCTTATGATAAATTCTTAGGAGCCTTGACAATACTCCAATTCGAAGCAAACCTAAAGTTAACAAAACAAAAGATGAAGGAATTGGGTGAAAAGGAAGAAAATGCATGAAGTTTAGGACCTGGAGGAGATTGAAAGACAACTCTAGGTCATTACAAATTGAAAAGTGAGAGGTTTCATCTCTAAGGGGTCTAGAGAGATCTGCATAAATCTGGAAAAAAGGAAGATCAATATTCTTACATCCTGGGAGGAAGAATGGCGACTAAAAATTCACAGGCCATTTGGTTAAAAAGTGGAGATGAAAATACCTAATTTTTTTAGGCCTTTGCTAAGGCATGAAAATGGTAAATACCATTTGGAGTATACTTGTTTATGACAACAATGAAGCCTCATCCTTCGATCGATTGGCCAATTTGGGTAAATGACACTTTGAATGTCTCTTTAAGGCTTCTCCATAAACATCAATTGCAAAAGTAGTTCGTATTACCTAACACTTCTCTAGAATTATTGACGTGGAGGATAGTAGGGAAATTATGGAGAAGGTATTAGTGGAGGAACTCCAATTGATGGTGCACAATTTTGAGAAAGCTAAAATTACCAAGCTAGATGGATTGGGTGTTGATTTGTTTTGGATATTTATGATATTCCAAGACTCGATCTCTTCGGGGTGGTCCATAAATCTAGGAAAACTAGGAGAATACATCCAGCTTTCATTTCAACCTTCATCACTCTTATCCTAAAGGAAAACCACCCTCT
Organism: Pinus tabuliformis; assembly: GCA_031772625.1. Taxonomy (NCBI): domain Eukaryota; kingdom Viridiplantae; phylum Streptophyta; class Pinopsida; order Pinales; family Pinaceae; genus Pinus; species Pinus tabuliformis. The sequence goes on from CM062820.1 coordinate 24,452,716, forward strand.
TTCTCTCTCACACTTCCACCCCATTTCCCTCTATAATTCCATTTACAAAATCATTTCCAAGATTATTTCTACCAAACTCATACCTATCTTATCCAGATTCATATCCCTATAACAATTTTCTTTCTTAGAGAGGATACAAATTCATGAAGTTATTGGTCTGTCTGTTAGGTGTATACTACTAGTGTAGCCCCTTATTATATTGTTGTGCTCATGTTGTCCCCATATTGTTATTATTGTGCCCCATATAATCCCACTATTGTTATTGTTGTGCCCTTACAATATTATTTTTATATAGTCTCTGATTATATTGTGACCCCTTAGACTCATATATATTGAAAGGAGGTCTTGTCATTTGTATCATCCAAGAATTGTTCATTTTTGTAATGCAAAGGAGGTTTCCCCCTTGAAGAGTCTAATTTTGAAGCCGTTTATCTATCTCTTCTTCTATTTTGTGAGTTGGTTGCATAACATTTGATATCAGAGCTTTGGATTCTAGGGTTTCGCTGCTTCAAACAAGTCATCATGGAATTTTCGCCATAATTTTTTTATAAAAAGATTCAAAATATGAAATTAAAACCATGTGGAGCTGAAATCTTGGTGAACTTCATGTCCGAATTTAAGATCTTGTCTCGCTATATTTTCAAAGATGTGATCCAAGGAAGTTAGGGTTTTTCAGGCTCCAGAATTCTATCTCAAACAGGAGACCTAAGGAAAATCGTCATAACTTTCGTTTCAGGCATCATATTTGAATTCTGTAAGAAATGGTTGAAAGTGCATAGACTTTATTTTGTCTTGTAGCAATTTCAGGGTCGAAGGTTGGAACAGTGACATGTGGAATCCTTTACAACTTCGCTCTATTGAACCAGTCCATAATTAGGACATTGTGGGATATTTGACATAACTCTTCCTTGGAGAATCCAATCTCGATAAGACTTGTGGGGTTGGAAAGAAGACTCAGAGGGCTACCATAGGACGAAATTTCAAACATTGGAGATCCAAAATTACAAAGATACAACAGATTCAATATCGATCTCCTACAAAGAAAGAAAAATGTGTGTATTTTTTAAAATTTGCATAAGTTTTGTTTGAAAAATTAGTTGGAAGTGATTCAAAGGGAATAGTGAAGAATAAATATCATTAATTAATTAGCCGAAGGAAGAAAATGGAAAAACCTAGTAAGCAACCTGAAATATCTTATATGACACATGAAGAAGAGGAAGAAATGCAACATGATATATCAAAATTACGAGACCAAGTGCAACAAATTTCGCTCTCACAAAAAGTAACAGAAGCTAAGATGGATGGTTTGAAGAATGGCATGGAAGGTATGAAAAGGGACATGGGAGTTTTGAATGATGGTTTAAAATTAGACATGGAAGCAATGATGAATGTCAAGATAGAGGGGTTGAAGGAAGGTTTGGAAAATTTGTTAGAAGAAAGGTGTCCCAGTGGTGACAAGGCAATCCATCAAAATCATGATAAAGACAAAAGGAATATCAATTATGATTTTAGAGACTCTAATGCGGGGTTTAAGATCCACCATATTCCAAAGATCGACATGAGGAAGTTTGATGGCAAGGATCTAGTAACATGGATACTACAAATGGAGCAATATTTTGATCTCCATAATGTGCAACACACAGAAAATATATACACTGCATATTTATATTTAGAATCAAATCAGTTTGTATGGTATCAATGACTTTGTTCTCATAAACCACTTGTCACTTGGTCAACTTTTACGGAAGAAATGATAGCACATTATGAGCATACAAAGAGCAACACCTTCTTTATCCAATTGATAAATTTCAAACAAAAGGGTTCAATGAAAGAGCACATTAAGGATTTCCAAAAATTGAATATGAGGGTAAATGATATTCTAGAGGAGCATAGGATTGATGCTTTCATAGCGAATTTAAAGGATAATATCTAACATGAGGTTCGCCTTTGGGAACCTGATTCATTGGAGAAGGCATTTAGGGTGGCTAGAAAAGTGGAAAGAAAAATTATGGCATCAAGGAAGTCTACCACTTAACTATAAAGACATAAGTGTTGTTGTTCCTAGCCTTCCACAACCTACAAGGTTGACACCAAAATAGTTGGAGGAAAAAATAACAAAAGGGCTTTGTTACAGGTATGATAAAAAAAACACTAAAGGTCATAAGTGTCTTGAGAAGAAATTATTTTACATAGAATGTGAAGATGAGGAAGAAAAGGATCAAGAAACTTAAAAAGAAGAGGATATATAGTAGGAACCAACCCCAGAAAATGAAGAAATGAATCCAACCATATCTTGTAATACATTGGCAGGAATTACCACTCCTCAAACTCTCAAGATAGAAGGACATATCAAGAAGAAAAAGCTAATATTATTGATTGATTCAGGTAGTACCCATAATTTTATTCATTGTAAGATAGCCAAGGAATTGAATTGCTTCCTATATCCAACACCAGTGTTAAGTAATGGTTGCAAATGGATGAACTATAAATTTCTCTAGAAAATGTCATAATATCAAGCTATCCATGGGGGAATATGTATTGAATAGTCCAATGCTTTCCATTCTAATGGGTGGTGCTGATGTTGTACTAGGAGTCTAATGGTTATAATCTTTGAGGATGATAAATTTTAATTTTCAAGAACTTCTCTTGAAGATTTTTTGGGAAGGAAAGGAAGTTAAATTAAGGGGTATCACAAGGAAACCAGGAAAGATAATTATCACTAATGGCATGACAAAGATTCTAAAGAAAGAAAAACAAGGTTTAATTACACAATTATTCTCACTAGATGTTTAAACATCGAAATCATCTATTTCTCCAGATCTCCAAAAAGCCTTGGACATTCATTCCATGGTATTTGAGACTCCCAAAGGTCTCCCACCTATTCGTGATCATTATCATGCTATTCATTTGATTCCAGGAATTGTTCCCTCAAACATCAGGCCTTACAAATATCTATATGCCCAAAAGAGAGAAATTAAACGTATGGGTGCACAAATGCTAGAGGCAGGTGTAATTCAACCTAGTCAAAGTTCTTTCTCTACTCTAGTAGTATTAGTGCAAAAGAAGGATGAATCATGGCGCATGTGTCCGGATTATAGGGAGATAAACAAGCTCACTATTAAAGATGAATTTATCATTCCTATTATTGATGAATTACTTGATGAATTACATGGAGCATATTACTTCACCATTTCTCTACTCTAGTAGTATTAGTGCAAAAGAAGGATGGATCATGGCGCATGTGTCCGGATTATAGGGAGATAAACAAGCTCACTATTAAAGATGAATTTATCATTCCTATTATTGATGAATTACTTGATGAATTACATGGAGAATTTTACTTCACCAAGTTGGATCTTCATTCAGGATATCATCAAATTAGAATCAAGACCGAAGATATTCCGAAAACAACATTTAGAACTCATGAGGGTCATTATGAATTTTTGGTCATGCCTTCTGGCCTTGCGAATGCACCTTCTACATTTCAAAGTTTGATGAATTATAAGGTTCAAGCAATGGAATATCACATTGAGCATCAACAACAAGTTCTCCAACTCTTAAAGGATAACCTCACTTTGGCGCAAAATCGAATGAAGCAATAGGCATATCAACATTGTAGCGAAATAAGTTTTGATGTAGGTGACTAGGTATTTTTACGGCTACAAGCAAGCTAAGAATGATAATAAATTATCACCAAAGTTGCAAAAGATTGGTATTGTGGTGTACAAATTGGAGCTTCCTGCATCTTCCCGAGTGCACCCAATTTTCCATGTTTCATGCTTAAAGAAGGTTATAGGTGACAAGCTCGCAGTTCAAACAATATTGTTGGATCTTGACGAGGGAGGACAAATCATATTGGAACCTGAAGAAGTCACGAAAATAGGAACCCGACAACCACAAAATATATCAATTTCAGAGTATCTCATCAAGTGGAAGAACTTACCTACGAAAGATTCCACATGGGAGGATGATAATTTTATGTAGAAGCATCCATAACTACTCAAGCGTTGAGGAATACACTTTTTGAAGGAGAGGGGCATGTTAGGTCCCTATAGTATTAGTGTAGCCCCTTATTGTTATTAGTGCAACCCCCTTATTGTACTTGTTGTGCCCTTACAATATTATTGTTATATAGGCTCTAATTATATTGTGACCCCTTAGACTCCTATATATAGAAAGGGGGTCTTGTCATTTGTATCATCCAAGATTTGTTCATTTGTGTAATGTAAAGGAGGTTTCCCCTTCGAAGAGGCTAATTTTGATGTCGTTGATCTATCTATTCTTCTATTTTGTGAGTTGGTTGCATAACAATGACCCAAGAGGGTATTCACAATATTAAAACTAAAAACCTAAAGGGGGTTGTTATCAAAATTGATCTATCTAAAGCCTTAGACAAAGTAAACTAGATTTATACATTCCGTCTCTTTTGTTGTTATGAGTTGTATACAATCAGTGCTTTTTCTTGTTATGAGTTGTATAAAATCGGTTTCTTTTGTTGTCCTCATCAACGGTTCAACCTCTCCCTTTTTCCATGCTTAAAGAGGGTTATGATAGGGTTGCCTAGTATCTCATTTACTTTTATTGTTGTTTACTGAAGGTTTAAGTCGTCTCTGTACAAAGGCTAAAAGGCATGGTGACTTTCATGGTTCTTTGATTACATGGTATTTGGCCATTACACATCTCCTCTTCATCGATGACATACTTATATTTTGCAATGGATATTTAAGGGAGATAAATGTGTTGGTAGAGAACGTTTCTTGTTTTGGGAGAGCCGCTGGTATGTTTATCAACACTAACAAATCCTCTATATCTCACCATAATGTTTTTGATGAGGAGTTCTGTCATATATCTCTGCTACTCCCATATGATTCCAAGCCTCTTGAGGAAGGTTTGAAATATTTGGGTTCTCAACTCAAACCTAATTACTACAACAGAGTAGACTAGAATTGGTTCATCAACAAGGTGGAAAAACACTTGAAAATATGGTGTCACATATGGCTTTCTAGGGTAGGCCATATTGTACTAATCAAATCAGTGTTAGAATACATACTCATATATTGGGCATATTTATCTTGGATCCCCAAGTGTGTTTTGGAAATAAATAGGAAATTATGCTCAATTTTTCTATGGGTAGGGAAACAGGAACCATGGGTGTTGTCATGGGTTAAATGGAATATTATTTCCATGCCAAAAATTCCTGCGTGGTTAGGGCCTGAATAACTCATTCCTTTTCTCAAAATCTATAGGCACCAAATGTGGTTGGACACTGATCTCAATGCATAACTTATAGACATCGGTGGTCACCCATAAGTAGATAGCTCTTAGCTCATTGGAAGACTTGATAAGGAGGCTTGACAAACTAAGAACAAATATCTCAGCCATATGGAGGGTTGTCCTTAATTCCTTTGAGATCATTGGAAACGATTTTTCTTGGCATGTGGGAAGAGGATACCAAGTGAGACTCGAACTTAATCCATAGCCAGGTATTGGCCTGAGTCACTTGCTTCCCCCCCCCCCAATTGTTTTTCTTAGAGACATATACTACACCAAACTTGCACACATTGCCAATCTTGCAAATTCATCAATATGGAGATAGGGGTGCCTATCTGCTGAAGGGTTGGGTATAGAGGGGGATATCAAGATTCCTAGTAGAATTACCTGCAATCTCTAAATGATAGTCATGTTAGAATTAAAGATAGAACTAACAAACTTATCTAGAGAATTTATTATCTTGGAACCTACACCCCTAAGTTGGGCTTCATTTCCCTTCTGTCAAAAAGAGGCGTGGATGAAAAAAATGGTGGTGGAAAGTAGTATGGAAAGAAAAATGTCTCACAAAATCAAAATTACTAATGTGGTGCCTTATGATGAAGAGAGTTCCCCCTTGGTACATCCTTTAAAGAAGGCTCATTATTGGCTTGGTTATTGCTCTTTATGTCAAAACAATGAAGAAATTGCTTCGCACTTGTTCAAGTCTTTTCCTTTCTACCAACTTACGTGGAATGAATGTAGATATTTTCTGAGACACTAAGATCGTTGGGATAGGGTGGACTTGCAGGCATATTAGATGTGATGGTGTGCTAATCCCAACTCTTTTCCTTTTATAGTTCTTCCCCTAATAGTATGTTTGGGTTGTGGTTGGCCAGGTATTGGGAAAATTTCCAGGACATAACCTCGATCCCCATGCAAACTATAACTAAAGTTAAGGAAATCCTAATTCATTTCCCACAAGAAAATGAGCCCACTACTGCAAAAGTGATCAGGCCTAAAATCATATATAAAACTATTCAAGGGGCCTATTTTGATGATGCTTCAATTAATAATGGTTAGCAATGTAATGGATGCTTCATCCTTTTTCTCTCTGTAGAGTACAACTATCAATTCAAAATGGGTTTGGCAAAGGGGAAAAATAAATAAGCGGAACTCTTAGTCTGCAAATATTTGTTACTGTTTTCTCAAGAGAAGTGATGCACATGGATTCATGTATTCGAGGACTCCATGCTCACTATAAATTGGATCTACAATACTATTGCTTGTAGGAAGACAATTACTTTTCCTATTTTGGAGGAAATCCAAAGAATCATTGACTCTCTCACCTCTTTCTCTTGTTCTCATATATACAGGGAAAGGAATCGATCAGGGAACAACCTTTCCAAAAAAGGACTTAGTACAGAAAGAGGTCTATGGGGTATAATTGAATGAGTCAATGGACATGTTTTTGAGTACTATCATCAACCATATAGTGACACACATATCAAGGTATAACTACAAAATAAACTTTATTTTGGAAATCTCCAATTTTCCTTCCACTTGTTTTCTTTAATGTCTATGATTACAGGTTCTTACTGTCAGCATCCTTATAGTTTTTTGGGCTAGACTATTTCTGCCACTCAACTATTATCAACAATTTACTTTTTGTCGTTTTTGCATCTTTTTATTATTATTATCAAACAACATTATAAAAAATGTATATACTTCACCTTTTCTCTATGCAAGATTTTTTGAAAACTTTTGCCACTTATGGGGTGGTTAATGAATGTACACCTAATGTGTATATGCAGAATGCAACTTTCAATTATGTTAAATGAATGAAATTGCAATTTCTTCTCGAGAAATAAAAAAATCTTGCGATGAGCAATATAATTGATTTGACTTATATATTAAGTTACCTTTTATTTAAAGATTTAATCTAAATAGTTTATTTTTTAATTCTTTTTGGGTGACATTTTTTCCAATCAATTTATCCAACATCCATTTAAAAATTTAGAAGAATTATTGAAATAACATATATTAGTTGTTGAAATTGCAAAATTCAAATACAACAAGTGTTGTAGGGTAGCTTAGTTCCTCCCACTCGAGTTAGAAATTATGGTTAGGAAAAAGTGGCATAAAAAAGTATAACTTACATTGGTAAATGCTAAATTAATATTCGGTAATAGGTAAATCAAATCCCATAGTCTTGTTTTGGTAGGAACTAATAAATTGAGATGTGAAGTGGATAAATTAATTGCTTGCTGAGGCACAAGGACTAGCATAAATTGTGGTGGGTAGTAACCACTAGTAGGTCTACACATTTATAATTTTACTCCTACATAAATGTTGAGGAAAACATAAATAATGGTGGAACTCCTAGTAGATATATTTATTTACATCTTATTCATATCAATTTTTTAGTCAAAGACTTGCTTAAATTATGATGGAAAGTAACTATAGTAAATTTATTATTTACCTCAGTATAAGTTATTTTCAAGGATTTTATTTTTCATGGTTTTCCTCGGAATAAAAAATCACTATAAAAATATCTAAAAACCATGCATGGATAATGCAACCATATTCATAAATTATGGCATAAAATATGTGACATAGTTATCCACATGACATTATATTGTTGAAATGGTACAATAAGATCTTCAGGCTTTTTTTTTTTTCTCGGTAAATCTAGTCTATACTTTTATATTATGTACAAGAAAACATTACATTCAACGAGTCATGTTACCCAAGGCCGACTGTGGCGTATTGGGTTGGCATTTCACATCTCAGTGTTAGCCCTCGCAGGGGCGACATTTCCATCATAGCATATCACAACATTGTTTTTCAGTCCATACAAAACCAACCCACGCAGGGGCTTCTGAGCAAAATTCATCCCTCGCAGGGGCGTCAGTAGACTTATCACAACACCCTTTCGAGGCCTACTAACCAGACCAACGCAAACATGGACATAAACATGAACTAGAGAGACACAGACAGAGACATATAACCTACCCCAAACCCAGACATAAACAAAAGACCTATACCAGACCTGAACAAGAGAGGCGGAAGACAAAATGGGCCACTGAAAGCTATTCCTCTGGCTTTTCCTCAATAATTCTGCACCATCCGTGGCCTTCTGGGTAGCCTTCCCACATTTCCATGGGGTTCTGCTTGGAGGTCGACGCCTCCTGCTCCTGAGGTCGGATAGGAGTCTGCTCCGGTTCCTTCGCTGGCGCTTCCTCTGTAGTTTCTGGTTGCTCGTCTGGGCGTTCCTCCTTGCTGCCTGAACCGTCCTCGCCTGCCTGAGGTTCCTCTGTGAAAAGAACCGATATATGCGCGTTGATGCGGGAATTGTCCCTCGTGCCACCAAGAGTGAAGATAGCAGAACCAAACGCTGGAAGAGGGTGCTGTCCATCATTGGAATTGCCAGCATCCATGAATTGACTTGCCTGTATAGGAGTGGCCCCTGCCCTTCTATGGCAATAACAACAGCAGCAATGGTGGTGGGAATCCGCTGCAGGGTGGCGTGAAGAACCTCAACGCACAGGCCCCCTTTTGCTGAGCATCCTTTCCCTTGGTCGAGCCATGATTGCAGAGAGGCCGGTGGCTCGTGACAGAGCAGCGTTTGAGTGCTTGTCCGCCTTGAGTTGCCCCCCAACGGAATTAAGTCTTCTCCCAACTGTTCCGAAACAAAGCTCAACAGAGCAGAAACAGCAGCCCACAGAATATACAAGCTTGTGATTTCCCTTGGCGTCTTGAATGCCGGCAAAGCCAACAAGATCTGAAGCCTGAAAGAGACGATAACCAACAACGTCCTGAACTGCGTGCTCCTCGCTTTGAGCATGGATCCGCAGAATTCCTTCATCCTTCTTAATCCTCTTGACATTCTCTCGAAACTCGTTCTTCTTAACTGCTCTCTGCAAATTCCCCATTTCGCCTTACGCCGCATTGAGTGCTCAGCAGGCGCGTCTCCTCTATTAACTCCTCGGCGGCGGTGGTAATTAAATTCCCTGTTTGATCACGCGGGGGCACATGTCTGGCATGTGGCTCCTCGCTGCCATTCATGCTGACACCCGCATCCGGGGACAATAAGATCTTCAGGTTGATCTTCAAGTTATGGTCCAATTAGATATTTGAAATATATTTTTTCAATAGTGAAAAATAAATATTTATTTTTCAAAGTCAAACATTATAAGTTGCATTGGCCAATGCTAAACTAATAGTGGTCAACAAGTAAATCGATTGCTAGAATCCTGCCTTAGCAGAGATTCATAAGAGGATTTCCTCAAGTTTTGCACTCAAAAAAGAGGTTTGCATATTGAGATATTTGATCCCTCTTGAGGCTTGATAACTATTGAATTAAGATGGATGTAGGTTGGCATAAGCATTTTTACTCAGTGTCGAGAGGCACTCTCCAACCGAGTATGGAAGAGATGTTGTAATGTCTTTTCATGTAAAAAAATTACTTTAAAATAATTTTTTTTTTTTTTATTGACCCATGGTATTCATGTTGAATATAGCCTATTTGAAGGGAGAAATACCGGCCTATATACATCTTAACTCCGGATACCAAGCGTTGAGAGGGATCAAATCTCTTTTCACTCTAAAAGAGGTCTGCACCTGAAAGGATTCGATCCCTCTCAACGCTTGGTAGATCTAGGGTTAAGATGGATGTAGGTTGCTGTTATGTTATGTAAACATTTTGACTCGGTCAAATTACATAAAAGCAATTTTTTTTATTAAATTAAAATAAGAAAATGAAATAAATAATTATTATCATTAATAATTAAACTAGCCTAGATCCATCTTAAGTCCGCATCTATTAAGCATCAAGAGGGATCAACTCTCTCAAGGTGCAAACCTTTACCCAAGTTTTGCACTAAAAAAAGAGGTTTTCACCTTGAGACATTTTAAGCCTCTTAGTGCTTGATTGTGTCGAGAGGCGCACTCCAACCCAATATGGAAGAGATGCAATGTCCTGTCCTATTATGTTATGTAAACATTTTGACTCAATCAAATTACATAAAAATAAAATAAAGTAAAATAGATTAATAATTATAATTATAATTATAGTTATAATTAAATAATAATTAAACCAACCTAGATCCATCTTAACTCTGGATCTACCAAGCATTAAGAGGGATCAAATGTCTTGAGGTGCAAACTTCTTTTAGAGTGAAAAAAGATTTGATCCCTCTCGACCCTTGGTACATGGATTTAGGCTAGTAGATTGAGAGTTAGTATGGATCTAAGCTGGTGAATCTAGAGTTAAGACGGATCTAGGCTGGTGTTATGTTATGTAAACATTTTCACTCGGTCAAATTACATAAAATGAAAATAAAATAAAATAAATAATTATAATTATTAATTAATAATAATTAAACCAGTGTAGATCCATCTTAACTTCGGATCTATCAACACTAAGAGGGATCAAATCTCTCGAGGTGCAAACCTTTCTCAAGTTTTGCACTCAAAAGGGAGGTTTGCACCTTAAGAGATTTGACCCCTCTTGGTGCTTGATAAATCTATAATTGAAATGGAACTAGATTAATTTAACATTCAAAAGTATAAATTAAAAAATAAAACTTTACAATTTCATTACCAATTGCATAATCAAGGGGTGGCAGGAGCGAGAGGGGCTATCTTTCACCCCGATGAACAAATAGAGACTCAATTTTCTTGGGGTTTTGGGGTTGTTGAGAATGCAACAAGATGATGGAGCTTAGTGGAAAGAAGTCGCCTTCACTAAGTGGGCCCACAGGCTATTTTTGGCGCAAAGTCTATTTTTAGACTATGTCTATTTTTAGACATATGGATCATGGTCTATGAGTTGCAGGTTGCTATTTGTGGATGATTGGTCATGTTGGTAAAAATAGATGGACTTTTGTTTTTAGACATATAGGCAGGTTTCTATTTTTAGACTGCCAGGCTAAAAATAGAACAGTCGAATATTATTGTCTCATAATAATATTTGGACTATAAACATTATCTTATCCTCTTGGAGCACTTCAGTTTGAGCTACAGATGTGGCACATGCAGCTGTCAGAAGGAAATATGCTTTCTTTGTGGGTCAGTTGAGCTATTGCATGCAGGACTTTAGTTAGAACTCATGTGGTTGAGTTTCGATGGAGTTGATTGTGGAGTTGATGGAGTTGTGTTCAGTTTGACTTGGTTGAACTAGTTGTATTTTAGTCTAACTAAAGAATACACTAGTGATGAGTTGTGTGAATTAAATATTAATTAATTCACTAATTATTAACTCATAAATCAACTGAAGAATACATCAGTTAACTCAGTGCATGGACAGTTCAGTGGAGACAGGTGTTAGAGGTTGAGATTTCTATCAGTTGTGACTATAGTTGTTTATGAGATTTGCACATGCATGGATGGAGATTGCTAATGATGGCTTGCGTAGTATACCAAGGGAATTCGTTTTTACAGATTGGATGATTTCTCTTGCAGATTGCGCAGTGGAGGCAGGCAAAGCAGTGGAGGAGATTTGAGCTGTGATTGATCAGATCTGAGCTAGTTTTGTGTGTAACAGGTGGAGATAGTACTGAGTACTTTTGAGGAGTATTGTACTATGTATTGTTACATGTTCTCTATCATTATAATATACATATAGTGTGAGGTTTTCAGCTGTATGCTTTCCCCAGGTTACATACTGTGTTAATGTGTGCATGCGATTGATGTTTCATGGTTTTTAATGCTGCTAAATTGATGATCAACGTAGAGGAGATTATGTATTGTGCATGTATTCCGCAATAGTGTATAATAGGGATAATCTCTGTGAATAAGTGTCATATTATTCAAAATTTCTACAGGGGTAGCAACCCACAATAAAGCTAAATATCTTGCACTTTGGCAAGGATTGGAATTGGTAATTGAAAATAAAATCACCAAAGTATCAGTGTTTGGAGACTTAATGATAGTAATTCTCTAAGTGAGGAAAGCTAGGGGAACATCAAAATCAAACCTCCCTCCTATTTTAAAAATGATTATTTTACTCTCTCTGAAATTTGGAAAAAATGAATTTTTTATTGTGCTTAGACAATTGAGCACAAAGACTAACTCATTGGCAATCAAAGGTGCCACTTTGGAATAGGGGACCTTAGAAGTGGATCTAAGAAAGATAACAATCTCATATATCCCATAATTTCTAGAAGCAAAAATGAAGTCCTAAGATCCACCAAAAAGTACTCATGTAGTTGAATAAACGAATTGGTTTCCATAGATGAAGTTGACCATATACATTATCCCGCATGTAATCATATTTTTGTCAATAGTTCAAGGTTAAGAGTGAATCGTCAGCTCGCATTAACACCCCAACCTTGGCACATTATGACAGAGTACCCTATCTTTGTCATTTTTACATTTGGTGATTTGATCTAGCTCCACACAGGCACAAGTGACAACTAAGTTTAGCATAACAAGGTATGATGGAGGTTACACAAGAGAGTGAGCCTCAACTTTCCAATTGCGTTTAATCTTCAATAATATGAAGTTAATCTAATTCCTTTTCTATATTAGTTGGTTATCATTCCAAATAATTCATTGTGATATAAGCATGGATTCAGAGGGCTTGCAATTTAATGCTACAGGGTGACGGATCAGAGGGAGACTTGGTTATATATGATGCAATGCAACTCACCTTCGATCCCACTCTGCATTGTGTAAAACATCCATAGTAGAGGTGGCCATTGTCTTTTGGCTATAGTTACGAGGAGTAGCAGAGCCCAATTGTAGTAGCACAAGGGGAATTGTCTCGTGAAGGAGAATTGGAAAAATTGAACTATCTCCTCGAAATATTATTAGAGTCAGTTGAAGAGCTTCTGAAAACTCTGATTCATAGGGGAATTATAGAGGAAAAGGAACAAATGAAATTCCAGTTGCTTATGAATACCAAATATGAATTATTGGAAAGCAAGTTGGAAAAGTTTCGATCAAAGATGCATATTGAGTTGGCAGTCATGATTATCAGGGTGGTAGAGATAGCGAAAAAATTCAGCAACGAAGTTAAGTCCAATTTGGAAGCATCTAGGATTTGTGAGGGTCAAATGCAGAAAAAAGGCTAGGAATGCTTGATGCACATGAATAGTAGCTTGAGGATGGAGACGTAGTTGTGTGGATACGTTGGCAATGAAGGGTTACTCTCTGTCAGATAATCTATTAAATTTGAAGTCTTCTAATATTATGTAGATACATACTATTATTAGGAATTTTTTGTAGAGTCTATAACATGTTATTGTTTAGAGTTGTTGGAAAAACTTGCCATAATCATAAATACTCTATATTTTGGGCTTTTGAATGCAGTGTAGTTTTGGAATATGAAACCTCTTGTAAGGGTTTTGGACCAGACTACAAATTTTTATTATAATACCAAAGCCCGACCCATTTCTTTGAAAATAAAAATTACATAATCAAATTTAAATAATAATTTCAAAATAAATTTCAAAAAGTAATTTATTTAGACTTATCATTTTTAAAGATGCAAATAAAAATGTGCAAACAAATGATGACAAAGAGTAACAAGAAAAATCAGAAAAAATCAAATCTTGGCCTTGCATCTAAATGTTCTTAACGAGCCTAGCAGACTACCTGAATTTGAAAAGAGAAAGGTGTATATTTAATTAGTTTTTAAATTTGGAAAAACAAAAATGGAGTGGACTCAAGAGTCTCCTATACATGGTTAACACTCAAATACATGGTCAACTATATATCTAGGTAGGGGATATGGTCTACCATGTCCCACTAGAGGGACCTTAATCGTTTAAATCAATGTATTTAAGGGTTTTTACTTTACCAAAGAAAAGGGTTTTGAAGATATATAAAAAAGGTGGCGAATGGAATATATGTTTATAATAAGATTGCAGATAAATATTCTAAATTCCAAATGGCTGTTAGGACATATGTAGAGGTGTATCCTTTTAAAGTTTTGTTTGTCCTTAGTAGGATTGAATGCACACACGTAGTAGCAAGGTTGGCATTGTTATAATGTTCACAACAAAATCTTTTGACATATGTTTGGGATCATTTTATAAATAATTTTAGATAAAGGAGTTCACATTTTTTTGAAAATGATGAAATTGAATCAATTGTGAATTTAATAACTTGAATAGGATCTCACACTTCTTGAAAATGATGTCATTTAAGGATAGGATCATTTTTATTTAATCAATTGTGATATTAAGAAATATAATAGAGTTCTTTGATGGGATTGTGATAGTGAGAAGTGGAGACAAATTTCTCACTCAAAAGAGGAACGCTATTAGTAGGTTTCCTTGATAAGGAGGGGAGAGGGGATCCTCAACACATCATGGCCTTAAGTGTTGGAGTAAAGCTCATCAACAAGGATACAATGCTAAGGAGAGAAGAAAAACATGATTCCTCAATAGAAAGAGGGAGGGGATTGTTTATAGGATTACAACACTTAAAGGTAGTAACTCACTCCAACCATAACTCAAGTTGTGTATTATAGTCTACAGTGACCAACACCTCGTGTGACTGTTGGGTTGTGTTATATTCTTTCCACGACTACCCACGTAGTTAACCGGGGGTTAGAAGGGGGGCGGAGCCCCCCGTTCGTTGCATAGCAGGAGGTCACAGGGGGTTTGAGGGGTACTTGTAACAATCGGGTTCGGGGCAACGCCCCGGAAAATTTTGGTTTTGGACCCTATGTTAGGTTGGGCGGACCCACCTATGGTTTTGTGCATGATTTTTGCACATGGTTTTGGATGTGATGGTTTTCGGTCCATGGTTTTGGACGCGATGGTTTTCGGTCCATGGTTTTGGACGCGATGGTTTTTGGTCCATGGTTTTGGACGCGATGGTTTTTCGGTCCATGGTATTGGATGCTTCGGCATGTATAAATATGTATTGTAACATTTAAAGGAACATAATGAAAAATCAAGCTGGTAGTCCCGGTTTTGGGATCCAGGGGAAAATATCTGTGTATATGTGTTTTATGTGTTATACTCTTGCTATTGTTTATTTTCTGTGTGTTTAGAATTTGTATGCAGGTAATTTCTGTACAGGGTTAAAACCTACATTTGGTATCATAGCAATTTTGGCTTCAAGGGGACGCCTTTGTTGCTGAGGGGTTTCGCTTGGGCATGTGGTAGACCCTGTTCAGTGGGAGATCTGCGAGATCGATTCTGGTGGTGAAAGAAGATGGCGAGCAGTGGAAAGATAGAGATCGAGAAATTTAATGGTCAGAGTTTTGAGTTGTGGAAACTCAAGATGGAGGATTTGTTAGTGGATAAAGATCAGTGGTTTGCGGTAGATCCGGGTACTAAACCAACAGGAGTGTCTGATGAAGAATGGAAGAAGTTGGATCGGAAGGCAAACAACACAATACGATTGTGTGTCTCAGATTCAGTATTGCTGAATGTATTAGGGGAAGCTACGACGAAGGCTTTGTGGGACAAGTTAGGGACTTTGTACCAATCTAAGTCTCTGGTGAATAAACTGTTCCTATGGAAAAAGCTATATAACTTGAGGATGAAAGATTTAGATTCAGTGACAGAGCATCTGAACGCATTTAATACTATGGTAAGTCAGTTAGCATCTATTGATATTAAAATTTCAGATGAAGATAAGTGCATCAGTTTGTTGTGTTCTCTACCAGATTCATGGGATAGTCTGGTTATTGCAATAGGTAGCAATGCAACTGGCTTGCAGTTTGATGAAATAGTCTCAGCCTTGCTGATGGAGGAGATGGGATAGAAAAAAATGGAGAGCCAGAATGGTGATCCCTTGTCTGTACAAGGATGGTCCCAGAACAGAAACAAAAATAAGTCATCGAGTGGGAGATCTAAATCTAGAGGGAGATCTAAATCTCCAGGAAAACCTGTAAGGGTGGTGTGCTGGAAATGCGGAAAGGAAGGGCACTACAAAAGGGACTGTAAATCTAAAGCTCCTAATAAAAGAAAGGGATTTGATGATGCTCCTTCTGCAGAGGCAAAAACCACCTCAGATGAAGGTGGGGATGTGTACTTGGCTTCTTCAAGTACACATGTAGATCATGAGGCATGGTTGATTGACTCAGGTGCATCCTTTCACTTCACTCCCCATAGAGAGTGGTTCTATGAGTATGAGAAATATGATGGTGATGATGTCTTCTTGGGGGATGACATGAAGGCTAGAATCATTGGTCATGGAAAAGTAAAGTTGAAGCTGCAAGGTGGAAGGGTTAGAACACTTCTAGGTGTTTTGCATATTCCTGCATTAGCTAGAAATTTGATTTCTGTTAGCAAGCTGGATGATGTAGGTGTAAAAATAATTTTTGAGAAGGATACTTGCAAGATGGTTCAAGGAGCACTGGTATTGTTGCGGGGAGTTCGGATTGGAACTCTGTACAAGCTGCAAGGTAGCACTGTTGTTGATGGGTGCAACAATTCTGTGGTTCCTCAAAGTGAAGCAGAAAATTTAGTGGTCTTTGTAGAAAAGACCATGCTGTGGCATCAAAGGCTTGGACATATTGGAGAGAAGGGCCTTCGAATACTTCATGGTAAAGGTATGGTAGAAGGTATGAGTAATAGCTCTTTGAATTTTTATTTCTGTGAAAAGTGTGTATATGGGAAGCAGAATCGGGTGATTTTCCCCTCTGGTAGTAAGAGGGCGAAAAAAATATTAGAGCTTGTGCACAGTGATGTGTTTGGACCTGTGAAGGTTCCATCACTGGGTAAGTCTGTGTACTATGTATCATTTATAGATGACTTATCAAGGAATACATGGATATATTTCCTTAAGAAGAAATCTGAAGTCTTTGACAGGTTTAAAGAATTCAAGGCTTTGGTGGAAAACCAGACAGAGTAGAAGATAAAAAGGTGTTGCTGGTAAAGGTGGACACTTTGAAGAACACTGCAGATGCATTGAAAAAATCTGTGAGCTCTTAGAAGTTCTCTTAGTGTAGAGAAACAATGGGCATTGCAAGGCTAGATAAATGGCTAAGCTCTCTTGTGGCCCCCCGTGGAAAGAAAACAACAAGTGGGAGAATGTTGGGTTGTGTTATATTCTTTCCACGACTAACCCACATAGTTAACCGGGGGTTAGAAGGGGGGCGGAGCCCCCCTGTTCATTGCATAGCAGGAGGTCACAGGGGGTTTGAGGGGTACCCGCAACCACACTTTATGGGGTCCGAGGCAACACCCCAGAAAATTTTGGTTTTGGACCTTATGTTAGGTTGGCCGGACCCACCTATGGTTTTGTGCATGATTTTCGCACATGGTTTTGGATGCGATGGTTTTCGGTCCATGGTTTTGGACGTGATGGTTTTTCGGTCCATGGTATTGGATGCTTCGGCATGTATAAATATGTATTGTGTAGATAACATTGAAAGGAACATAATGAAAAATCAAGCTGGTAGTCTCGGTTTTGGGATCCAGGGGAAAATCTCTGTGTATATGTGTTATGTTCTCGCTATTGTTTATTTTCTGTGTTTTAGAATTCGTATGCAGGTAATTTCTGTACGGGGTTAAAACCTACAGTGACAAGTTATTTCCTATTATTGTTGATGCAATACACTCAGGGAGGTTTACACGTAGCAAGAGTCTCTTGATATGGATTAGATCATTGTATTATTTTTCATCTATCTTGATGCTTTTAGAGTGGAAATATTTGGGGGAATCAACTTGCAAAGTGTTTTGAATGGTAGGTTATATTTTGTAAAATTGGGATTTGAAACATTCCGTTGCCATTTTGAGGCATCAAATGACCATTTTTATATGTTTTAACCTGGTACAATCAATTTTTTCAAACAAATTCTTAATAAAATGAAAAAAATACACTGGAAAACACACACATATTATTACTCAAATATTTTACCCTGGAAACCCAAAATGGGAAAACCAGAGAGATTTTTCAATATATATAGACACGCGCGCACACACACACACACACAACATGGCATCCATAAAACACAAATCCATTTATATTAGATTAGAATACAATCATAGTTACTTAATTAAAATTACAAAACCATGGGCTAAACCATCATTTGTGACAAAACCACTAAAAACGAAAACCATGTGTTGAAAACCGCCAAAAACATATACAAAAACCAACCAAAATTTCTATTGAGGCTAGTTCATGTAGGGAAATTTCGCAACCCTATAACCCACCACTCACTGCACATAACACAAAGTAGAACACATGGGGGTAGTTGTGCAAAGAATACAACAAATACCTTACATTCTCCCAGTTGTTGTTTTCTTTTCACACAGGGGATTACAAGAGTACATGATCAGCGATAAAGGGAAATATTGTTTATTGTTTGTCTGTATTATGTGCTCATAGGTTTTGTTAATGAATCTAAAACATTCTTCAAAGTTTCCACCTTTTCCAATAACACCTTCTTATGTTCAATAATATCTATCATAGAGTGACATTGATAACCAATATGATTTATCTTAGAATGATATGTTAGGTTCTTCATTAGGAAGATTGCGCTCTTACTATCATAATCTATCATCACACCTCATTTTACCAACCTAATACCTAAACAAAACATCTACAATGATAATTCTTCCTTGTTTGCTTCAATGGTTGTCACGTATTCAAATTTTATTGTTAAGAGTGCCACTACAGGTTATCTTTTCTTCATCCAATTGATTACTCCTCCAAATAGGTTAAACACATACCCACTTATAGATTTCCTATGATCTAGATCTCCAATCCAATCTACATAAAAAAAACAATGTATGTCCAACACTCCTTTCAATCTTGGTCTTTCCATGGTAGCAAATCCATAACTCATAGTGCCACACAAATTCTTGAAAACCCTCTATTGTTATCCAATGCCCCTTCCCCGACTTTGACATATAGTTGGTCAATACTCCCACTACATATGCAATGTCAAGTCTAGTACATACCACTGCATACATCAAAATCCAAACACATTGGCATTTGGAACATGGGTCCTGTCTTCTTCCTCTTCCCATATCTTAGGACATTGTTTCACATATAATTTTACAATCACAAGAATAGGGAACTGTACAGATTTACACTCCAACATATTAAACCTTTGTAATACTGTCTCGATATATTTCCTTTGATTTAACCAAAGTTTCATGTTTTCCTAATCTCCTTTAATTTCCTTTCCCAAAATGAAATCAAGATCTATTATGTCAAATTTAGAGCAGAACTGAGTTTTCATTTCCTAGATGATTTCCCTATGGGTTCAAATCAATGGCATATCACCCATATATAAGACCAAATAAATAGGATAATCACCAATTAATTTAAAATACACACAGTGATCAACTTTTCTCCTTTTGAAGCCAAGTCCCAATATATAAGTACCAAATTTTTTATACGACATCCTTTGTGATTGCTTCAACCCATATATGGACTTTTTTAGCCTGCATGCTTGCTCTTTATTTCCCTTCACCGCAAAATCTTCTATATGCTTCATGTAGATTTCTTTTTCCATGTTGTCTTCATGTCCATCTATTCCAGTTCAAAATCAAAAGTAGCAACAAAAAATAAAAGAAGTCTTATAGAAGTCAACTTTGAAACAAGCTAAAAGATCTCACCAAAGTCAATTCCCTCTACTTGGGAACAACCTTTTGTTACTAACTGAGTTTTGTATTTCTTAACTTTGCCTTCTACATTCAAATTATTCTTAAGCACACATTGCTACCATTTGGATCTCTTCAAGTTGACAACTCCACCAGAGCCCAAGCCCCATTTTTGTCTAAGGATGTTGTTTCTTCAACCATGGACTTTTTCCATAGTTTTCGATCCTTTAAATCCATTGCCTCCCCAACATTTATAGGATCATCATCAGTGATAAATAAAGAAAAAATTGAATGGAAATTAAGGGGATTATACTTTTTTGGTTGCCTTCTTTTCTGAACTAATCTCATTAATATTAGAGTATGTGGTTGTTCTCCTTCTTATTCATTTTCTTCTATATACTATGATTCATCATCCATCAATTCAAACTCTATTTTATTTGGCTTTATCTCCCTAGGTAGGACATCATGTTTGACAACATATTTGATTTCTATAAATACTACTCCTTGATTATACACAACCTTAGATTAGTTTATGGGTTCCAAAGTGGAGTGTACTTTTTTGGTTTCCTTTTTCCCTGAACTAATATCATCAACTTGGGAGTATGTGGTTCTTCTTCATCTTATGCATTTTCTTCCATATACTACGATTTAATGTCCCTCAATTCAAATTCTATCTTCTTTGTTTTTTTCTCCCTTGGTAAGACTTCTTGTTTGACAACATCTTTGATTTTCTCAACACTACACCTTGACTACACACAACCTTCTTAGTTTATGGGTTTCAAATATTATAACCTTTTAGACCATCATTATATCCAATAAATATACATCATTTAAATTTCTTATCTAGTTTGCCCCTATTCTCCTTTCGAACATGTACCTAAGCATGGCAACCAAATAACTTGAGATGTTTAAGAGAAGGTTTCTTGCTAATCCATACCTGATGTAGAGTTTATCATCCAATGCTAGTGAGCATGATCTATTTACCAAGTAACACACAATATCCACTTCATATGCCCATAATTATTGTCCTAACCTAGGACTGCTAAGCATGCTCCTTTCTTTCTCCATTAGTGTCCTATTAATCCTTTCTACAACTACATTATGTTGAGGTGCGTATGGAGTAGTATTATGCCTTTTTGTGTTGCACTTAATAATTCTTCAAATTCATTCCCAAAAAATTCTCCACCATTATCTATCCTCGTGTTGGCCACCCAACAATCCCCCCTTACAATTTTGGAATGAAATGGGCCCCTCTTTTTATTTTTATTTTTTTATTTTAAAACTCGTTGTTTTATCTTAGTGATATGGAATCATGATTCATTTTCCTAGTAGATATTTTTATTTTTGTGTGATGATTATGCTAACTTTGTTTTGAAATTTGACAAAAACTTCTTTTGGTTGAATCTATGATTATGATGGTGATCTTGAAAGAACTTGAGGCAAAACCTAAATCTTAATATCCCGATGTCGATGCATTTCTTTTGCTGCTTGGATAAATTTATCCAACTTCATCCTTATGCAGTTATAGACATTACCTTCCTTGTGTTTTTATGAACAACCTTAATTACGTTGGAGATCTATTTGGTAAATGTCCACACATAAACCTAATGTTTTGAATATTTACTCTTATACACTTCCTTTGCTCTAATTATGGATTGAACTCATACTTATTACCTAATGTTTCTATATGTTATATGTTTTGGAATATGATTGATTTAAGTATATCTTGTGAACTTTATTAGAATATGTCACAATGCATTTCTAGTCACTAAGGACGCGTTTCTAGAATATGTAACAATGTATTATAGTACGAGGCATCCCCTCACAAGAATTTCTAGTCACGAAGGATGTCACCTACAGTGTAAAAGGTATGCCAGTTCACTTCCTAAAAAAGAAATGGAAGGATTTAGTTTTCTTCCTTAGGCGTTTCATTACATGTGAGGGTCGATATGGCCTTGTGTTTTTGTATCACACACGTCTTTTGATGGTATTTATTGCGTATAAGTTAAACCTTCCATTCTATTTTCATAAAACCTTTCAAACATGGCCAAGTGTTATCAAAGGGATCGAAAAAATCACGAGTGTAGCTTGTTCCACTATGGGTTGATATTTATACTTGTTAAACGTCATTTGGCCAAAAACAAGGATTCCTGGATATGTTCCTTCATCGAAATGGTTTTGAAAACCCTCATGGATATGTTAGAGAAGCAATCCCTACTAGGGTTTCACCAAATTCCCGAGAAGCTACTCCATATTCCTATGTATCTCATGGCCATGATGAGTATTCGAGCCCTGATAACCTCTATTGTTCAAATGAGTTAGATTTATGTGAGGAAACAATGGGTAAAACCCTGAGTTTTGTGCATGCTTGTGTCAACCATAGTATGGCAAAGAAAATTAAGTTTCAACATGTTGAATTAAAACCTGACTCTAAGGATGACGTTGAGCTTAGCTCTTCGAACAATAATAACCACTATCGACTTGCACACAAGAAAGAAAAGAGTTAGCGGAGTCTGGAACTTCTATCTCAAATTAAAAATAAGAAGGAATCTTGTAGAATCGCTCAAAACCGAGGAAATAAGTGTAAACAGGGCCCTGTCATAAGTGCTTATATCCATGTCCATGATCTTGAGGAACCCGCGTCGAAAAAGAACTGACCTCAATCCGGCCCTAATCATAAATTTGTGGATGATAATGTTAATGGTTAGGTTAGTGATATTGTTTATAACTGTGATGACTATTTCAAATACAAGGCCAATTATGATAGATGTGTACAAATCATGTATTGACAATAAAGATATTCAGTTATTATTCCTTTCCTCGAGCACATGATCCACTAGCTCCAACAAGAAAATAATCAACTCAAGATGTTGAACCAATATAGAGCCATCCAAGGTGATAAGAAATATTCTGGACTAGAAATGAAACTACAGATGTGAGACACCCAGATAATTATTAAAATTGCCAATGTCAATGTTGTAATTACATCAAATTCTCAAAGTCAAAACTCTGCTAGATAAGATATTGTCAGTTGTTTATTTTTGGGTTAGAAGATTGTCAAGGCATGCTTAAATATTTTATTTAGTTTATTAGTTTTAAAGGTAGCTACAAAATCTTAGATTCCATAGCTACCTTATTTTGATAATAATGTCAATTATTAATTCCATGCTCCTTGATATGTAATAGGTGTGCATTTTATTCTGGAAATTGGTATTGGTTATGACGACATCGATTTATATGGATATGGTCCAATGATTCCAAATTGTCTTGACATACTGTGTTAGTTATTTATGCCATTTTCCTTTAAACAATTTTGATTCGACCCCAAGTGGTCATGATAGTAAGATTATGATCTTAGTTTCTTGGAACTAGTTTTATTTTTGGTGATTTAGTTTTATACATCGAGAACTAATTTAACATATAAAAAGAGCCTAGAGCTTTGCGAAAAGGGGAGGAAAGATGGTGATTTAACCCTGGTTACTATAAATGTTGATTTTGCTCAAACATTTTGACTGATCAAGACTCAATTGCATATGTTATATAAAATGCATAGTTGATAATGCATCTCTTCTCATTTTTTCAACTGTGCCTTGGGAAATTCTAGAGGTTTAATATTGTTATTTTCTCACCATGATTTGCAAATAAACGACAATTTATTTACATCTTTACAATATTGATTATGTTTTAAATATAATTGATCGTATTAATCTTTTAAGGCTGTTGTTTTAAAAGATAATCTCGATCTCTACATTACTCAAATTCGAATTCTTACAGTGTCTTTTGGGAATTCAAGTGATCTTAGTATGTGATTTATGTATAAATGAGATTAATACCTTGGTCATGATAATTTCTATGTTTCGTATCATCTTTAATTTCTTATTTGTTAAACAATTTCAAGCTTTTAAGGGTTGAAAGATTCATTTTTCAAAGGGAATTATTATGGTCATTTGATTTTCCTCGGTTGGGATAGTATTAGAAAATCATATACATCTATATTTGCATTGATTCTTGATTTGACATAGAGAGACAAATTCAAACCTCTCTGCATCTATTTAAAAGATAAGGGAATTATATGATTGTAATTTTCTGTCTTTTATGAAAAATTACATTAAGATTTAATTGCATTTAAACTATAATTTCATTTATATTTTAAATTAGTTTATATACGAAATACCTTACATTATATGAAAAAAATATAAAGGATTCTTTCACATTATTTTTCCAGTTACATAAGTTTTTGGTTACTTCTCTTTGTATCTTGTGTAAATTATTTTTTGTGTCAATTATGTATAATATTCTTTATTGTACTTCAACATTATACCTTAGTAGCATAACTACTAACTCTATTATTGTACCATATTAGACTAGTTAGGTTAACCTATAATTTAGATATATTAACATAAAACATTGACTTTTAGTCCATGTACATATAACCTTAGGATTATATTAGGATTTCCACACTCTTTTTTCTTTGCAAGAAGAAAATATTCGCAGGCTAACGAAGCCTCAAAACCTGTCGAGAGCGGCTATTTAAACGACTTAGGTTGTGTGAAGAAATTTGGTCCGAGTCACGTCCCCTTGTTGACATATGGTTCAAAAGGCCCATCAACACCTTATTATTTCTCTTTCCAATCTTCCATGAGAGCCTTGTACTCTTTGAATTTGTCAAAGATTTCAAATTTATTCCTAAGAAAATAGATCCATGTATTCCTCGAAAATTCAATTATAAAGGAGACAGTACCCAAATTTACCTACCGAGAGAAACGATATAGGTCCAAATATCACTTGATAATGCAATATACTAAAGCAAAATACTTGATCTATTTCTACTATCAAACTTTGTAGAAGCTTAATCAATTTGAGCAAGATCCATCACTTGATAATGCAATATACTAAAGCAAAATACTTGATCTATTTCTACTATCAAACTTTGCAGAAGCTTAATCAATTTGAGCAAGATCAATCGGAACACATATAACAGAGAAGAAGAAACCACACATGAAACATAGAAGAATGCTCAAGGGAAAGCCTCAGCTAAAAACCCCGCTATCTGTATTATCATACAAGTGATAATATCTCAGGATTACACAAAGCTTTAGCTCACAAGCTATCCAGCTCTCAGTACAATCCCTCACTACTGCTCATAGATAGAATAGACAACACATATGCCTTCCTTCAGTCCTCCAAGCCTCCTATTTCCTTGCGCAATTTCTCCTAGGTCCTCCAGCTGCAACCTGTGTGATTCTCACCTCACACACAACACTGACCTCTGAAATAACTACGCAATCCTGAAGGAGTTAATTCCTTCTACATGGATGAGTTTCCTTTATAGGAAAATTCCTCCAACTGATAGTACAATGTCCCTGTCTTTAATCTCAACTGGGTCTTTCTCTGAACTGACATGCATGAGTTATTTATGAGAGAATATTCAGTTATCTGGAGAACATTAGTTGCATGCATGCATGCATTAATTGACTGAACTCACAATTAGTTCCTCCAACTGTTTGGAACTAATTTAACTGGACTTAACTCAGTTAATTGAGATAACTAATTACAACTCAGATACAACTCATCCTTATCTCCTTAATTAAGGGATAACTTCCTCAATCAAAGGGATAACTGTTGTATGTCTTCACATAGACTTCATGTTTGATTTTCTCCAACTAATTAACTCAAGATGAATTAACTAATTATTTTTCAAATAGCTAGTGAGACTAAATTCGAATTTTAATTCTCAATTTTAATTCAGGGACTAATTAAAATTGGAATCTATCCCGAAATGCTATTTATAGCATTTCTATTTTTTGCTATTTCCAACAGAGTTGGAGTATATCCTGAAATGCTATTTATAGCAATGCTATTTTTAGCATTTCTATTTTTAGCATTTCTTGTTGCTATTTTCAACACTCCCTCTCAACAAGAAAGGCATTCAACTCGAACCCGATCCTGAACCTTTGGAATGTTCTGCATGCAACACTTCTCTCAAGTGTTGTTGCTCTAGAAACTCTAGGAACACAAAAAATATCCAACCTGAATCAGAATGATGCCTCTATCATCAAAGTCTCTGACTGCTATTGCCTCTGTCGACTGAAAACTCTGCACCTCTGTGCTCTTCAGTATCTGACTGCTCTAGCCTCTGTCACTTTGATCTCTGACTACATCAATCACACTGATTCCTCTTGCTGCATCCGTGCTGCTGCTGGTCCTATCTCCCAGCACTGCATCCGCACTGCACCTCCTCTCATCATGTTGCATCGTGCTGCCCAATGCTGCACTGCAACTCAGTTACTGAGAAGTAAGTAACTGATCTCCCAACTGACCTCCCTGTTGGGCTAGAAACACCCTTTGATGCTGAAGCTCCCTCTGTCGCTCCATCCGCATTTGTCTCTACCCACTTAGCCAGTCCTGCTACTCCTCATCAAGGCTCCCGTAGCAAGGTCTAATCAAAGAGGCTGGGTACCTCAAGGATCCTGCCCCTATTTCAGCCTTCTTGGGACTATCACTTCACATCGCCCCACCTCACACCTGGAGGTATGGATGCATGTGATCCCTCTGCCCACTTGGCTTGAAATTTCCCCCTACTGGAGGTCTCTACATGAGTGGATGCCTCCACTCGGTCTCCTCTCGGCTTCTCCAGTTGTGGCTGCTCCACAACCTCCTGAAGCTACTTCACCAATTGTGGCTCCTCCACAATTGTCTGAGACTTCTTCTGGCGCTGCATGTTGAGAGGTAATGTACTCTCCCTCTCAACCACCAAGTCTCCAACAGTTGCCTTGCTCCTCAAGGCTTTGCATGCATCTTGAACCTCAAGAGAATACAGGTTCTTGACTCGTGAACCGATTTGCTTCACTTGCCTCGTGGTGATGTGTCTAAGGAAAACCTTTCCCTTACTGAAGACTACATCATAGCCTTTGTCCTCCAACATCGCGATCAATACCAAGTTCTTCTTCAGTCCTGGCACATACTTCACATCTGTCAAGGTGATGCAAGCTCCATGCTCCCTCTGAAAAGCAACCGTGCCCACTCCTGAAACACTATACTTTTCATCATTACCCATCTCTATGCGCATCTAGAGGTCTTTCTCCTCCAAGGTACTGAACAAACTCTTATCGCCGGTCATGTGGAATGAGGCTCCACTGTCAAGAAACCAACCACAACCCATCATTGATGAAACCATGCATGCGATGAGGGTAAAATCCAATTCGAACTGAGAGGCCAATGCCTCACCTTCAGATCCTTCCGAGGATCCCTTCTTGGATTTCTTCAATGGAAAATTAGTTGCATAATGGCCCACCTCATGACAATTAAATCATCACAGTTTAGATTTGTCAATCTTTGTTAATTTTAGGTATGTTCTATGCTAGAGCAATTAATTTCAATTTCCATAGTTAGCTCAATATCTTTTCCAGATTAGCAATCACATCAACATTAAAGTAAACTGCAGATAGAACATAAATATAAATCGCAGAAGACAAGCGAAGACAAGAGGACACAAGATGTGGCGCTAGCCAGGGAAAAACCCCAATGTGGGGAAACCCTTGATAAATTCTTCTTATATGTTCTTCAATAGTTCAGCAGAGAGAGAGAGAGATATAATACGTTTACAACAGAAGTCAACACTTTGACTTATCTAGATAAGAGCATAGATCATCTCTAAGAAGATGATACATGAGATCAATTGAAGACATGCTGCTTCAATTGATTCTCCAAGATGACTCCTTCACCTATCGTTGTGCTGCATTTCGTCATCATGCTGCACCTCACCGCGCTGCACCATGCTGCACCCATCATCACTATGCTGCATCTCATCATGCTTCATTAATCATGACTGTACCCATCAGTGTACTTCATTATGTGCCATTGCTGCACCATGTTGCCCTCCTGACCTATGTGTTGGCTGCACCTTGCTTGCTTGTTGTCCCTTGCTTGCTTGTTGTCCCTAGCATGCTTGTTGTCCTTAGCATGCTTGTTTTTGCATGCTAGTTGTCCCTTGCATGCTAGTTGTAACATTGCATGCTTGGTGTATTTGCCGCTAAGTACCATACAACTGTCCCAATGTTAGTTAGTTGTCCCTTGCATGCTGATATCCTTCGGAGACAGATGCTCCGGTTGTTCTGGCAGTTCCCGATAGTTCCGATAGTTCCGGATTTTTCGGCTTTCTAGCAGTTCCAACAGTTCTGGCTTTTCCAGCTTTTCCGGCTTTTTCGGCAATTCCGACTTTTTCGGCATTTCCGGCTTTTCCGATAGTTCCGACTTTTTCGGCTCTTCCGGCAGTTCTGACTCTTCCAGCAGCTCCGGATTTTCCGGCAGTTCCGACCTTTTCGACTTTTCCGGCTTTTCCGGCTCTTCCGGCAGTTTCGGCTTTTCCGGCTTTTCCAGCAGTTTCGGCAGTTCCGGCTTTTCCGGCGGTTACAACTTTTTCGGCTTTTCCGATAGTTCTGGCTTTTCCGACAATTCCGGATTTTCCGGATTTTCCGGCTTTTCCGACAGTTCCGACTTTTCTGGCTCTTCCGACAATTCTGGCTCTTCCGATAGTTCCGACTTTTCCGACAGTTCCGGCTTTCTGCCCTCTAGATCAGGGCAGTGTTATCCCTTAGGATCTCTCCTCCTACTAAAACCCAAAGACAAGAAGAGAGAGGAAGAGATCCCAAGTGTGTGATGATGGAGTGTCCAAATGAGGAGAATGCTCCTTGTATTTATATGTAAAACCTTGAGGTTGAATAGACATGACTGTTGGGCTTCTGAGCCTACATAAGTTACTGGCCGACTTTGACAATTTTTCCATAATAAAAATAAATTCATATCTCCATAACTACTTATCGGAATCGGATGATATTTAGATCAATCCTACACCTCTCGATGAGAGGAATCTAGGAAAAACATCAGTAGTCATAAATAAGGTGATCCACATGGAGATTTTCCCCTAGTTGCCAATTTTAACAATCTTCTTCCCACCATGAGAAGAACTCGATTTGGGATGAGAATCCTTCTCCTTCCCTTTCCTTGCCTTACTGGATAAGGCTAGATTTTCTTCATCATCCTTGGATGAAGAACCATCTCTGGTGCTCCTCCTGATCTCCTCCTGCATGAGATCCGACCACAGTCGTTCCCAATCCAACAATTTCTCTCTTCCATTCACTGAGTCCTGGTAGCTATGCCAGCTCTTAGGAAGACCGAGGAGAGCAAGACTCACCATTGCTCCGATACCTTGTAGAATTTTTTCTATAAAACCTCGCTCCGATAAACTTGGCTCTGATACCATGTAGAAATTTTTCTACAAAACCTCCCTCTGATACCATGTAGAAATTCTCACTGTAGATTAAACTGATTATGCAATATACTAAAGCAAAATACTTGATCTACTTCTACTATCAAACTTTGCGGAAGCTTAATCAATTTGAGCAAGATCAATCGGAACACATATAACAGAGAAGAAGAAATCATACACATGAACGCAGAAGAATACTCAGGGGAAAGCCTCAGCTAAAAACCCCGCTATTTGTATTATCATACAAGTGGAAATATCTCAGGATTACACAAAGCTTTAACTCACAAGCTATCCAGCTCTCAGTACAATCCCTCACTGCTGCTCATAGATAGAATAGACAACACATGTGCCTTCCTTCAGTCCTCCAAGCCTCCTATTTCCTTGCATAGTTTCTCCTGGGTCCTCCAGCTGCAACCTGTGTGATTCTCACCTCACACACAACACTGACCTCTGAAATAACTGCACAATCCTGAAGGAGTTAATTCCTTCTACATGGATGAGTTTCCTTTATAGGAAAATTCCTCCAACTGATAGTACAATGTCCCTGTCTTTAATCTCAACTGGGTCTTTCTCTGAACTGACATGCATGAGTTATTTATGAGAGAATATTCAGTTATCTGGAGAACACTAGTTGCATGCATGCATGCATTAACTGACTGAACTCACAATTAGTTCCTCCAACTGTTTGGAACTAATTTAACTGGACTTAACTCAGTTAATTGAGATAACTAATTACAACTCAAATACAACTCATCCTTATCTCCTTAATTAAGAGATAACTTCCTCAATGAAAGGGATAACTTTTGCATGTCTTCACATAGACTTCATGTTTGATTTTCTCAAACTAATTAACTCAAGATGAATTAATTAATTATTTTTCAAATAGCTAGTGAGACTAAATTCGAATTTTAATTCTCAATTTTAATTCAAGGACTAATTAAAATTGGAATCTATCCCGAAATGCTATTTATAGCAATGCTATTTTTAGCATTTCTATTTTTTGCTATTTCCAACAGAGTTGGAGTATATCTTGAAATGCTATTTATAGAAATGCTATTTTTAGCATTTCTATTTTTAGCATTTCTTGTTGCTATTTTCAACAATGTAAACTCAAAGGCCTTTCTCTTCGATGTGTCATAATGTTTGATGCCACAACATAGTCTTTTCTCTAGAGGTTGTAGGAGTTTTTCCTTCTTCAACTCCACTCTTAGGAACAACATAATTGTTGTACCGATCAGTAATAGTGCTTCTCAACAACTTATACAATGTTCCAATACAAAGTCCCCTCAACAATACCATTGCTCCTTGAATCATTCCATAGGTATCCTTTTCAAACATTATTTTTACACCTGCACCACTAATCTTGGTTACAAAAAATAAATTTTTGGACAATCTCGAGATGTGAAAACACTAGGGAGTGTTCTAATCATTCCATGTATGAGATTCAACTTAAATTTTCCTTGTCTGTCAGGCCAGGGTAACTCCAACAATTTATGAGTGCAATACTGAACTGATTATTTCACATTAGATAACTATTATTTATATACACAAGAAACGGATCAGTTCATCTTCTAGATGACTGTCCGGCTTCACCTCATCCGTTTCGGATTAGGTGTCAACATTCCCCCCCTTAATATGAAGGGATGTTGGTGAGTCCAAGCATCGTTCTGAATCTTTCAAGCTTTTCTCTTCCAAGCGCTTTGGTGAAGATGTCTGCAATTTGTTCGTTTGTGGAACAATGACGGAGATGGATTGTTTTGGCCTCAACATGATGTCGGATCAGATGATATTTAGTATTGATGTGCTTAGTACGATCATGGAACTTTGGATTCTTGGCCAACTTTATTGCAGATGTGTTATCAATCATGAGTGGAGTAGATTGTATTTGTTTTACTTGCAAATCTTCAAGAATTTTCCTGAGCCACACAATTTCTTTCGTTGCTTCAGCTGCTGCCACGTATTCTGCTTCTGTTGTGGAATCTGCTGGTACTGATTGTTTGCGTGATCTCCAGGAGACAGCTCCTGATCCAAGACTCATAGCATATCCTGAAGTAGATACCCCAGTTTCTTTGTCTCCATCGAAGTCTGAATCAGAGTATCCAATCAAGTTGAAGTCGTCCACCTGTGTATACTTGATTCCAAGGTCTTGAGTTCCCTTCAAGTACCTTAGAACTCTTTTTGCAGCAGACCAATGTCCCTCACAAGGCTTTTGCATAAACCTGGAGAGGATTCCAACAGCAAATGAAATGTTTGGTCTGGTAGTAGTGAGGTAGATGAGACTTCCTACAAGCTGTCTATACCTTGTTGCATCCTCAAATTCCTTTCCTTCAGTAGATGTGAGCTTCAAGTTTTGTTCCATTGGAGTAGAAAGGGGATTGCACTCTGTCATGCCAAATCTGTATAACAAATCTCCAATGTATTTCTTTTGAGAAAGAAATATGGACTTTGGATGTTGGGTTACTTCAATGCCAAGATAGTAATGAACATAGCCCAAATCAGTCATTTCAAAAAAATTTCCTAATTCTTTCTTTATGGATGCAATATAGCTTTCATTGTTCCCTGTCATTAAAAGATCATCTACATATACCACAAGATATACAACTGTTTTGCCAACTTTCTTGACAAATAAAGTTGCATCATCAAGATCAAAATGTTTGAAGTTGAGTTTCAGAAGATGCTCAGTTAGTTTTTCATACCAGGCTCGTGGTGCTTGTTTGAGGCCATACAAGGACTTCACAAGTTTGCATACTTTGTGTTCATGTCCTTTCACAGCAAATCCTTCAGGCTGGGACATAAAAAACATTCTCTTTTAGATCTCCATTCAAGAATGCAGTTTTTACATCCATTTGATGGACTTTCCAACCGTTCTGAGCAGCTAGTGCAAAGAGTGTCCGGATGGTGGCCCATTTTGCTGTGGGAGCAAAAGTTTCCTCGTAATCGACCCCTTCTTTATGTGCAAAACCTTTTGCCACAAGCCTAGCTTTGTGCTTGTCAAGTGAGCCATCGGCTTTGTACTTGTTCTTGTAGACCCACTTGCAGCCAATTGGTTTGGTTCCAAATGGAGGATCAACCAACTTCCAAGTGCCATTCTTTATGAGGGCATCATACTCCTTCTGCATCGCTTCTTTCCATTCATCATAAGAAGCAGCTTCTTTGAAGGAAGTTGGTTCAAAATCTGTAGACAAGTTCAATTCACAATCATAAGTAACATCCATATCAACAGGTGAATTAGAGTTATCTACATCACCTCCATCTTGTCGATTTGAATTTCGGGTTCCTGTTTTTCCAATTTCATCAGGATGAACACTTTCAAGTGTCTTTGTCAGCCACTTTGGGGGACCTTTCTGAGATGGTCCAGGCTGTTCTGTTGATTGAGTTGGGTCTGAATCAAGATTGAGTCTCCCAATTCTATCAATTACATCACTTAAAGCATCATCCGTTGTTGGAGTGTCATGCAGGGGAGATTGTTCTTCAGAAGAAGATTCCACATGTTGATCTAGTATAGGAATCCCCCCTTCAAGATGTGGAATCTGATTATCAAACTCTTGGAATGATTTTGGTTTTGTGAATCTATCCAAGCGATCAAGTTGCCGCTCAACAACGCTGTCAGATTTGGATGATTCAAGAAAAATGACATCTCTAGATAAAACAAACTTTTTATTTACTTCATCATAAAGGCGGTATGCTTTAGATGTGTTTGAATACCCCAGGAATATACACTTACGACTTCTAGCACCAAGTTTGTTTCTATGTACCTTTGGTATTAAAGCATAACAGGTGGAACCAAATATCCTGAGATGTTTTACCGAAGGAACATGTCCATACCACAATTCATAAGGAGTCTTGTTTCTTATAGCACTAGATGGACATCTATTCTTTATATATGCAGCACATAGAACAGCATCAACCCAAAACATTGTCTTTACATTTTTGAAGAAAAGCATGGATCGTACCATATTCAAAATTGTTCTGTTCATTCTTTCAGCTACACCATTCTGTTGAGGATTATAAGGCACAGTTGTTTGATGTTTAATCCCATGTTGGCGAAGATAGTGTTCAAATTCATTTGATGTATATTCTTTTCCATTATCAGTGCGAATAGACCCAATATGAGATTGTGCATCATTTTCAATCCACTTATGAAAATTCTTAAATGTTTGAAAAGCATCAGATTTGTTCTTCAATAAGTAAACCCAACACATTCTGGTGTAATCATCAATAAATGTCATGATATATTTATTTCCATTTGCAGAAGGAACAAGCATTGGACCACATAAATCTGAATGAATAAGTTCAAGCTTCCTATGTGCTCTTGAATGTGAATCATGAAAAGACTGTTTGCTATGCTTTCCTAGAATGCAAGCATCACATTGTTTATGTTTTCTAGGAATTGTAGGCAAACCAGCAACACCATTTTTCTTCAACAAGTGGAGACTATCATAGTTTAAATGTCCAAATCTAGCATGCCATAATAAACTTGATGGAAGTGCACCTTCTTCATGATGAGAAATATATGAGAAATGCTGTGCATGAGCAGAGGTTCCTTGCAGTTTAAGGAGTCTTTCTTCTTCTATACCCCTCATGACAAGTGAGTGGTCAGATGCCTTTCTTACCTCAAGCTTGCCATCAAACATGTGAATGGAGTGACCTTGCTGGCGGATGTGGACCAGGGACAACAAGTTTCTCTTCAGCTGTGGGAGATATAGAACATGATCCAGAAGAAAGTCTGGAAGACCAGGCAGTTTAATTGTGCCAAGCCCTGATGGCTTGATTTTTGACTGATCTGCAAAGTATACTGCTCCATCAACATTGTTAGTGAAATCTTCAAAGAAATCTCTCCTATGAGTCATATGACAGGTTGCTCCTGAATCAAGCAACCAATCATTTTTTGAAGAAGCAAGTGAAGCATTAAACAAGTCTTCATTTACTCTAATGTTACATTGTGCCTCAATATAGTGTGCAGATTCAGGTGCTTTACCTTTGTCTGAGTCATCAGTTTTACCTTTCTGCTGATTTCTTCTCTGCTCAACTTTGTCCCATGGTAGCTTGCATGTAGAAGCATCATGTGATCCATTTCGTTTGCAGCGAATGCAATGCAAATCTGCCTTTTCTGCTTGAGAATGTCTGCCCCCCCTGCCTCTGAAGTATCTTCCTCTTCCTCTTCGTCCACCTCTTCCTCTTGTAGAATCTTGAGCAGGCTGCCTTTCTTTATGAGCAAGACAAACAGTCTCTTCAGAAGATTCAGGGACTGTTTTCTTTCCAAAGGCTTTCTCTCTTTCAGCAAACTTTTTCACAAGAGTGTCAAAGGTTATATCCTTAAGATTTCCATTTGCTTGTAAAGACTCAAGATAATTAGAGTAGGTAGGATAGAGTGCTTTGAGAAAGGCAATAAGGGAGATATCCAGCTCAACCTTAGTGGATTTTATATCATGCATTATAGACTTTATTTCAGATGCAAGAGCAAGAGGATCATTATTTTTCAGTTCAAGAGTGAAGAGTTTAATCATGAGTTGAACAACTTCAAGTGCAGAATGTGTATCATAGAGTTCTTTAAGCTTTTGTAAAGCTTCAAAGGCAGTGGAATAGCATGAAATATGACGACTTGCTTCCTCATTTACAGATGCTGCGATCAATGCAAAGGCTTTGCTGTTCTTGTTTTCCCAAATGGCGAGTTCTTTGTCTGATGTGGGCTGCACAGGGTCTCTGTCTTCTTCTCCAACACACACTCCTTTCCACAGTTCATTGTAGATAAGGATGTGTTTTACCATCCGGGACCATTCAGAATAGTTCTCCTTGCCAGTGAGAACTATTCTGACCATAGAAATGATTGAATGCATTCTGTAAAAAAAAATCTCTGCCAAAAACTTCTGTAAACAAAATCCTTCTGAAAAAATATCTCTGCCAAAAACTTCTGTAAAAATTTCCTTATATCATAGCCTTATGCATTTTATTTTTCTTCCTATGTTTGCAATATTACTATGTTTGAATGCATTCACTTCAAAACACATAAAGGATATATTACTTCAATATATATTACTTCAATATATATTAAGCAATACTAAAGCATTCTGGAAACATAGAAGCAATGCTCTCATATAAACTGCTCTCATAAAACGCATCTCCATATAAACTTCTCATATAAACTTCTCTTTTTAAAAAACTCAGGAAAGCTGATATGGAAGATCAATACCACTGTTTTGAAAATGAGGGCGCTCAGCATATACCACTGTTCACATATATATCACAAGAGTCTTCAATAAAAAAACCGCAGTTACCATATACCACTGTTCACATATATATCACAAGAGTCTTAAAAAAAAACCGCAGTTACCATATACCACTGTTCACATATATATCACAAGAGTCTTCAAAAAAACCGCAGTTACTATTACACAGTCGCCAACAAACAATACATTACAGGCTTTCATGTACCGGCTTCAATACAACGTAAGGCAGACAAAAACGCAGTCACTCAATGTATCAAAGAGCCAAAAGGTTGGCCGTATTCCATTCATCTGCTGGGGCACATCTACATACACGAAGAGGTATACTAACGCCTTTATGGAAAGACAATTTTGGGCACAAAATTAACAGTGCTATCTGAATGGGCAATACATTATTGTAAGACAGGCAAGTATTGTTACATCGGGTTGAACACCAGGGGCTGCATCAAATAAGAAGCTTTTCGATACCACAGTATTAATACCACAGTCTTAGTACCATCACCATTCACCAAAGCTTCAAAACGCAGGCTTCTTCAAAAATGTTAAACGCTGGCTTCAATACATTAAAGGCATAAAAGGCGCAGTCACCACAGTTCTATATACCCACAGCTCTCTTTTTTTTTTTTTAAAACGCAGTCTCAGCTTGCATCAATACACCAAAAAACGCAGTCATGAAGGCACCAGCGATTACCTGGAAACGCATACCATTTTTCTTGAATGGAATGAGGTAGGTTTGAGCAGAAACGCATCAACGGGCGCAGTCTTCATGTCTCAGCAGTCTCAGCAGTGTCAGGAATCCCTCAGCAGAGGGCGCAGTCTCAGCAGGAGTTACACTATTTTAGGGACTGGGACCTGAGCTCTGATACCATGTCAGGCCAGGGTAACTCCAGCAATTTATGAGTGCAATACTGAACTGATTATTTCACATTAGATAACTATTATTTATATACACAAGAAACAGATCAGTTCATCTTCTAGATGACTGTCCGGCTTCACCTCATCCGTTTCGGATTAGGTGTCAACATTGTCTTATGATCCTATATATCAATTCATCTCCTTTGAAAGCGTCACCGCCATCATATATTTCATACTCGCAAAAGCACTCCTTACTAGGAGTCATGTGAAAGGATGCCCCTAAGTTGACCAACCATGCTTGAAGATACACATGTTTACTTGAACAAGTGAAGTACACATCCCCTCCTTTATATGAGGAGGTGTTTTCTTTTGAAGAAGGATCATCCTTAGATCCCTTCCATTTCTCTACAATTTTGGATCTATAGACTTTCTTGTAATGCCCTTCTTTTCCACATCTCCAACATACATTTACAATTTTTTCCAAGAGATTTAGATCTTCCCCTAGATTTGGATGTCCCACTCAATTAATTATTTTTATTTCTATTCTAGGGGTGTCCTCATACAAACAAGGCAATTATGTTCTCAATTTCCCTATTTTTCCATATCATCTCCTCTGATAATAAAAATGAAATTCTATCGTCGAAACTTAAAGTAATTGCATTACTACCTATGGTAATAACCAAACTATCCCACAAGTCTGGTAAAGAACACAACAAATTGATATAATTATCTATGTATAGAACCACAACATTAACAAGTAATAATTGACTTATTGCAATATTGAAGGCATTACTCTCTCTCTCTCTCTCTCTCTCTCTATATATATATATATATATATACACACACACGTCAAACACAATGTATAGAGCATGGAGGTAGTTGTGTAATGATTACAACACATGCCCAACAATTTTTGGGGTCAAAATTTTCCTAGCTTATGTGAAGAATCCCTGAGTTGATCTACACTTAGAGGCCTTTCCAATAGTGCAAAAACCACATCAATTGGAGTTCGTATGCAAACATTATACCTACTACGTTGACCACCATGGTACAAGAGGATGCCATGTCATCCCCCATTACTTGTGCATATGGGGTTAGCCACATGTGGACTTTCAAGAATATTCTAGAACATCAAAATTATAACTCTAATTGAGAGTTGAAGAGTTTAAAGCCTTACACCTAGATGGCTATCAAGAAATGTTAAATACCAAGCCGCTAGGAGGAGAAAATGTTCTATTATATGTCATTGTATTTGTTCCATAGATGAGCAGAGGTTGTAGGAGTGAGAAGTAAGAGTGTCAAATAGACTGGGATAAGATTCTATAGTAGTCCAGAGGAAATCCATGCAGTTTTTACCCATACAAGTATTTCATATGACTTCCAACTTTGCATAAAAAAAGGCGTTCATATCTTAAACATTAGCATAACCAAGTCCCATTTTTTGTATCGCCTCAAAATATTCTCCATGTCCTTGGTAGACCAAAGTACAATGTTTGTCCACTGTCTTTTTGTTGCATGATCTTTGTCGTAGATTATGGATTTGTTGTCAAAACTTGTGACAATTGACGTTGTAGTTATTTATTTATTTATTTTCATGTGATCTATATAGTTTGAAGGTGGTAGGTGCAATGGTATCATTTTAGACCTTGAAGGAAATCATAAAGTAAAATTACCCAAGGCACTTAGGCACGTGACTATCAACAAAAAAGAATATCTAGTGATGGTTTAAGGAATCTGGCTCCTCAAGGAAATTGTGCAGAGAGGTATAGTCATTGTCAAGGATTCTGCCATTACCATGGGATCATTAACACATGGATACTCCCCTCCTCCCCGATGTTTGATTGCATATTTCACAAAATAGTCTTACTTCTTCAATATTTTGGCTAAGACATTAATTTCATGTTATACAAAATATAACTCTCAATTAATTGAGGATCTGGATACTCCCCTCCTCCCCAATGTTTGATTGCATATTTCACAAAATAGTCTTACTTCTTCAATATTTTGGCTAAGACATTAATTTCATGTTATACAAAATATAACTCTCAATTAATTGAGGATCCTTGGAAGAAGATGGAAACCTTCAAATATGGACAGGGGTGGTGGGTGGAACAATTCTTCTACACCTCAATTGCGCGCTCATTATAAGGGCTCGAGGAGATATTATGTGGGTGGAAATCCTCTCCCAAAGAATAAGCACATGGTAACCAGAGGTGGTTGGCACATTTATTACGAGGATGTTGGGTTGTTTTATTGATCATCAACAAGGATATATGAAGCATCTATTCATCACATCAATGTCATTATGGATCATATTTATGAAGGTCATTTCAATTGTAATGGCTTGAATGACATTACTTCCTCTATTCCTTTATACTTGCCTTGTGAGTGGCTATTCAGGGAATTCACATTGGGTGACCTTCCCCCTTTTTGTCTTGCAATGTAATTAGAGTGGACCTCATTCCTCTTACCTCATTATTTGTTACAAAATTCTCCTTGACAAGAGACACATCAACTCGATGCAAGTTCTCTATGAGGAATTGATCTTGGGTTTGCTTGTGTGTTAGGTAGTTATGGAGTGGTAAAACTACTAAGCACCAGTTACGGGGGGTGTACATGAGGTTTATAGCACATTGAAGGTTGTTCATTACCATTGGGGTAATATAGTTTAGATGACAATAGAAATTGAGTGAAGAAAATAATGGTGGGAGTAAGCCAACCCAAAATTTTCCAAAGTCGTCAAGAAGTAGGAACACTTATTTGTGAACTTTGTGAAATATATTATGTCATTATAACACTAGGAAGAGGGGGCTATGGATACACTACATATTTTCAGAAGAAAAATCAACGAAGTTACTATGAGTCTTTCGTATGTCCAATACCTTCTTGCTTGTTTGGTTGGCTTTGTAGATCCCTCCGCCAAGATACTCACAGGTAGTGCCATTAACCATTTTTTTTGTTTTAACAATAATGAGGTTTTTTGTTGTTGTTGTATTAGATCAAAATCTATGCCTAGTTCATGACAAATACATCTAGAAATACATCATCATATGTTTAGGTCTTTTAGATTGATCTTTCATATCCAAAATCAAAATTGTTCGCTCGACAGGTACATTATTCACACAAACAAGGGGGGCGGGAGTTTGAGGTGAATACCTTCCAATAGAGCTCCAAAAAAAAAAAAAATTTATAGTACATACACCCCTAGTTTATGGTTTAACTTGATGCTGAATGACTTATCATTGGAACTATTACTAATGAATGAAGGATGGTCTTAAGTGGCCATTAACCATCAATTCACCATATTTTGGATCACATCCCAGATTGGCCCATCCATCTACTTCCTTATTATTGCCCTATAGTATATGCTTATATCTCATAATTGGAATATCTTTGGTTGCCTTCTTGACACTTTTTAAGAGATTATCCAAAAGCTCATCTGTCGGAGATGAATCTTTAACTATGCGTTGAATGAAAATAATATAGTTCCCCAATACAATGAGAGGGGAAACCTGATTTTCTTTGGCAAGGAGGATGCCTTGTAGTAAGTCACAGGCTTTTGCCTAATTATTTGTCATCTTTACTGTTATCACCAAAAAGAACCCACTTAAGATTGTGGATGACAAACAATCTCAACAATATAAATGGTTGCTAAACATTGTAGATCTGCAACAACTGATAGAAACAAAACCTGCCAAAGTCCGGATCTATGCCACAATCATAGTTAAACAACAAAAAGAAAGAGTAATAACTCCAATCATCTAATGGAAACCAGATATGTAAAGAATAATTTTTTTTATAACACCTGTGAAGAGAATAGATAAATTTTACCAGTCCCCTTCTATGGGATGGGTTCTTGGCTATCCTCAAACATCTTCAGTGTGTGTAGAGTCTCTCTTCTCTATAATGCATAAACCCAACAAAAATATGGTGTGCGACAATGAAAATAACTAGAGTTACAATAGTGAGTGCAACAATGAAAATAATCAAAAGTGAATAATGAATGGAAAACCCTTCTATTTATAACAAAATATTGAGTTATCCTCGAATAATGAGCAATAATAAAATATTATTGATCCCATTCTTGGAATAACCACCTGGAATATTTTATTATATTTGTTTAGGAGGGAAAAAGTATTTAAACTTTTATTTAGAAATAATAAATAAATAAATGATTTATTTATCATCTCAAGGAATTAGTTAAGGAATAATAAACAAATAATGATTTATTTAATTATTCCTAAGGGATTTAGTCAAATTTGACAGAGTAATAATTAATTAATTATTCTTAGAGAAAAATAAGATAATTAATGATTTATCTGTTTATTTTTGATGATTGGGCCAAATATGACAAGGAATAATAATTGAACAATGGTTTAATTAATTATTCCTAGAAGAAAATCAAATAATTAGTGATTTATTTAATTATTCTTCATGGGTTTAACTATAAATTACTTAACAAAGGTGGTTTATTAAGTAATTTCTCACAGTGAAAGCAATTTTACTATGGTAAAATTGACTTTACATGGTGTACTTCGATCCATCTAGTAAATTAGGCTAGATGATCAATTTTTTGGTGATAACAGATTGCCCCCCAACGTACGAGTGTTAGGAGAAAAACGTATGACCGAAGTACGTTGTAAAGACATGATCACCACACAACACAGGGGAGTCAGAGAGAGAGATAGAGAGAGACCAATGAAGCTGAAATGAAAGAGGATAGGGACAGAGGGGGTGAGACTAATGCAAGTCTCCTTTTATGTTGTGGTACCGGACCTCAATGAGGCGGGGGAGGCATACCCATACCCGCCGAGATAACTTAGTACAAAAATAATGGTTTGCCCAGAAATATAAAACTGAGCAATGAAGTACATGCTAAATGGTACATGGAATTCTGGCATAATAGAGCCAGAAAATAATACAATGTGTCCCATATACATAATGCACCTGGAAAAACATGAGCCATGACTGAATACAATAATATCTGAGTACATGAGATACAAATTCCCTTCCCTCAAAAAATGGGTGGGAGGGAGGGTAGAACAATTGGAGAAGCCCTACTGAACAAGGAAGGGCTCTGCAAAACTGAATGGATCATCTGAAGGAGATGTGCATGCGATGAACACTGCGATCGGTAGGAACCGAACCCATCAACTTTGCAGAACTTTATCTGAGGCTGTAGCATAGTAGGTATGCATTCGGGCATGTGGGGGCCTACCTGACGAACTGACCCCTCATGAGGTTTGAAACATCTCACACACACCCGGGAATCACTGGTACAATATGCTACATCACTGGACCATCAAGTGTATGAATCACGAACATGAAACAACCAAGTCAAAGGGAAATAATGAGTCCCTCTGCTCGATCCAAGGCGCCGAACAAGAATGGAAGTTGGAACCAAGATACATCACCCTCTAGGCCATTCTTTTGGAATAAATGAGCTGATGTCGACATAATAGGGCCCGCGATAGATGAGGCAATGAGGATCCTCAACTAAAGCACGAGGGAAAATAGTAATGTGATTGATGGACTGACACCAGGGATAATGGGGAGAAAGTGGGACTAAGGGACAAACAGACGACTACCCTTGTTAGAGCATAAAGTGCATGGTTGACCTGGCAGCAACTGACTCAACTCTAAAGGGGATGGGGACAATATGACTGGAGACCAAAATGGGAAAAACATGATGAACGGTATGCAAATATGGATGGAATATTGTGACATGATATGATGGGACATGAAATAGACTCCAAGAATTCAAGGGTGACTCATTGTGGATGCTCTGAACATGGGTGACTCGATGACGCTGCCACACAGACTAGGCCTGGTGGGGACCA
This sequence comes from Pinus tabuliformis, assembly GCA_031772625.1. Classification (NCBI taxonomy): domain Eukaryota; kingdom Viridiplantae; phylum Streptophyta; class Pinopsida; order Pinales; family Pinaceae; genus Pinus; species Pinus tabuliformis. The sequence goes on from CM062820.1 coordinate 24,494,672, forward strand.
TCCAAACATGAGTAAATGGGTGTTACTCATGATGAAAATCGACATATGGTACGACAAGTATTAATAGGAGGTGGACCTCAAAGTACAAGCGCCGCTTTATGACGAAATTTGATTTGGAGAGGTGACGAAGTGACCTTTCTTGGGAAAAAGGCTTCCTGGTGAAGTGTCAAATCATCAAAAACTGAGGAAGACCCATTATAGAGCTCGGTGAGATATTTCCAATGGTGTTGATGGTTTGTTAAACTGAGCTACGATTTGGTCGCAATGGGTGACAAAAAAATTATGGATTTTTCTATAAAAGGGTGTTTTCCCTCCAATTTGAGAGGAGGAGAAGGCCCTAAATCTTGTGGAGATCGTAGCGGACAAACCGACCATTGGAATTGGGATCTACAACTTTCAGGCAAGTGACCTTACTTGTCTAAAGATGGCCTGAATGCTTCTTGGAACGATGGTTCCTAATGAAGAATTAAGGGAAGAGGAAAACAAGAATGAATTACTAGAGGAGGTCTAGAATCATCCTCACCCACTAAGTCAACCATGGGGACTAGGTGGTATATAGTAGAATATTTGAAGATATGGTATCAAACGTCTACGATATGCGATGTGCATATGGCTTGCCGGAGAGGCCAGTAGGACAAACTATCCAAGTAATGGGCGGATAATCGACCATACCTGGATTCGATGGGATCTAGGTCGAGACTTAATTGAGAAGATGGCTAGGGGAAAACCATCATGCCCGCAAGCATATATGATGGAGGGGATTGATCTAGTATGCAAAGGTGGGAATGATGCTTGCTAACAGGAGGAGTTTGTGGAGTGCCATTGTGTTTCGAGTGCTTGAAAAAGGGATTCAAGCATCTCGGCCCGAATTGGCACAAGATCCTCCAAAGGAGATGTAGGGGCCTATGTGCCTCCCCAATATGCTATGGATATATTGGATGTATTTAGAGTTATGGGCTCCAAACACTTTTATGATACATAATATGATTATGCATTTTCATATGACGATGATGGTTCGCCATGTGTTTTGTTTATGGTTGTCTTCTGTGGTATACATGTGATAAATGCCAATCTAGAATATTATTTGCAATGGCATCTACATAGTTATTTTGGGCTCTAGGAACATGACTGAACATAATGGTTTCAAATTCACGTACCAATAGCTTAACTCCTAGATTTTTCTAAATAGGACTTGGATATGCACATGATACACACCATTCAATTGCATGACAAGTAGCAAGGAATCTAAACGAGCATGAAGATGAAGGATGCGATGAGCAAGGACATCGACTAAAAAACCTATCACTGCATCATATTCGACCTAATTATTGGTGGCAGATCCAATGCACACGCCGTTCGAAAGGAATAATGTATGCAAGGGGGTAAAAATGACCCAGTCTGTCGAGGCTAGATTCCGGGAGAAGCGACTCGCACCGTCGACATGACTGATATACGGTGTGGATGATGGATCCATCTGAAAGGCGCAAAAGACAATGAATGAGATGATGCAATCTACCTATCTTTATGGCAGAAATAAAGACACACAAATCAAAAGGATATGCTATGAGCGAAATTTCTTGAGGTAGAGTGCATTGGGAGAATTAGGAAGGAAATGGCCTTCAAAATCCTCTAAAGAAATGCCCCCTTACTTAAGGGTAGGGGTAATTAGGGGTAGACATAGCTTCCATGGTGTCCTCATCAAGCTGAGAGATGGGCGGATGGGAGGAAAACTGACTACATGATGCGGCGACATTACCTAGTGCATCAACTTGAGAAAGAAGGTTCACATACGCATCATTTGGAATGGTAGACAATGAACTAGTAGATGGTGGATCTACGGATGTTGAGACTCGAGATTCTATTGAAAGAAGTTCGATAGAAGTGCTAGCAGAAACCTCAGAAAGGTTTTCCTGTGAGGAACTTAAGGATGATGACAAGTAAATGATATGGATCGTGCTGTCTGTCATCTCGACATCGGGGAGAGGGGTCACAATAGTGGGGCCAAAGTCTCCCTGTTCTAGTTGACTAGTGGTACCAGAACCCACGGGTAGAGGAGTAGATGATCCACTACGAGTGGCCTCGTATTCGTGAATCTCCCCAAGGCAATCACGAAATTCATCGAGATGAGGACAACAATGGGAATAGTGACCATGATGATCACACAGAGCACAAGGGTGGTTTTTGCGCAGGATTTTGAGTTTCTTAGGTGGGATGGTAAGTTAACATGGACTTCTGGAATATTTGACTCAGGGAATGCTTCATGAACCAAAGGTTTAAGTTGAGGAAGTTCAGGACAATTGTTGGTGGCGTGCCCAACAACTTGACACAAAGTGCACGAGGGTGTCGGCTTTGGGGCCTTAGGGGCTGGAGGAGCTTGGGGGACCTTTTCCTTAGGTTCTTTCCTTTTAGCTTTTCCCCCCTGTCTGGATGATTTCGCAATAGGAGCTGGTTCCTATTGAGGTTGTGATGGAACTGAAGCAGCGACAGGGGTCATGGGGACCAGTTGAAACGAGGTCAAAGCATGATATAGTCTTGGTTGACCAGGCGGAATGTTTGCAGGGGGATCGATGTACCATATTGGGATCCCCAGAGTCATATTAGGAAGGACCAACGAAGCCATGAAAGGTACAGAAAAAATTCCTGGAGGGGGGAATAAGAAAGGTATCTGGCCAACAAGATAATGTCCCGGCGTAATAGCTCTTGGATGGTTGAGACCTGGAGGAATAGTTCCTGGTGGGAACATAAGAGAGGTACCCAAAAATGGAGGAGGTCTTGGGGGAGTGGGTCTAGAGGGTTCAACTAGAAGAGCAACAACAAGGTGCTAAGGAGTTGGTTGTTGATCAGGTGTACTAGACTGCTTAAGGGCAGCCTGTGACGCTTGTAACATGCAAACACTCATAGATTTAGGCTCTGAGATGAGAGGGGAGGACCAGGGAAAGCACCCAACAATGAGGAGTCTTTATAGACTCCAGGTGAAACACTCGTGGTAGGAGTTGAAGACTGTTTGTCGGACATTGACGAGATAATCGACTTGGGGAAGGTCATGGATGCCGGCTCGTAGTAATGACGACCTAATAGAATGTCTTAATGCCGGATCGTAGTAACTATGACCTAATAGAATGTTGTAATCCGAAGGGGCATCAATAACTTCAATGTCGACATGGACAGTCTTGCCTACGAGGGTCACTGGACAGTTGCGGTACATGCCAAGGGGCTGGGAGGAGTGTCCATCCTAAGCACACAAGGTGATGGTGGAGGGGGAAAAATCAAGTGACTTGTGTTGTTTCCAAACAGCAGCAGACTTCACACAGGTGGATGCGACTTCGTCAATAATGCATCAAGAGATGATGGCATTACAGACTCTAACTGGTATCTAGAAAGCAACAGATGAAGGAAATGGGGGATGCTCTGATGTATCAACCAGGAAGACATTCAGCCGATCATCGGAAGGATCTACTGCACCCAAGGTAGTTAGTAGAGATTTATTTTGGGATGGGCATGACTGGAGGACTTCTAGTGTCGACATGGCAACAAGTGATTGCGCCAAGTTGTCTACTATATTGTATGTATGGGCAGCTCTGTTAGAAGCCGCATTACGGTGTAATGGTCCCTTTGGGATCTTAGGAATGACCTCAACCTTAGGTTGAGGGATCTATAAAGGACCATTTGGTGTCGTAAGAGGCTTAACAGATACTTTGGTTTTGGACTCGGTAGCAGATGAAGTCGAGGGCTTGTCATATTGACGCGATCGAGTTTGTAGGTTGATATTGGAGGGGTTAACCTCATCAGAGTTCATCATAAGAATATGGTAGTCACCAGGACCAGAAGGTTGGGGGAGATGGGATGCTTGACCTGGTTGAGGTTGAGCAACAACAAATCCTTACTGAGGGAAAGGATTTGTGAGCATTGTCGGTTGGGTTGGCATAGGATTCTGAGGCGATTGTTGACCTCTAGAAGCTGCTTGAGCTTCCCACATTTGGTGCATCTGGGGTAAGAGGGGACACTCATGTGTATAATGGCCATGTACACTAGAACATGCACAAGGCTTGTTTGTACGAATAGCCTTGTTTTGCTTGGGCTGGCTGCCTTGTTGCTGGTTGTTGGTGTTAGGTTGGTTCCCCTGGGGTTCACTAGGTTGATTACCTTTATTACCCTGGTTACCCTTGTTACCCTTCCCATTATTCTTTTTCTTCGAATTTGGGGGATTGGTAGCACTCTGTTGTGGAAACACCTGGTCCTAAGGGTGCGGTGGCTGTTGGGGTTGAGGATGCATGGGAGGCTGCAACACTAATGCTTGAGGGGCTAGAGCGCTTGGCTGTGCATAAGGAGGAGCAACAATTTGGTAGACAGGTTGGGGCCCTGGAAACATGTTGCTAGCAGGAGGAGCATAAGTTTATTTGTTTGTGGAAAAACCTGTGAACAGTTATTGAACCAATGTTTCAGACTAGCTTAGTGAGTCCATCATCAGGGCAATGAGATTTGTATTTTGAGAAGAAAGAGCGTGAAATTATGGAGCTATTAATAGTTGATTGAGAAAATATTCAATGTTTTTATTATTGTCGGCTTACAAATGACTAACTAATTAACTAGGAGAAGAGTCAGTGTGGGGACTTGGAGGGTTATGAACTTGAACCCGACGGGTAGGGGTAATATGCCCAAGTAGAAACTGGGGGTGAAGGCCTAATAGTCTCTGCAAAAAATGCCTTGGTGGCGCAATGGTGGTAGGACACACGTGACACAGAAATGGTGAAGGGAGATCAACAATATATCTTTGTCTCGATGCGGGGAGATAAATTTATTATGTTAAGTCTTGGCTTGGCGGTGTAAACCAAGCGCCCTTCACTTAAGGTGTGCTTGTGTGTGCAAGTGTATTAATTGATTAAGCCCAGATCGTGTTTGTAAAAAAGAAAAAAGCTTGCTGAAAATAAATTGAAATAAATAACAGAAAATGAACAACAAAACAATTAACTAAACCCCACCCAAATTGGGTTTGCAAACATTGTACTGCTTGGTGGCTAAACTGATGGAAAATACACTGAAACGGTTAAGAGATCTAAATGTCAGTGTGACTAGGATCAAGTGACACTAAGCTGCTGGAAAGTGGTGCAGCAACAACAAAAAACCAGAGGGGAAGATTGCTGCAAAAAGATAGGGAGATGGGTGAAACACCTAGGGCAACCGATGGGACCCTAAGGCAAATGACCAAACAAGTTTAAATGTGAAACTATGGATGGTAACAACCTATCTTAACAGATCTGAAATAGAAAGGTACATATCTGGAAAATGTGGCTGAAAGCGTTGCAAAAACTTAGACTACTCACTCAGCTAAACTCCTCCTAGAAAGGTGGAAGCATACTAGAAGCCCTAGGGGAGGCTAAATTCGACTTCGACGAGTAAATCAGAGTGGATCAAGGCCTAAGCGAGATGAGATAGAGGTCAAACAACCCAGGAGACAACTCTTTGCAAAACCTAGAAACGGATTTGAGAAAAACCTTAAAACCCAGAAATTGCAGGTACTAACCTATTCCTCTGTAGGGGTCACACTTTTTGGCCAAAAAAGTGTGATTTCTGCTCCATGGATCTTGGTCAGCAAATCTCGAAAAAAGGTGTCGCCTTTGTCGTGGCTGGTTCCTGTGACCTGCGGAAAAGGCCAGAAAGCTTGCAGAAGTTAGAAATTTAACAAATCTAGGGTTAAAAAACTAGGAAACATTAATAGAATTGAAAAAAGAAGAAACCCTAAGCTGAAAACCGAAGGTCACCCATGTTTCTGGATCTGAAGTATAAAACCCAGCGGAGTCGCCAATCTTAAGTGGGTTTGGTGATAACATTTACCAAGCCCCATGAGTACTCTAAGTCCTTTTTTCAATGGAACCATAGATAACCCCTCCCCCTCCTACCACCCCTAACTAGTGCCATTGATCATTAGTCTATAAAAAATACCTAATATAAATCAATACTTATTATTTGAGAAGATGTAAACATTACATTGTGTTAATTCGATGTTTGATTTAATGTTTTGTTATTTTTAACTACATCCCTCCAAACTTGTAAGCATTGTAACTCATGCTATTTTGAATATGTATATTGTTGAGAAACATATAATAATTAAGTCAAACCTTTTATTTTTTATCCTTGAAAATTGTACTTCAATGATTTAATTTAAATAATGTTCTAATTTATTAATAAATATAAATCATTTTATTATTAAACAAAATATTATCTCTAAGACTAATTTTTACTTTAGTGTAAATAAAACAGTGAACGATGAATTCATAACTAATATGAAATGTTAGAAAATTATATATTACAGAGCAACGGAACACATAAAATATATTGCAGAAATACAAACACAGAAAACACATAAAACAAGAGAAACACAGATATACGTGGTTCACCCAATTTGGGTTACGTCCACGAAGAAATCGCCAGTCCTTCCTTTTATATTATCCAACAAACTGAAGAGATACAACCTACAACAAATCCGATGTAATTCCCTCTTCGTTCTCACAAAATCTCCTCTCTCTTTCTCACTCAGAATACAGATCTACATAGACGCAATACAATTCCCTCATATATAGTGAGGGGTTGCCTTCTAGGGCAAGAAACCCTAAATTAAACATAACTTCTACTGTCAGATCTCTGCCTAATGAAGGACCTGGATCGACTACGAAATTACAACATTTTACAAGGCAATTCTACATCTATTTTTAGCTTCGGAGGCAGCCCCCGCTAAGGGGGGCTTCCAAAGGTCATAGCCAACCCCCTCTAGACCCCCCCTTGCAACGTATATTTTACGGGCAACCGTCCCATTATGAACTGGGGTCCAATGCAGTGATACCTTTGAATACAAAAGGTAATGAGACTCCACCCCAAACATGAAAATCATCAATTAAAATATTCTAAAAATTCTTAAAAGAATATAAAAGATAAAATATCATAATTATCATGTTAAAATTAATAAATAAATTTAATGGTTAAATATACAGCTTGAGTGGGCCTAATGGTTAAGAGCATGTGTTTCCTCCTAAGAGGTGATAGGTTCAAAACCAGAGGGGGGTAGAGTATGTATGCCTTCGTAGACTTAGCAGTCAAATCGCTGCGGGGAGGTGGGTCCCTTGTCCCACAAACAAGGAGGTCTCATACACCAATTTGATGTTTGGCTTGGCTGTGACCTTAAAAATGGATATTATTATTATTATTGTAAATCTTAATTTACAACTATATTCTTTTTATATTACAAATGACTATATTGTTTATTCAAAAAAAAACTTGAACCCAAACTTAAGGATACCAATCCTCACTCAAAGCCATCGCTCACCTTAATTTACAACTAAACTCAAATAAATGAAAAATACAATTTACATATTTCCTTTAACCAAGATTTTCAAAATCAAATGTGTTCTTTTGATGTAGCCAAAGCAATTTTAAAAATCAAAATATTGCTTTTGATATAACAAAAAGCAATTTTACGAATAAAATTATTACTATGGATGTACATAAAGTAATTTTTAGTATAAAATTATTATCCTTAATGTAAGGAAAGGCGATTTTAAGAATCAAAGTATTAAAATTATTATCAAAAAGCAATTTTCCGAATAAAATTATTACTATGGATGTACATAAAGTAATTGTTAGAATAAAATTATTATCCTAATGTAAGGAAAGGCGATTTTAAGAATCAAGGTATTAAAATTATTATCCTTAATATAAGGAAAGGTGATTTTAAGAATCAAAGTATATTTTTTTTTCCCGAAATAATCTTAAGTGCTTTTATTATAGGAAAAATATTATTATATGATTTATTTATTCTTAAGAGTATTTTTTTTTTTTAATTAATATTTCAGTTCAAATATTAATTTAAATTGGATATAATATTTTTGAAAAAGTTGTTTATACCATTAAATTATTAATTGTGATGGGATCAAAAACAATTTTAAAATTAAAAGTATTGTTAGCATAATTAAAAAACTATATTATAATATGTGTTAGTTTTTTTATTTTGACAATATTTACACTATTAAATTTTTTGTTTTATTATTTATTTTATTTTTATTATGGTGAAATTGACATTTCAAGTTCCAAATGTAACAAAGTGTTAATTTTTATTATTTTTCAGTGTTTTTGATAAATTAAGAGGGTTTTTGATTCATTTTTACTAATGATAGTTCAAATAATGTTAATCTCGATATAGTTTTGGCAACAACCTTCATCATTTAGCATATTAGCCAACTCGCAAGGGAAAATCCATCACCTCATTTTTGTTCATTAGAGCCTCAATACGATTTGGTGTTTGTTGGACCAACCCCAAAATAAACATAGATCGTGCTAGAGAGCAATGGATGGATTGAAGTGATAGGCAATAGAGAGTGATTGTATGCATCAAGTATTTTCTGCGAGAGAAGACTCCATTTTGTGAATGTAATGTTGAACTTTAGATTTTATTAATGAAAGTTGCAGCACTAGTGTTCCAATTAATGATTGTATGTACAATGTGGTCTTAGCATTATAAGTCTTTCATATCCTGAGTTAGTTGAGAGGGACCCTTAACCTAGTCAACAGTACCAATTTTTTTTAGGTTCAACATAGATAGATATAATTATGTTTTGCATGCTTTGTTTTGGATATTTTGCATTTGATTGTAATAATCTATATCAATTAGTTGTTATACTCTATATTCAGAATACTATAAACACTATGTTCATTGGTTGTTTATAGTTTAGATATTTTATACCCATTATATGCAGAGAATTTGATTTGCTTTTATACTATGTATGAGTGGTTTGCCCTATATTCTATATTCATGGTTTTGCTTTCTATGTTGACAATTTTATATACACTATATTGATTGATTGTTATACTGTCATATTCAAGGTTTTATAAATATTGTATTGAGTAAGCTTTTACATTTTGAGTTTGTGGCCTTACATACTTTATATCCGTTGGCATGTGCACACATAATTATACACTATGAGATCATAGTTTTACATGCTATATATCCATTGGATTATAGCCTCATATCACACACAACACTCATTAGGTTATACACTTTGAGGTGTGGTCTTATATATACTCTGTGTTTATTGATTCCTATCCCCTATATTTAATGGCATGTGTACTTTATTAAGACAAGACATGCTATGTTTTCACTTAAAATGTATGCATACATTTTAGGTACTTTCTTTGTAGACCAGATATCATTCTTCTTTCTATGTTCAACTAAGGCTTGTTTTCCTTTTACATAACATGTTTTTCCTTTCATGCATATGCAATTTGCTTTTATGAATAACTTTCACAACTTAAGCCTAGCCAACTAGTGTCATTGCTTCCATTGTGTGTTTTCTTTCTATATGAAAATTGAAGCCTAACTAGCTAGTGTTAGATCCTAGCCTAAAAGTGGCATGGGGTTACCTTTGTAATCATTTCTCGGCCTAAAGGAAATTACAGAGTGTTAATAATATGAAAGAATAAAAAAATAAAGGTTATATTGCAATACTTTATTCTTTCATATTGTTAACACTCTGTAATTTCCTTTAGGTTGAGAAATGATTAGAAAGGTAACCCCATACCACTTTTAGGCTAGGATCTAGCCCTACTAGCCTTGGAGAGGGCTCTCTCACTAGGGTTTTTCTCAGTCAACCTGATGACTAAATGATTTATGATCTTAGGCTGGTTATGAGGATCAAAAGAACATATTTGATTTACTATTTGAAGGCAAGTAAGAGAAGAAAGGATTACTCAACATAGAACCAACTTCAGTTAATTATTTCAAGTGAATAGGGATAGTGAAGGTGATTTTAGGCAGGCATAGGATACATAGTTTTGCTGATAATATAACTTGATTTCGTTGTAGGGAGGGTGAGTGCAGAACATGAGGATGACAATTAGAGCATCAAGTCACAAATGAGTTTGAATTTCCATTAAGAGGAAAAGACACATAAAATGTTTAGCTTATATAAAACATAACACAACAATGAATTCTGCAATATTTACTCTTAAGCTAAAACATGAAGACATATGTTTAAACCATGGAACCATAAGATAAAATTGATAGCACAGAGGACAACATACCAACAAAGGTCTGACACAAGAATCCCTGTCAAACTCCTTCTGCCTTCTTCTATTCACTTGAGAAATTGATACACAATACAAAATAGCAGCCTTGCTTCTTCACACTGACCAACCCCACCCTTTGCTTATGCAATTTACTAAAATATATACAATACATAACTCCTTTTATCAATGGATCGAAGTCCATCAAATATTAATTACAATATCAAATTAGATTTTCAAACTATGACTAATATCCTAAAATCTAAGATCTAATCATTGACTAAGATCTCGATACAATCAACTTTCAAAATAAGTGGGAAGAATATTGATCTTCACATTTGTGAACTAGAAGCTGTGTTGTCACTCAAAACATACTGGAGTTGCTGAGCTGGGCGATCTCAGACTCATTTATGGTTTTTGCAGCAATTGCAGTTTTTAGCTTGATATATCATCAAAGTAATTAATTTTCACGACAATTCATAAATACATCATCTATGACATATGTCATCAGGATCAAAACGGTTTTGGAACCATGGTAGTCGAATTTGCAAGTCAAAAAAGGTTGATTGTTCAAATGCGCAACATGTCTGTCTGGAAGCACAACGCCTGGCATTGCACAACCTCTTAAATATCCAGAAATGTAGAAACGCAGCGCAAAAGCGCAGTGCTTGATGGTTGCGATGCCTCTGGTCGTATCCTGAGATGAATAATGCCTTCAACAAGTGTAAACAAGCCTGCATATGGATACTTTCCGCTTTGGAAGTCTTCCCTTACCGTACAAAAACTCAAACTTCAACAAACTCTTCTATAGTCGAAAATGCAGTACTGGCGAAAATGTAGCAATGGAAAAAACGCAACGATGGAACAATTAGGTATATAGCAGGCTTTCGATGCTATTTATTAGCTCATGCATGTAATTGGGTAACCATTGAAAAGCAAGAAACTAAAACAAACTTGAATTTTCACCTGTGAGAGAGATTCGATCACCGAATAAGGAGAAACACAACACTATATGGAAACGCAACACCCCTACCTCCTTTTCGCAACAACCAAACACGATCACACCACAAGCTTCTGATGAGAATAAAAAAGAGAAGAGAGATCTTGGATGAAGGTAACCTTGCAAATAACCTCTCATGATGATCAAGAGCGGAGTTGATGGCAATAATCACAATTTTGAATTTGGAAAACAAAAACAGAGCACTTGGAAAAAGTGCAACACTTATACTCGTAACCGTTGTTCCCTTGCTGATGTCATGACCAATCATGATTTGACACATAAATTGACTCAAAACATCCATAATTCTGTGCCCAAGATGACAAATCATGGCAACATAGTCTTTCTCATGATTGCTTGATGCAACTTGACCACTATACCTATTTAACTTGACCTCTTATGATTACCCTTTTATTGATGATCCTTCATGACATTACACTTTGAATTATGACAAATAGACCCCTCTAGACCATATCACTCATGAAACCAAGACTGATATTTACAAAAATGACCTCAAATGAATAGTAAGACAAAAATGACTGAGATTCCTATAATATAGGACCCTAACATTGGCTCCAATGGGGATGGCATCCTCCCTATGAGGTGCCAAGAACACCGTAGACTAGTAGCCTAATCCATTGGGCTGCTCCCAACTGCAATCTGCTTTGACCTGCGACCTTCTCCAACTGAAGCCAAATGCAAACTGAAACTCAAATCAAAATTACTTCCATCGGCTGAAGCTGGGAGTGAAAAATAAACTATAACCAAACATACAACCTTTTCCAATCCTCAAACTGAACCAAATCCATTATTCAAACTTAAAACTAAACTATACACTGAGAGCTGAAAACTTTGCTGCAAATTGAAAATGAAAAGAATGCTCAGGGTGTTGAGCTTATTCATCACACCTACCCACTCTAACTGATCCACAAGCTACTTGATTTAGTGAATTCAAACAACCAGTGTAACCACACAAGCACTTTATCCACTGGTTGAATTCTCTGCATGTACTTCTTCATGAGCAAAATAGAAAACCTACTGAATGACAACTCCAATAAAAACTTGCAACAAAATTCGATAGAATTTAAGAACTTAGGCCCATTTGTTGACTGTAAGAATGGTGCAAAAGTATCCTCAAATGAATGAACACTGAAGTTCATCTCATCCGAAAGATTACAATTCTGCTCCAGGTGGTCTACATACCATGAATACAAACCTTTATATGCATCCTTGATTTCATGCAATTTCATCTTATAACTGTCATGATAGGGTTGCAAACCTTCATTTGACTTTTGTAATGGAACCCCTGCTAGACAAAACAATGATGCTAGCTGTCAAACTAAGTCTTCACCACCCTTGTTTTCAGGCTCACAACTAGCTAAAGGAGGAGAATTTTGACTGCAAAAACCATCCAAATAACTAGCTATTGGATCATTGAAAACCTGAGAAGACTACTGCAATTTATTGTGTATTGTTTCCAATGAGACTATATGATCTTTCATAGGCTCACCATCCTTTGCTTCAGTGATAGTTTTAAATTTTTTCTTGAGGAACTCAAAAGAAGAAAAACTAAATGGCACAAAACTACCTTGAATTAATTCACAATGCTCTTCATGTTTCAACCCTCCAACTGCATCTTCAATCTCATGGTTACTCAATGGCTATGATTTTGAACTGAAAAAGTCTTCCATATAACAAGTAACAGGGTCATCAAATCCATGAGAAGGCTGTTGCCAATTTATGTTGTTGTCAACTTGCTTCCCTGCTTCATTAGTAATCTTATAATTTTCTTTCAACAGTTCAAATGAAGCAAAAGATAAGGGTAGAGGGTTTCCATCAACAAACTCATTGTTTTCCTCATGTTCGATGTCAAGACTATGAGACTACTAACTTATAACACTATGAAGTTCTCCTTCAATAATTGAAATGAAGCAAAACACAAGGGCAAAGTTTATTCACCTAATTCGGTATTTTCTTCATTGTTGTCATAACTAACACAGCTAGGCTGACTGCTTTCTATAAGCAGCTGTAACTGAACATTCTCTTGCTGAGAACATGTCGTTGGTTGCTCTTCATGACTGTCTTCAAGTGAATATATAAAACAATCAGTTTCTAGCTCATGGTGACATGAATCAACAACAAAATTGTTTGAGCCAACAACCTCTCCTTCTTCTACAAAATTTTCTTAGAAAGTGTTAGAGTCGGTCTAGTAGCCCTCCACCAGAGATCAAAGCTCTTTGCATTTCATGATTAGGTGTCCCATCAGTTTGATCATGTTGCATTCCATTAGGCATGCCATAATCCCGGTGGAGGGAGTTTGTGTCTTTTATTCCCCTCTTGTTTGGCAATGCTGGTTCAGGTTTGTTTAAGTTAATAAAATCTTCAAAGGGTCATTCATCTTGCTTTAAGTTTTGAGGTCTTAGGTCTAGGGTTGAGTCCATTTTTGTCTTGAGAGGTCATAAAGGACCAGCAGGCCAGAGGGATGTCCTTCATAAAACATCATTTTTAACAATTCTCACTATTGTACAGCTAAATTTTCACCTTGTTTTCAAAACTCTGTTTTTGAAAAACAAAGGTCATTATCTCATTTTTTGTAAAAATTCTCAAAATTTCAAACTCTCCAAATGTCGAAGTGCAGCCTTGGTCTCCTTTGCCAAAGCACTTTGGAAGCTATCCCTGCAAAAATTTTCAGAAGAAATCATCATTTCAACCAATTTTTCAAAGAAAAGAAACCAAAAGTCAGAGCCAATTAATTCAAAAAGTGTCAACATTCAAAACATTATAAAGTGGGTTTTGGGCAAGTAAAAATCTAAAGGAAGCCTATAAAAGCACATCACTCTTCATTAGCAACTCATTTGCCTCTCACAAGCTAAGTGAATCCTTGCAAAGGCGATTTTAGGAGTTCTTGAGCAAAGTGGGCAGTTTCAGAGGCGCGCTACGCGTCAGGGGCGCGCTACGCGTCAGGGAGCTTTTCTCAGTGTTATTTTGCACGTGCGCTACGCGTCAGAGGGGCGCTACGCGTTGGGCAAGGCGCGCTACGCGTTGGGTTTTCTGCTCAACAAACTGCCAGCAAGCCATCAAATCGATTTTTCTCTCAAGCACATTGCAGGTAGGCCTCTCCTTCATGGCTAGATTTGGTTTTGCAAGATGAAAGAGAAAATTAATATGTTCAAATGCTATGAAAATGATAAATCAAAACCCTACATTGTTGTGGAAAATTTAAAGTCTCAATGGTACTAGGGTTTCAAATTTCTCTTGCTGTCCAAGGTTGCCCATTTGTAATCCCTTTTTCCCTCATTTTCATCACCTTTCTCCTTCAAATTTTCCCATGAAATTTCATAATTCTCCTCTCTAAAATTCCTAAAACATACTTAAATTCCCAAACCCTACTTCACTTTAAAATCCCATAATTTTGTGATTTCCCATGCTTGCCTTCCCTAAATTCCTTCTTTATGTTTATTGTCCCTAATTCCCTCATGTTCCCCTATCCCTAACAATTCCCTTGTATTTATGTCCCCTTGGTAACAGCATTTGAAAAGTCAAACAACAGTTAATTGGGTGCAAAGTCAGCAATACATTTCAGCCATCTTGCCTTCAAAACCATGTCAGAAACCGAATCAGATTATCAGCAGAGTTATGACAGTGATTCAACACCAGAGGTAGAAGTGCCAAGGAGGCATCACAAGGGTGGTAAGGGTGGTCGGCATGTCAGGGAAGAGCCCACTTCTTTGGCTCAATTGCAAGCCTGTCCACTTGCAATGTCATGTTTTCAGTATCAATCATGCTTTGGATATTGTGAGAGGATCTCACAAATTCAACACCATAGAGAACTGGTCCGCTTGTTTGTCCTACATTTGCACAATGGCCATGTGAACCTTGCAGGAGTGGATTTCACCCTATCACCTGAAATTGTTGCTCAAGCCACCAAGATACCAAATGTTGGGGAAGAGTGGACCAAGCGCAAGCTGCTAGACAAATTTCATTATCAACCATACATCAAACCCGGATGCATGAGACACCTAACTGCTGTTTTTCCTTTCAGATTCCTAAGGGATGAGTATGCACCCTTGATGAGGCTCATTATGCGCTATTTCACTTGTGAGGGCAGATTTTCACGTTTATATTCGTACCATATCCGTTTGTTGATGCATTTCACCCGAGTACGAATGATGAACATTCCATTTTTCATGTGCCGAAATATAGAGAAGATGGTGCCCGTAGTGCAAAGGAAGAACCCCGCACAACAACTCAAAAGTATATATCATTATGCACTGATCGAGATCATAGTGATGCATCAGTTGGCACAGTAGGGTATTGCTTGGGAGGATTTCATTTCTCGCGACTTCTTCATGGTGCCACAACCACCTCCCGAGATTGTCCATGATGAGGGAGGGCCTTCACATCAGTTTGACATTCCAGAGCCCGAGCATGTCAGCACTCCAGCATGTGTTACATATCAGAGAGGCCACAGGGCCTTATTTGCATCTGCACGGCGAGTATTATCTCCACACCAGGTGGAAGGGGTCTCGCCTTCTTCATCAGCACAACGAGTGTTATCTCCACATCAGGTGGAAGGGACCTCGCTTTCGACAACAACACAGGTACAGGAGAGAGGCAAGCAGCCCATGATTGATGAGGGGCCATCAGGAGATCCGGACATAGATATTGTTGAACTTGATATCAGCTCTCCTAGCTTAGAGCCAAAGGAAATCATTCAACAACTAAGGGCTGAAAATGACTTGTTGCAGCAAAAGTTGGAAATGGAAAATTGGACAATCACATACTTAGAGCAGCGCAACAAGCAATTAGAGGATGAACACACTCTTGATGAGTTGTGGAGGATCCGAGAAGACCGGAACTTGGCTCGCAAGAGACCTGGTGATTTGACACCTATTGAGCAAGGGTCTATGCTCATTTGGGTGAAAACTCATTTAGAGAGGTTGATAGCCAAGGCAAACAGGGACAAAGACATGCTCCGCCACATGAAGAATCATTATTGGGCCCGCATGCATGTGTGCAAAACAAAAATGAAGGTACTCAAAGCACGCTTAGCCAAGGCACTAAACGGAGGAAAAGGCCCGATCCGCTTCAGATTTTGGCTGAAGCCACCTTGAAAGAGCATGGTGCTCAATGATACACCTCCAGCTCAAAATTCAGGAAATTTGGAGCAATTTTGGTCAATTTTGAATTTTTTGTGCCAAAAACAGGTTTTTGCCCTCAACGCGTAGTGCGCCATTCGCTACCCTTAAGTTGGGGAGTTCCATTTCATGAAAACTCAGCATTTTTGGATTTTTCATGACAAAATACACTTGCTCAACCACTTCCAAGACATTTCATGGATATTTGAGCCCCCAAAAGGACAAAAAACAAGCAAAAAATGACCTTCTGCCACTTTTTGGACACACAGGAAGCAGTCTTGGGAGATTGCAATTTTGGAGGGGCTAATGGCCACCAAATTGAGAAATTCCACTTGGGCTGGAGAGTAGACATCCAGATCTTTCCAACAAGCCCACTTGTGCCTCATTTCGATGCCGGGAAGTGCCCCAAAAGTGGGCTGAAAGGCGCGCTACGCGTTGGGAAAATTTGCCAGTTTTGCACCTTCAGCTCAGGAAACGCAGCATTTGACCAGTTTTGACTTTTTGGTGGGATTTTTCATCCTCCTTGATGTAATTGATGCAATTTTATGTTGGCATGAAACTTTTTAACCTATTCTAGAAGATTCATTCATAAAATGGCAAAAAATTAATGAATGAATTAGTTTCCTAGCTTATAGAGGCAAGTTGTTTTGATTGCCTAGTTTGTAGTGCTCAGTTTAGAATTGGTTGAAAAAGCTCCTAGGATGATGAGCTCGACCCCTAGAGGCAAGGAAATGTGTTAGCTTGACTATATTATGTATTTTCTTAGTCATTTTCATGGTTGGACTCTTGAGGGATAAGCTTAGACTGTTTTACACTTTGTATCTCTGCAATTTTGGCAAAGGAAAGACCAGGGTTTTGCAGCACTATTTGGGATTCCTGTGGTGATTTGTGTTGATGGTGTGTTTGTCTCATGTACTTGTAAGTTTTTTATGTGTATCATTTTCCTACTCTTCTCTTCTGCAAATTAAGTAAATGAAGTGTTAAGGTAGAATTCATGGTTTCTATGCTCTGCCTTTAAGTTTGCTTAATATCTATGTTTTCATCTGTTTAAGGAGAACTCTCGATAGTTTCTTGCTCTCCTTAGCTCCTCATCGGTCATATCTATCCATTCACTTATTTCAACACCAGAGTTAGAAGTGCCAAGGAGGCATCACAAGGGTGGCAAGGGTGGTCGGCATGTCAGGGAAGAGCCCACTTCTTTGGCTCAATTGCAAGCCTGTCCACTTGCAATGTCATGTTTTCAGTATCAATCATGATTTGGATATTGTGAGAGGATCTCACAAATTCAACACCATAGAGAACTGGTCCGCTTGTTTGTCCTACATTTGCACAATGGCCATGTGAACCTTGCAGGAGTGGATTTCACCCTATCACCTGAAATTGTTGCTCAAGCCACCGGGATACCAAATGTTGGGGAAGAGTGGACCAAGCGCAAGCTGCTAGACAAATTTCATTATCAACCATACATCAAACCCGGATGCATGAGACACCTAACTGCTGTTTTTCCTTTCATATTCCTAAGGGATGAGTATGCACCCTTGATGAGGCTCATTATGCGCTATTTCACTTGTGAGGGCAGATTTTCACGTTTATATTCGTACCATATCCGTTTGTTGATGCATTTCGCCCGGGTACGAATGATGAACATTCCATTTTTCATGTGCCGAAATATAGAGAAGATGGTGCCCGTAGTGCAAAGGAAGAACTCCGCACAACAACTCAAAAGTATATATCATTATGCACTGATCGAGATCATAGTGATGCATCAGTTGGCACAACAGGGTATTGCTTGGGAGGATTTCATTTCTCGTGACTTCTTCATGGTGCCACAACCACCTCCCGAGATTGTCCATGATGAGGGAGGGCCTTCACATCAGTTTGACATTCCAGAGCCTGAGCATGTCAGCACTCCAGCATGTGTTACATATCAGAGAGGCCACAGGGCCTTATTTGCATCTGCACGACGAGTATTATCTCCACACCAGGTGGAAGGGGTCTCGCCTTCTTCATCAGCACAACGAGTGTTATCTCCACATCAGGTGGAAGGGGCCTCGCTTTCGACAGCAACACAGGTACAGGAGAGAGGCAAGCAGCCCATGATTGATGAGGGGCCATCAGGAGATCCGGACATAGATATTGTTGACCTTGATATCAGCTCTCCTAGCTTAGAGCCAAAGGAGATCATTCAGCAACTAAGAGCTGAAAATGACTTGTTGCAGCAAAAGTTGGAAATGGAAAATTGGACAATCACATACTTAGAGCAGCGCAACAAGAAATTAGAGGATGAACACACTCTTGATGAGTTGCGGAGGATCCGAGAAGACCGGAACTTGGCTCGCAAGAGACCTGGTGATTTGACACCTATTGAGCAAGGGTCTATGCTCATTCGGGTGAACACTCATTTAGATAGGTTGATAGCCAAGGAAAACAGGGACAAAGACATGCTCCACCACATGAAGAATCATTATTGGGCCCGCATGCATGTGTGCAAAGCAAAAATGAAGGTACTCAAAGCACGCTTGGCCAAGGCACTAAAACGGAGGAAAAGGCCCGATCCGCTTCAGATTTTGGCTGAAGCCACCTTGAAGGAGCATGGTGCTCAATGATACACCTCCAGCTCAAAATTCAGGAAATTTGGAGCAATTTTGGTCAATTTTGAATTTTTTGTGCCAAAAACAGGTTTTTACCCTCAACGCGTAGCGCGCCGCGCGCTACCCTTAAGTTGGGGAGGTCCATTTCACGAAAACTCAGCATTTTTGGATTTTTCATGACAAAATACACTTTCTCAGCCACTTCCAAGACATTTCATGGAGATTTGAGCCCCCAAAAGGTCAAAAAACAAGCAAAAAATGACCTTCTGCCACTTTTTGGACACACAGGAAGCAGTCTTGGGAGATTGCAATTTTGGAGGGGCAAATGGCCACCAAATTGAGAAATTCGACTTGGGCTGGAGAGTAGACATCCAGACCTTTCCAACAAGCCCACTTTTGCCTCATTTGGATGCCGGGAAGTGCCCCAAAAGTGGGCTGAAAGGCGCGCTACGCGTTGAGAAATGGCGCGATACGCGTTGGGAAAATTTGCTAGTTTTGCACCTTCAGCTCAGGAAACGCAACATTTGACTAGTTTTGACTTTTTGGTGGGATTTTTCATCCTCCTTGATGTAATTGATGTAATTTTATGTTGGCATGACACTTTTTAACCTATTCTAGAAGATTCATTCATAAAATGGCAAAAAATTAATGAATGAATTGGTTTCCTAGCTTATAGAGGCAAGTTGTTTTGATTGCCTAGTTTGTAGTGCTCAGTTTAGAATTGGTTGAAACAGCTCCTAGGATGATGAGCTCGACCCCTAGAGGCAAGGAAATGTGTTAGATTGCCTATATTATGTATTTTCTTAGTCATTTTCATGGTTGGACTCTTGAGGGATAAGCTTAGACTGTTTTACACTTTGTATCTCTGCAATTTTGGCAAAGGAAAGACCAGGGTTTTGCAGCACTATTTGGGATTCCTGTGGTGATTTGTGTTGATGGTGTGTTTCTCTCATGTACTTGTAAGTTTTTTATGTGTATCATTTTCCTACTCTTCTCTTCTGCAAATTAAGTAAATGAAGTGTTAAGGTAGAATTCATGGTTTCTATGATCTGCCTTTAAGTTTGCTTAATATCTATGTTTTCATCTGTTTAAGGAGAACTCTCGATAGTTTCTTGCTCTCCTTAGCTCCTCACCGGTCATATCTATCCATTCACTTATTTCAAAGGCATCAAGACAATCTCCTACCTTGCCCCAAAAAGACCTCTGCAAAAACTGTGTCTCATCCCCGCACCCAAAATTGTTGTGCTCAGTTTTCCAACAAAACCCTAAAAATTTGAAATCAAACTTTCCCTATCAGTTTACTAGCCTAAAATCAGTGTTCTTTATTGGTCATCTCATCCCTTTGAAGACCTTTAGCCGAGATAGACCCGGAGAGCCCTCTCCTGTCCTCGTAGGGCTAGCTACGAGGCTACGTGGTTTGATGTTGCCTTGGATTTTGTCTTTTTCAGCCTGAGGCCAAATTCAAGCGCTAACATATTGGCGACCATACTGGGGAGAACAACTTGTTTGCGGATTGATGTGTTTATTTCATAAGTCTTAGATAGAGCCTGAAGTTATGCCAAGTAGCCTTCGAAACGCTTTTGCTTTGCATAAGCGGAAGTAGATAAACGCTGCTTCAGTCCATCTCCGTGAGCTTGTGAATACAACACTTCATTTTCATTTTACCCCAGTACATTTGTAAACTCTGAAACTTTTGATGATAAGTTGAGAGTTTTCACAGGCTGATTGGCTATTTGTTCCTTGATATCCAAGCTGGCTTCAGATTCTAGTCATATATTCAAATCTCACTCATGTCCAGCTGTTTTTAAGTATCTTGAAGACATTGACTTTGACGAGAGTTTTGAGTTGTCCCTGTTCAAAACCAAATCAGAAAGTGCACTTGATTCTCTAGTTCTCAACCCTGATTTTGCTGCTGCCCTTGAAATCGAGAGACACAATAAATTGGTTGAAAATTTCATCCTAAGACACCTTCAGACAGATATCCAAGTCACTAATCTTGCTGATTTCCTCGAAACTATATCTGGCAATATTGGATCTACTATCACGGCTTCAGTTCCGCACGAACAGACCAATCCTCCTTTTATTTCTATATCCCCTATAGTTACACATCCTCAATCCACAATCAATTCTCCCTCTTCATCTCATATCGCTTCTCCTCCGCCTACACCTCCCTATACCCCTCATACTACAGCTACATCTACTCCACCTGCTACTCCTAGACCCAATCTACCTAAAGCAATGGCTGCCCGGTTTGCCCCACTTTCTCTTCCTCAAAATCTGCATGATATGCCAGCTGATTATCAGAGTAAAATTCCCATGTTTGATGGCACTCCTCAAGGTGTTTCCGCTCAACAGCATATAGATAGAATGACAACATTCTTTGATCTATATGAGATAGATGAAGAAGATGTAACTATGCGTTTGTTTGTGCAAACATTTGGAGGAGAAGTAAGAAAATGGTTCAGAGGTTTGACAGCTAGAAGCATACCCACATTGGATGAACTTCAGAAGCAGTTTCTAGATCGATGGGAAATCAGAAAGGATCCACTTCAGATCAATGCCGAGTACAACAATCTCAAACGTAATCATGGTGAGTCTGTCCAAGATTACATTATCAGATTTAACACAGTTTACAATGCTATTCCAGATGATTTAAGACCATCTAGAAAATCAGCACTTCTCAAATTCCCGGATGGCTTTGATCCGGAGATGGCTTATTCATTGCGAGATAGAGATCTGCCTACCTTGGAGGATATGCAGAAAATCGCTGTTAGTGTTGAAGCGAATTTGAATGATAAAAGAGCAAGGATGAAAGACGAAAAAAGAGTGACAATCAAAGAAGAAGCTTCTACATCAGATCAGCTCCTTCGCAAGGTAGAAAAACTGCTTGAAAACACTCATCTCGACAAACCGGAACCGCAGATTCGCAATCCTAATTTCAGAGGTCCGCAGCAGCCACAATATAGAATTAAGCAGCGTGAAACAATGGCACAAGAGTTAGCAGCTCAACAGCAAATAAAAGCTCCTCTTCAGCAGAATTTTGTTAGTCAAGAATCCGAGGATGAAGGTGATACTATCGGGGAGGAAAATCATTTTTTCACTCCTGATGATCTGCCTACCTATATTACAGAAGAAGAAGAATTTGTGAGAAACTCCATCATCCATCAGGATGAGAATTATATTTTATCAAATGATGCAGCACTTGAGGAAGAATCGGAGGAGTACCAAAGAGGATATCTCAATGATTTGTCTGCTCAGCAGAGACAATTAAGAAATCGAGTTGTTCCTATAAATCCCATTCAGAAGAGGAAAGATACTTCAGCAAAAAATGATTCAGCTTCCCCACAGAAAAAAGGAAAAGATATAACTGATCCCCCAGCAGATCCATCATCTTCAGCAGATAAGGTAAATCAGCCACCAAGCACAATGAGGGATAAAGTTGAAAGAAGAGAAGTTCCGGCCAAAGAAGGTGAAAATGTTTCAGCATTTAGTTTGGAGAATGAAATTTCAAAGCTAAAAGTGTCTATTCCATTGACTGAAATCATGAAAAATACCAGCTACCGAGGTCAAATTTCCAAAATTCTGAATATTGATCCAATGCTTGACACGGTAAATGTAGAAGATGATCAACCGGAATTGATTTTTGGACCTACTTTGAATGGTGAGTCTCCTGAAAATGATGTTCCTCCCTTCTATATCAGTTTGAGATTGCACGAGTATGTTTTACATAATGCTATGTTTGACTCGGGTGCTTCGCACAATTTGATGCCGAAAGCAATCATGGAAAGGCTGGGATTGGACATCACAAGAAGATATCATGATTTGTATTCATTTGATTCCAGCCGGGTAAAGTGTATCGGATTGATCAAGGACTTGGTGGTAAGCCTAGATCAAATTCCAGCTAAGAATGTCTTGATGGATGTGGTTGTGGCGGATATTCCTCCGCGTTTTGGTATGTTGCTTTCAAGATCTTGGGGAGCTAAGTTGAAAGGTACACTTCAGCTAGATTTTTCTTATGCTACAATTCCAGTCTTCGGTCAAATGAGAAAGTTATATCGGGAGCAAAAGATGAAATACATGATAACTAGCAAAGAAAAGCTAATAAATCATCCTGTAAATTATGTACATACAGATTTGGAGTCACTTGTTTTGTTTGCTAATAATTTTAATGAGATAGATAGTCAGTTAGTTCAGGCAGAGAATATACCAGAGATTACTGAAAATTTTAGAGAAGTTCTGCAAAAGGAAAGAGAAGAAAAGCCAGCTGCCATGAAGCAAACAACTGAAGCTAAGGGGCAGCAAACAGAAACAACAGAGGCAACACAGTTTCAGCAGTTGGAAGAAGATGAAGATGGTCTTTGGACCATGGATTTTGATGGCGCTGTGGGCAGCGATGGTGCTGGTATTGGTGTGTGGATTCGAAGTCCCTTTTCTACCCGAGACAAAGTCCCAAGAAAGGTGAGAGTGTGTTCTTATAAACTAGCATTCGATTGTTCAAATAATGAGGCAGAATATGAGGCTCTCATTGCTGGCCTTAAAATTCTTCGCAAGTTGAAAGCAAAGAAGATTGCAGTTTATGGTGACTCCGAGTTGGTGATAAAGCAAGTTAAAGGTGAGTTTCAGGCCAAGCATCCTCGCATGAGGGCATATCGAAATGCTGTCCTAGATATTCTGAAATTATTTTCTGAACATACTTTGACATGTGTGCCCCGCATACAAAATGGTGTTGCTGATGCATTGGCCAAGGCAGCAAGTAACTTAAAAATTCCAATGAATTCCAGCAACAAATTTGAGATTTATGTGAAACACCGCTCCACAATTCCGGATAATCAACGATGTTGGCAAGTTTTCCAGGATGATGAAGAAATCAAAGATTTTCTGCAAATTGAAGGTGAGTTTAAGGACATCTCCATAGATACTGAACCAGATGAAGTAAATCAAATGGATGTGCTGCAACTTAAGGACAATTTTATTCCTAAAGGATTGATTCATTTGGAAGAGCTGTTTGATCAAGATGATGTGGCCCGCAAACCGACATTGAGACCAACTGAAGAAGGTGTTGAAGAGGTAAACATTGGAGCAGCTGATAATCCCAAGATGGTAAAGCTATCAAAATCATTGTCACCAAAGGTAAAGAAGGAGTATGTCAGATTGTTATCTTCGTTTTCTAATGTCTTTGCATGGGATTATTCAGATCTGAAGACATATGACACTAATATCATTCAGCATACTATTCCTATAAAGCCAAATCAGAAACCTTTCCGTCAAAAGTTGAGGAGAATCAATCCTAAATTGCTGCCATTGATAGAAAAAGAAGTGAATAGGTTGTACAAGTCTGGAATCATAGTACATATCAGATTTTCCGATTGGATATCTAATTTGGTACCCATAAGAAAGAAGACCGGTGAGATCTGTTTATGCATTGACTTCAGAAACTTGAATAAGGTGTCTTTAAAGGACAATTATCCGCTGCCCAAAATGGATCATATATTGCAGCGAGTAGTTGGAGCATCAAGGATGTTGCTACTCGATGGCTATTCCGGGTACAATCAGATTTTGGTAAATGAGGATGATCATGACAAAACTGCATTCACTACTCCATGGGGAACATTTCATTATGCAAAGATGCCGTTTGGTTTGAAAAATGCAGGTGCCACTTTTCAGCGTGCGATGGACATGGCCTTTGCCAACGAGAAAGATGTCTTTTTAGTTGTTTACCTTGATGATTTGACTGTATTTTCAAAATCTGATGAAGAACATTTATATCACTTGAAAATTGTTTTTCAAAAGTGCAGAAAATATGGTATTTCGCTGAATCCAAAGAAGAGTCTTTTCGCCATGAGTGAAGGCAAGCTCTTGGGCCACATCATTTCCAAAGATGGCATCCATATAGATCCTGCACGTGTTGAAGCTATTCAACAACTTGAGCAGCCTCGGAACAAAAAAGAAATACAGTCCTTTAATGGTAAGCTGAATTTTCTGCGTCGCTTCATTCCGAATCTTGCTGAGCATCTTAGAGAAATCACAAACATGCTGAAAAAGGACAGCCAGCTAAAGTGGACCGAAGAGGCGGTAAAATCTTTCAATTTGGTAAAGTTGGTTCTATCTTCAGCCCCTACTCTAATCAGTCCGGATTACACACAAGATTTTATTTTATTTTCATTTGCTTCTGAGCACACATTGGCGGCTATACTAATGCAAAAAAGGGATGGAGTTGAGAAGCCTATTGCTTTTTTCAGCCGTATTATAAGAGACGGAGCATTAAAGTATAACATCATTGAAAAACAAGCACTTGCGCTTGTGAAGGCCTTGAAGGATTTTCGTGTGTATATATTGCATTCTCACATTATAGCATATGTTCCTAACGCGGCAGTAAAGGATGTTTTAGTACATGCAGAACCGGAAGGAAGGCCGGGTAGATGGATCGTTGCATTATTAGAGTATGATGTGGAAATTAAACCCATTAAGCTGATTAAAGGTCAAGGTCTTGCCAAATTGATGGCTGAAACTAATCTCCACGTCCTAGATATCAATTTGATAGCTGCCATGTCCGATGAAGACGAGGAGAATTCAGCACAACAGGTATCTGACATCTTTATTTCTTCTCCCTGGTATGCTGATATTATATATGTACTTCAAAATTTGTCTTCACCTCCCGGGATGCCTCGAAATAAAAGTAGGACATTGAAGTTGAAAGCAGCCAAGTTTTGCATCCTCAAATCTGCACTATATTGGAAAGACCCCGGTGGCATATTACTGAATTGTTTGGTTGAGGAGGAAGCCAAAACAGTTTTGGAAGATTTCCATAAAGGTGACTGTGGGGGCCATTTGTTTTGGAAGACTACAACAAATAAGATTCTAAGGGCAAGATTTTATTGGCCTTCATTGTTTTCAGATGTATATAAAGCTGTCAAGAATTGTCACGAGTGCCAAATTTTTCAAGGGAAACAGAAATTACAGCCATTGCCTCTCAAACCAATTGAAGTCAGCGCACCATTTCAACAGTGGGGTTTGGATTTTATCGGCGAGATTCATCCGGCATTATCAGGACAACATAGATGGATATTGACAGCTACAGATTACTTCACAAAATGGATTGAAGCCATTCCCACCTGGCAGGCCACGGATGCGGCAATTGTTTCTTTCCTTGAAAATAATATACTGTCACGATTTGGCTGTCCAAGTAAGTTAATTACAGATAATGCAGCAGCATTTAAATCAAAGAGAATGGTTGACTTTTTCTATAAATACAATATCAGCTTGGGGCATTCTACCGCCTACCATCCGCAAGGAAATGGGTTGGCAGAATCTTCAAATAAGTCCTTGGCAAATATCATTAAAAAGTTGTTGGAAATCAATAAGAAGAGCTGGCATAAAAAGTTAGTGAATGCACTGTGGGCTGATAGGGTAAGTTAGAAAAATTCAATTGGCATGTCTCCTTTTGAGCTGGTGTACGGGACAGATGCAGTGTTTCCTACTTCGCTCTCTATTCCGGTGGTCAAATTGCTTCAAGAAGCGGGTAGTGAGGAAGATCCCATGCAGAGGCGGATTAATCAAATGATTCATTTACAGCAGACACGGGAGGAGGTTCTTCATAATACTCTCAAGTTGCAAGAGCGCATAAAGAAGATTTATGACATGAAAGCAAAACCCGATGACTTCCAAATAGATGATGTGGTTTTAAAGTGGGATGCACGGAATGAAGACAAAGGGAAGCACGGCAAATTTGACAATTTATGGAAGGGTCCCTACAAGATCGCAACATATCGTGGCCAAAATGCTCTTCTTCTCAAGGAAATGAATG
The DNA here is from genome assembly GCA_031772625.1 of Pinus tabuliformis. Lineage (NCBI taxonomy): Eukaryota > Viridiplantae > Streptophyta > Pinopsida > Pinales > Pinaceae > Pinus > Pinus tabuliformis. Next base: position 24,521,252 of record CM062820.1, read on the forward strand.
GAGATGATTATCCCGGAGGGTCGATCAATGGTCGGCTGCTAAAGAGGTACCATGTCTAAGCATTTTCTATTCTTGTCACCATCATTGTACATACCGTTTTACTCTTATTTTATCGCATGTGTGTACTAATCTTTCATCCTCAGTCTGGGGCCCGCAGTGAAGGCTATAATTCTGAAGATGAAGATTGGTTGGTTTGAGGTTTGTCAAAGTGTTTTTATCAGTCCATTTTCTGTCCACAATTGAGTTAGTTTGGGTCAAAGTTGTGTCCAATTTTCAGTCAAATCTGCAGTCACTAAAGCTGTCAGAGTTTGTGTCAAATGAGTAAATAATGACTCCATCGCCCAATGGTTGAAAGCACTGGTCTGCTCTCCCAGAGGTCTGAGGTTCTTGGCATCTCCAAGGAGCTACCATCCCCATTGGAGCCAATGTTAGAGTCGGTCTAGTAGCCCTCCACCAGAGATCAAAGCTCTTTGCATTTCATGATTAGGTGTCCCATCAGTGTGATCATGTTGCATTCCGTTAGGCATGCCATAATCCCGGTGGAGGGAGTTTGTGTCTTTTATTCCCCTCTTGTTTGGCACTGCTGGTTCAGGTTTGTTTAAGTTAATAAAATCTTCAAAGGGTCATTCATCTTGCTTTAAGTTTTGAGGTCTTAGGTCTAGGGTTGAGTCCATTTTTGTCTTGAGAGGTCATAAAGGACCAGCAGGCCAGAGGGATGTCCTTCATAAAACATCATTTTTAACAATTCTCACTATTGTACAGCTAAATTTTCACCTTGTTTTCAAAACTTTGTTTTTGAAAAACAAAGGTCATTATCTCATTTTTTGTAAAAATTCTCAAAATTTCAAACTCTCCAAATGTCGAAGTGCAGCCTTGGTCTCCTTTGCCAAAGCACTTTGGAAGCTATCCCTGCAAAAATTTTCAGAAGAAATCATCATTTCAACCAATTTTTCAAAGAAAAGAAACCAAAAGTCAGAGCCAATTAATTCAAAAAGTGTCAACATTCAAAACATTATAAAGTGGGTTTTGGGCAAGTAAAAATCTAAAGGAAGCCTATAAAAGCACATCACTCTTCATTAGCAACTCATTTGCCTCTCACAAGCTAAGTGAATCCTTGCAAAGGCGATTTTAGGAGTTCTTGAGCAAAGTGGGCAGTTTCAGAGGCGCGCTACGCGTCAGGGGCGCGCTACGCGTCAGAGAGCTTTTCTCAGTGTTATTTTGCACGTGCGCTACACGTTAGAGGGGTGCTACGCGTTGGGCAAGGCGCGCTACACGTTGGGTTTTCTGCTCAACAAACTGCCAGCAAGCCATCAAATCGATTTTTCTCTCAAGCACATTGCAGGTAGGCCTCTCCTTCATGGCTAGATTTGGTTTTGCAAGATGAAAGAGAAAATTAATATGTTCAAATGCTATGAAAATGATAAATCAAAACCCTACATTGTTGTGGAAAATTTAAAGTCTCAATGGTACTAGGGTTTCAAATTTCTCTTGCTGTCCAAGGTTGCCCATTAGTAATCCCTTTTCCCCTCATTTTCATCACCTTTCTCCTTCAAATTTTCCCATGAAATTTCATAATTCTCCTCTCTAAAATTCCTAAAACATACTTAAATTCCCAAACCCTACTTCACTTTAAAATCCCATAATTTTGTGATTTCCCATGCTTGCCTTCCCTAAATTCCTTCTTTATGTTTATTGTCCCTAATTCCCTCATGTTCCCCTATCCCTAGCAATTCCCTTGTATTTATGTCCCCTTGGTAACAGCATTTGAAAAGTCAAACAACAGTTAATTGGGTGCAAAGTCAGCAATATATTTCAGCCATCTTACCTTCAAAACCATGTCAGAAACCGAATCAGATTATCAGCAGAGTTATGACAGTGATTCAACACCAGAGGTAGAAGTGCCAAGGAGGCATCACAAGGGTGGCAAGGGTGGTCAGCATGTCAGGGAAGAGCCCACTTCTTTGGCTCAATTGCAAGCCTGTCCACTTGCAATGTCATGTTTTCAGTATCAATCATGCTTTGGATATTGTGAGAGGATCTCACAAATTCAACACCATAGAGAACTGGTCCGCTTGTTTGTCCTACATTTGCACAATGGCCATGTGAACCTTGCAGGAGTGGATTTCACCCTATCACCTGAAATTGTTGCTCAAGCCACCGGGATACCAAATGTTGGGGAAGAGTGGACCAAGCGCAAGCTGCTAGACAAATTTCATTATCAACCATACATCAAACCCGGATGCATGAGACACCTAACTGCTGTTTTTCCTTTCAGATTCCTAAGGGATGAGTATGCACCCTTGATGAGGCTCATTATGCGCTATTTCACTTGTGAGGGCAGATTTTCACGTTTATATTCGTACCATATCCGTTTGTTGATGCATTTCACACGGGTACGAATGATGAACATTCCATTTTTCATGTGCCGAAATATAGAGAAGATGGTGCCTGTAGTGCAAAGGAAGAACCCCGCACAGCAACTCAAAAGTATATATCATTATGCACTGATCGAGATCATAGTGATGCATCAGTTGGCACAGTAGGGTATTGCTTGGGAGGATTTCATTTCTCGCGACTTCTTCATGGTGCCACAACCACCTCCCGAGATTGTCCATGATGAGGGAGGGCCTTCACATCAGTTTGACATTCCAGAGCCCGAGCATGTCAGCACTCCAGCATGTGTTACATATCAGAGAGGCCACAGGGCCTTATTTGCATCTGCACGGCGAGTATTATCTCCACACCAGGTGGAAGGGGTCTCGCCTTCTTCATCAGCACAGCGAGTGTTATCTCCACATCAGGTGGAAGGGACCTCGCTTTCGACAGTAGCACAGGTACAGGAGAGAGGCAAGCAGCCCATGATTGATGAGGGGCCATCAGGAGATCCGGACATAGATATTGTTGACCTTGATATCAACTCTCCTAGCTTAGAGCCAAAGGAGATCATTCAGCAACTAAGGGCTGAAAATGACTTGTTGTAGCAAAAGTTGGAAATGGAAAATTGGACAATCACATACTTAGAGCAGCGCAACAAGCAATTACAGGATGAACACACTCTTGATGAGTTGCGGAGGATCCGAGAAGACCGGAACTTGGCTCGCAAGAGACCTGGTGATTTGACACCTATTGAGCAAGGGTCTATGCTCATTTGGGTGAACAATCATTTAGAGAGGTTGATAGCCAAGGCAAACAGGGACAAAGACATGCTCCGCCACATGAAGAATCATTATTGGGCCCGCATGCATGTGTGCAAAGCAAAAATGAAGGTACTCAAAGCACGCTTAGCCAAGGCACTAAACGGAGGAAAAGGCCCGATCCGCTTCAGATTTTGGTTGAAGCCACCTTGAAAGAGAATGGTGCTCAATGATACACCTCCAGCTCAAAATTCAGGAAATTTGGAGCAATTTTGGTCAATTTTGAATTTTTTGTGCCAAAAACAGGTTTTTGCCCTCAACGCGTAGCGCACCGCGCGCTACCCTTAAGTTGGGGAGGTCCATTTCACGAAAACTCAGCATTTTTGGATTTGTCATGACAAAATACACTTTCGCAACCACTTCCAAGACATTTCATGGAGATTTGAGCCCCCAAAAGGTCAAAAAACAAGCAAAAAATGACCTTCTGCCACTTTTTGGACACACAGGAAGCAGTCTTGGGAGATTGCAATTTTGGAGGGGCAAATGGCCACCAAATTGAGAAATTCCACTTGGGTTGGAGAGTAGACATCTAGATCTTTCCAACAAGCCCACTTGTGCCTCATTTGGATGCCGGGAAGTGCCCCAAAAGTGGGCTACGCGTTGGGAAAATGGCGCGCTACGCGTTGGGAAAATTTGCCAGTTTTGCACCTTCAGCTCAGGAAACGCAACATTTGACCAGTTTTGACTTTTTGGTGGGATTTTTCATCCTCCTTGATGTAATTGATGTAATTTTATGTTGGCATGACACTTTTTAACCTATTCTAGAAGATTCATTCATAAAATGGCAAAAAATTAATGAATGAATTGGTTTCCTAGCTTATAGAGGCAAGTTGTTTTGATTGCCTAGTTTGTAGTGCTCAGTTTAGAATTGGTTGAAACAGCTCCTAGGATGATGAGATCGACCCCTATAGGCAAGGAAATGTGTTAGATTTCCTATATTATGTATTTTCTTAGTCATTTTCATGGTTGGACTCTTGAGGGATAAGCTTAGACTGTTTTACACTTTGTATCTCTGCAATTTTGGCAAAGGAAAGACCATGGTTTTGCAGCACTATTTGGGATTCCTGTGGTGATTTGTGTTGATGGTGTGTTTCTCTCATGTACTTGTAAGTTTTTTATGTGTATCATTTTCCTACTCTTCTCTTCTGCAAATTAAGTAAATGAAGTGTTAAGGTAGAATTCATGGTTTCTATGCTCTGCCTTTAAGTTTGCTTAATATCTATGTTTTCATCTGTTTAAGGAGAACTCTCGATAGTTTCTTGCTCTCCTTAGCTCCTCACCGGTCATATCTATCCATTCAATTATTTCAAAGGCATCAAGACAATCTCCTACCTTGCCCCAAAAAGACCTCTGCAAAAACTGTGTCTCATCCCCGCACCCAAAATTGCCGTGCTCAGTTTTCCAACAAAACCCTAAAAATTTGAAATTAAACTTTCCTTATCAATTTACTAGCCTAAAATCAGTGTTCTTTATTGGTCATCTCATCCCTTTGAATACCTTTAGCCGAGATAGACGCGGAGAGAGCCCTCTCCTGTCCTCGTAGGGCTAGCTACGAGGCTAAGTGGTTTGATGTTGCCTTGGATTTTGTCTTTTTCAGCCTGAGGCCAAATTCAAGCACTAACAGAAAGGATGTCTTATCTGCTGTTGATTTCCTAGGTTCTTTTGTTCTCTAGCAACAAATTTATCTCCCAAAGTCATCCTTTCCATCATCTTTTCTATTGTTTTCACCAAAGTATCCAACTTGATATCTGATGATTTTGATGGCTCCTCCTTTACACCTCCCCTCCTTTCAACCTTCATCTTGGAATTTTTGGCCAACAGGTTTGCTTCCACACTAACAACATTTTTCTGCATATCCTCCAAAGTGGATGGATTCGTCTCCCTAAGCTGACAGGAAATATTAGTATCAAAGAAATCAGGGTAATGAAGCATATACAACGCTTGGGAGGGGGGGTTATATCAGCATGTATTGAGTTATAGACCTTATTAAACCTGGTTGTAAACTCCTGAATTGTCTCACCTGGATGCCTCTTTAGACTCTCATATTCGGCCAGAATATGGAAAGGGTTTTTCTTAACCTCCCATATGTCAAGGAAAGTGTGCTCAAACTGTTGGAAATTAGGAATACTCCCAGCTGGAAGACTTCTAAACCATCTCTTAGCCTCTCCTTGCAATGATTGAGAAAAAACTCTCATACATACATCATCTTGTTCAACTTCGAAAAGGTCAAGGAAATGTTCAAAACCCTGGATGTGTTTTTCAGCTGAAATCTTGTCAAATCCTCCATCAAACATAGGGAGATACTTATAGTTCTTTACTGGAAATTCATGGAGGACAAGAGGTAATTTGAGGGGTTTATATCTCTCTTGAAACTTGGAAGGTATAGGATTTGATACAGGGGGTATGACAATGACTTGGGTCACATGAGGTTCATAAAACTGATCATAGTCATCATTGGAATCCTTTTCAACATCAAAAGTGAAAGGAAAAGAAGATGTCTTTACAATTTTAAAAGAGGGAGGATCAAGTGCAGACTTATGGTCATCATTAGAATATGACAAGTAAAGGAAAATTATTTTAACATGTTCAGGAAAGGACAAGAGGTATTTGATGAAAAAGAATAAGATTTCTTGCAAAAAGCTAAAGCTTTGATACCTAGTCTTTTTGAAATATCCCTCCATTTATCTGTCAACTAAGCTTTGAATTTGAATGTAACATTGATTGGAATCACCAAGTGAATGATACAACCTCCTTGTGTATGACTATTGTCCACCATCAATAATCAGATCTAAAACTTTGATGATCTTTCCTGGAGAAGATGAAACCTTTCGTTCCCTGACAATGGTGCCAGAATGTTAGCACTCTATAATTTACTGTAGGATGAGAAATGATTACAAAGGTAACCTCATACCACTTTTAGGCTAGGATCCAACCCTACTAGCCTTCGAGTGGGCACTCTCACTAGGGTTTTTCTCAGTCAACCTGATGACTGAATGATTTATGATCTTAGGTTGGTTATGAGGATAAAAATAACATATTTGATTTATAGTTTGAAGGCAAGTAAGAGAAGAAAGGCCTACTAAACATAGAACCAACTTTAGTTAATGATTTCAAGTGAATAGGGATAGTGAAGGTGATTTTAGGCAGGGGCAAGATAAGCAGTTTTGTTGATAATATAAATTGATTTCATTGTAGGGAGGGTGAGTGTAGAACATGGGGATGACAATCAGAGCATTAAGTCATAGATGAATTTGAATTTCCATTAAGAGGAAAGGACAAATAAAATGTTAAACTTATATAAAACAAAGCATAACATTGAATTATGCAATATTTACTCTTAAGCTAGAACATGAAGACATATGTTTAAACCATGGAACCATAAGATACAACTGATAGCATAGAGGACAATATACCAACAAAGGTCTGACACAAGAATCCCTGTCAAACTCCTTTTGCCTTCTTCTATTCACTTGAGAATTTGATACACAATACAAAATAGCAGCCTTGTTTCTTCACATTGACCAACCCCACCCTTTGCTTATGAAATTTACTAAAATATATACAATAAATAACTCCTTTTATCAATGGATCGAAGTCCATCACATATTAATTACAATATCAAATTAGATTTTCAAACTATGACTAATATCCTAAAAACTAAGATCTAATCATTGACTAAGATCTCGATACAATTAACTTGCAAAATAAGTGGGAAGCATATTGATCTTCACATTTGTGAACTAGAAGCTGTGTTATCACTCAAAAAAGGCTGGAGCTACTGAGTTGGGCGATCTCAGACTCATTTATGGTTTTTGCAGCAGCTGCAGTTTTTAGCTTGATATATCATCAAAGTATTTATTTTTCACAAAAATGCATAACTACATCATCTAAGACACGTGTCATCAGGATCAAAAAAGTTTTGGAAGCATGGTAGTCGAATCTGCAAGTCGGAAAAGGTTGGCTCTTCAAATGTGCAGCAGATTTGTCTGGAAGCGCAGTGCAACCTCTTAAATTTCCAAAAATGTAGAAACGCAGCGCAAAAGCACAATGCTTGATGGTTGTGATGCATCTGTTAGTCTCCTGAGCTGACTGATGCCTCCAACACTTGTAAAACAGCCTGCATATAGATACTTTCCCCTTTGGAAGTCTTACCTTATCGTACAAAAACTTAAACTTTAGCAAACTCTTATGTAGTCGAAAACGCAGCACTGGAAAAAGCGTAGTGATGGAATTTCGATGCTATTAGGTATCTAGCAGGATTTCGATGCTATTTCTCAGCTCATGCATGTAATTGGGTAACCATTGAAAAGCAATAAACTGAAACAAACTTGAATTTTCAGCTGTGAGAGAGATTCCAGGTTAGGAGAAACACAACACTGTATGGAAACGCAGTGCCCCTACCTCCTTTGCGCAGCAACCAAACACAATCACACCACAAGATTCTGATGATAATGATAAAGAGTTGAGAGATCTTGGCATATAGGTAACTGTGCAAATAACCTACTACGATGATCAAGACCAGAGTTGATGGCGATAATCACGATTTTGAATTTGGAAAACAAAAGCGCAACACTTATACTCCTGACTGTTGTATCCTTGCTAATGTCATGACCAATCATGATTTGACACATAAATTGACTAAAAACACCTATAATTTTGTGCCCAAGATGACAAAGCATGGCAACACAATCTTTCTCATGATTACTTGATGCAACTTGACCACTATACTTATTTAACTTGATCCCTTATGATTACCCTTTTAATGACGATCCTTCATGACAATACACTTTGAATTATGACAAATAGACCCCTCTAGACCATATCAATCATGAAACTAAGACTGATATTTACAGAAATGACCTCAAATGAATAGTAAGACAAAAATGACTGAGATTCCTATAATATAGGACCCTAACTCATATGCAAATTGTTATATGCCATTCCCCCCACAAAGATTAATTTTCATTGAAGGTTAAGAGAACAAGATAATATTTGTTTTGGACTACAATAACATTTGAACCCTCGAAATAAAGATTGTAATCTAATCCCAGGAAGGCATCCCTGGGAAACCCACCCAGTGGATGAAATATCTCTGTAGGGTCATGTTTTTCGGCTTGTTTGCTATTTCCTTCAGAGACTAGTTTCCATTGAAGATTGAAAGGACGAGACAAGTTTCACTCTTGATTACAAAAACATTTGAAACCTCATCTTTGCCCAACATTCGGCTTGGAATAAGCGTTCCTTAACCGTGGTCTTATTTTTCTTTTATTAACTTTTATTACATGAAATTTTCCACTAGGGCTGTTACAGAACCCTCCCCCTTGGGGAACACCATCCTCAGTGTTAAACCACACAAATACCTCAGAAAAACCACTGAAAAGCAAACACACTGCCTATGGATCTTTATAACTTAACTCGTTGCAGTATTTACAATGAAGAACCTGCTCAAAAGAAAAACATCATGACAACATGACAAGATAATAACCATACCACTTATTGGAGCTTTATAACTTAGCTCATGGTGGTATTTACATCCATATACATATACATATAAAAATATCAAAACATCAACAAAACATATGTCAAACATAAACTAACATCAAACCAAAACTGCTTTGCCTCAACCGACAAACAATGAAGGATATAGGGCTCGCATCTGATCTGCCATCTCCCATGTAGCTTCTTCAGGCCCAAAGTGCTTCCACTACACTTTAACTTGCTATATGGATCTGTTCTTGAGCATGAGATGTTTCCGTTGCAATATGCATTGAGGCTTTGGCTGGAACTCTCCTTCTTGCTCCACTTACAATACAAACCAATCAATAACATGATCAACATCCTTTATATACTTCTTAAACAATGAAATATGGAAAACATAATGGAATTTCACTGTTGGAGGTAGTGCAAGTCGATATGCCAATGGTCCAATCCTCTCAAGGATCTCAAAAGACCCGCAATACTGTGGTGCCAACTTGTCACATGAACCAATCCTCAAAAATCTTTTCTTGTGCTTGATGCACAAATACACATGCTCCTCAACATGGAACTCTTTGAACACCCTGTGCTGATCTACATAACTCTTCTGTCTATCATGTGTTTCCTTTAGATTCTTCTTTATAACTTGCATTTCTTGCTCCATGTCTGTCAACATGTCGGCCTAATAAGTACCTTGTTTACTGGATCACTCCAGCTGATGGGAGTGTTACAACTCCGTCCATACAATGCCTCGAAAGGACTCATCCTCAATGACTCCTGATAACCATTATTGTATGCGAACTCAACCAATGGAAGATACTCCTCCCATTTCCTCTGCTAGTGCATCACGTACATCCTCAACATATCTTCCAAGATCCTATTGACCCTCTCTGTCTGACCATCTGTCCACGGATGATAAGCTGTACTGAAGGCCAAATCTGTACCCAAGCTTGAAAATAACTCCTTCCAAAATTTGGAAGCGAACTTTGCATCCCTGTCCAACACAATCTTCTTTGGAACACCATGTAGTTTCACTATCTCTGTGATGAACACCAGTGCTACTTCACTGGCTGAATATGTAGTCTTCACCGGAATGAAGTGAGTTATCTTGCTCAACCTGTCAACCACGACCATAATAGAATCATGCTGCTTTACTGTCCTCGGAAGACCTGTGATGAAATCCATGTAAATGACCTCCATTTCCATTCCGAAATCGCAATAGGTTGTAGTAGACCACCTAGATGCTTGCATTCCGCCTTTACCTGCTGACAATATAAACATTTAGCCACGAACTCTGCCACTTCCTTCTTTAGATTCGGCCAATAGTAAAACTTCTTCACCGCCGTCAATGTCTTTTGATATCTTAGATGCCCCGAATACGGTTTCACATGAAACTCCCTCAAGATAAGCTTCTTGAGATCACTGCAATTCGGCACATAGATCTTGTCTCGAAACCTCACCAATCCATCTGCCGTGAGACGATAGTATGCATCTTGATCACATGTACTTGTACCTACACCTGTACCTGCACCTAAACCTGTACTTATGCATGTACTCTGCTGTAACATGTGCATGATCTCTATGTATTTTTCATCTCGCTACCCTACGTGCAAGATCTTATCCTGTAACTCTATCCCATAGGAGCTTATAGATGCTATATGATTTACCTGTACCTTCTTGCTAAGAGCATCTGCAACTCGGTTCTCCTTCCCTTTGATGTATATGATCTCGAAGTCAAACTCACTAAGGGTAGCCAACCATCTAGCTTGCCTGGCATTTAGATTCGGCTGGTCAAACAAATACCTCAACCCACTATGATCACTCATCAATGTAAACCTCCTGCCTAGAAGATAATGTCTCCACATCTTCAATGCATGTATAATCGCTGCTAGCTCAAGATCATGTGTTGGATAGTTCTGCTCATGCTCATTCAGTTTCTGTGACTCATAACACACTACCTGTCATTCTTGCATGAGAACTCCACCAAGTCCCCTCTTGTAAGCATCTATACACACTACAAACTCCTTGTCTGGATCCACAATCTTTAGCACTGGTGCATGTGTCAACAACTGCTTAAGCTGCTCAAAACTATCTTCACATTCTGCCGTCCATTCAAACTTCTTACCTTTCCGCTGCAATGATGTGATAGGATATGCAATGCGTGAGAAGTTCCTAATGAACCTCCTATAGTAACCTGCCAATCCTATGAATGATCTCACTTCATCTACATTCTTAGGAGTTTCCCATTCCATGATGGCCCTTTTTTTCTGGATCTACTGTTATGCCATCTGCAAATATTTGTCACTGTTTGCTCAAGAGAAGTGATGCACATGGATTCATGTATTTTTGGACTCCATGCTGACTATAAATTGGCTCTACAATATTATTGCTTGTAGGAAGACAATTATTTTGCCTATTTTGGAGGAAATCCAAATAATCATTGACTCTCTCATCTCTTTCTCTTGTTCTCATATATACAGGGAAAGGAATCGATCAGGGAACAACCTTTCCAAAGAAAGACTTAGTATGGAAAGAGGTCTATGGGGTATAATTGAATGAGTCAATGGACATGTTTTTGAGTACTATCATCGACCATATAGGGACACACATATCGAGGTACAACTACAAAATAAACTTTATTTTGGAAATTTCCAATTTTCCCTCCACTTGTTTTCTTTGATGTCTATGGTTAGAGGTTCTTACTATCAGCATCCTTATAGTTTTTTGGGCTAAACTATTTATGCCACTCTACGAACTGTTATCAACAATATATTTTTTGTCGTTTTTGCATCTTTTTTTATTATTATCAACAATGTTGTAAAAAATGTATAGACTTCACCTTTTCTCTATGTGAGATTTTTTGAAAACATTTGCCACTTATGGGGTGGTTAATGAATATACACCTAATATGTATATGCATAATGCAACTTTCAAATATATTATATGAATGAAATTGCAGTTTTTTCTCGAGAAACAAAAATTCTTGTGATGAGCAATATAATTTATCTTACTTGTATATTAAGTTACCTTTTATTTAAAGATTTAATCTAAATAGTTTATTTTTTTACTCTTTTTGGGTGACATTTTTTCCAATCAATTTATCCAACATCCATTTAAAAATTTAGAAGAATTATTGAAATATCATATATTAGTTATTGAAATTGCAAAATTCAAATACAACAAGTGTTGTAGGGTAGCTTAGTCCCTCCCACTCGAGTTAGAAATTATGGTTAGGAAAAAATGGCATAAAAAATTATAACTTACATTGGTCAATGCTAAATTAATATTGGCTAATAGGCAAATCAAATCCCATAGTCTTGTTTTGGTAGGAACTAATAAATTGAGAAGTGAAGTGGATAAATTAATTGCTCGCTTAAGGCACAAGGACTAGCATAAATTTTGGTGGGTAGTAACCACTAGTAGGTCTACACATTTACAATTTTACTCCTACATAAATGTTGAGGAAAACATAAATAATGGTGGAACTCCTAGTAAATATATTTATTTACATCTTATTCATATCAATTTTTTATTCAAAGACTTGCTTAAATTATGGTGGAAAGTAACTATAGTAAATTTGTTATTTACCTTAGTATAAATTATTTTCAAGGATTTTATTTTGCGATGGTTTTCTTCCAAAGTTTAGGAATAAAAAATCACTATACAAATATCTAAAAACCATGCATGAATATTGTAACCATATTCATAAATTATGGCATAAAATATGTGACGTAGTTATCCACATGGCATTATATTTTTGAAATGGTACAAAAATATCTTCACATTTATCTTCAAGTTATGGTCCAATTAGATATTTGAAATATATTTTTTCAATAACACTGAAAAATAAATATTTATTTTTCAAAGTCAAACATTATAAGTTGCATTGGCCAATGCTAAACTAATAGTGGTCAACAAGTAAATCGATTGCTAGAATCCCACCTTAGCAGAGATTCATAAGAGGATTTCCTCAAGTTTTGCACTAAAAAAAGAGGTTTGCATCTTGAGAGATTTGATCCCTCTTGAGGCTTGATAAATGCGAAATTAAGAGGGATCTAGGTTGGCGTAAGCATTTTGACTCGGTGTCGAGCGGCACTCTCCAACGGAGTATGGAAGAGATGTTGTAATGTCTCGTCATGTCCTATTATGTTATGTAAAAAAAATACTTTAAAAAACAAATTAAAAAAATTTATTGACCCATGGTATTCATGTTGAATATAGCCTATTTGAAGGGAGAAATACTACCTATATACATCTTAACTTTGGATAGCAAGAGTTGAGAGGGATCAAATCTCTTTTGACTCTAAAAGAGGTTTGCACCTCAAAGGATTTGATCCCTCTCAACGCTTGGTAGATCTAGGGTTAAGATGGATGTAGGATGGTGTTATGTAATGTAAACATTTTGACTTGGTCAAATTACATAAAAGCAAAAATAAAAATGATTAAATTAAAAGAATAAAATAAAATTAATAATTATAATCATTAATAATTAAACTAGCCTAGATCCATCTTAAGTACACATCTATTAAACATCAAGAGGGATCAAATCTCTCAAGGTGCAAACCTTTACTCAAGTTTTACACTAATAAAAAGGTTTGCACCTTAAGACATTTTAAGCCTCTTAGAGCTTGATTGTGTCGAGAGACACACTCCAACCCAATATGGAAGAGATGTAATGTCCTGTCCTATTATGTTATGTAAATATTTTTACCCAATCAAATTACATATTTTTTTTGTTTTTTGTTTTAAACTATAATTGTTAATTAAAACATTTTGACTTCATAAAATTACATAAAAATAAAATAAAGTAAAATAGATTAATAATTAGAATTATAGTTATAATTAATTAATAATTAAACCAACCTAGATCCATCTTAACTCCGGATCTACCAAGCATTGAGAGGGATCAAATATCTTGTGGTGAAAACTTATGTTAGAGTGAAAAAAGATTTGATTCCTCTCGACCCTTGGTAGATGGATCTAGGCTAGTAGATCGAGAGTTAATATGGATATAAGATGGTGCTTCCAGAGTTAAGATGGATCTAGGCTGGTGTTATGCTATGTAAACATTTTTCACTTGGTCAAATTACAAAAAAATAAAAATAAAATTATAATTATTAATTAATAATAATTAAAACAGTGTAAATCCATCTTAACTTCGGATCTATCAAGCACTAAGAACGATCAAATCTCTCGAGGTGCAAACATTTCCTCAAGTTTTGCGCTCAAAAAGGAGGTTTGCACCTTAAGTGATTTGACCCCTCTTCGTGCTTGTTAAATCTATACTTAAAATGGATCTAGATTAATTTAACATTCAAAAATATAATTTAAAAAATAAAACTTTACAATTTCATTAACAATTGCATAATCAAGGGGTGGCAGGAGCGGGAGGGGCTATCTTTCGCCCTGATGAACAAATAGAGACTCAATTTTCTTGGGGCTTATGGGTAGCAACCCACAACAAATCTAAATATCTTGCACTTTGGCAAGGACTGGAATTGGCAATTGAAAATAAAATCACCAAAGTATCAGTGTTTGGAGACTCAATGATAGTAATTTGCCAGGTGAGGAAAGCTAGGGGAATGTCAAACTCAAACCTCCCTCCTATTTTAAAAATGATTGTTTTACTCTCTCTGAAATTTGAAAAAATTGAATTTTTTAATGTGCTTAGACAATTGAACACAAATATTAACTCATTGGCAAGCAAAGGTGCCACTTTGGAATAGGGGACCTTAGAAGTGGATCAAAGAGTGATAACAATCTCATATATCCCATGATTTATAGGAGAAATAATGAAGTCCTAAGTTCCACCAAAAATGACTCATGTAGTTGAATAAACGAATTGGTTTCCATAGAGGAAGTTGACCATATACATTATACCCCATGTAATCATATTTTTGTCAATAGTTCGAGGTTAAGAGTGGATCGTTGGCTTGCATTAACTCCCCAGCCTTGGCACATTATGACAGAGTACCCCTATCTTTTTCATTTTTACATTTGGTGATTTGATCTAGCTCCATGCAGGCACAAGTGACAACTAAGTTTAGCATATCAAGGTAGGATGGAAGTTACACAAGAGAGTGAGCTTCGACTTTGCAATTGCATATAATCCTCAATAATATGAAGTTAAACTCATTCCAACTCTATATTAGTTGGTTATCATTCCAAATAATTCACTGTGACATAAGCATGGATTTAGAGGCTTTGGAATTTAATGCTCCAGGGTGGCGGATCAGAGGGATACTTGGTTATATATGGCACAATGCAGCTCACCTCCGATCCCGCTCTGCATTATGTAAACACATCCATGAGCAGAGGTGGTCATTATTTCTTAGCTTTAGTTACGAGGAGTAGCAAAGCCCGATTGTTGTAGCACAAGGGGAATTGTCTCGTGAAGGAGAATTGGAAAAAATGAACTATCTCCTAGAAAGATTAATAGAGTCATTTGAAGGGCTTCTGAAAACTTTGATTCATAGGGGAATTACAGAGGAAAAGGAACAAATGAAATTCCAGTTGCTTATGAATACCAAAGATGAATTATTGCAAAGCAAGTTGGAAAAGTTTCGATCAAATATGTGTATTGAGTTGGCAGTCATGAATATCAGGGTGGGAGAAATAGCGGAAAAATTCAACAGCGGAGTTAAGTCCAATTTGGAAGCATCTAGGACTAGTGAGGGTCAAATGCAGAAAAAAGGCTAGGAATGCTTGATGCACATGAATAGTAGCCTCAGGATGGCAATGCAGTTGTGTGGATATGTTGGCGATGAAGGGTTACTCCTTGTCAGATAATCTATTAAATTTGAAGTCTTCTAATATTATGTAGATACATACTATTATTAGGAATTTTTTATAGAGTCTATAACATGCTATTGTTTAGAGTTGTTGGAAAATTTTGCCATAAGAAGAAATACTTTATATTTGGGGCTTTTGAATACAATGTAGTTTTGGAATATGAAGCCTCTTGTAAGGGTTTTGGCCCAGACTCCAAATTTTTATTATAATACCAAATCCCCACCCATTTCTCTGAAAATAAAAATTACATAATCAAATTTAAATAATTTCAAAAACTAATTTATTTAGACTTATCATTTTTAAAGATGCAAATAAAAATGTGCAAGCAAATGATGACAAAGAGTAACAAGAAAAATCAGAAAAAATCAAATCTTGGCCTTGCATCTCAATGTTCTTAACGAGCCTAGCACGCTACCTGAGTTTGAAAAGAGAAAGGTATAATATTTAATTAGTTTTTAAATTTGAAAAAACAAAAATGGAGTGGACTCAAGAGTCTCCTATACATGGTCAACAATCAAATACATGGTCAACTATATATGTAGGTAGGGGATATGGTCTACCATGTCCCACTAGAGGGACTTTAATCGTTTAAATCAATGTATTTAAGGGTTTTTGCTTGACTATAAAAAATGGTTTTGAAGATATATAAAAAAGGTGGCAAATGGAATATATGTTTATAATAATATTGTAGACAACTATTATAAATTCCAAATGGCTGTTAGGACATATGTAGAGGTGT
The DNA here is from genome assembly GCA_031772625.1 of Pinus tabuliformis. Classification (NCBI taxonomy): domain Eukaryota; kingdom Viridiplantae; phylum Streptophyta; class Pinopsida; order Pinales; family Pinaceae; genus Pinus; species Pinus tabuliformis. The sequence continues at coordinate 24,537,452 of CM062820.1, forward strand.
GTCCTTTTAAAGTTTTGTTTCTCCTTAGTAGGATTGGATGCACAAACGTAGTAGCAAGGTTGGCATTGTTATAATTTTGAAAACAAAATCTTTTGACATATGTTTAGGATCATTTTATAAATAGATTTAGATAAAGGAGTTCACATTTTTTTGAAAATGATGAAATTGAATCGACTGTGAATTTAAGAACTTGAATAGGAGCTCACACTTCTTGAAAATGATTTAATTTAAGGATAGGATCATGTTTATTTAATCAATTGTGATATTAAGAAATATAATAGAATTCTTTTATGGGATTGTGATAGTGAGAAGTGGAGCAAAATTTCTCACTCAAAAGAGGAACACTATTAGTAGGTTTCCTTGATAAGGAGAGGAGAGGGGATCCTTGACACATCATGGCCACATCATGGCCTTAAGTGTTGGAGTAAAACTCCTCAACAAGGATACAATGCTAAGGAGAGAAGAAGAACATGATTCCTCAATAGATAGAGGGAGGGGATTGTCTATAGGATTACAACACTTAAAGGTAGTAACTCACTCCAACCATAACTCAAGTTGTGTATTATAGTCTATAGTGGCCAATACCCCGCGTGACAAGTTATTTCCTATTATTGTTGATGCAATACACTCAGGGAGGTTTACATGTAGCATGAGTCTCTTGACATGGATTAGATCATTGTATTATTTTTCATCTATTTTGATGCTATTAGAGTGGAAATATTTGGGGGAATAAACTTGCAAAGTGTTTTGAACAGTAGGTTATAGTTTGTAAAATTTGGGTTTGAAACATTTCGTTGCCATTTTGAGGCATCAAATGTCGATTTTTTATATGTTTTAACCCGATACAATCAATTGTTGAAAACAAATTCTTAATAAAATGAAAAACATAGAATGGAAAACACACACATATAACCCAAATATTTTACCCTGGAAACCCAAAACGGGAAAACCAGAGAGATTTTTCAATATATATAGACACACACACACACACACAACGTGGCATCCATAAAACACCAATCCATTTACATTAGATTATAATACAATAATAGTTCCTTAATTAAAGTTACAAAACCATGGGCTAAACCATCATTTGTGACAAAACCACTAAAAACAAAAACCATGTGTTGAAAACCGCCAAAAACATATACAAAAACCGACAAAAAATTCTATTGAGGCCAATTCATGTAGGGCAATTCTGCCACACTGTAACCCACCACTCATTGCACCTGACACAAAGTAGAACACATGGGGGTAGTTGTGCAAGGAATACAACAAATACCTTACATTCTCCCACTTGTTGTTTTCTTTGCACACAGGGGATCACGAGAGTACATGATCAACAATCAAGGGCAATATTGCTTATTGTTTCTCTACATTAAGTGCTTATAGGTTTTGTTAATGAATCTAAAACATTCTTCAAAGTGTCCACCTTTTCCAATAACACCTTCTTATCTTAATAGTATCTCTCATAAAGCGATATTGATAACCAATATGATTTGTCTTAGAATGATATGTTGGCTTCTTCACTAGGAAGATTGTGCTCTTACTATCATAATCTATCATCACACCTCATTTTACCAACCTAATACCTAAACACAACATCTACAACCATAAAGCTTCCTTGTTTGCTTCAATGGTTGTCACATATTCAACTTTTGTTGTTGAGAGTGCCACTACAGATTACCTCTTGCTCATCCAATTGATTACTCCTCCAAATGGGTTAAATACATACCCATTTATAGATTTCTTATGATTCAGATCTCCAAGCCAATCTACATAAAAAAACAATGTATGTCCAACACTCTTTTCAATCTTGGTCTTTCCTTGGTAGCAAATCCATAACTCATAGTGCCACACAAATACTTGAAATCCCTCTATATTGTTATCCAATGCTCCTTCCCTGGTTTTGACATATAGTTGGTCAATACTCCCACTACATATGCAATGTCAAGTTTAGTACATACCAATGCATACATCAAAATCCAACCACATTGGCATTTGGAACACGGGTCGTGTTTTCTTCCCCTTCCCATGTCTTGGGACATTGTTTCACATATAATTTTATAATCACAAGAATAGGGAACTTTACAAATTTACACTCCTACATATTAAACCTTTGCAATACTCTCTCGACATATTTCCTTTGATTTAACCAAAGTTTCATGTTTTCCTAATCTCCTTTAATTTCCTTTCCCAAAATGAAATCAAGATCCGTTATGTCAAATTTAGAGCACAACTGAGTTTTCATTTCCCAGATGATTTCCCTGTGGGTTCAAATCAATGGCACATCATCCATATACAATACCAAATAAATAAGATAATCATCAGTTAATTTAAAAACACATAGTGATCAACTTTGCTCCTTGTGAAGCCAAGTCCCAATATATAAGTACCAATTTTTTTATACCACATCCTTGGTGATTACTTCAACCCATATATGGAGTTTTTTAGCCTACATGCTTTCTCTTTATTTCCCTTCACCGCAAAATATTCTATATGCTTCATGTAGATTTCTTTTTCCATATCCCCATGTAGGAATGTTGTCTTAATGTCCATCTCTTCCACTTCAAAATCAAAAGTAGCAACAACAAATAAAAGAAGTCTTATAGAAGTCAACTTTGAAACAAGACAAATGATCCCACCAAAGTCAATTCCCTCTACTTGGGAACAAACATTTGTTACTAACTGAGTTTTGTATTTCTCAACTTTGCATTCTACATTCAAATTATTCTTAAACACACATTGCTACCATTTGGATCTCTTCAAGTTGACAAATCCACCAGAGCCCAAACCCCATTTTTGCCTAAGGATGTCATTTCTTCAACCATGGCATTTTTACATAGTTTTCCATCCTTTAAATCCATTTCCTCCCGAGCATTTATAGGATCATCATCAATAATAAATAAATAAAATTTTGAATGGAAATTAAGTGGATTATACTTTTTTGGTTGCCTTCTTTTCCGAATTGATGTCATTAATACCAGAGTATTTGGTTCTTCTCCTTATTATTCATTTTCTTCTATATACTATGATTCATCATCCTTCAATTCAAACTCTATTTTATTTTGCTTTATCTCCCTTGGTAGGACATCATGTTTGACAACATCTTTGATTTCTATAAATACTACTCCTTGATTATACACAACCTTAGATTAGTTTATGGGTTCCAAAGTGGAGTATACCTTTTTGGTTGCCTTTTTTCCTGAACTAATCTCATCAATATGGGAGTATGTGGTTCTTCTTCATCTTATTCATTTTATTCCATATACTATGATTCATTGTCCCTCAATTCAAACTCTATCTTCTTTGTTTTTTTCTCCCTTGGTAGGACTTCTTGTTTAACAACATCATTGATTTTCTCAACACTACACCTTGACTATACACAACCTTCTTAGTTTATGGGTTTCAAATCTTATAAGCTTTTAGACCATCATTATATTCAATAAATATACACCATTTATATTTATTATCTAGTTTACCCCTATTATCCTTTCGAACATGTACCTAAGCATGACAACCAAATAGCCTGAGATGTTTAAGAGAAGGTTTCTTGCCAATCCATACCTGATGTAGAGTTTATTGTCCAACGCTAGTGAGCATGATATATTTACCAAGTAACACACAATATCCACTTCATATGCCCATAATTCTTGTCCTAAACTAGGACCACTAAGCATGCTCCTTGCTTTCTCCATTAATGTCCTATTAATCCTTTCTACAACTACATTATGTTGAGGTGCGTATGGAGTAGTATTATGACTTTTTATGTTGCACTTAATAATTCTTCAAATTCATTCCCAAAAAATTCTCCACCATTATCTATCCTCGTGTTTGGCACCAAACAATCTCCCCTTACAGTTTTGGAATGAAATGGGACCCTCTTTTTATTTTATTTTAAAACTTGTTGTTTTCTCTTAGTGATATGGAATCATGATTCATTTTCCCAGTAGATATTTTTATTTTTGTGTGATGATTATGCTAAGTTTGTTTTAAAATTTGACAAAAACTTATTTTCATTGAATCTATGATTATGATGGTGATCTTGAAATAACTTGAGGCAAAACCTAAATCTTAATATCCATGGGTTGATGCATGTCTTTTGCTGCTTGGATAAATTTATGCAACTTCATCCTTACGGAGTTATAGACATCACCTTCCTTGTGTTTTTATGAACAACCTTAATTACGTTGGAGATCTATTTGGTAAAAGTCCAAATATAAACCTAATGTTTTGAATATTTACTCTTATACACTTCCTTTGTTCTAATTATGGATTGAACTCATACTTATTACCTGATGTTTCTATATGTTATATGTTTTGGAATATGAATGATTTAAGTATCTCTTGTGGACTTTATTAGAATATGTCACAATGCATTTGTAGTCACTAAGGATGCATTTCTAGAATATGTAACAATGCATTTCTAGTATAGGGCATCCCCTCACAAGAATTTATAGTCACGAAGGATGCCACCTACAGTGTAAAAGGTATGCCAGTTCACTTCCTCAAAAAGAAATGCAAGGATTTAGTTTTCTTCCTTAGGTGTTTCATTACATGTGAGGGTTGATATGGCCTTGTGTTTCTATATCACCCACGTATTATGATAGTATTTATTGGGCATAAGTTAAACCTTCCGTTATATTTGCATAAAACCTTTCGAACATGGCCAAGTGTTATCAAAGGGATTGAAAAAATCTTGAGCGTAGCTTGTTCCATTATGGGTTGATATGTATACTTTTTAAACATCATTTGGAAAAAAACAAGGATTCCTGGGATATGTTCGAGAAGTAAATCCTACTAGGGTTTCACCAAATTCCTGAGAAGCTACTCCAGATTCCTATGTATCTCACGGCCCTGATGAGCATTCGGGCCCTGATAACCCCTATCGTTCAAATGATTCAGATTTATGTGAGGAAACAATGGGTAAAACCCCTAGTTTTTTGCATGCTTGTGTCAACCATAATATGGCAAAAAAAATTAAGTTTCAACATGTTGAATTAAAACCTGACTCTAAGGATGAAGTCGAGCCTAACTCTTTGAACAATAATAACCACTATCGACCTGCACACAAGAAAGAAAAGAGTCAGCGGAGTTTGGAACTTCTATCTCAAATTAAAAATAAGAAGGAATCTTGTAGAATCGCTCAAGATCGAGGAAATAAGTGTAAACAGGGCCCTGTCATAAGTGATTATGTCCATGTCCATGATCTCGAGGAACCCGTGTCGAAAAACAATCGACCTCAATCCGACCCTGATCATGAATTTGTGGATGATAATGTTAATGGTTAGGTTAGTGATATTGTTTTTAACTGTGATGACTATTTCGAATACAAGGCCAATTATGATAGATGTGTACAAAGCATGTATTGGCAATAAAGATATTCAGTTATTATTCCTTTCCTCGAGCACATGATCCACTAGCTCCAACAAGAAAATAATCAACTCAAGATGTTGAACCAACATAGAGCCAACCAAGGTGATAAGAAATATTCTGGACTAGAAGAGAAACTGCAGATGTGAGACACCGAGATAATTATTAAATTTGCCAATGTCAATGTTGTAATTACATCAAATTCTCAAAGTCAGAACCCTGCTAGATAAGATATTGTCAATTGCTTATTTTTGGGTCAGAAGATTTTCAAGGCATGCTTAAATATTTTATTTAGTTTATTAGTTTTAAAGGCAGCTACAAAATCTTAGATTCCATAGCTACCTTATTTTGATAATAATGTCAATTATTAATTCCATGCTCCTTGATATGTAATAAGTGTGCATTTTATTCTGGAAATTAGTATTAGTTATGACGACGTCGATTCCAATGGATATGGTCCAATGATTCCAAATTGTCTTGGCATACTGTGTTAGTTATTTATGCCATTTTCCTTTAAACAATTTTGATTCGACCCCAAGTGGTCATGATAATAAGATTATGATCCTAGTTTCTTGGAAATAGTTTTATTTTTGGTGATTTAGTTTTATACATCGAGAACTCATTTAACATATAAAAAGAGCCTCGAGCTTTGCGAAAAGGGGAGGAAAGATGGTGATTTAACCCTGGTTACTATAAATGTTGATTTTGCTCAAACGATTTTGACTGATCAAGACCTAGTTGCATATGTTATATAAAAATGCATAGTTGACAATGAATCTCTTCTGATTTTTTCGAGAGGGAAATTCTAGAGGTTTAATATTGTTATTTTCTCACCATGATTTGGAAATAAACAACAATTTATTTACATCTTTCCTTACAATATTGATTATGTTTTAAATATATTTGATCGTATTAATCTTTTAAGGCTGTTGTTTTAAAATATAATCTCGATCTCTACATTACTCAGATTCGAATTCTTACAGTGTCTTTTGGGAATTCAAGTTATCCTAGTATGTGATTTATAAATAAATGAGATTCATACCTTGGTCGTGATAATTTCTATGTTTCATATTATCTTTAATTTCTTACTTGTTGAACAATTTCAAGCTTTTAAGTGTTGAAAGATTCATTTTTCAAAGGGAATTATTATGGTCATTTGATTTTCCTCGGTTAGGATAGTATTAGATAATCATATACATCTATATTTGCATTGATTCTTGATTTGACATAGAAAGACAAATTCAAACTTCTATGCATCTATTTAAAAGATAAGGGTATTATATGATTGTAATTTTCTGCCTTTTATGAAAAATCACATTAAGAATGAATTGCATTTAAACTATAATTTCATTTATACTTTAAATTAGTTTATATACAGAATACCTTACATTATATGAAAAAAATATAAAGCATTCTTTCACATTATTTTTCCAGTTACATAAGTTTTTGGTTACTTCCCTTTGTATTATGTGTAAATTATTTCTTGTATAATTTGTGTATAATATTCTTTATTGTACTTTAACATTATACCTTAGTAGCATAACTACTAACTCTATTATTGTACCATATTAGACTAGCTAGGTTAACATGTAATTTAGATATATTAACATAAAACGTTGACTTTCAGTCCATGTACATATAACCTTAGGATTATATTAGGATTTCCACACTCTTTTTTCTTTGCAAGAAGAAAATATTCACAGGCTAACGGAGCCTCAAAACCCGTCGAGAGTGGCTATTTAAATGACTTAGGTTGTGTGAAGAAATTTGGTCCGAGCCACATCCCCTTGTTGACATATGGTCCAAAAGGCCCATCAATGCCTTATCATCTTCTCTTTCCAGTCTTCCATGAGAGCCTTGTACTCTTTGAATTTGTCAAAGATTTCAAATTTATTCCTAAGAAAATAGATCCATGTATTCCTCGAAAATTCAATTATAAAGGAGACAGTACACAAATTTACCTAGTGAAAGAAATGATATAGGTCCAAACACATTATTATGCACCAACTATAATATTCCCTCTGCCCTTGTAGCGTTAGAGGAGAATCTTACCCGATTTTAGTACCCATATAAACAATGTTCACATAAATAAAAATCCAAAGAGAAATTAGACATACCTTCTTACCATTACCATGTAAACTCAAAGGCCTTTCTCTTCAATGTGTCACAATGTTTGATTCCAAAACATAGTCTTTTCTCTAGAGGTTTTAAGAGTTTTTCCTTCTTCAACTACACTCTTAGGAACAACATAATTGTTGTACAGATCAGTAATAGTGCTTCGCAACAACTTATACAATGTTCCAATACAAAATCCCCTCAACAATACTATTGCTCCTCGAATCATTCCATAGGTATCCTTTTCAAACATTATTTTTACACCTGCATCACTAATCTTGGTTACAAAAAATAAATTTTTAGACAATCTCGAGATGTGAAAACACTAGGGAGTGTTCTAATTGCTCCACATATGAGATTCGACTTAAATTTTCCTTGTCTTATGATCCTGGATATCAATTCATCTCCTTTGAAAGCGTCACTGCCATCATATATTTCATACTCGCAAAACCACTCCTTACTAGGAAGTCATGTGAAAGGATGCCCCTAAGTTGACCAACCATGCTTGAAGATACACATGTGTACTCGAATAAGTGAAGTACACATCCCCTCCTTTATATGAGGAGGTTTTTTCTTTTAAAGAAGGATCATCCTTAGATCCCTTCCATTTCTCTACAATTTTGGATCTATAGACTTTCTTGTAATGGCCTTCTTTTCCACGTCTCCAACGTACATTTACAATTTTTTCCAAGAGATTTAGATCTTCCCCTAGATTTAGATGTCCCACTCAATTACTTATTTTTATTTCTATTCTAGGGGTGTCCTCATACAAACAAGGCATTTGTGTTCTCGTTTTCCCTATTTTTTCATATCATCTCCTCTGATAATAAAAATGAAATTATATCGTCGAAACTTAAAGTAATTGCATTACTACCTATGGTAATAACCAAACTATCCCACAAGTCTGGTAAAGAACACAACAAACTAATATAATTATCTATGTATAGAACCACAACATTAACAAGTAATAATTGACTTACTGCAATATTGAAGGCATTTATCTCTCTCTCTCTCTCTCTCTATATATATATATATATATATATACACACATCAAACACAATGTATAGAGCATGGAGGTAGTTGTGTAATGATTACAACACATGGCCAACAATTTTTGGGGTCAAAATTTCCTAGCTTATGTGAAGAACCCTTGAGTTGATCTACACTTAGAGGCCTTTCCAATAGTGCAAAAATCATGTCAATTGGAGTTCGTATGCAAATATTATACCTACCATGTTGACCACCATGGTACAAGAGGATGCCATGTCATCCCCCATTACTTGTGCATATGGGGTTAGTCACGTGTGGACTTTCAAGAATATTCTAGAACATCAAAATTATAACTCTAATTGAGGGTTGAAGAGGTTAAAGCCTTACACCTAGATGGCTATCGAGAAATGTTAAATACCAGGCCGCTAGGAGGAGAAAATGTTCTATTCTATGTCATTGTATTTGTTCCATAGATGGGCAGAGGTTGTAGGAGTGAGAAGAGTGAGTGTCAAATAGAGTGGGATAAGATTCTATAGTAGTCCAAAGGAAATACATGCAGTTTGTACCCATACATGTATTTGATATGACTTCCAAATTTGCATAAAAAAAGGCGTTCATCTCTTAAACATTAGCATAACCAAGTCCCATTTTTTGTATTGCCTCAAAATATTCTCCATGTCCTTGGTAGACCAAAGTACAATGTTTTTCCACTCTCTTTTTTTGCATGATCTTTGTCGTAGATTGTGGATTTGTTGTCGAAACTTGTGACAATTGATGTCGTAGTTATTTATTTATTTATTTTCATGTGATCTATATAGTTTGAAGGTAGTAGGTGAAATGGGATCATTTTAGAACTTGAAGGAAGTCATAAAGTAAAATTACCCAAGGCACTTAGGCACGTGACTAACAACAAAAAAGAATATCTAGCGATGGTTCAAGGAATCTGGCTCCTCAAGGAAATTGTGCAGAGAGGTATAATCATTGTCAAGGATTCTGTCATTACCATAGGATCATTAACACTTGGATACTCCCCTCCTCCCTGGTGTTTGATTGCATATTTCACAAAATAGTCTTACTTCTTCAAGATTTTAGCCAAGTCCATTAATTTCATGTTATACAAAATATAACGCTCAAGTTGATTAGATGGTTAATTGATGAGCCTTGAAAGAAGATGGAAACCTTCAAACATGGACAGGGGTGGTGGGGGGAACAATTCATCTACACCTCAATTGCGTGCTCATTATAAGGGCTCGAGGAGATATTATGTGGGTGGAAATCCTCTCCCAAAGAATAAGCACATGGTAACCAAAGGTGATTGGCACATTTATTACGGGGATGTTGGGTTGTTTTATTGATCATCAACAAGGATATATGAAGCATCTATTCATCACATCAATGCCATTATGGATCATATTTATGAAGGTCATTTCGATTGTAATGGCTTGAATGACATCACTTCCTCTATCCCTTTATACTTACCTTGTGAGTGGCTATTCAGGGAATTCACATTGGTTGACCTTCCCCCTTTTTGTCTTGCAATGTAATTAGATTGGACCTCATTCCTCTTACCTCATTCTTTGTTACAAAATTATCCTTGAGAAGAGATACATTAACTTGATGCAAGTTCTCTATGAGGAATTGATCTTGGGTTTGCTTGTGTGTTAGGTAGTTATGGAGGGGTACAACTACTAATCACCAGTTATGGGGGGTGTACATGAGGTTTATAGCACATTGAAGGTTGTTCATTACCATTGGGGTAATATAGTTTAGATGACAATACAAATTGAGTGAAGAAAGTAATGGCGGGAGTAAGCCAACCCAAAATTTTCCAAAGTCGTCAAGAAGTAGGAACACTTCTTTGTGGATTTTGTGAAATATATTATATCATTCTAACACTAGGAAGAGGGGGCTATGGATACACTACTTGTTTTCAGAAGAAAAATCAATGAAGTTACTATGAGTCTTTCTTATGTCCAATACCTTCTTGCTTGTTTGGATGGATTTGTAGATCCCTTCCCCAAGATACTCTCAGGTAGTGCCATAGACCATTTTTTTTGTTTTAACAATAATGCGATTTTTTGTATTAGATCAAACTCTATGCCTAGTTCATGACAAATACATCAAGAAATACATCATCATATGTTTAGGTCTTTTAGAATGATCTTTTATATCCAAAATCAAAATTGTCCGCTCGAGAGGTACATTATTCACACAAACAAAGGGGGGGTAGTTTGAGGTGAATACCTTCCAATAGAGCTCCAAAGTAATTTTTTTTTTTTTTTTATAGTACATACACCCCTAATTTATGGTTTAACTTGATGCTGAATGACTTATCATTGGAATTATTGCTAATGAATGAAGGATGGTCTTAAGTGGCCATTAACCATCAATTCACCAAATTTTAGATCACATCCCAGATTGGCCCATCCATCTACTTCCTTATTATTGCCTTGTAGTATGTGCTTATAACTCATAATTGGAATATGTTTTGTTGCCTTCTTGACACTTTTTAAGAGATTATCCAAAAGCTCATCGCTCGGAGATGAATCTTTAACGATGTGCTGAATGATAATAAGAGAGTCCCCCAATACAATGAGAGGGGAAACCTGCTTTTCTTTGGCAAAGAGGATGCCTTGTAGTAAGTCATATGCTTTTGCCTGATTATTTGTCATCTTTACCAAGCCCCATGAGTACTCTAAGTCTTTTTTTTCAATGGAACCACAGATAACCCCTCCCCCTCCTACCACCCATAACTAGTGCCATTGATCATTAGTCCATAAAAAATACCTAATATAAATCAATATTTATTATTCGAGAAGATATAAACATTACATTGTGTTAATTCAATGTTTGATTTTATGTTTTGTTATTTTAACTACATCCCTCCAACCTTATAAGCATTGTAACTCATGTGAAAATCATCAATAAAAATATTCCTAAAATTCTTAAAAAAATAAAATCAAAATTAATTTAAAAATAAAGTATCATATTTATCACGTTAAAATTAATAAATAAATTTGATAATTAAACATAAATTTTAATTTACAACAAAATTCATTTTTTATAAGTTAATATTACATTAGATATGATTATATTATTTATCCAAAAAAAACTTGAACCCAAAGCTCTGAAGACCAAAGTCCTCTCTCAAGGCCATGGCTCACCTTAATTTACAACTAATCTCAAATAAATGAAAAATACAATTTACATAATTCCTTTAACAAAGATTTTAAAAATCAAATGTGTTTGTTTGATGCAGCCAAAGTAATTTTAAAAATCAAACTATTGCTTTTGATATAACAAAAAGCATTTTTAAGAATAAAATTATTACTATGGATATACATAAAGTAATTTTTAGAATAAAATTATTATGTAAAGAAAGGTGATTTTAAGAATCAAAGTATTATAGTAAAAATATTATTATACGATTTTTTTAAGAGTATTGTTTTATTTTTAAATTAATATTTCAGTTTAAATATTAATTTAAATTGGAATTAATTTAAATGGCATATAATATTTTTGAAAAAGTTGTCTATACCATTAAATTATTAATTTTGATGTGATCAAAAATAATTTCAAGAATAAAATTATTGTTAGCATGTAATTAAAAAATTAATATATTATAAAATGGGTAAGTTTTTTTTATTTTGACAATATTTACATCATTAATTTTTATTTCTTTTATTTTATTTTATCATGGTTTATGGTGAAAGTGACCTCTCAAGTTCTAAATGCAACAAGTTGTTAACTCTTATTTATTTTTGAGTGCTTTTGATAAATTAAAAGGGTTTTTGATTGATTTTTACTAATGATAGTTCAGATAATGTAAACCTTGATATAGTTTCGGCAACAACCTTCATCATTTAGCATATTAGCCAACTCAGAAGAGAAAATTCACCACCTCATTTTTGTTCATTAGAGCCTCAATACGATTTGGTGTTGGTTGGACCAACCCCAAAATAAACATAGATCATGCTAGAGAGTAATGGATGGATTGAAGTGATAGGCAATAGAGAGCGATTGTATGCATCAAGTATTTTCTGCGAGAGAAGACTCCATTTTGTGAATGTAATGTTGAACTTTTGATTTTATTAATGAAAGTTGCAGCACTAGTGTTCCAATTAATGATTGCATGTATAATGTGGTCTTAGCATTATAAGTCTTTCATATCCTAAGTTAGTTGAGAGGGAACCTTAACCTAGTCAACACTACCAATTTTTTTAGGTTCAACATAGATAGATATAATTATGTTTTACAGCTCCGTTTTGGATATTTTGCATTTGATTGTAATAATCTATACCAATTAGTTGTTATAATCTGTATCCAGAATACTATAAACACTATGTTCATTGGTTGTTTATAGATTAGATATTTTATATCCATTTGTTGATGGTGCTGGATCCGCCAACACGTCAGGGGATCTCCCCAGTAAGAAGTCCCAATTAGACCTCAGACCGTTTCGTGTAGGAGTCCTAGCAATGGGTCGTATGGTAATGCCTTGACCGCGATTTCGCATAGAGGCAACTAAGATAACTCTGTTGGTAGCAAGGGTGTGACATATGCAGTGAGCCAAGGAAGGTGCATGAGAGGTTCTAACACACGGGGGTTGAGATTAGTGCACCCCTTGGAAACCTGTGATAGCATAGAGTTAATAAGGGAACACACGAGCAAAGATGCATCACAACATGGAAGGCAAGTTAGCTAGCAATCCAAAGTGATGGTTAAACCAACAACACATTTCAGAAAGATTCATACATACATACATAAAAAGCTATACATGCATGCGTAAGCAAAAATACATATATCATTTAGAGTAAACCAGATAGCATAGAATACAATACAACATATGCATGAAACATGTTGGCTCTTGTTATATTAAGAAGTGTAAGTTCCAGTCATACAATACATCCATGTCCAACCACTAGTTCCGACAACGAAACGTTACAGCAACAACCGCCTGCTCCTCCAAAGAAATGTACTAGCTCTGCGCAGTGGAGAAGCCAATGCTTGTTAGGATACTGTCCAAACTCTCTCCAAGATAGTCTTATCAGAAGCTTGGCTGACCAAAAGCCCATACAATGAGTTATGAGGGACTATTTATAGCAAAGGGTGGGGTGACCCTTGACATTCCCCTTTGTGACAGTTCATCTACCCTCATGACTCTTCATCTACTCTATGACTGTTACATCCAACTATCGACACTTGAACTTACACTTGACAAGACGTTACATTACAATGCACATGTACCCATGTGAGACAAAATGGCTTGAGAAAGCCATGCTAGACATCACTATGACTCGGACAATTGTTGGAAGACCAACTCTTCGACATCTTCATTGTGGTTGACAATAGTGTACTGATGCCAAGATCGGTAGTCCGCGATGGTGTCCGTGTGCTCCAAGGTGACATCTTTCTGGAACCTGACTCTTGCCTCCATAACATCTGGGTACACTGCTTGGGCTCCTCTGTCCAACTCGTCTGAAAGCATGCACATCATTGTCTTCAATGCGGCCAGGCCAACAACATACTTGTGCATGATTTCTGCACTAATGGGAAAGTCTAGGCTGGTGGCAATGCGCATCAACTCGTCAAAGTACGAGTCAAGATCTAGTCGGACTTGTGCCTTTGTCTTCACCTGGGTGAGAGTCCCAATAGATGGGATCGCATGTACGTGCACCACAACATCCATACTCTTGAATACATGTGCATGGGAATCCTGTATACCAGTGTTGAGCTGCGTGAGCTCTTCATAGTTCTAGATTTGACTCCAGATACGTGCCTTTAGCTCGACCGCTCTGGGCTTCATCATCTTAGGCAAGTTAAGCGGGGCTCCCTTGTATCTCATCGTCCAAGTTTGCATGTGATTAACAACAGCATGCACGTTCGCCAAGATAAGTGCTCTTCTAACACATCACTGCTGCCATCCGTTGAGATGGACGACTGCCTTGTGCACGGTACCAAACTTGGAATACAATGCCCGCATGACTATGTCAAGGGACAAAACTTCATCTAGTATTTCCTTCTTCAGTTCTGCTCGGGTAGATGCTGTAACCAATTCTCCTCCTTGCTTGGACGTTTGTAGTTCCTTAGCCATTCGCTCATTCTCAGCTATCAAAAAGTGAACACTTGAGCTAGTGGCTTCGACATACACTCTGGTAGCATCGGCCAAGGATGCTGGATGTTTGCGCATGTCAGACATGATCACTCGTTCCTCAACTTATGTAGGAGATGTATGATCATCCAGAGTCGACACTCTGCGAGACTGCACAACTCTATGTTGAGACTCATCGAATGAGATGTTGTGCATCTCTCCTTCTGGTTGATCTCCAAGGATCTTAGTGCCTCCTTGGTCGCTTGAGACTTTCTCATCTTCTGGATGCGGTGAAGTGGGTAAGTCGACCTCTTAGTGATGAGGCATGAGGTCGATGTCTTGTTCCAATTCCTGTTGCTCCATATCCGTATCCAACTGTTGAAGTGCCTGCTCTATCTCATGAGTGAAGTCTTGCTCTTGCGACGGTTCACCCTGTCTGCCTGATGCCAGCTGTTCTAATGAGTCCTACCTGTATGGGTGCTGTTTCATCCATCTGCACATGTTGCGCCCCCTGTTGTACATGTTGCTGCCGTGCTTCCCTCTCCTATTTGCGTATCTCTTGTTTTGTTAGGTTGATTTGGTTCCATAACATGTTCCTTCCATAGTTGATCCTTCAACTCATGCAACTCCTTCTTCGTCTCTTCCATCCTCCGTTTCTCCCTCTTCCTTTGCATGATTCACTTATCGCGTTGTTGCCTCTTCGCCTCTATAGCCATAACTACTTTCTCTACAAGTGCATTTGCTCGGAACTTGCAGCTTTTCTCTGTTGGAAATAGCAACAAGAAATGCTAAAAATAGGATTGCTATAAATAACAGTTCAGGTACCAGTGTTGGACATAGCAACAAGGAATGAAAAAAATAGAAATGCTAAAAATAGCATTGCTATAAATAGCATTTCGGGATAGATTCCAATTTTAATTAGTGCCTAAATTAAAATTGAGAATTAAAATTCGAATTTAGTCTCACTAGCTGTTTGAAAAATAATTAATTAATTCATCTTGAGTTAATTAGTTAGAGAAAATCAAACATGAAGTCTATGTGAGGACATGCAACAATTATCCCATTGATTGAGGAAGTTATCCATTGACTAAAGGAGATCAGGATGAGTTGTACTTTGAGTTGTAATTAGTTAGCTTAGTTAACTGAGTTAAGTCCAATTAGATTAATTCAAATAGTTTGTTGAACTAATTGTGAGTTCAGTTAGTTAATGCTTGCATGCATGTAACTGCTGCACTTCAGATAACTGAATATTATCTCATAAATAACTCATGCATGTCAGTTCAGTCAGAGACCCAGTTGAGATCAGAGGAAGGGACAATGTACTATCAGTTGGAGGATTTTTCCTATATAGGAAACTCATCCATACAGAAGGAATTATCTCCTTCAGGTTTGTGCAGTTATTTTTGAGCCAAGTGAGCAGTGTGAGGTGGGAATTCACACAAGTGGAAGCACTGGACCCCAGGAAAAAATGTGCAAGGAAATAGGAGGCTTGGAGGGCAGAGGAGAAGGTTGTGAGAGCCTTTGACTGTCTATGAGCAGTATTGTTTGATTGTAGAGAGAGCAGGATAGCTTGAGAGCTGATTCTTTTTGTAACTTGAACAAGATTTCCACTTGTATGATAATACATAGATTGGGGTTTTAGGCTGAGGCTTTCCGAGGGTTATTTCTTCTATGTTATGTGTGATTGATTTCTCATTCTCAGTTATATGTGTTCTCATTGGTCTTGCTCAATTCGATTAAGCTTCAACAAAGTTTGTTGTAGAAGTAGATATTATATTTTTCTTTAGTCTATTGCATAATCTATTGATCTACAGTGGAAATTCTACATGGTATCAGAGCAAAGGTGATCGAAGCAGTGAACAGTGTACGAAGAAGAAAAATCGAAGAAAAAAAATTGGGCCGCGAGTTTTCAGAGCAGATATGAAAATTTTTGCGCAAAATTTTCATAAACAAATAGCAGATCTGGATTCCTTGCGGAAAAATACCCAAATTCAAAAAAAAAAATCGGCTGAATCGGAGTTCGGATGAGGTAGATATCGCTGATTTAAAATCAACTTTTTCCAGATGCGGGAAAGATGAAACAGATTGGTGTGCTAGCCAAGAACCTGTATGCACTTGAGGTACAAGATGCATGCAAAGCCTTGAGGAGCAAGGCAAAGGTTAGATACCTGGTGGTTGAGAGGGAGAGTACATTACCTCTCAACATGCAACGCCAGAAGAAGTCTCAGATAATTGTGGAGGAGCCACAATTGGTGAAGCAGCTTTAGAAGGTTGTGGAGCAGCTACAACTAGGGAAGCCGAGAGGAGATCGAGTGGAGGCACTTACTCATGTAGAGACCTCCAGTAGGGGGTAATTTTGAGCCAAGTGGGCAGAGGGATCACATGCATCCATACCTCCATGTAGGAGGTGGGGCGATGTGGAGTGATAGTCCCAAGAAGACTGGAATAGGGGCAGGATCATTGAGGTACCCAACCTCTTTGATTAGACCTTGCTACGAGAGCCCCGATGAGGAGTAGCAGGACTGGCTGAGTGGGTAGAGACAGATGCGGATGGAGCGGTAGAGAGAGCTACAGTGCAAGAATCCCAAGACAGTGCAAAGCTAGCACGCTGCAACAATGCAAGAGGCACATGAATGTTACACCAGTGCAGGATGGCATAGAGAGGCATGCAATGGTGCGAGATGAATGGAGTGTCGTAGTACATCAGAGGTCACAAAGGGAGAACTTGTCAGCAACAGAGGGAGCTTCAACATCAAAGGGTGTTTCTAGCCCAACAGAGAGGTCAGCTGGGAGATTTTTTTTGTTTCTAGAGTTGCTGGAGCAATAACACTTGGGAGAAGTGTTGCATGCAGAACATTCCAAAGGTTCAGGATCGGGTTTGAGTTGAATGCTTTTCTTGTTGAGAAGGAGTGTTGGAAATAGCAACAAGAAATGCTAAAAATAGCATTGCTATAAATAGCAGCTCGGTACCAGTGTTGGACATAGCAACAAGGAATGAAAAAAATAGAAATGCTAAAAATAGCATTGCTATAAATAGCATTTCAGGATAGATTCCAATTTTAATTAGTCCCTGAATTAAAATTGAGAATAAAAATTCAAATTTAGTCTCACTAGATGTTTGAAAAATAATTAATTAATTCATCTTAAGTTAATTAGTTGGAGAAAATCAAACATGAAGTCTATGTGAGGACATGCAACAGTTATCCCATTGATTGAGGAAGTTATCCCTTGATTAAAGGAGATCAGGATGAGTTGTAATTAGTTAGCTCAATTAACTGAGTTAATTCTAGTTAGATTAGTTCAAGTAGTTCGTTGAACTAATTGTGAGTTCAGTTAGTTAATGCTTGCATGCATGTAACTGCTGCACTTCAAATAACTGAATATTTTCTCATAAATAACTCATGCATGTCAGTTCAGTCAGAGACCCAGTTGAGATTAGAGGAAGGGACAGTGTACTATCAGTTGGAGGATTTTTCCTATATAGGAAACTCATCAATGCAGAAGGAATTATCTCCTTTAGGTTTGTGCAGTTATTTCTGAGCCAAGTGAGCAGTGTGAGGTGGGAATTCACACAAGTGGAAGCACTGGACCTCAGAAAAAAATGCGCAAGGAAATAGGAGGCTTGGAGGGCAGAGGAGAAGGTTGTGAGAGCCTTTGATTGTCTATGAGCAGTATTGTTTGATTGCAGAGACAGCAGGATAGCTTGAGAGCTGATTCTTTTTGTAACTTGAACAAGATTTCCACTTGTATGATAATACAGAGATTGGGGTTTTAGGCTGAGGCTTTCCCCGAGTTATTTCTTCTGTGTTATGTGTGATTGATTTATCATTCTCAGTTATATGTGTTCTCATTGATTTTTCTCAATTCGATTAAGCTTCTGCAAAGTTTGTTGTAGAAGTATATCTTGTATTTTGCTTTAGTCTATTGCATAATCTGTTGATCTATAGTGGAAATTCTACATTCTCTTCCTCCATGCGATCGACAATCTTTTCCTTGCCCTTATCGCGCACTGGTATGTTCACCTCTACTGCTGTTGCTGCTTCTGGTGCTCTCCGGGATGTTGCTTCACATTGCTTCGCTAACCACTCCATAGCGAAGCTGACCTGTTCATTGGGTCTGGAGAAACTGTAGCAATATCTCCATGGGTCCTCCTCCGCCCAATGAAATGCCCCGTGGATCCAGTTGAACTATACTCTCGTGCAGTGATATTTCACAAGACAATGTGGGTCATACGGATTGTAACTTTGGAGGTCGAATGGATACTTCTTCATCTTCTCTGCTTCGACATCCACATGCTTGAAACTCTGGATCTCGTATAACCTAATCCACAACAGAAGAGTGGGCCAAGGTGCCTTCTTCTTCTGGTGTAGTCTAGCTGTCAATCCTGCCGAGATGTGATATGCTACTTCCTGCATGATGAGTATGTCCAAGGAAAACTTCGGTAGAACATGTGGAGGCTTCTCCGCGCTGTACATCCGTATGAAGGTGTCGGACGGTGAGGCATACCAATCAGCAATGTCTATCAGTGCCTCCATTGCTGCCTTCGACATGCAGGGTGGATCTTGTTCGAATATCATCTTGTAAACCGAGGTGACAAAATGATCGGACAACCGTGTGATAACTCCTCTGAAGCTGCATTCAGACAACAACTTACAATAAGTGTTCACAGCAGTCTCTGCCAGTGACCATGCCCACTTCAAGCTCGGGAACTCTTGTCGGGCACAAACTGCATCCAAGATGTAGGCGAACATGTAGATTTCTGCTTGCATACCTTTGGGTGGCTGTCAAGCCCTCGTTACCTGTTCCTTCAGCTGATGAGCCAACATATTGGACCAGTTGCATGGTTTGCCCTCTCTAGCCAGTTGGTCCAGCGCGATCACCCAACTCTGTGGGAAGGTTTCCGTGCTTTCTTGGCCATACAGTCGACATGCGAAAATGACCAAGTATTGATACGCCTTCCGCAGTATCTTTGTCCTGTAGATTTGGTCGGGTGTCATCCCGAATCTAGCTGGCTCCTTTACCCAGTTCTTCAGAATGTCTCTGGAGTTAGAATTGTTGTTGGGTAAGCTGAAGGGAGTCTCCATGATAGTCATGGGCTCTGACATCTGATACATATCATCATAATCCTCTGCCCTGAAGGTTGCAATCTTTGTCCCACTGACACTACTCAAGGTCATCGTCTCGGGATCAGTGTGTGAGACGATCTAGTGTATCATGTTTACGCATGGGAACATGAGATATCTGCATGCAATCCGGTACAAGCCAGACTTGTGAATGTTCACGTATACTTGGCGGTCTTCGAGGTCTTCCCCAAATGTGCCTATAAATGCATCATTGACCTCTTGCCATTTCAGTTTGATGTCCTTGTCTAGAATCAACTTGGTATCTTCATAGATCGGTAGACTTGAGGACACTCGCTCAACTGCTGCTCTAGTTGCACTTCCGTCAGTGTCCTTTGATCCTGATCTCTTGGAGGCCATTGATCCTGTACTGCTAAGAGGTGGATGAACACCTGAAAGATATGGAGACAAAGCGACATGCATGGCAAGAAATCTGTCAGCAAAAACCAAAGAAAATTGGAGGAATGACATAACACATACCTGGGGATTGATAGGAAAAGATTGCACAATTTCTTCTAGGAGGCTGAGTGACTGGCTTCCACAACTGCAAAAAAGGTAGTCTGGGTTGTTTAGGAGGCATGACTGGCTGCTGGAATTGTGCAATGCACAATCCAGGTTGACTGCCGACTTGGAATTGGGCAATGCGCAATCCAGACTGACTCCTGACTGCTGGAATTGCACAATGCGCAATTTCAGCTGGCAATGATTGCAGGCTCAGTGACTGCATTGTGCAATTTTCTAGGCCAGTAGTCACTGCCCCTCAGGATTGCGCAAAGCAGGCCTGGGGAGCAGTTTCTGGGCAGAAATGCTTATTTCTGGAGAGGAAGGCAGAGCCTTCCCTCTCAGGATTGCGGAATGTTGTCTTGGTGAGGCAGAGTTCGGGCCAAGGCTGCCCAGTCCTGCCGATGGGAAACTGAATGCAAATGAGATAGTGAATGCATGTCGATACTGAGTGTAAGTAGAAGCAAATGATCATGCATGCAAACATTGAATGAAAGATCCAGAAACAGAACAACATGCATGTGGGTGAAGCAGGTCGCCGAATCAGTGACTGTTTGCGCAAAATAGTTTCATGCATGCGACAACAGTGAGATAGCAACGAAAACTGAAACAGTGCTAGTACAAGCTAGTATGCATGTAAATGACAGCAAGCATTCAAAGAAATCAAGCAAACAACACTCACACAAGCGAAAACACAAAAAGTGATAGAAATGCTGAAAAAGACAAGTTGAGACCACTTACCCGTGAATAGCTGAGCCGGATGTGTTGAAGAGTCCTGGATGTGCTGTGGGATGTCAGAGCTCCAAGATCGATGTGAAAGAATGAGCTCTGATGCATCGAATAAATAAGTTTGGGCTCATGACGTGCATGCCACAAATCTAGGAAAAAGTGACACTTGGAGGAAAGATTCTAAAACGATCTTTGCATGTAACCTCCAGCTGCTAAAAATAGCTCCCTGAATCAAGGGATGCTTTTTGCATGTTGCCTTTTGCTATTCTGGGAAAAGAAAGCCATGCATGCAAGTCAAGTTTCCTTGGTCCTGAGTGGAACTGGTCAACCCAACTGCACATGCAAGAGGCTGCTCAACTGCTGGGAGAAAATGCGCATTTCTAGATGGGAGTTGGGCTGGCTGCCCAGTAGATTTGCGCAATTTCTAGGCAGAGCAGCTGACTGCCACCAGGATTGCGAAATTCCTGGGCTGAGCAGCCCTGCTGGGAAGAATTGCGCAATTTTCTAGATGAAGCCTGACTGGCAGAATTGCGCAATTCTAGAGCCTAGCAGGTTGCCAGACTGAATTGTGCAATTTCTGGAGGGAAGGCTAGTTTCCCTCCAGAATTGCGCAATTTATTGAAGGAGCTGCTTAGCCTACAGCTGGACCAAGTCCGGAGGAACAACTTGTGAGGGGAATGCATCAAGCTCTGATAGACAGGCTGCCTTTCTGCAAGAAAATCACTGGAGCTTGTGTACTTGACGAAGCAAGACATGCTGCTATGAAAGGTTGGTAGGGAGGCTCCAAAATGAAGCTAAGGCAAAATTTTGGAGGGTGGTTGTAGCCGCTACAACACTTGGCGACACACTGGTAGAACTCTAACTCTTTGAATGGACCTTGCTCGTGAAAAACAAGTCTAACACCTCCGGAAGTATTGTTCAGTTCTTAGTTCGTCTTGGTTTCACACTAGCCTGATTGTAAGATGTAGCATCTGCCAAACTCTTGGTTGATTGACACACATTCCAAGCCAAGGAAACACAGTTGTTTTGATTGGGGTTGAGGGGTATATTGGTGCACAAGCAATATAATCGTCAGAGTCTTAGTTTCATTTCTGGTGTTGTTCCACTATCAACAGGCCTGAACAATACCCTAATGGAGTCACGCAGGAACACAAGCATTGCTCCGCTACCAGCGAGCCTGGTCAGTACCCCGACGGAGTTACTTGCATCACCTCTCTACACAGGAAGCCTTTCTCTTCTTTTGCCTTATTCATTTTTCATTTTTTGAAATTTTCACTTTTCATTTTTTCATTTTCACAACTGTGCATAACACTTATTCATTTCAGAGGCGGAAGAGGGATCCCAACTTATTGAGAGAAAAAGAGGTTGTTCCTTCAGAGAAGTAGTTTATTATATACCTCTAACATGCTTTTTAAGGTTTTCCCCCTCACCTTACTCTACTTGACTGAGCTAACAAGGTTTAACCCAAAAACAACCGACTAGAGTAGGTGACACTAGTTAGTGCGCAGGCATTGTGTTTTCACCAAGGTTCACTTTGAACAATATGTATTTTCTTCGACGTATCATGGAATAAAGATAACAAGTTCTTCATACAGATGCAGGATGATATATAACCAAGTAGTGATAGTCGTACAAAGCCTCTTGTACTTTACCCAACTTGTTTCAAGAGTCATACATGGTTTCATGCGAAACTAAACTACGAACAAACAACAAAGAAAAGCGGAAGCAAAGGCAAAAGTGAAAGAAAAGTAAGCAAACAAGTAGGAAAACAAACAAGCAAACATAGCAAGTAAGGAAACAAGCATTCAAGCAAACCAACTGAAAGCAAACACTACTCCTACTCCTAAACGAATGGTGCATGGGCCTGATCACGTGAAGTGGTATTTCCAATGCAGCCACCAGCGCATTGGTTGACCCATGTTGGTGAAGGCTTGGTCTGCGAGAAACCCAGTTGTGTGGACCAGTAAGCAAGAAATATATAACAATGAATACAAACACACTTCATGTTTAAAAGTGTCCACGGGACATAGGTGAGTACAAGTGCATGATGAGCAGTCTGTGGACTTATCACGATGCTGTGTGACAATGTGTGTATCTTTGAAGCATACGCATACTCTTGACTGTGACATGCAAGCAAACGAAAGAAATAAAGACAACTTGCGTCGTGCACGTGTGCTTTTAATGTAAGATTCCTCCAATGCATGAGCGATGGGATCGTGCAGTTCGAGTGGAGGAAGTATGATCTGTGTGTGAGGTTGATCTTCAATGCATACATATGAGTGATGAGGAGCCTCAGGTGATTAAAAAATTTCCTGATCAGAAGTGAAACTAACCCCTAGAGAGCGAGGGCCTGACATAATCATCAGCTTGGGCTGAAGTGCCTTAACAGTCTTGGGTGTTTCGACTTCATCGTTAGATAGATCATCATAAACTGGTGGCTTTGAAAAATCAACTGTGATAGAATCATGATCGTGATCGAATATGGGAGTAAATGGATCATGACAGCCATGATTATAAAAATCAATGATTTCATCGGCATCCTCATGATCTGATGAATCAAATAGAGGGGTAGATGAAAAGTGAACAAATTCATCCTCTGTGTTTCCAGAAAAGGAAGATGAAAGATCAAGTGGATTTTCAATGAATAACTTATCCTCTCCGTTGTCGGATGATGGACTGACATCCAGTGTGTCCTGTGAGTGATCAACAATGGGTGCATCCATGGATGAAGATACACATGCAAAATCATGGATGGCAGGTTCACCAAAGATGTCAGGAAAGAACGGAGGAGGCTCGGATGGAAGGGAGTCATCCTTCGCCGAGTGTTGATGCTCAAGCTCCCAGTCATACTCTTCATGAATGATAGCGCATGTTGGTTGTGTAACACCAACTCCGTCAGTGGCTTGATCCTCGTTCATGACAAGTGTAGAGTCCGAAATATAATAACACAAGGCAGTATCATCCCAAGGAACAACTGAGTACGAAGACGGAGGTTGTGGAACAAAATGCATGTGACAACTCGATGGACTCACAACCAAATCTGCGTGAAAATTAAGCGAAGTGATGTTGGGAGAATGTGACAACTGAATAGATGTGCGAGCATGTTCTCCCGCATCACTCTGCAGTGGTGGAGTTGTTTGATGAGGGGATGGCGGACAATCACTTGTGACAGTGACGACATTCGTCTGAGATTGCGCAGCTCCATCACTGAAGAATGCTGAGCGAGGCTTGATTTCAAACTTCTTCTTAGGACAAGTAGATTTCTTAACATAATACTCGAATCGGTCCCAAAGATAGAAAAATTTCATTTGGCTCTTCGGAGCTTGAAACTACAAATCACGGAAGCGCTGCCAAAAATCCATAATTGATTCATGCAGAGCCTTCCGTTGTTGTAACAGTTTTTGGTCAATATGGTCTGGATCAAAATGATAGAAAGTGTCTTCAATGAGATCATAGAAGTGCTCAAGTGAGTGCACGTTGTCAGCTGGTAGGCTACACAACCACTGATGTGGAGATTCGCGAAGTGTGTATGCAAGCAGAAAGCTAGCATGTTCGTCAGAACATCCATCTTCCTCATGAAGCATGGAAAGAAAGTCATGTAAGAACTCAGGCCAAGCCACTTCGCCTTCACCATCATATGTGTAAGTGGACAAGAGATCAAAGAACTCCCTCGTGATGGTGACATCTTCGTGATTTGAAAAACATCGCGGAGGGAGAAGAGTGCAAGAATCCATGATAGATATGCAAAGGTTAAAAACAGGATGAGAGGACACAGCTTGTCATCTGGCCCTCCTTCTAGCGCCAAAAATGTTGACGGTGCTAGACCTGCCAACATGTTAGGGGATCTCCCCGGTAAGAAGTCCCAATTAGACCTCAGACTGTTTGGTGTAGGAGTCCTAGTAGTGGGTCGTATGGTAATGCCTTGATGACAATTTCACACAGAGGCAAGTAAGATAAATCTGTTGGTAGCAAGGGTGTGACATATGCAGTGAGCCAAGGAAGGTGCATGAGAGGTTCTAACACAAGGGGGCTGAGATGAGTGCGCCCCTTGGAAACCCGTGATAGCACGGAGTTAAGAAGGGAACACACGAGCAAAGATGCATCATAACATGGAAGGAAAGTTAACTAACAATCCAAAGTGATGGTTAAACCAACAACACATTTAAGAAATTTTCATACATACATACATAGAAATCTATACATGCATGAGTAAGAAAACATATACATTTATCATTTAGAGTAAATCAGATAGCATAGAATACAATACAACATATGCATGAAACATGTTGGCTCTTGTTATATTAAGAAGTGTAAGTTCCAGTCATACAATACATCCATGTCCAACCACTAGTTTCGATAGCGGAACGTTACAGCCACAACCGCCTGCTCCTCCAAAGAGATGTACTAGCTCTGCGCAGTGGAGAAGCCAAGGCTCGTTACAACACTGTCCAAGCTCTCTCCAAGGTAGTCTTATCAGAAGCTTGGCTGACCAAAAGCCCATACAATGAGTTATGAGGGACTATTTATAGCAAAGGGTGGGGTGACCCTTGACATCCCCCTTTGTGACAGTTGATCTACCCTCATGACTCTTCATCTACTCTATGACTATTACATCCAACTATCGACACTTGAACTTACACTTGACAAGACGTTACATTACAATGCACATGTAACCATGTGAGACAAAATGGCTTGAGCAAGCCATGCTAGACATCACTATGACTCAGAAAATTGTTGGAAGACCAACTCTTCGACATCTTCGTTGTGGTTGACAATAGTGTACTGATGCCAAGATCGGTAGTCCGCGATGGTGTCCGTGTGCTCCAAGGTGACATCTTTCTGGAACCTGACTCTTTCCTCCATAACATCCAGGTACACTGCTCGGGCTTCTTTGTCCAACTCGTCTGAAAGCATGCACATCATTGTCTTCAATGTGGCTAGGCCAACAACATAACTGTGCATGATTTCTGAACTAATGGGAAAGTCTGGGCTGGTGGCAATGAGCATCAACTCGTCAAAGTACGAGTCAAGATCTAGTCGGACTTGTGCCTTTGTCTTCACCTGGGTGAGAGTCCTAATAGATGGGATCACATGTGCACGCACCACAACATCCATACTCTTGAATACATGTGCATGGGAAGCCTATATACTAGTGATGAGCTACGGGAGCTCTTCATAGTTCTAGATCTGACTCCAAATACGTGCCTTTAGCTTGACCGCTCTGGGCTTCATCATCTTAGGCAAGTGAAGCGGGGCTCCCTTGTATCTCATCGTCCATGTTTGCATGTAATCAACAACAACATGCACGTTCGCCAAGATACGTGCTCTTCTAACACATCGTTGTTGCCATTTGTTGAGATGGACGACTGCCTTGTGCATGGTACCAAACTTGGAATACAACGCCCACATGACTATGTCAAGGGACAACACTTCATCTAGTATTGCCTTCTTCAGTTCTGCTTGGGTAGATGTTGTAACCAACTCTCCTCCTTGCTTGGTCGTTTGTAGTTCCTTAGCCATTCGCTCATTCTCAGCTATCAAAAAGTGAACACTTGAGCTAGTGGCTTTGGCATACACTCTGGTAGCATCGGCCAAGGCTGTTGGATGTTTGTGCACATCAGACACGATCACTCGTTCCTCAACTTGCGCAGGAGATGTATGATCATCCAGAGTCGACACTCTACGAGACTGCACAACTCTATGTTGAGACTCGTCAAATGAGATGTTGTGCATCTCTCCTTTCGGTTGATCCCCAAGGATCTCAGTGCCTCCTTGGTCACTTGAGACTTTCTCATCTTCTAGATGTGGTGAAGCGGGTAAGTCGCCCTCTTGGTAATGGGGCATGAGGTCAATGTTTTCTTCCAATTCCTGTTGCTCCATATCCGTATCCAACTGTTGAAGTGCCTGCTCTATCTCACGAGTGAAGTCTTTCTCCTGCGACGGTTCCCCCTGTCTGCCTGATGCCAGCTATTCTAATGAGTCCACTACCTGTACGGGCGCTGTTTCATCCATCTGCACATGTTTCTCCCCCTGCTGTACGATTTTAAAAGAGGGAGGATCAAGTGCAGACTTATGGTCATCATTAGAATATGACAAGTAAAGGAAAATTATTTTAACATGTTCAGGAAAGGACAAGAGGTATCTGACGAAAAAGAATAAGATTTGTTGCAAAAAATTGAAGCTTTGATACCTGGTCTTTCTGAAATATCCCTCCATTTCTCTGTCAACTAAGATTTGAATATGAATGTAACATTGATTGGAATCGTCAAGTAAATGATACAACCTCCTTGTGTTTGATTGTTGTCCACCATCAATAATCAGATCTAAAACTTTGATGATCTTTCCCAGAGAAGATGAAACCTTTCATTCCGCGGCAATTGCGCTAGAATGTTTGTAGTCTGTAATTTCCTTCAGGCTAAGAAAGGATTACAAAGGTAATCTCATACCAATCTTAAGCTAGGATCTAGCCATACTAGCCTTGAAGAGGGCTCTCTCACTAGGGATTTTCTCAGTTAACCCGATGACTGATGATTTACGATCTTAGGCTGCTTATGAGGATCAAAAGAACATATTTGATTTACTGTTTGAAGGAAGGTAAGAGAATAAAGGCCTACTCAACATAGAACCAACTTCAGTTAATGATTTCAAGTGAATAGGGATAGTGAAGGTGATTTAGGCAGGGGAAGGATAGGTAGTTTTGCTGATAATATAACTTGATTTTGTTGTAGGGAGGGTGAGTGCAGAATCATGAGGATGACAATCAGAGCATCAAGTCACAGATGAATTCGAATTTCCATTAAGAGGAAAGGACAAATAAAATGTTCAACTTATATAAAACAAAGCATAACATTGAATTCTGCAATATTTACTCCTAATCTAAAACATGAAGACATATGTTTAAACCATGGAACCATAAGGTAAAACTGATAGCACAAAGAACAACATACCAACAAAGGTCTGACACAAGAATCCCTGTCAAACTCCTTCTGCCTTCTTCTATTCACTTGAGAAATTGATACACAATACAAAATAACAACCTTGCTTCTTCACATTGACGAACCCCACCCTTTGCTTATGAAATTTACTAAAATATATACAATACATAACTCCTTTTCTCAAGGGATCGAATTCCATCAAATATTAATTACAATATCAAATTGGATTTTCAAACTATGACTAATATCCTAAAAACTAAGATTTAATCACTAACTAAGATCTCGATAAAATCAACTTGAAAAATAAGTGGGAAGCATATTGATCTTCACATCTGTGAACTAGAATCTGTGTTGGCACTCAAAAGATGTTAGAGCTGCTGAGGTGGGCGATCTCAGACTCAGTTATGGTTTTTACAGCAACTGCAATTTTTAGCTTGATATATCATCAAAGTATTTAATTTTCACAACAATGCATAACTAAATCATCGAAGACACGTGTCATCAGGATAAAAACGGTTTTGGAAGCATGGTAGTCGAATCTTCAAGTCAAAAAAGGATGATTGTTAAAATGCGTAGTAGGTCTATCTGGAAGTGCAGCACCTGGCACTACACAACCTCTTAAATTTCTAGAAATGTAGAAACGCAATGCAAAAGCACAACGCTTGATGGTTGCGATGCCTCTAGTCGTCTCTTGCGCTGACTAATGCCTCCAACATGTGTAAACAAGCCTGCATATGGATACTTTCCCCTTTGGAAGTCTTACCTTACCATACAAAAACTCAATCTTTAGCAAACTCTTCTGTATTCGAAAACACAACATTGAAAAAAGCGCAATGATGGCACAATTAGGTATCTAGCAGGATTTTGATGCTATTTCTCAGCTCATGCATGTAATTAGATAACCATTGAAAATCAAGAAACTGAAACAAACTTGAATTTTCACTTGTGAGAGAGATTCGATTATCGGGTTAGGTGAAATGCAACACTGTATGGAAATGCAGTGCCCATGCCTCCTTTGTGCAACAACCAAACACAATCACACCACAAGATTCCGATGATAATGATAAAGAGTTGAGAGATCTTAGATGAAGGTAACCGTGCAAATAACCTCCCATGATGATCAAGAGCGGAGTTGATGGTGATAATCACAATTTTGAATTTGGAAAACAAAAGTGCAACACTTGGAAAAAACACAACGCTTATACTCCTGACCGTTTTACCCTTGCTAATGTCATGACCAATCATGATTTGACACATAAACTAACTCAAAACACCTATAATTATGTGCCCAAGATGAAAAAGCATGACAACACAATCTTTCTCATGATTACCTTGATGCAACTTGACCACTATACCTATTTAACTTGACCCCTTATGATTACCCTTTTAATGATGATCCCTCATGACATTACACTTTGAATTATGACAAATAGACCCCTCTAGACCATATCACTCATGAAACCAAGACTGATATTTACAAAAATGACCTCAAATGAATAGTAAGACAAAAATGACTGAGATTCCTATAATATAGGACCCTAACACATATGCAAATTGTTATATGCCATTTCCCCCCACAAAGATTAATTTTCGTTGAAGGTCAAGAGAACAAGATAATATTTGTTTTGGACTATAAGAACATTTGAGCCCTCGAAATAAAGATTGTAATCTAATCCCAGGAAGGCATCCCTAAGACCTCCACCTAGTGGATGAAATATCTCTGTAGAGTCATGTTTTTATGCTTGTTTGTTATTTCTTACATAGGCGCAGTTTCCATTGAAGATTGAAAGGATGAGACAAGTTCCACTCTTGATTACAAAATCATTTGAACCCTCATACAAATGAAATATTGTAGTTTAGGTTTAGTAAATCATCTCTAAAATGTCAGTCCAATGAATGAAATGGATTTGTAGAACTTTCAATTCACACTTTCAATAGTTTCATTTTAGTGCTTGATTTGTTTAAGGAAATATGACTTAGAATCAATTTTATCCCATGCACTAATCCTACACATAAGATACGTAAGTTTTCATGTACATTCCACTAGATAGTTTGTCACAACAGATCTACTAAAATATATTAGAAAATTAGAAATCTACACTATGAGGGTTTATTTCTCCTTATATTTTTGGATCTGTTAATCACTACTTATTATGTATGCATGCAAATTATAATAATTCCCAAAATAGATAACAATGAAATAAAAACTCACAAACTACAATTGACACAAGGTATATCTTGGAAAGTGTTGTTGGGAGAAAACCCAGCTGGAAGGTGAGGTCACTTTGCTCTCTTTCTATGAATAGAAAATGGATGCAAGTACAAAGAAGTAATCCCTGTGGCTAGTGGGATACTAAAGTGAATAAATCCTCTCTGTGTTCTCTCTCCTATCCCTCTTGGCTACCCAACTCATCTATGGAATAAAATTCACTTCAAAAGAATGGAAATCCTTTTCCTCCTAGTGGCTAGGTTATAACACAACTTGAAGGATCACCTCCTTCGCCACTGAACTACTACATCATTAATTAGGTCTTGCATCCATCCATTTAACAATTACAAGTAAATATATGAAATAACCATGACATAACCAACCATTCAACCATGCTTATAACCAACATAAAACCATATAAATATCAAATATATGACAACCATCAAATCCACATATAAATCAGTGAAAAAGTAAGAGAACTTATATTTTATTAATCATAGGCAAATTGGACTAGGTTCGGGACTTCTGCGTACCACCCGACCATAGACATGGCTGAACCAAATCTCTTTCGGCCAGTCACCCCCATGCCATATTCCAAGCATGAATGTGGGATCTCATAGAACAACCAAGGGAATCCAGAGGTTAAACCACCTCCATCCTCACCAAACCGTGATCACACCAAAACCGGTGCTCCGATCACAACTGAACAGAGATTGGAATTCCATCTAGAATCCATCACTATCCTTGAGGAATTTTCTCTCTCCTTGTCTCTCAAGCTATACTGCAATCCTAACCTGGATCACTAGACCCTAAAACGAGACTACTCCCTCAGGATTTACCGTGTATCCGACAAAAATCGGTCAAGGGATTCCTAGGCGTTTGGGAATAAACCTTGAGACCACCTTCGCCCCGGATTCAGAAATCCATCTGACAAACCAAAGCTCAAAAACTGAAATAAACATACCAACATACCATGGCATCCAGAAAAAGACTAGGCTAGGCTGAAATCCACTATCATAACCTGGAAATACCATGCCACCGACAACAAGAGAAACAAACACTAACATGCAAAGCCATGCATGTCCAAACCAACGAGGAAATCACACATGCAAAATGTTACCTACAAGTATTCCTGCTGAAGTTGCTTGATCCTGCTTTCATTTCCTTGTTCCTTGCTTGCCTTCCTTTCCTTTGCTTTCTTTTCCTTCCCTTGCTCCAAACTAGAGTGCTCCAAGAAAACTCTAAGTGACCAAGAGAGTGAATGAGAGAGGGAGAATAATGAGAGAGCTCCAAACTTGAGCTTGAAAAAATCCATGAACTGATCCTCAGAAACCTTTTTATGCATGAAGCCTCTAATTTATTCATTTTCCATTATTTTCCTTCATTTTTCTCCTCACATGCAACCTGCGACCTTTTACCTTCCTTTTCTCCTAATTTCCTTTATTTTCATAAATAAATGTCCCAAAATGCCTTTTTTGCCTTTTAATGCCTTAGCCTTAGCATTTGCCAATTTCCTTAGCCAAAACACACATCTAGTGATGCCCACTAGGATATCTTTGCCCAACATTCAGCTTGGAATAAGTGTCCCTTAATCGTGGTCTTATTTTTCCTTTATTAACTTTTATTACATGAAATTTTCCACCAGGGCTGTTACAGAATTTTATGTCCCTATCTAAAATGATGCTCCTATGTATCCCAAAGTGCACCCACACCTATCCAAAGAACAAGTTTGTTGCTTCTTGCCCGCTGATGGTCTTTTTATAGGGAATAAGGACACACATCTTGTTGAACCTATCAACTACCATGAGTAATCATGTCCCTTCTTGATTATTGGTAAAGCTCCCACAAAGTCTATGGGAATGCTTGCCCAAGGACGACTGCGTACAAGTAAGGGATTATACAGACCCTATTTTGTGTTACCGGGCTTGCTAGGACAACAAAGCATGCATCCTCTTATGAACCTAGCTCCATGTTCTTACATATTGGACCAATACATGTACCTTAGCAAGGTTTCCATTGTCTTCCCTACATCAAAGAGCCTTGCAACTTTGGAGGTGTGAGCCTCTCTAATTAGTTACAGTCACTCATCATTAGGAACATATAACTTATCTAGCCTATAGAGTAACCTATCCTTGAGATGGTAGTTAATTGTGCTATCACCATCGTGCACATGACTCTGGCTCTGCAACTGTTGAAACACCTCCTCGAATTCCTCATCCTCTAAATATGCCTCTTTGTATGCATCATGGGTGAGTGGGCCCATCTGCATTAGAGTTCCCAATGACGTGATATTTAATTTCGGTGACCTTGAAATCATTTCAACCAACTTGTTTATGTTTCCCTTCTTATACTTGATCTATACATGAAACCGTTGTAAAATCCCCATCCAGTTGTAATGTCTAGTTTGTTGTAACTTACTTTGGGCTTGCAGGTATTGTGGTGGTTGGTGATCTATATGGATTATTGTCTCGTTTCCCCTAAGATAGTGTTTTCAATTCTTTATATCTTGCACTAGGGTAGGGTAGTTCAAAACTTCCCCATGAAATACTTCATAATGGTAGCATACATCCCTTTCTTCGTGTAGCAAGATCAATCCCATATCATACTGCTTCACATTTGTCTCCAATTCAACGAGCTAGTGAAAATTTGGTAATTCCACAATTGGTGCTTGATTGATATTCTTTGTTGGCTCCTCAAAGGTTCTCTATTAACAATTTTACCATTAGAAACTCTTTCCACTTGTTGTTATGGCATGCAACGTTGCTACTATTAGTAAAAATGAGGCTATGAATTTGCTCAAGTACTGTGCTGCCCCAACCAAACTCTTGACCTCAAAAATGTTAGTTAATACTGGACATTTAATAATAGCCTCCATATTGGAAAGATCTATCTTAAACTCTTCTCCACCTATAATATGCCCCAGACAGACCAAATATTGATGTGCAAACTCACACTTTTTGAAATTTGCTAGCAACTCGCGCTTCTTTAATGTCTCCAACAACTGCATCAAATGTGAGATGTGCTCCTCCCAAGTATCACTATAAACCAATATATCATCAAAATAGAAAATAGAAAATTAATCTATGAAAGAGAACAGTATATCATTCATTAACCTCATAAACATGCCTAGTGAATTACATAGCAAAATGGCATGATTGACCAATCATACAAACTGTTGATCTAAAGATGATTTGAGGTTGTCATTGATGTCAACCCAAGAAGCACCAAGGATGACCCTAAACTTCCATGGCACATTGAGCATCATCATTCATGGTTTCTCATCTTATAACCATTATAGGAATACTCTACTAAAAAATATCTTTCTATCGGTATATAGCTCTCCTCGTAATTCCTCACGGTTTGTAAGTTATTCAAGATTGAAATTAGTAACCCCAATTAGTGGGCTAAAACCCCATGGGGTTGTGCCATGGAATTTATCATTGATTTTAGTCATTTAATAGTCAATATTTAATAATTTTTTAAGCTCCTAAAATCCCTCCAACATTCTCTATAGAAGCCCCTCTCAAGTCTATAAAAAAAAATCTCATATATCCTCCAAAAGTAGTGATCGTGGCATTTTCTCTATAACATTATTTCTGCGAAGTCTTAGATGTTGAAATTAAAACCCATTTGAGCTGAAATCATGATGAACGTCGTGACCAAATTTCATATCTTGGGCCACTATATTTTCGGAGATATGATCTGTGGAAGTTAGGGTTTTTGCAGGCTCCCGAATTTCATCTCAAATAGGTGACATTGGGAAATCGTCATAACTCTCTCTATGAGAAGTAGATTGGAATTCTGTAAAAAGTGGAAGATAGTGCATGGACTGTAATTCTCTTTGTATCAATTTCAGATCCGAAGGAGGAAACAGTGACACGTGGCATGCCGTACAAGTTCGCTCTACTAAACTAGTCCATAATTAGGTCATTGTGAGAGATTGGGCATAACTTTGGCTTGAAGAATCCAAATCGGGTCAGACCTATGACATTGGAAAGAAGACTCAGAGGGATACTATAGGACCGAAGATCACATATTAGGGATCTGAAATCACAGAGATAAATCAGATCCAATATCATGCTCCTAGAAGGCAAGAAAAAAACTAGATCAAGTGTTGTCAAGGGCTGCAAAGGACCAGACTTTCTAGGGAAACAAAGAGCAAGGTGCAACAAAATGGTGCAGTAGAGGTAATCTCCAAGTAAGTATCTTCTGTATATGCATGTTCATATTTTAATTGCATTAGGTTCTTTGTATTCTAATTTGTTGTTTTTGTTTAGCACTGACATATGCTTTGCTGGATGAGGTAAGTTTTTCTATTATCATGTCATGGGTATTTCCTTGAAGACTTTTTGCAGGTATTATATATTCATCAAGAGAAGATTCAATGCATAATATAATTTTCTGAAGAGTTAGAAAGGGTACCATGACAAAAGCAAGAGTCAAGGTGCAGAACATCAGCAAGAAGTTCACCACATGAAGCCTTCAAGTGGGTAGCACTGCATACAGTCATTGTAAAAGTATCATTGTACAGAGTCATTGTAAAATTTGTACAAGTGTCTATCTGCCAATAGTTGAAGAGGCAGTTTCGGGAGGTCTAGGATCATCATTAGGTGGTTGTGTCATAGTCGGGGTTATGGTCTAGTGTGTCTTCTTCTTCTACATCATTCTATATCATTGTAAAGTGGACCATTTTCCCTGGTACGGGAGTCCATTCTTCTTTTATTCTTCTATAGGGTGGCAGGGTGGTGTTAGGTTGGTGCATGAAGTCACCAATAGGTTCAATACTATGAAAAATTTAGGGTGGTGCTAGGGTGAATTGTAGCTTATTGGGTTTTGGGGCATCCGTTCAGTTGACTACTGAAGAATCTCAGGCGTTGGAGCGTCCATCCAGTGGGAGTTGGAGAAGAATGCTTTTCTAGATTCTAGGAAGTTGGAGCTTTATTTTCAATTGGAGTTGAAGATTAAAGAATTATTAGAAAAGCGTTCAAGTGGTTTTTGTCCCGGAGGGGGTTTCCACCTTAAAAACTGTGTGCATTTGTGTTCCTTTTGTTTACTGCTATCATTGTACAAACACTGATAATAATTGAAGATTAACTAATGCTCTGAAAGATTAATAATAATACTAATTGAAAGGAATACTGATTCACCCTCCCCTCTCAGTATTTCCAACAATTGGTATTGGAGCTTGGTTCCTTCAATAACAGTTTAACAACTGGAAGGAGATCATGGAGCATACCAAGAATGGTGTACCTCTGTTCAATGAAAATAATTATGCACTCTGGAAAGGAAGAATGGAGGTCTATCTCTTGGCGCAAGGTTACAAAGTATGGGACACTATTCAAAATGGCTTTACACCAACCGTGGATGAACAAGGTAAGAATAATTTGGTAAATGATGCAAAAGCAAAGAATATTATTATCGGTGGACTTATTGAATCTGCTTATCATAATGTGTTGGGTTGTAAAACTGCCAAAAATGTATGGGACAAGCTTGAGGATATATATGCAGGTGACTCAATGTTAAAGAAGCAAAGCTTCAAATCTACAGAGAAAAATTTGAGCAACTCAAAATGAAAGAAGATGACAACATTACTGCATACTTCCAACACGTTTATGAAATAACCAACACTCTGGAAGGATTGCGAGAGCCTGTTGACGAGAAGACTATTATACGAAAGATTCTTAGAACGTTACCAGGAAGATTCAACCCAAAGGTATCGGTCTTAAAATACAATGCAAATATGGCCAAACTCAGCAAAGAGGAATTACATGGAGTTCTCATAGCATATGAAATGAGATTTGATGAAGAAGAGGGTACTTCACATCTAGAAACTGCGTCCGTTGCATCTAAGAAAACCAATAAGGACAAACAACCTTCAAAGGCAAAGACCTACACTTGCAAGTTGGAAGAAAAGGAAGATGATGAAGAAGGTTTTTGAGATGGAGAATATGCTTACTTTATGAAAAAACTAAAAATTGGTAAGGGAAAATTCAAAGGTAAACTTCCATTGATATGTTTCGGTTGTGGTGAGGTTGGGAATTTCACAACAAAATGTCCAAACATAAGTGATGGAAACTCAAAAGGAAAGAAAGGCTTTAAGAAATTCAATAAGCAAGGCAAGAAGAAAGGATTCAAAAGGAACTTTCTCTCTAAAGAAGATAACTCATCATCCGATGAAGACAATGACAGTGAAGAAGAAGCCAATGAGAGAGTATTGTTTATGGCCAAGCACAATAAACAAGAGGTATCAAACAATGAAGAAGAAGGGTTGACCATAGAATAATTTTCTAAGGAGGCAATCAAGCTTATAAAAGAGCTCAAGGCTGAGAAGATCCATTCAAATACTCTTGAAGAACAAGTTCAAGGTCTCAAAATTTAAGTTGAAGAACATAAATGTATTGAAGAGTCACTTCAAAAGAAGTTGGAAGAAAGCAACTGAGAAAGGGAAGCATTAGAAGCCGAAGTAGTCTCGCTGCGTAAGGAAGTGAAGAAGGGAAACACTATCCAAAACTATGCCAACATCTCAAGGGCGTTGGAAGAAATCATCAACAATAAATGATCTTACAACTATAGAATTGGCCTCGGTTACAAAGAAGAAGAAGCAGGACCTTCTACAACAAAATACAATGAACCTATGAGATTTGGCAGGCATGTAGACTTCATTGGAGAAGATTCGCAAGAACAACCTTGGAAGACAATTCCCCGACGAATATTTCCATCTAGGTACCAACATATTTTTCATGGCCATTGTTATTCATGTGGAAAATTTGGTCATAAAGCTGTAGAATGTTGCACGTAGCCTAGGAACCAATACAATTCCAGGAGATCTGTAAAATATGAACCTCCCAGGGCTCAATGAAACATCAATAGATTTGAACATTTAAGAAATAATATTGAATGTTACAAATGTCGAAACTTTGGACACATAGCCAGAGACTGCAAACTTGGAAATCCTCCAGAAGAATCTTCGAAGCCACTGAATGAACGAACATGGAAGAAGAAGAAGATTGATAATTGTGCTCTCGCTCTCAAGGCTCAAAACAACAAATATGTGTGGTATGTTGATAGCAGTTGCTCAATGCATATGACTGGAGATAGAAAGAAATTTGTATCTATGAAAGAGAAGAAGGATGGAACCGTGTCCTTTGGAAATGATGGATCTTCAAATGTTATAGGATCAGGTACCATCAGTCTCGGAAGCAAAGATGCTCTAGCCAAGAATGTTCTATTGGTTGAAAACATGAATCAAAATCTGCTCAATGTTGGACAAATGTGTGATCAAGGACACACAATTCTATTCAACTCCACAAAATGTGAAATTAGGAAAGGTAGGCATGGTAAAATTGTGGCTACAGCAAGTCAAGCTCCAAACAACATATATGTTCTGGATGAAGCAACTAAAGCATGTCTACTAGCTAAAGAAGATGAAAGTTGGTTATGGCACAAACGAATGGGTCACATAAACTTTGACAATCTTGTCAGGATAAGCAAAAAGGAAGCAGTATGAGAAATGCCAAAAATCTCAAAACCTTCCAACACGCTATGTGAGGCCTGTCGGCACAACAATCAGACAAAATTTAGATTTAAAACAAAAGAAAACTTTGCATCAAATCCATTGGAATTTATACATACTGATCTATGTGGTCCTATGAGAACAAAAGGCTTAGATGGAGAATAATATGTCATGTTAATGATAGATGACTATACTAGGATGACATCCGTGAGTTTGCTAAAGAAAAAATCTGAAGCATTTGAGTGCTTTAAGATCTACAAGGAGTTGGTCGAAAATGAAATTGATTTGAAAATAAAGTGTCTAAGATCAGACAATGGCAAAGAATTCACTTCTAAATTATTTCAGTAATACTGTGACGAAAATGGAATAAAAAGACAATTTTCAATAGCACGAACACCTCAACAAAATGGATTTGCTGAAAGAAAGAACAGAACCGTACAGGAAATGGGTAGAACAATGCTGAAGGACTCAAAATTGGATGAAAATTTTTGGGTTCAAGCAATTGATACAACAATCTTCATTATCAACAGAAGTCTTCTTAGAAATAATTGCAACAAGACCCCATATGAATTATGGAAAAGAAAACCAGCTAATGTAAAATATTTCAGAATCTTCGGAAGCAAATGTTATATCAAAAGAGAAGATCAAAAGTTGGGTAAGTTCGAATCATGTGTTGACGAAGGTATCTTTGTTGGTTACTCACGCAAAAGAAAGGCCTATAAATGCTATAATCTAAAACGAAAACAGATAGTGGAGATCATAAATGTTACATTTGACGAAGATGGTGTTCTAAAAAATAATGATGAGGATCTAGAATCTTTGAAACTTGAGAAAGAGACTGAAAAAGGTACAGAGAAAATTCTAGAACAAGAAGCAACTATCAACCAGGAAGAAGTAAATAATGATCAGCAAGATACACAGGAACAACAACAAGAAGCTCCTCCAAAGAGAACAAAAGAATGGATCCAAAAGAACCATCCATAAAATCAAATCATTGGTTACATAAATGAAGGAATTGGAACGAGAAAAGGTCGACAGCTTCGTTCATCACAACAAGCTCACATTGCTTTTCTAGCAACCTTTGAGCCTAGTAGTTTTGAGGAAGCTAGCCAGAATGAACATTTGGTAGTATCTATGAATGAAGAATTGGATCAAATCGAGAAGAATAACACCTTGGAATTAGTTCCACGACCAAAAGATAAAAATTTCATTGGGATTAAATGGGTGTTCAGGAACAAATTGAATGAAGATGGACATGTTACTAGAAACAAAGCAAGATTTGTTTGCAAAGGCTATGCACAAGTGGAAAGAATTGATTTTGATGAAACATTTGCACCAGTTGCTAGAATGGAAGCCATCCAGATGTTTCTCGCCTATGCATGTTCAAGAAAAATAAAAGTCTACCAAATGGATGTTAAGTCAGCATTTTTGAATGGCGAATTAGAAGAAGAAGTTTACATCGAACAACTTGAAGGTTTTCTACTATCAGAAAAAGAAGACTATGTTTGTAGGTTAAAGAAGGCTTTGTATGGTCTCAAGCAGGCTCCCAGAGCATGGTATGCTTGTCTTGATGGATATCTACATCAACAAGGGTTCAAGAAAGGTACTGCTGATAGCAATCTTTATGTACAAATAGATAAAGATAATTTAACAATCGTTGAGGTATATGTGGATGATATAATCTTTGGTAGCAATGATGATCGACTAAGTAAGAACTTTGCTACAAAGATGCAAAGTGAGTTCGAGATGTCTTTACTTGGTGAGTTGACATACTTCTTAGGGCTTCAAATATCTCAGCAAGAGAAAGGAATATTTATATGTCAAGCCAAGTACATCAAGGAAATGATCAAGAAATTCAAAATGGAAGATTGAAAATCTGTCCTTACTCCGATGGTAACAAGATGCAAATTGATCATAGACGACTCACCTAAGGATGTGGATAAGAGGTTGTACAGATCTATGATTGGTAGTCTTCTATATGTAACAGCCTCCCGACCAGATGTTATGCAAGCAGTTGGACAAGTAGCAAGATTCCAAGCAGCACCAAAAGAATCACATATTATTGCCGTCAAAAGAATTCTTCGATATCTAAAGGGCACAACAAAATATGGCTTATGGTATCCCAAGGGAAACAATCTCATTATTCAAGCCTTTACAAATGCAGATTGGGCAGGAAGCATTGATGATTGTAAGAGTACTAGTGGAGCAGCATTCTATCTAGGTGGTTTTCTCGTATCATGGTTGAGCAAAAAGCAAACCTCAATCTCGTTATCTACAGCGGAAGCATAATACATTGCATCGACAACTTGTTGTACTCAATTC
Organism: Pinus tabuliformis; assembly: GCA_031772625.1. Lineage (NCBI taxonomy): Eukaryota > Viridiplantae > Streptophyta > Pinopsida > Pinales > Pinaceae > Pinus > Pinus tabuliformis. The sequence continues at coordinate 24,577,347 of CM062820.1, forward strand.
CTTTGGATGAAACAAAATTTGCAAGATCTTCAAGTACAATTCAGTTAGCCTATTACCATCTTCTGTGATAACACCAGTGCTATCAGCATCTCCAAGAATCGTGTTATGCATTCAAAAAACAAAACACATTCCGATCAAATATCATTTTGTTAGAGAACAAGTCGCTGAAAAGCATATCAAACTTGAACATGTTGGTACAAAAGAACAAATTGCTGATATATTCACTAAACTTTTACCTCGTGAAGCATTTGAATATCTTCACCAGAAGCTTGGGATTCTCCCAAGTTCTCATTAGATTTTTCTTATTCAGAAAATAAAGTGGGAGTGGAAGTGTGTACAAGTCCGCAGGATGGTTGTGTGTCAGGGGGAGTTACCCTTTTCCATTGATTTCAAAAGGGGAGAGAAGGCAGTAGGAAGAGGTGCCCTGATCGCAGGGGGAGTACTTGTGTTACCATCAATGCCAAAGGGGGAGATTGTTGATCTAAAGATGATTTGAGGTTTTCATTGATGTCAACCCAAGCAGCACCAAGTATGAACCTGAAATTCCATGGCACATTGGGCATCATCATTCATCATTTATTGTCTCATAACCATTATAGGAATACTCTACTAAAAAATATCTTTCTATCGATATATAGGTCTCCTCATAATTCCTCACGGTTTGTAAGTTATTCAAGATTGAACTTAGTAACCCCAATTAGTGGGCTAAAAACCCATGGGGTTGTGGCATGGAATTTATAATTGATTTTGGTCATTGAATAGTCAATAATTAATAATTTTTTAAGTTCCTAAAATCCCTCCAACATTCTCTATAGAAGTCCCTCTCAACTCTATAAAAAGAAATCTCATATATCCTCCAAAAGTAGTGATCGTGTAATTTTCGTTATAACTTTATTTCTACGAAGTATTAGATGCTGAAATTAAAACCCATGTGAGACAAAATCCTGATGAACATCGTGAGAAAATTTCAGATCTTGGTTCGCTATATTTTCGGAGATATGGTCTGTGGAAGTTAGGGTTTTTGCAGGATCCCAAATTTCATCTCAAAGAGGTGACCTTGGGAAAATCGTCATAACTCTCTCTCTGAGAAGAGGTTTGGAATTCTGCAAAAAGTGGCAGATAGTGAATGGACTGTAGTTTTTTGTATATAAATTTTAGAGCCGAAGGAGGAAACAGTGACACGTGGAACATCGTACAGGTTCGCTCTACTGAACTAGTCCATAATTAGGTCATTATGAGAGATTGGGCATAACTTTGTCTTGAAGAATCCAAATCGGGTCAGAATTGTGGCATTGGAAAGAAGACTCAGAGGGCTACTACAAGACCAAATATCACATATTGGGGATCTGAAATCGCAGAGATACATCAGATTCAATATCGTGCTCCTAGAAAGCAAGAAAAAAACTAGATCAAGTGCTGTGAAGGGCTGCAAAGGACCAGACTTTCTAGGGCAGAAAAGAGCAAGGTGCAGCAGAGGTAAGCTCCAGGTAAGTATATTCTGTATATGCATGTTCATCTCTTAATTTCATTAGGTTCTTTGTATTCTAATTTGTTGTTTTTGTTTTGCATTGACATATGCTCTGCAGGATGAGGTAAGTTTTTCTATTATCATGTCATGGGTATTTCCTTGAAGAATTTTTGCAGGTATTATATATTCATCAAGAGAATACTCAATGCATAATCTAATGTTCTAAAGAATGAGAAAGGGTAGCATGACAAGAGCAGTAATCAAGGTGCAGAACAGCTGCAAGAAGTTCACCACATGAAGTCTTCAAGTGGGCAGCATTGCATACAATCATTGCAAAAGTATCATTGTATAGAGTCATTGTAAAAGCATCATTGTAAAAGTTGTACAAGTTTCTATCTGCCAAGAGTTGAAGAGGCAGTGTCGGGAGGTCTAGGATCATCATTATGTGGTTGTGTCATAGTTGGGGTTATGGTCTAGTGTGTCTTCTTCTTCTACGTCATTCTGTATCATTGTAAAGTGGACCATTTTCCCTGGTACGGGAGTCCATTCTTCTTTTATTCTTCTATAGGGTGGTAGGGTGGTGCTAGGCTGAATTGTATCTCATTGGGTGTTGGGGCATCCGTTCAGTTGACTACTGAAGAATCTCGGGCGTTGGAGCGTCCATCCAGTGGGAGCTGGAGAAGAATGATTTTCTAGATTCTAGGAAGTTGGAGCTTTCTTTTCAATTGGAGTTGAAGATTAAAGAATTATTAGAAAAACATTCAGGTGGTTTTTGTCCCAGAGGGGGTTTCCACCTTAAAAATTGTGTGCATTTGTGTTCCTTTTGTTTACTACTATCATTGTACAAACAATGATAATAATTGAAGATTAACTAATGCTATGAAAGATTAATAATAATACTAATTGAAAGGAATATTGATTCAACCCCCCCTCTCAGTATTTCCAACAATTGGTATCATAGCTTGGTTCCTTCAATAACAGTTTAACAACTAGAAGGAGATCATGGAGCATACCAAGAGTGGTGTACCTCTGTTCAATGAAAATAATTATGCACTCTGGAAAGGAAGAATGTAGGTCTATCTCTTGGTGCAAGGTTATGAAGTATGGGACATTGTTCAAAATGGATTTACACCAACTGCGGATGAACAAGGTAAGAAGAATTTGGTAAATGATGCAAAAGCAAAGAATATTATTATCAGTGGACTTATTGAATCTGGTTATCATAAGGTGTTGGGTTGTAAAATAGCCAAAAAAGTATGGGACAATCTTGAGAATATATATGCAGGTGACTCAAATGTCAAAGAAGAAAAGCTTCAAATCTACAGAGAAAAATTTGAGCAACTCAGAATGAAAGAAGATGACAACGTTGCTGCATACTTCCAACACGTTGATGAAATAACCAACACTCTGGAAGGATTGGGAGAGCCTGTTGACGAGAAGACTATTATACGAAAGATTCTTAGAACGTTACCAGGAAGATTCAACCCAAATGTATCGGTCTTAGAATACAGTGCAAATATGGCCAAACTCATCTAAGAGGAGTTACATGGAGTTCTCATAGCGTATGAAATGAGACTTGATGAAGAAGAGGGTACTTCGCATATAGAAACTGCGTTCACTGCATCGAAGAAAACCAATAAGAACAAAAAACCTTCAAAGGAAAAGACCTGCACCTGCAAGTGTGAAGAAAAGGAAGATGATGAAGAAGGTTTTTCAAATGGAGAATATGCTTACTTTACGAGAAAACTAAAAATTGGTAAGGGAAAATTCAAAGGTAAACTTCCATTGATATGTTTCGGTTGTGGTGAGGTTGGGAATTTCGCAGCAAAATGTCCGAACATAAGTGATGGAAACTCAAAAGGAAAGAAAGGCTTTAAGAAATTCAACAAGCAAGGCAAGAAGAAAGGATTCAAAAGGAACTTTCTCTCTAAAGAAGATAGCTCATCATCCAATGAAGACAGTGACAGTGAAGAAGAAGCCAATGAGAGAGTACTGTTTATGGCCAAGCACAATAAACAAGAGGTATCAAACAACGAAGAAGAAGGGTTGACCATAGAATAATTTTCTAAGGAGGCAATCAAGCTTATAAAATAGCTCAAGGCTGAGAAGATCCGTTCCAATACTCTTGAAGAACAAGTTCAAGGTCTCAAAATTGAAGTTGAAGAACACAAATGTATTGAAGAGTCACTTCAAAAGAAGTTGGAAGAAAGCAACCAAGAAAGGGAAGCATTAGAAGCCGAAGTAGTCTCGCTGCGTAAGGAAGTGAAGAAGGGAAACACTGTCCAAAACTATGCCAACAGCTCAAGGGCATTGGAAGAACTCATCAACAATCAACGATCTTACAACGACAAAACTAGCCTCGATTACAAAGAAGAAGAAGCAGGACCTTCTACAACAAAATACAATGAAACTATGAGATCTGACGAGTATGTAGACTTCATTGGACAAGATTCACAAGAACAACCTTGGAAGACAATTCCCCGACGAAGATTTCCATCCAAGTACCAACATATTTTTCATGGCTATTGTTATTCATGTGGAAAATTTGGTCATAAAGCTGTAGAATGTCGCACATACCCTAGGAACCAATACAATTCCAGGAGATATGTCAAATATGAACCTCCCAGGGCTCAACGAAACATCAATAGATTTGAACATTTAAGAAATAATATTGAATGTTACAAATGTTGAAACTTTGGACACATAGCCTAAGACTGCAGACTTGGAAATCCTCCAAAAGAATCTTCGAAGCACAAAATGAACGAACATGGAAGAAGAAGAAGACTGATAATTGTGCTCTTGCTCTCAAGGCTCAAAACAACAAAGATGTGTGGTATGTTGATAACGGTTTCTCAACGCATATGACTGGAGATAGAAAGAAATTTGTATCTCTAAAAGAGAAGAAGGATGGAACTGTGTCCTTTGGAAATGATGGATCTTCAAATGTTATAGGATCAGGTATCGTCAGTCTCGGAAGCAAATATGATCTAGCCAAGAATGTTCTATTGGTTGAAAACATGAATCACAATCTGCTCAGTGTTGGACAAATGTGTGATCAAGGACACACAATGCTATTCAACTCCACAAAATTTGAAATCAGGAAAGGCAGGTATGGTAAAATTGTGGCTACAACAAGTCAAGCTCCAAACAACATATATGTTCTGGATGAAGCAACTAAAGCATGTCTACTAGCTAAAGAAGATGAAAGCTGGTTATGGCACAAACGAATGGGTCACATAAACTTTGACAATCTTATCAGGATAAGCAAAAAGGAAGCAGTACGAGAAATGCCGAAAATCTCAAAACCTTCCAACACACTATGTGAGGCCTGTCGGCATGGCAAGCAAACAAAATTCGGATTTAAAACAAAAGAACACTTTGCATCACATCCATTGGAATTGATACATACTGATCTATGTGGTCCTATGAGAACAAAAGGCTTAGATGGAGAATTATATTTCATGTTAATGATAGATGACTATACTAGGATGACAACTGTCAATTTCCTAAAGAAAAAAACTGAAGCATTTGAGTGCTTTAAGATCTACAAGGAGTTGGTTGAAAATGAAATTGATTTGAAAATAAAGTGTCTAAGATCAGATAATGAAGGATAATTCACTTCCAAATTATTTCAGCAATACTGTGACGAAAATGGAATAAAAAGACAATTTTCAACAGCACGAACACCTCAGCGAAATGGAGTTACTGAAAGAAAGAACAAAACCGTATAGGAAATGGGTAGAATAATGCTGAAGGACTCAAAATTGGATGAAAATTTTTGGGTTCAAGCAATTGATATGATAGTCTTCATTATCAACAAAAGTCTTCTCAGAAATAATTGCAACAAGACCCCATATGAATTATGGAAAGGAAAACCGACTAATGTAAAATATTTTAGAATCTTCGGAAGCAAATGTTATATCAAAAGAGAAGATCAAAAGTTGGGTAAGTTTGAATCACGTGTTGACAAAGGTATCTTTGTTGGTTACTCACGCAAAAGAAAGGCCTATAAATGCTATAATCTAAGATGAAAACAGATAGTGGAGAGCATAAATGTTACATTTGACGAAGATGGTGTTCTAAAAAATAATGATGAGGATCTAGAATCTTTGAAACTTGAGACAGAGACTGAAAAAAGGTATAGAAAAAACTCTAGAAGAAGAATCAACTGTAAACCAGGAAGAAGTAAATAATGATCAACAAGATATACATGAACAAAAACAAGAAGCTCCTCCAAAGAGAACAAAAGAATGGATTCAAAAGAACCATCCATCAAATCAAATCATTGGTGATATAAATGAAGGAATTGGAACAAGAAAAGGTCGACAAATTCGTTCATCACAACAAGCTCACATTGCTTTTCTAACAACCTTTGAGCCTAGTATTTTTGGGGAAGCCAGCCAGAATGAACATTGGGTAGCAGCTATGAATGAATAATTGGATCAAATCGAGAAGAATAACACTTGGGAATTAGTTCCACGACCAAAAGATAAAAATTTCATTAAGACTAAATGGGTGTTCAGGAACAAATTGAATGAAGATGGACAGGTTACCAGAAACAAAGCAAGATTGGTTTGCAAAGGCTATGCACAAGTGGAAGGAATTGATTTCGACAAAACATTTGCACCAGTTGCCAGAATGGAATCCATCCGAATGTTTCTCGCCTATGCATGTTCAAGAAAAATAAAATTCTACCAAATGGATGTTAAGTCAACATTTCTGAATGGAAAATTAGAAGAAGAAGTTTACATCGAACAACCTGAAGGTTTTCTACTATCAGAAAAATAAGACTATGTTTGCAGGTTAAAGAAGGCTCTGTATGGTCTCAAGCAGGCTCCCAGAGCATGGTATGCTTGTCTTGATGGATATCTACGTCAACAAGGGTTCAAGAAAGGTACTTCTGATAGCAATCTTTATGTACAAATAGATAAAGATAATTTAACAATCGTTGAGGTATATGTGGATGATATAATCTTTGGTAGCAATGATGATCGACTAACTTTGCTACAAAGATGCAAAGTGAGTTTGAGATGTCTTTACTTGGTGAGTTGACATACTTCTTAGGGCTTTAAATATCTCAGCAAGAGAAAGGAATATTTATATGTCAAGCCAAGTACATCAAGGAAATGCTCAAGAAATTCAAAATGGAAGATTGCAAACCCGTCCTTACTTCGATGGTAACAGGTTGAAAATTGATCATAGACGACTCATCTTAGGATGTGGATCAGAGGTTGTACATATCTATGATTGGTAGTCTTCTATATGTAACAACCTCCCAACCAGATGTTATGCAAGCAGTTGGACAAGTAGCAATATTCCAAGCAGCACCAAAAGAATCACATATTATTGCCGTCAAAAGAATTCTTCGATATCTAAATGGCACAATAGAATATGGCTTGTGGTATCCCAAGGGAAACAATATCATTATTCAAGCCTTTACAGATGCAGATTAGGCAAGAAGCGTTGATGATCGTAAGAGTACTAGCGGAGCAACATTCTATCTAGGTGGTTGTCTCGTATCATGGTTGAGCAAAAAGAAAACCTCAATATCGTTATCTATAGCGGAAGCAGAATACATTGTAGTGGCAACTTGTTGTACTCAAGTCATTTGGATGAAACAAACTTTGCAAGATCTTCAAGTACAATTCAATGAGCCTATTCCAATCTTCTATCATAACACTAGTGCCATCAGCATCTCCAAGAATCCTGTCATGCATTAAAAAACAAAACATATTCCAATCAAATATCATTTTGTTAGAGAACAAGTTGTTGAAAAGAATATCAAACTTGAATATGTTGGTACAAAAGAACAAATCGCTGATATCTTCACTAAACCTTTACCTCGTGAAGCATTTGAATATCTTCGCTAGAAGCTTGGGATTCTCCCAAGTTCTCATTAGATTTTCCTTATTCAGAAAATAAAGGGGGAGTGGAAGTGTGTACAGGTCCGCAGGATGGTTGTGTGTCAAGGGGAGTTACCCTTTTCCATTGATGTCAAAGGGGGAGAGAAGGCAGTAGGAAGAGGTGCCCTGATCGCAGGGGGAGTACTTGTGTTGCCATCAATGCCAAAGGGGGAGAGAAGGCAGTAGGAAGAGGTGCCCTGATCGCAGGGGGAGTACTTGTGTTGCCATCAATGCCAAAGGGGGAGATTGTTGATCTAAAGATGATCTGAGGTTGTCATTGATGTCAACCCAAGAAGCACCAAGGATGACCCTGAACTTCCATGGAACATTGGGCATCATCATTCATGGTTTCTCGTCTCATAACCATTATAGGAATACTCTACTAAAAAATATCTTTCTATCGGTATATAGCTCTCCTCGTAATTCCTCACAGTTTGTAAGTTATTCAAGATTGAAGTTAGTAACCCCAATTAGTGGGCTAAAAACCCATGGGGTTGTGGCATGGAATTTATCATTGATTTTGGTCATTTAATAGTCAATAATTAATAATTTTTCAAGCTTCTAAAATCCCTCCAACATTGTCTATAGAAGCCCCTCTCAACTCTATAAAAAGAAATCTCATATATCCTCCAAAAGTAGTGATCATGGAAGTTTCACTATAAATTTATTTTTGTGAAGTCTTAGATGCTGAGATTAAAACCCATGTGATCCGAAATCATGATGAACGTTGTGACCAAATTTCAGATCTTGGTTCGCTATATTTTCGTAGATATGATCTGAGGAAGTTAGAGTTTTTCAGGCTCTCGAATTTCATCTCAAAGAGGTGACCTTGGGAAAATCGTCATAACTCTCTCTCTCAGAAGAGGATTGGAATTCTGTAAGAAGCGGCAGATAGTACATGGACTGTAGTTTTCTGTGTATTAATTTCAGAGCAAAAGGAGGAAACAATGACATGTGGCACGCCGTACAAGTTTGCTCTACCAAACTAGTCCATAATTAGGTCATTGTGAGAGATTGGGCATAACTTTGGTTTGAAGAATCCAAATTGGGTCAGACCTATGGCATTGGAAAGAATACTCAGAGGGTTACTGCAGGACCAAATATTACATATTGGGGATCTGAAATCACAGAGATACATCAGATTCAATATCGTGCTCCTAGAAGGCAAGAAAAAAACTAGATCAAGTGCTGTCAAGGGGTGCAAAGGACCAGACTTTCTAGGGCAGCAAAGAGCAAGGTGCAACAGAGGTAAGCTCCAGGTAAGTATCTTCTGTATATGCATGTTCATCTCTTAATTGAATTAGTTTCTTTGTATTCTAATTTGTTGTTTTTGTTTAGCACTAACATATGCTCTGCAGAATGAGGTAAGTTTTGCTATTATCATGTCATGGGTATTTTCTTGAAGGCTTTTTGCAGGTATTATATATTCATCAAGAGAAGACTCAATGCATAATCTAATGTTCTGAAGAGTGAGAAAGGGTATCATGACAAGAGCATCAATCAAGGTGTAGAACAACAAAAAGAAGTTCACCACATGAAGTCTTCAAGTGGGCAACACTGCATACAATCATTGTAAAAGTATCATTGTACAAAGTCGTTGTAAAAGCATCAATGTAAAAGTTGTACAAGTGTCTATCTGCCAAGATTTGAAGAGGCCATGTCGGGAGGTCTAGGATCATCATTATGTGGTTATGTCATAGTTGGGGTTATGGTCTAGTGTGTATTCTTCTTCTACATCATTCTTTATCATTGTAAAGTGGACCATTTTCCCTGGTACGGGAGCCCATTCTTCTTTTATTCTTCTATAGGGTGGTAGGGTGGTGCTAGGCTGGTGCATGAAGTCACCAATAGGTTCAAGCCTATGAAAAATTTAGGGTGGTAGGGAAGTGCTAGGGTGAATTGTAGCTCATTGGGTGTTGGGGCATCCGTTTAGTTGACTACTGAAGAATCTCGGGCATTGGAGTGTCCATCCAGTGGGAGTTGGGGCATCCGTTTAATTGACTACTAAAGAATCTCGGGCGTTGGAGTGTCCATCCAGTGGGAGTTGGAGAAGAATTATTTTCTAGCTTCTAGGAAGTTGGAGCTTTCTTTTCAATTGGACTTGAATATTAAAGAATTATTAGAAGAGCGTTCAAGTGGTTTTTGTTTCGGAGGGGGTTTCCACCTTACAAACTATGTGCATTTGTGTTCCTTTTGTTTACTGCTATCATTGTACAAACACTGATAATAATTGAAGATTAACTAATGCTCTGAAATATTATTAATAATACTAATTGAAAGGAATACTTATTCACCAACCCCCCCCAGTATTTCCAACACAAACCTTGCCTATTTTTGAAGGCAATCTTCCAAGCATATTCTTCTTTGACTAGAACCTAGTGATATCTAGAATTTAAGTCCATCTTGGTGAAGCATTTAGATTCCTGCAACTGATCTAGAAAATCATCTATTATGCGTAGGGGGTACTTGTTCATAAGAGTAATTTTGTTCAACACCTTGTAATATATACACATTTGCTAAGTCCTGCCCTTCTTTGGCACAATGATGATGAGTAACCAACATGGTGAGGTACTCAGTTGAATGACACCATATTCCTGTAGCTACTGCAACTGTTTCTTCACCTCACTTGATTCTATAAAATATTTCCTATACAACCCAATGTTTAGCAATGGGGAGTCCATCAATAGCTAGATCTTGAGCTCCACTTCCCTCTTGGGCGGTAGCTCTTTAGGCTCCTAGAACGCATCCTTGTCTGCCTCTAACAACTCTTTCAATTGTTGTTTTTATTTCTTAGTACACCCCTTCAGGGATGCCTTTGCTCTTACTGACTCTTCTACAGATTATAATTTTCTCCTAAAAGAAGTATAACATACTTCTTGCTTTAACTAATAAATTTCTTGGCTTGATTTTTTACTTTCCCTTGTGTGCGTTCATGGTGAAGGATTTTCCATCCTTGATGAGGTGGTATTGTTTAGCTCTCCACATGAAGATTTAATCTCACATGTATATATAGGGATTTCCAAACACCACCCCACACACATCAAGGGTAACTATGTTGATTTTTGTAGCTTGAGAGTTACTCCACAAGCCTAGGATTTGGGTTTGTGTGAAGTTTGGTCACAAAAGGATTTTTGGGCAAAGAACCAAGGAAGAGGGGTTTTAGACCCAAGAAGGGGTTTAAAATATAAAAGGAAATTAAAACAAAAAATATTATTTCCTAAGGTCTAAAAGGACTAAAACCCTAGATCTAGAGGGTTCCTAGAGACTAAAGGAAAAGATTATTTAAGAAGCCTAAGGATCATGGCTAGAGAAATCAAGTGAGAGGGAGCTCATTTGATCAAAGAGGCTGGTTGAGATGTAGCCCAAGTGGAGGTCGAGCTTGAAGGTTGAGAAGGGATGCAAGGAAGGTCGTGACCACCATAAGGAGGCAAGCATAAGAGGGCTACAAACCTCTAAAGGAACCGAATCAGGTAGAAGAGGAAGATGTTCTTTGGATATTTGTATTAAGTGTTGGTTAGATGATTTAGGAGGACTGTTCGTGGAAGAATCTGGGCACAAGTTTGAGCATGAAAAAGCTGCATCAGTTCAGATCAAGAGAGGAGGGTCGAGACCCTACTATAGGCACCTTAGAGGGTCATAAGTCCTAATTTTAGAGGGTCGCAAGGCTTGACCTATTACAGAAGTGGAGTCACAACTCCTATAGGAAGGCCGTTGGTTTCAAGGGTAGCATATGATGTGACTGTTGGGTGTAGCTTTTGGGCATACTTTAGATACCTCTTTCCCCCATTTTTGACCATTTTACCTTTGAACCCGCGAGCTTTACGTCCTAATTATCACTTTTCCTAGTTATAAGAAGCAACTCTTGTTGCGACATATTATTTTTCCATTTTTGTTAAATATGAATGAAGTGATATCTTTTTGATGGCTAACCAGGGTAAGTGTGGAAGAAGTTCTCTGGCTCTTTTTCTTTCAGGTGTTTCCCATGAATTCAAGGCCAAAGGATGGAAAATTGTGCTGTTAATTCACAAATATGTTTTGAGGATTTTCTGTTACAGACCATTGCTGTTACACCTCAAGTTGTTGTTACACCGCGAGATGTTGTTACACCGCAACTGTCAAAGACTGTGGGTACTATTCCACGAGACAACTGTCGAGAAGCATGAATTATCTGTGGGCAGTCAAAGAATCTAGGTGGTTATGATTTTAGAAAATGATGTAACTTGAATAGGCCTTGTATTTAGAAACCAATTGTAACAATTTCTATTTTCTTTTAATATCGATCAGCATGAGAATCGTAAGATTCTCATGACTGATTTGTTCCCTATTTTAGGCATGTAAAATTTATAAAAGGATTTAGTTCCATGGAAGGGAATAGGAAACACGATATAGTGCCGTCATTTTGATTATGTAATTCACATCTATTTTAATACAAGAACATTGTTGGTGATGCTTTTATAGATTCTGTGTTGAATTCCTAACTAGTTCCTAATTCATCCCTACACCCTGCTAAGGAGGAGGGGCCCTCCTCTTTAGCAGGGATTGCAGTAGTAGTTGTAGCAGTAAATTAATTATTTCTTTTTCTTAAGTGTGAAGTTATTTCTGTTGCTGTATAATTCATAGAGCATATTTACTTTTGTTTTTCAGATTTATGACATGCTGTTACACAAGATTAATTTAAGCTGTAATATTTGATCAGCTGGTTCAATCATTGATATTGTGTGTGGCATGCCCGTTTCTTGGTAGAACATGAAGTGTGATTTCATTATGGTATAATTCTTTTTGATTTCTGCATGAATGTTTAATTTATGCAATTGGTTCAACGACATTTCTTTCCGATCTTTATTTCTATCCTTGGCTGTTATGTATCGACACAGATAGTGCAGACACCTTTGAGATAAACAGACGTACCCTGGTTTACAATTAAATGGTTGTGGTTTAGTAAATTAAACAATGATTAAACCAACACAACATTTTGGTGCCGTATCTGGGGAAGGAAGTTGACGGTACAGTTAACAAAGTGTGTCTTTTTAATATAGTGTTTCTAGTGCACAACTGCTGGGCGGTAAGATGAGAGGTAAGAACCTGCACATCGCTCTAACATACCTAGGCGGGCTCACCACTATGATCATTAGGAAACTTAGGGTGTGTGAAATTTTTTTATTTTCTTTAGACGTGTTTTCAGCTTTACAGGCGCTGGGCGGTAAGACGAGAGGTAAGAACTTGCACATCGCTCTAATATATTTGAGAGGGCTCATCACTGTAGAAGATGAGACATTTATGGTGTGAAATAAACACACATAGGGTCCATGTGTAAGGTGTAGGAGTAGAAGAGATACCAAAACACAACCACTCTAATAAATCACAGGAAAAACAGGTCATAAAAGGAACAAGAAGAGCATAAATTTGGGGAGAAAAACATTTATTCAGGAGCTAATCTCAAAAGCAGAGAAAGAACAATCAAACTCACAGAGGGATACAAGAAAAATAGGGCCACAAAAAGATGTTACCCCCATATTAAGGCCAGAAGCATTTGGTTCCTCTGTCTTTGGACCTCATCATCCTCAAACTAGTGTACCCACTCCCAAAACCGTAGACTCAATTCAAGAACAGTAGGGGGAAACTAGTGGTCAAGACCTTAGGTTTGAGGGCCAAGGGGAAACCAGTGGGGAACACCAAGGGCTTGAATTAGAAGAGCATTAATTTACTTATCAATATCCAGATTCAGGTAGCGCGGTGAAACAACTAACCCCGGAGTAGCCTGAGCTATCATCTCATGAATCTTCACCCACAAGACAGTCACCTAGACAGTTTGAAGAAGGAGACTCGTCATAGAAAGAGTCAGGAGGATCAAAAATGGGGGAAAACAATAACAATAACAACAACACAATAAATTCCACCATTACCACCTTTGAGTTCCCAATAGATGATATAAGGGGCAAAGCTCCCATGAAAAACATTCCTTTGTCAGCTCTTCCATCTTTTCAAGGAATGATTGTAGAAGACCTTGACACCTTCTTGTTTGAATTTGATGTCTTATGCAGGAGCTATGATTATACTTCAGATGCTCAAAAGATGAAATTGTTCCCTGCTACTCTAAAAGGAGAAACACTAAGATGGTTTATGGGACTAGGCTCTGCTACTATTCAGACATGGGGCGACATGAAAGCTACATTCCTATCCAAGTATCAGGACTATTATCGGACCAGGGACTTGAGGGAAGAAATATTCAGGATGACACAGAAGGAGGAAGAAAGCTTGGAGGATTATGTGGAACGATTCCATTATAACTTGCAGAGATCTAAACATAGTGATTTAGATCTAGAAATCTTGAAAACCATATTCATAAGGGGAATGAGAGATGACTGCCTTGATACCCTGAATCTACTAGGAAAGGGAGACATATCTTAGGAATCATTTGATTAGATAATAAATCTTTGCCTAAGATGCGTGAGAGAGCCATCGAGAGGAAGAAGCATGGTACCCTCTGTTAGGATACAAAAATATGCAAACAGAGGTGTGACCAGAGATGAGATCAAAAATCTGTTTGAAAACCTTAAAACTGATCTCCTCAGTACCTTATATGCTCAAATAACGACAACACAAGTGAAGAAAGCACAGGATGAAGTTGATACAACTTTAGTCATGTTCTGCTCAAAATGTAGGGAGAAGCAATCCCTAAAGAATGCAGAGTAAACAACATCATCTTGTGCAACATTTTTGATCAAGAGCACTCTATAGCCTATTGCTCGAAGCTTCCCAAACTGAAAGCGATGCTCAAAGAATCAAGCGAGGAAGTTCAATCTTCCTATTTCATTGGATCTAGGAAACCATGGCAACCACGACCCCCGGGTATGTCTCAAGACTTCTCTTCTTTTAATCCATGGAATAATATATATAATGCTCAACAATTCCCTTGGTAGTATTCTACTCCTCCTCCAGCACATATTCCTTCACCTTGGAACCAGTGGTCTCCCTCTCCACCTTTCCAATACCCTCCATCTTAGCCATATCCTTGGACTAAGAATTAGAGAGAAAATTCCCTAGGTCCAGCCCCTCCTTAATGGCAATGAAAGAACAATTACAACTGCCACCTCTTCAAACACCTGCTGCTACACCTCCTATATGACCCCAATTACCTATGCAACCTAAACCTAACCCAAACAATAAGGCAACCCAGAACATTGAGGCCCCGACTACCTTTCAGACTTATTACATCACTCTTGTCGGATGTAACAAAATTCATCTTTGGTCAGGGACATTGATTAACCCAAAACACTCTCCTATTATCACTAAAGAAGAGTGTGAGTCACCCAGAGAAGATACCACAGATCTTGAAGATGCTGTCACACCTGTAACAACTAACTCAGAAAGGACTGTTGCGCCTGTAACAACCAATTCGAGTAAAGATGATACACCTGTAATAGCTGACTCGACTATGATAACTAAGGATCCTCCGTATAACCAAATATTAGCCGAAGCTGGGATGACTTCACAACCAGAATTTGATTTCCTTAGGGAGTTAAAAATTTTACACATACAGATTCCTCTACTGCAGGATATTAAAGATGTACCTATTTATTCAAAAATAGTAAGAGATCTCTGTGTTAAAAGGGTAGAGAGGAAGCCTAAGGACCCCGCTACTATTCATGTGATGAGAAAGTTGTTTGAATTAATGACTGATCAACCTCTCTTAACCAAATATAATGATCCAGGAAATCCCACGGTCATTGTTTACATTGATTTAGGGGCATTCATTAATGTAATGACTAAGGATCTCTTCACCACCTTGGGGTTACATGGACTAAGACACACACCTACGGTGTTGGAATTAGCAGACAGGTCCCGTGTCAAACCTGAGGGAGTGTTAGAAGACGTAGTGATCACAGTGGATTCTTGGAGATATCCAGCTGAATTCCTTATTTTACAAACTAAATCAAACCTGGGGGGGCATCCTTTGATTCTAGGGAGGCCTTGGCTAGCCACTGCAGATGCATTCATAGGATGCAGGTTTGGGTCTATGATAATTTCAGATGGCCAGGCCACAAAGAACCTTAGTCTCTACCCCCCAGCAAAACCAAGTATGGATTCGGGAAACCCCTTGTGGGATGAATTCGAACCCGAATCAGATTACTCCCAGCCACTTCTCACCCTCGGGAAAGCCCAATACTTCAAGGATGAGATAGAAGATGATATCATAAATGGTTTTATTAGTAATTCACTTTCTGTTACTTCTATTGAGGACTCAGGGGAGGAAGATTTTGTAGAAGACCTAAGCTTTGAACAAATGAAGACCACTCCAAACATCAATAACAGTCCAGTTGAAAGAGAACCAGGTAAATATCTAAATTTAAATCCAAACATGACAGTTGAGTAAAACAGATTGCTGTCACAACTGTTACAGAAGTATAAAAATGCGTTTGCATGGGATTATACAGACATGAAAGGGATCCATCCCAGCCTGTGCACTCACCACATCTATTTAAAGGATGGTTGCAATCCAATTAGACAACCACAACAACATATGAACCCTACACTAAAGGAGGTAGTGAAAGAAGAATTGCAGAAACTCCTGAATGCCAACTTCATTTATCCAATTTCTGATAGTCAATGGGTATCCCCACTTGTCATTGTCCCTAAAAAGAATGACAAGTGGAGAGTTTGTGTAGATTATAGAGAACTCAACAAAGCCACCCAAAAGGACCATTTCCCTCTGCCATTCATAGATCAGGTCCTTGATACCCTATCCGAGATTTTTTTTTTTTTTTTTTCATTTTTGGATGGGTTTAGTGGTTACAACCAGATACATATTGCCCTAGAAGATTAGGATAAACGAAATTTACCTGCCCTTGGGGAACCTTCGCATATAGGGTTCTTCCTTTTGGACTCTGTAAACCAACAACTTTCCAAAGGGAAATATTGGGAATTTTCTTGGATTTGTTGAATGATTGTCTAGAAATCTTCATGGATGACTTTACACCTTACGGTGATGCCTTTGAAACAACATTAGTTAATTTAGAAAAAGTATTAGAATGATGTGTGTAGACTAATGTTGCTTTGAGTACTGTAAAGTGTCACATGATGATGAATGAATGGATTGTGTTGGGACATCTTATTTCTGCCGACGAGATTAAAGTAGACCCTACTAAGATAGAGGTAATCTTGAAAATCCCAATTCCCAAGACACAGAAAGAGGTTTATAGAAAGAATTTCAAAGATTGCATCTCCTTTATTCTCCTTACTTACAAAATATGTAGAATTTGTATGGACAGGGAAGTGTGAGCAAACCTTTATGGAATTAAAGAACTATGTATCAATAACTCCTGTTTTACGAGGACCAAACTGGAGTCTTCCATTTCACATAGCTACAGATGCATCTGATACTGCTGGGAGATGTATTGGGCCAACTGGAGGATAGAAAGCCATATGCTATCTATTACATAAGCAAGAACTTGACTCCAGCTGAACTCAATTACATGGTGACAGAAAAAGAGTTCCTTGCGGTAGTGCATGCCATCAACAAATTTCGACACTACATCACATGATATCAAGTGTTTGTACACACTGACCACTCTACCATTCACTTTTTAATGAATAAAATAGTCACTAATGGTAGGATTACACGGTGGTTATTGCTGTTACAGGAATTTGATATAACAATCCTAGATAAACCTGGGAAAGATAATGTAGTGGCTGATTTTCTTTCTAGGCTAATTGTTGGTGATGAATGCATGCCTATTGAAGATTCTTTTCCTGATGAATACCTTTTTGCTATTTCAACTCACTCACCGTGGTATGCAAACATAGCTAATTATCTTGTTGCAGGAAGATTTCCACAATACCTATCCTCCAGAGAAAAGAAAAGAATTGTCTAGCAAAGTGCTAGATATTCTTGGATTGAGGGAAATCTCTCACATTGGGCCAGATCATCAGATCAGGTGCTGTGTGAGGGAGGATGAAATCTTTGAAATCCTTAGAGCTCACAAGGAACCTTGTGGAGGACACTTTGTAGATAAGAGGACATGATACAAGGTGCTCTCAATAGGATACTATTGGCCCACAATATTTTAGGATGCTAAGAAATTTGTGAAGGGATGTGACAGCTGCCAGAGAATGGGTCAACCACTCCAGTCAGATGAGATGCCATTATGACCTCAAATAGTTTTAGAGCCATTTGAGAATGGGCCCTGAATTTCGTAGGACCAATTAACCCTTCATCCTAACAAAAGTCCTACATCTTGGTTTGAACAGACTATGCCAAAAAATGGGTCGAGGTGAAGGCATTGACCAGAGCCACAGAGCAGGCTGTTTTAGACTTTTTGTTTGAAGACATTTTTGTTCGCTTTGGGATACCCAGAGAAATAGTGACAGATGGAGGGCCCCAATTCACATCTCATTTGATTCAGAAGCTAGTTGAAAAATACAAAATCTGTCATAGGATTACTTCACCTTATCATCCACAAGTGAATGGCCAAGTGGAGAGCACCAACAAGGTTATTGAGGGAATTCTTACCAAGATTGTGGCCAACCATTAGAGGAATTGGGATGATAAACTTCCAGAGGTGCTGTGGGCATACATGACTACATGGAGGAATACTACAGGATTCTCACCATACGAATTAGTGTATGGTAAAAATCCTTTATTTCCCATAGAGTTCAAAATCAAGACATTAAGAACAATGCTACAGGTGAACTTGGATATGGAAACATCACAGAAGCAACAATTGAATCAACTCAATGAGCTAGATGAGAAAAGGCTAGCTGCTATTCAGCAAACAAACATCATTCAACAACAAAGGGCTAAGTGGCACGATAGATTCATTAAAAAGAAGAAGTTTCAAAAAGGAGATTGGGCTCTATTATATGATTCGAGATTTAAGGATTTCAAGGGGAAGCTCTGCACGAGGTGCTAGGTCCTTATGAAGTTGACACATTCTTTGACAATGGGACTGTGAATTTAGTTACCATTGATAGTGCTAGGACACCATTACTCACTAATGGGCACTGTCTTCGGCTATATCACAAACTCGCTTCAAAGGATTCATTTGTCAACATTGTCGCGGATTCTGACTTTCAAATTACAGGGGCAGGGGAAAATTCTTCCGCGTTGCAAAATTTTTAATTTTCCAATAAGTGTAACAATCGAAAACCAAGTTTTGTTGGTAGCAATTGCACACAGTTAAAAAAAAAATGTGGTGGTTGTTACACATTCTTTTCTTTCTGTAACAACATCATTTATCTCATGCACATCTTACAATATGTTGTTACAAGTTTTAGTATTTTCTTGTTCTTTTCAAATTTTTGTAAGTATCTGTAAGAGTAGTGTAAATAAGAATTTGTTGTAGAAATAGTGTTAGCAATTGTATTTGTTGTTACATGTGTAACAACTGACAACCTGCAGCAGTGACCCAGGTGAAATCGTCTGCCGCAATAAATAACATTCATCAACATCTTGCTATAGGAGCAAATGACACAACCAACACGTCATTGGCATAATTAATTATATCGCTAGCACCTTTTCACCACATCACCTCAGGTACGTCACGCAAAAGGTATATCGCTTTTTCCTCTGTTTAACATTTATGGAAATTAATATGGCACTTTCTTTGATGACCGAGGATGACCGTTGCATTAAACTCAGGGGGAGGGCGAATCATTTCGCAATCTATGATTTAAAACTAAAATTAAAAGTGACAACCTTGTAATCATTATTAAACCCTGCAATTATTGTTATCTCTTTATGCCAATCATGCCAAGGACTAAATCACATTTAAGCCAGACCTCCATGATCTAGGATCAATAATGAGATCATAATGTGTGCAGTACGATCCCCCTGATCTGAAATTCCTGCTTTTATTACCTACCTCACTGCCCTGATATCAACCTCAGTGAAGCATTGCACCCTCACTTCAAAATTCTCAGAGAAAGAATAGAGAAAACACAGAGTGTAGTAACTGAAACAGAAATGGGAGGAGCAACAGTCCGGCACGAGCCCAATTCAATTGAAGCATTGGAAAATTTCCCTGAGGTGTGCCATATTTTTAAGGAAGCAGGATGGTTTGAGTTCTTTGAGCGACTTAAGGGATCAGAGGAGTTGGTTGCCATGGAATTCGCTAAAAACCTGGATAGAAACCAGACATAGGTTAGGGGGTTGAAGCTAGAAGTTATGGAAGAAGTAATTGCCCGAGTAACAACATTGCGGGCCGAGGGAAAAAGGTGGTTTAACCAAAAGATTAATGACCCCTCCCTTAAGGCAAAATTCCTGTGAGGAGAAGAGCAATTGGAGAAAAAAGGCAAGGGAATTGACAGGTTATCACTCCCTCAGCCATGGGGAGACGTCACCTTGTACATCATCAAGTAAATTACTTGTGAAGGAAGGGCAACGATCGTGTTCAATTACCATTTTCCGTTGTTAAACCACCTTCGATACAGATAGCTGGTCAATCTCCCATATTTCTTGCTAGAAAATATAAGGCACATGTCTGCTACCATGAAATTTTCTGCACACCCAGAGAGGTTCGTTACCAACCACGGCCTCATCAAGTTAATTATTTTGGATGCATTGGAACACCAAGGCAAGAGATGGGAGGAGTTTATGAGTAGAAAGATGAGGACTTCCCACCGAAGGCAAGCTGAAATCCCCGATGACGCTCCAAGGGAAGCTAGGGAGACTGAAGAACAAGGGAAATCCTCGAGAGGTAGGATTAAGAAAAGATCATTGGAGAAGCCGATAGGTGGCAGGATACCGAAGAAGAGGGTGAAAGTCATCTCATAGCCAGAACCTTCACCTCCATCCAAAAAGGAGCCGAGCAAGCACAAGGACACAGGGAAATAGAAAGAAGGGGAACATGCCCATCCAGAAGAGGTCCCTCTATCAGGTAAGGATGAGACCCAACTTTTGCTGCATAAAATTGAAAATTTAGAAAAATAAAATGAAAGATTAAGGCAACAATTAGAGGAGAGTAAAGTAGAACCACGAGTCTCATGACTGGACACCTTGGCAGAGGCTATAGAAAAAATGAGGGCAGAAACCACACTGGGTTCTGTATGTGCAACATGTGCTAGGAATCTAGCAATAATCGGATACAAGTTTGTGTTGCAAACACCATTTCAACAGAAACTCAAACCGAACCTTGGGAAGCTATTACACAAGAACCCGTTAACGATGCTGCTATTACACAAGAACCAACAGCCGAAACGGAGCATCCCATGATAATCGACCTGGAAGCTGATACACAAGAACCTGCCAACGACACTGTTGTTACACAAGAACCAATAGTAGAGGCAGAGGCTACTCAGGAAGAAAAAGAAAGAGCTGAACCACAAGAACTTGCTGACAAAGTAGTTGGTACACAGAAACCAACAGCCGAAGCAGAGCAGATCAATCCTTGAGATGCTTTTACACCCCCAAGTGATATTGCATGTGAAGGAACACAGGGTCCTAAAGAAGGATGGTGTTCGGAGAAATTTTTATTGATATCAAAATTGCAGAAATGGAAACAACAGGCACTCTCCTTACAAAAGGGAGTGATCTCACTGGAAGAACATCGAAAAGTTGTAGATTTGCTCAAGGAATAGTGGGCTGAGAAGAAATTGGCAGAAGAATGGGAAATATGGGAAAAGAAGGAAGCCAGGAAGGAGAAGGAGAAGCAAATGCAATTGTTACAGCAGCAAGTTCGGGATTTAACAAATGATAAACACAAGCTGTATGAACTCGCCCTAAATCTGTTAGGGTGTAGAAGGCCCTCTCCATCCTACCCAATCTTTATGTGGGAAAGATTTTATTTGTTTCAGTTGAAGGTTGTCTATGAAAATAGACCATATTTGGGTAATTCTACCTGAGATTTTTTGGAAGTTTTCTGTGCTTGTGATTTTAATGACCAAAGCTTACTATGCGAGTTGTTTCTTCATAATATAATATGTGAGCATGCTAGTTTGCACATGGTTGCGCACATTTTCTCCTACATGGGGGACCTACAGTTGCGTGCTTTTATTTCTTTCATGAGAAATAAGATATAATGGCACCTGGCCATGAAGTCAATGAACACCAACGAAGAAAAGGCAGCATTATGGATAAGGGCGGAACCAGGAATGGCTACAAAGTTGAGGCGTGATTTTAAGATATTTCTGAGTACTCCAGACATCAGAGAGCAATCATGTATCTATAGAAGGAGAATCGTGGGATTCTGCCTTAACCTCTTTGTACAGATTAAGAGCCGAGCACTGACGAGGTGCCTTAAATGCACTGAGGCCAGTAGCGCAGGTCTACAGGAGGGTGACCCTTTTGGGTTGCCAAACTTCGTAGTTGCTATTACACTGGTCCCAGCGTATGCCCAGATTGTGAGATCATTGGGAGCCTTGTAGATAGGGCTCAAGTTTAAACATCCTTTGATTCACTACCAATGGAGGAGTGTCAGCCCCATTATCAGTTGTGTGAGTATGAGGAGGAATCCTGGTCGCATCAGTTGATGGCCACTCAGGGCTACAGGTCCATTGATGAGGATACTGATGGTGCTTACAACTTGACAGATCTACAACGGAGGTATAACAACAATATCTGAGAATTTTGCATAAGGACATGCAATTGCTTCAGTTGGGGGGAAATGTTGGGTGAAACTTTTGGGCATACTTTAGATACCTCTTTCCCCCATTTTTGACCATTTTACATTTTAACCCGCAAGATTTACGTCCTCATTATCGCTTTTCCTGGTTATAAGAAGCAACTCTTACTGCGACATATTATTTTTCCATTTTTGTTAAATATGAATGAAGTGATATCTTTTTGATGGCTAACCAGGGTAAGTGTGGAAGAATTTCTCTGGCTCTTTTTCTTTCAGGTGTTGCCCATGAATTTAAGGCCAAAGGATGGACAACTATGCTATTAATTCACAAATATGTTTTGAGGGTTTTCTGTTATAGACCATTGCTGTTACACCTCAAGTTGTTGTTACACCTCAAGGTGTTGTTACACTGCGACATGTTGTTACACCGCAACTGTCAAACACTGTGGGTACTATTCCATGAGACAACTGTCGAGAATCATGAATTATCTGTGGGCGGTCAAAGAATATAGGCGGTTATGATTTTAGAAAATGATGTAACTTGAATAGGCCTTGTATTTAGAAACCACTTGTAACAATTTCTATTTTCTTTTAATATCGATTAGCATGTGAATCGTAAGATTCTCATGACTGATTTGTTCCCTATTTTGGGCATGTAAAACTTCATAAAAGGATTCAGCTCCATGGAAGGGAACAAGCAACACGAGATAGTACTGTCATTATGATTCTATAATTCACAACTCTTTTAATACAAGAACATCGCCAGTGATGCTTTTACAGATTTTGTGTTGAATTCCTAACTAGTTCCAAATTCAGCTTTGCACCCTGCTAGGGAGGACGGGCCCTCCTCTTTAGCAGGGATTGCAGTAGTAGTTGTAGTAGTAGATTAATTATTTCTTTTTCATAAGTGTGAAGTTATTGCTGTCACTATATAATTCATAGAGCATATTTACTTTTGTTTTTCAGATTTATGATATGTTGTTACATAAGATTAATTTAAGTTGTAATATTTGATTAGCTGGTTCAGTCATTGATATTGTGTGTGGCGCACCCGTTTCTTGGTAAAACATGAAGTGTGATTTCATTCCTGTAGAATTCTTTTGATTTATGCATGAGTGTTTAATTTCTGCAATTGGTTCAACGACATTTCTTTCCGTTCTTTATTTCTATCCTTGGTTGTTATGTATCGACATAGATAGTGCAGACACCTTTGAGATAAACAAACCTACCCTGGTTGACAATTAAATGGTTGCAGTTTAGTCAATTAAACAGTGATTAAACCAACACAACATTTTGGAAGGTAGTTAGGGCCTCATTTTGCAATCTGTAATTTAAAACTAAAATTAAAAGCGACAACCTGAGTGTAGTAATTGAAACAGAAATGGGAGGAGCAGTAGTCTGATATGAGCCCAATTCGACTGAAGCATTGGAAAACTGCCTTGAGGCGTGCTATATTTTTAAGAAAGCAAGATGGTTTGAGTTCTTTGATTGACTTAAGGGATTAGAGGAGTCGGTTGCCATGGAATTCACTAAAAACCTAGACAGAAACCAGATAGAGGTTAGGGGGATGAAGCTAGAAGTTACGGAAGAAGTAATTGCCTGAGTAACGACATTGTAGGCTGAGGGAAAAATGTGGTTTAACCAAAATATTAATGACCCCTCCCTTAAGGCATAATTCCTGCGTGGAGAAGAGCAATTGGAGAACAAAGGTAGGGGAATTCATAGGTTATCACTTCCTTAGCCATGTGGAGACGACGTCCTGTACATCATCAAGTACATTACTTGTGAAGGAAGGGAAATGATCATGTTCAATTACCATTTTCCGCTATTAAACCACCTTCAACACAGGCAGCTGGTCAATCTCCCATATTTCCTACTAGAAAATATAAGGCACATGTCTGTTGCCGTGAAGATTGCTGCACACCTAGAGAGTTGCGTTACCAACCACGACCTCATCAAGTTAATTGTGTTGGATGCATTGGAATGCCAAGGCAGGAGCTGGGAGGAGTTTATGAGTAGAAAGATGAGGACTTCCCATCGAAGGCAAGCTGAAATCCCCGATGACGCTCCAAGGGAAGCTAGGGAGACTGAAGAATAAGGTCAATCCTCAGAAGGTAGTATTAAGAAAAGATCAGTGGAGAAGCCGATAGGTGGCAGGATACTGAAGAAGAGGGTGAAAGTCAGCTCACAACGAGAACCTTCACCTCCATCCAGAAAGGAGCCGAGCAAGCACAAGGACACAAGGAAACAGAAAGAAGGGGAACAGGCCCATCCAGAAGAGGTCCCTCTATCAGGTAAGGATGAGACCCAACTTTTTCTGCATAAAATTTAAAATTTAGAAAAAGAAAATGAAATATTAAGGCAACAATTAGAGGAGAGTAAAGTAGAAGCACGGGTCCTGGGCCTAGACACCTTAGTAGAGGCTGTAGACAAAATGAGGGAAGAAACCACACCGAGTTCTGTATGTGCAGCATGTGCTATGAATCTAGCAACAACCGGATACAAAGTCTATGCTGTAAACACCATTTCGACGAAAACTCAAACCAAACCTTGGGAAGCTGTTACACAAGAAACCGTTAACGACGCTGCTGTTACACAAGAACCAACAGCTGAAATGGAGCATCCCACGATAATTGACCTAGAAGCTGATACAGAAGAACTTGCAAACGACAATGTTCTTACACAAGAACCAACAATAGAGGAAGAAGTTACTTAGGAATAAAAAGAAAGAGTTGAACCACAAGAACCTGTTGATGAAGCAACTGGTACACAGAAATCGACAACCGAAGTAGAGCAGCTCAATCCTCAATATGTTGTTACACCCCCAAGTGATATTGCATGTGAAGGAACATAGGGTCCCAAACTAGGATGGTGTTCAGAGAAAAAATTATTGATATCAGAATTACAGAAATGGAAACAACAGGCACTCTCCTTACAAAAGGGAGTGATATCACTAGAAGAAAATCAAAAAGTTGTAGATTCACTCAAGGAACAGTGGGCTGAGAAGAAATTGGCAGAAGAATGGGAATGATGGGAAAAGAAGTAAGCCATGAAGGAGAAGGAGAAGCTAATGCAACTGTTACAGCAACAAGTTCAGAATTTAACAAATGATAAACATAAGCTGTACAAACTCGCCCTAAATATGTTAGGGTGTAGAAGACCCTCTCCATCTGTTAAGTCCCTATGATACTAGTGATTCCCCCATTGCTATTGTCATTGTAGCCCTTATTTTTATTTTTGTGCCCCTATTGTCCCCATATTGTTATTATTGTGCCCCATAGAAGCCCACTATTGTTATTTTCGTGCCCTTATATTATTATTGTTAGGCCGACTTGAGTTATATTGTGACCCCTTAGACTCCTATATATAGAAAGGAGGTTTTTTCATTTGTATCATCCAAGAATTGTTCATTTGTGTAATGTAAAGGAGGTTTCCCCCTCGAAGAGGCTGATTTCTAAGTTGTTGATCTATCTTTTTTGTCTTTTTGTGAGTTGGTTTCATAACATTTGGTATCAGAGCTTTGGATTCTAGGGCTTCGCTGCTCCAAATAGGTCATCATGGAATTTTCGCTATATTTTTTTATTTATATTTATTATTATTATTATTATTATTATTATTATTTATTTTTATTTTTTTATTTTTTATTTATTTTTTATTATTTTTATTTATTTAATTTATTTTTTATTATTTATTTAATTTATTTTTTAAATTTTATTTTTTTATTTTTATTTTTAATTTATTTTTAATTTTTAATTAATTAATTTATTATTATTTTTATTTATTTTATTTTATTTATTTTATTTTATTTTTTTTATTTTTTTTCTGTGACGTTTCAAAAGCAAAAAAAAACCATTTGAGCTGAAATATCCCTGAACCTCGGGTCGAAATTTAAGATATTTTCTCGCTATGTTTTCGGAGATATGATCCAAGGAATTTAGGGTTTCTGTAGGGTTCCAGATTATATCTCAAACAGGTGACCTGGAGAAAATCATCATAACTTTTTTTTTTTTTTTTTTTTGAGCATCAGATTGAAAATTTGTAAGTAGTTACATATAGAGGACTACCTGTAGTTTTCTATGTATCGGTTTTAGGTCCTAAGGTCGAAACAGTGTCATGTGGCACTTCATACAAGTTCGCTATACTGAACTAGTCTATAATCAGGTCATCGTGGGATATTTGGCATAACTCTTCTTTGGAGAATCCAATCTTGATCAGAATTGCGGGGTTATAAAGAGGACTCAGAGGGCTACAACAAGAAGCAATTTTAGATCTTGGAGATCCAAAATTACAGAGAAACATCAAATTCAATATCGAGATCCTACAAAGTGAAAAAAGGTGTGTAGTTTTTTTAAATTTTTGCATAAGTTTGGTTTGAAAAATTAGTTTGAAGGAATTCAAAGGGCATAGTGAAGCATTATTATCATTAATTGATGCCCTGAAGAAAGAAAATGGAGACACCTAGTAAGCAACCTGAAATCTCTAGCATGACTCATGAAGAAGAGGAAGAAATGCAACATGATATATCAAAATTACGAGACCAAGTGCAATAAAATTCACTCTCACAAAAAGTAACAGAAGCTAAGATGGATGGTTTAAAGAAAGACGTAGAAGATAACATGTATGGCGCAGAAGCTAAGATGGATGGTTTAAATAAAGGTGTAGAAGCTAAGATGAATGACATGGAAGCTAAGATGGATGGCATGGAAGCTAAGATGGATGGTTTAAAGAAAGGCATGGATGGATGGCATGGAAGCTAAGATGGATGGCATGGAAGCTAAGATGGATGGTTTAAAGAAAGGCATGGAAGCTAATATGGAAGATTTGACAAAGTTTCTACCAGAAATGCTTACTAATGGCGAAAGGGTGGTAAAGGAAACTCATGATGAGAACAAAATAAATGTTAATCATGATTTCATAGACCTTAACGTTGGATCGAAGACCCACCATGTTCCAAAGATCGATATGAGGAAGTTTGATGGAAAGGATCCTATAACATGGATACTACAGATGGAGCAATATTTCAATCTCCATAATGTGCAAAACACACAAAAGGTACACATTGCAACTTTATATTTGGAACCAAATCATTTTGTATGGTATCAATGGGTTTGCTCTCGTAAAAAAATTGTCACCTGGGGAATTTTAATGGATGAAATGAGAGCACATTATGAGGATACAAAAAGCAACACGTTTTTTAGCCAATTGATAAATCTCAAACAAAAGGGTTCAATGATGGAGCACATTGAGGACTTCCAAAAATTGAATATAAGGGTAAAATATATTCTAGAGGAGCATATGATTGATGTGTTCATAGGGAGTTTAAAGGATAATATCCAACATGAGGTTCGCCTTTGGGAACCTGATTCATTGGAGAAGGCATTCAGGTTGGTAATAAAAATGGAAAGAAAAATTATGGAAACAAGGAAGCCTACCACTTACAAATATAAAGATGGAAGTGTTGTTTCCCCTAGTCTTCCACAACCTACAAGGTTGACACCACAAAAATTGGAAGAAAAAAGAGAAAAAGGGAGTTGTTACAGTTGTGATAGAAAAAAAACTAAATGTCATAAGTGTGTTGATAAGAAACTATTCTACATAGATTGTGAAGAGGAGGAAGAAAAGGAACAAGAAACATTAAAAGAAGAGGATATACACCAGGAACAAAACCTAGATAAAGAAGAAATGAATCCGACCATATCTTGTAATGCATTGGCTAGAATTACCACTCCTCAAACTATCAATATAGAAGGGCATATCAAGAAGAAAAAGGTAATAGTGTTGATTGATTCGGGAAGTACCCATAATTTTATTCATTGTAAGATAGTCAAGTGATGGTTGCAAGTGGAGGAACCATAAATTTCTCTGGAAAGTTCCATAATATCAAGCTATCAATGGGAGAATATGTATTGAATAGCCCAATGATTTCCATTCCAATGGGTGGTGCTGATGTTGTACTAGGAGTCCAATGGCTACAATTCTTGGGTACAATAGCTTTTAATTTTCAAGAACTTTTCATGAAATTTTGTGCGGAAGGAAAGGAAGTTGAATTAAGGGGTATCGCAGGGAAACCGGGAAATATAATCAGCTCTAACGGAATGACAAAGCTTCTAAAGAAAGAACAGCGAGGCATAATTTCACAATTATGTTCACTAGAGGTTCCCACATCGAAATCATCTATTTCTCCATATCTCCAAAAAGTCTTGGATAATCATTCCAAGGTATTTGAGACTCCCAAAGGCCTCCCACCTATCCGTGATCATGATTATGCTATTCATTTGATTCCAGGAAGTGTTCCTCTAAACATCAGGTCTTATAGATATCCCGAGTGAAATTGAACGTATGGTTGCATAAATGCTAGAGGCTGGTATAATTCAACCTAGTCAAAGTTCTTTCTCTACTCTAGTACTACTGGTTCACAAGAAGGATGGATCATGGTGCATGTGTCCAGATTATAGGGAGCTCAACAAGTTCACTATTAAAGATAAATTTCCCATTCCCGTCATTGATGAATTATTGGATGAATTGCATGGATCAATTTACGTCACCAAGTTGGATCTTCATGCAGGATATCATCAAATCAGAATGAAGACTGAAGACATTTCGAAAAAAACATTTAGAACTCATGAGGGTCATTATGAATTTTTGGTCATGCCTTTTGGCCTTACCAATGCACCTTCTACATTTCAAGGTTTGATGAATTCCATTTTCAAACCCTTCCTTAGAAAAATTGTGTTAGTATTTTTTGATGATATACTAATCTACATCAAGTTTTGGAAGGATCACGTTCAACATGTTGACAGGGTGCTCAAACTATTGGAGGAGAAATAATTATATGCAAAAAGCTCCAAATGTTTATTTGGAGTACAAGAGGTGGAATATCTGGGTCATATTATATCTCATGAAGGTGTTAAGGTAGACCCTAACAAAATTAAAACCATTAAGGAATGGAAAATCCCCACATCCATAAAGCATCTGCGAGGATTTCTTGGGTTGACAGGTTATTATCGCAATTTTGTTAAGAATTATGGGAGAATAACAGCACCTCTAACAACATTATTGAAGAAAGATGCATTTTCATGGACTCCAGAAGCAACGAAGGCCTTTGAACATCTTAAAGAGGCAATGTGTCAAGCACCGGTCTTAGCTACACTGGACTTCACAAAAACCTTTATTGTGGAATGTGATGCCTCAGAAAATGGAATTGGTGCTGTTTTAATGCAAGAAGAAAGACCAATTTCTTTCGAAATTCGTCCAATCAAAGGAAAGTATTTACACAAAGCTATTTATGAGAAGGAAATGTTGGCAATACTACATGCTCTTAAGAAATAACGAACCTACCTAATGGGAAGACACTTCAAGGTAAAAATGGATCATGATAGTCTTAAATGCTTTTTAGAACAAAGATTATATTCAAAAGAGCAACAAAAATGGGTCACAAAGATGTTGGGTTATGACTTTGAAATCATCTACAAAAAAGGGAAGAAAAATGTTGTGGTAGATGCACTCTCAAGAAAGGATGAGGATGTGGAAGCATTTCTTTGCGCCATTTCTATTATCCAACCAGATTGGATAAACGAAGCAAGGGATGAATGGAAGAATGACGAAGAAGTGTGGGCACTCATTCAAAAGTTACAACAAGATCCCAGTACATCTGATACATTTAGCTGGAAAAATGATTCGTTATGGTACAAAGATCGGTTATACCTATGTAAGAATTCCCAACTCAAACAAAAGATTCTTAGGGAATTGCACACTTGTCCCTTAGGAGGGCACTCAAGATTTCTAAAAACTTACCACAGAGTTAAGAAGGAATTTTTTTGGGATGGCCTTAAATCGGATATTCAAAATTTTGTGGCGAAATGTTTGGTTTGCCAACAAAATAAAGTTGAAACAATTATGACCCCAGGTCTACTACAACCTTTATCCATTCCAAGCCAACGTTGGGAGGAGATTTCAATGGATTTTATCACAAGTTTACCCAAGTCCGAAGGAAAGAGTGTTGTCATGGTGGTAGTAGACAGACTTACCAAGTATGCACACTTTTGTGCATTATCTCATCCGTTTAAAGCGACTACAGTTTCTACTGCATTTATGGAAACAATTCAAAAGCTACATGGAAACGCAAAGATTATTGTAAGTGACAGAGATCCTATTTTCACTTGAGATTTTTGGACAAAATTATTTTCTTGTCTTGGTACTCAGTTAGCTCATAACTCATCTTATCATCCTCAATCTTATGGGCAAACTGAGATAGTAAACAAATGTTTGGAAGGATATCTTCATTGCTTTGTATCTGATAGATAGACACAATGGGTCAAATGGTTTCCTCTGGCTGAATGGTGGTATAACACTTCCTTCCATACTGCAACAAAAATGACCCCATTTATGGCACTTTATGGATATCATCCACCATCCATCACATCATATTTGAGAGAAATTCTATGGTTCAAGCGGTGGAAGATCACATCAAGCATCAACAACAAGTTCTCCAACTCTTAAAGGATAACCTCACTTTGGCGCAAAATAGAATGAAACAATAGGCAGAGCAACATTGCAACGAAAGAAGTTTTGATGTAGGTGATTGGGTATTCCTACGGCTACAACCATTTAAAAAAATGTTCCTCAAGCAAGCTAAGAAGGATAATAGATTATCACCAAAGTATTATGGTCCGTACAAGGTGTTGCAAAAGATAGGTACTATGGCATACAAATTGGAGCTTTCTGCAGCTTCCCGAGTGCACCCAGTTTTCCATGTTTCATGCTTAAAGAAGGTTATAGGTGACAAGCTCCCAGTTCAAACAATATTGCCAGAACTTGATGAGGAAGGAAAAATCATATTGGAACCTGAAGCAGTCACAGAAACAAGAACTCGATAGCTGCGAAATCGATAAATTTCAGAGTATCTCATAAAGTGGAAGAACTTACCCACTAAAGATTCCACATGGGAGGATGAGAATTTTATACAGAAGCATCCAAAACTACTCAAGCGTTGAGGACAACATTTTTGTGAAGGAGAGGGGCATGTTAGGTCCCTATAATACTAGTGATGCCCCCATTACTATTGTCATTTTAGCCCTTATTGTTATTATTGTGCCCCTATTGTCCCCATATTGTTATTATTGTGCCCCGTAGAAGCCCACTATTGTTATTTTTGTGCCGTTATATTATTATTGTTAGGTCGGCTTGGGTTGTATTGTGACCCCTTAGACTCCTATATATAAAAAGGAGGTTTTGTCATTTGTATCATCCAAGAATTGTTCATTTTTGTAATGTAAAGGAGGTTGCCCCCTCGAAGAGGCTGATTTCTAAGTCATTGATCTATCTTTTCTATCTTTTTGTGAGCTGGTTTCATAACACCATCCTACCCAGTCTTTCTGTGGGAAAGATTTTATTTGTTTCAGTTGAAGGCCATCTATGAAAATAAACTGTATTTGGGTAATTCTACTTGAGTTTTTTTGGAAGTTTTCTGTGCTTGCGATTTTAATGACCAAAGCTTACTATGCGAGTTGTTTCTTCATAATATAATCTATGAGCATGCTAGTTTGCACATGGTTTGCACATTTTCTCCTACATGGGGGACCTACAGTTGCATGCTTTTATTTCTTTCATGAGAAATCAGATAGAATGGCACCTAGCCATGAAGTCAATAGACACCAATGAAGAAAAGGAAACATTATGGATAAGGGCAGAACCAGGAATGGCTACAGAGTTGAGGCGTGATTTTAAGAGATTTCTAAGTACTTCGGACGTTAGAGAGAAATCAACTATCTACAGAAGGAGAATCATGGGATTCTGCCTCAACCTCTTTGTACAACTGAAGAGCCAAGCACTAATGGGGTGCCTTAAATGCACTGAGGCTAGTAGTGCAGGTCTACAGGAGGGTGACCCTTTTGGGTTTCCAAACTTCGTGGTTGCTATTACACGGGTCCCAGAGTACGCCCGGATTGTGAGATCATTGGGAGCCTTCTGGATAGGGCTCAAGTTTAAATATCCTTTGATTTGGCTGCCAGTGGAGGAGTATCAACCCCATTATCAGCTGTGTGACTATGAGGAGGAATCCTGGCCACATCAGTTGATGGCCACTCAGGGCTATAGGTCCGTTGATGAGGATACTTCCGGTACTTACAACTTGACAGATCTACAACGAAGGTACAACAACAGTATCTGAGAATTTTGCATGAGGACATGCAATTGCTTCAGTTGGGGGGAGATGTTGGGTGCAGTTTTTGGGCATACTTTAGATACCACTTTCCCCCATTTTCAACCATTTTACCTTTGAACCCACGAGCTTTACGTCCTAACTATCAATTTTCCTGGTTATAAGAAGCAACTCTTGTCGGGACATATTATTTTTCCATTTTTGTTAAACATGAATGAAGTGATATATCTTTGATGGCTAACCAGGGTAATTGTGGAAGAAGTTCTTTGGCTCTTTTTCTTTCAGGTGTTGCATGTGAATTCAAGGCCAAAGGATGGACAATTGTGTTGTTAATTCACAAATATGTTTTGAGGATTTTCTGTTACACCTCAAGTTGTTGTTACACCTCAAGTTCCTGTTACACCACGAGATGCTGTTACACCGCAACTATTAAAGACCGTGGGTACTATTCCACGAGACAACTGTCGAGAAGCATGAATTATCTGTGGGCGGTCAAAGAATCTAGGCGGTTATGATTTTAGAAAATGATGTAACTTGAATAGGCCTTGTATTTAGAAACCAGTTGTAACAATTTGTATTTTCTTTTAATATCGACCAACATGAGAATCGTAAGACTCTCATGACTGATCTGTTCCCTATTTTGGGAATGTAAAACTTTATAAAAGGATTCAATTCCATGGAAAGGGACATGCAACAGGAGATAGTACCGTCATTTTAATTATGTAATTCACAACTATTTTAATATAAGAAAATCGTTGGTGATGCTTTTACAGATTCTATGTTGAATTCCTAACTAGTTCTTAATTCATCCCTGCACCCTGCTAGGGAGGAAGGGCCCTCCTCTTTAGCAGGGATTGCAGTAGTAGTTGTAGCAGTAGATTAATTATTTCTTTTTCATAAGTGTGAAGTTATTGTTGTCGCTGTATAATTCATAGAGCAGATTTACTTCTGTTTTTCAGATTTATGATATGCTGTTACACAAGATTAATTTAAGCTATAATATTTGATCAACTGGTTCAATCATTGATATTGTGTGTGGCGCGCCCGTTTCTTGGTAAAACATGAAGTGTGATTTCATTCCTGTAGAATGCTTTTTGATTTCTACATGAGTGTTTAATTTCTGCAATTGGTTCAACAACATTTCTTTCCATTCTTTATTTCTATCCTTGGCTGTTATGTATCGACACAGATAGTGCAGACACCTTTGAGATAAATAGACCTACCCTGGTTGACAATTAAATGGTTGAGGTTCAATCAATTAAATAGTGATTAAACTGGCATAACAATTACCATGGCTTAAGGATGGCTGAAGTAACCCTAGGAAAGGGAGGTCATAAATATCTGAGTGTTAGGCCTAGTCTTTTGTCAAAGATTGTGCCCATAACTAGTTAATCTTGGAGTTGTGTTGAAGGCTCTAGGAAGGCAAGGTTGCTTGCTTCATTATGTTAAAGTTGCTATGGGAAAAGAGTTATTCCTAAAGGATTTAGGACAATATATATTGAAGCCCTAGTTAGGGTTCTCTCCATGCATCTACAATCACATAGATCAACCCTTAAGTCTATCCAAACTATGCGTATAAGGGTACAAATGTAGGGTGCATTGTGTATGGTAAAAGGGTTGTCATGAGGTGTTGAGAGGAGGGAAAATTCAAGGAAGAGTTGAAGGGTTTGGGAGGATTTGTTAAATTTATGAACAATATAGGTTTGGTGCCCTAGTTTAGGATTGTTTCTATGCAAGGTCTGCCAATTAGATTTGTGCCTAAATGTCAAGATTTGTGCATTAACAGTGTGTTGTGACCCTTAGAGGAGTTGAAGAATAGGGTTGTAGATCTAGAGGGTTATGCACATTAAAGAGGCTTGAAGTATGTCACCTGATGGAAAAATATGAGGAAGGGCAGATGTGTGAAGGAAACCTTGAAGAGAAGAAGAGGAAGTGCAAGATTAAAGACCTGTTCATAGGAACTCTAGATCTGGGAAATTTGAGGAACAAATTGTACAATAGAGAGAAGTGTATTTGGAAACCCTAGATCATTCGAAGAATTGAATTTGGTTGGGTAGATTTGTGGAGAATCCTAATGATCCAGGTGGCTCTAGAGACGCTCAGAGGTCAAAGAGGGCTTAAAATAGCTCAAAAATGAAAGTGGTTGTATTGCTCTCGAACTAGGACCAGATCGAAGTGCTCGTCACCTTGATTCCAACGGTGTGAACAACACTCCAATCTGAGCTCGTATGGGGGAGATAGAGCTGTTCAAAGTTTTGGTCAAAGTGGGCATGTGGGCCAGATTTAATGATCCTAAAAATTGACCGAGTTCGGGACATGGAACTTGGCTCCTGAAAGCGGTAAAATTTGTCGAACCCTTAATTTGTCTAATAACCCTATAGTTGGCCAAAACGAACAATCTACCATATATATATAAAATAATAATTTAAACATAGTGGGGTGGCGGGTCACCGACCCTGTCACCCCCAACCACAATGGTCAAACTTTAAGTAATACATAACATAAAATTGCTTAAGTGGAACCATAAGTGTGCCATAACAGTGGAACCATGAAACTGGGAATATTTTGATGCTGAAAGATTCCTTGAGAGCCAGATATGTCAGTGACAGAATTTTTCATGCTTATAGTCATTTTTGTAAGTTTTCTCACCAGGAGTCCAATCGCGTAGTCAGAATCTCCATATGAGTAGCATAAATGTAGATGTCTAACAACTAAGAATCTTTAGAGAATCTTGTGGAATCTAAAAGATTCCCTTGGAGGCTAATTTTTGCCAGTGTCAAAATGATGTCGACTTTATAGTCATTTTTCATAGAATTTTGTAAGGAGCACAATGGAGTGCTCAGAATCTTCATCCGAGTATCGTATTTTCCAGTCATCTTCAAGAAGGAATCTTTGGGGGAATCTTCAAGATTCCCGAGGGTCCAAAATTTGATGGTGTCAGAATTAGACGAGTTTACAGTTGATTTTACACCACTCATTGCTAGGAATTCAGTGGTGCAGTCTATTTTAGCAGCAGAGCTTTGAATTTTTCAGCCATCTTCAAAAGTGGGAGTATATGATGCAGTTATGCCATGTCTTTCTTCTTGATTTGCTGAGATGATGTATTTATTTTTGAGATCCCTAATTACATTATGTTGAGGGATACTTGTTGCCACATTATGTGAGATTTCATTAGCTTGTCATGCTGAAGGAAAGCCCATTTGAGTGAGAGTTCTTGTAGGGAGAACATCTCGTGGAGAGACACGCCACTCAGGTTAAGGGTATTTGTCCTTGTAATGACAAAGAATATGCCATGTACATCATCATAATTTGTAGTAATTAATGAAGCAACCTCCACTCTTGACACCAGGACTCAGAGACATAACCCACACTAGGTGAACTCTGTTATCAATGTGTTTGTGTTCTTGATTTGATGGTCACCATTATGATTTATTTCCTTTCCAGCATGCATATGTGGTTGTTTTATGTTCTTTCACATGCAATTCTGATAACATCACAAAAGTAAAAGGTCTTGGTTAATTCTGGTAGCTGAAGAGATCTGGATCAAGTTTGGTATTAGAGTGGTCTTCTCGCTAATGTGAATTGCAAGTGTGAACAATTGAATGTAAAATAAGAAAGAAAATGGAGGATGATAGAGATATGTACGAGGCCTTCCTCAAGATGTCAAAAATGGTGGACATAATGTATGAATCTTATGAGAAGAAAATAGCAAGCGAGGAGCGGGAGAAAGAAAGAGCAGAGGACGATGCTCCATCTACCCCCTCAAGTGTTCATTCATTTTCTTCATTGTCTTCTTGTCATTCATATGAGGAAATCAGTCAGAGTCTTAAATTAGGAGACTTATACGAGAATAAAAAGAGGATAACTAGAGATTGCAACTTCAGCTACGAGCCATGGAAGAGGCCTTGGAAAGATTGAAGTGCAACGAAGGTTTAGCGAAGCCATCATGACCTATTTCAGAATCGAAAACTAAGGTAAACATTGTTGATCATTCTTCAGTTTCATTTTCACATGACATTATTTATGTTGGAAACTTGGAGGTACCCATTTCAGGAACTAGCATGAGACTCCTTACCAAGATGGGGTATAAAGGAGCATGACTTGGTGTTAATCACCAAGGCATGACTCAACCATTGGAGGTTGTGCAAAGACCTCGATTTGCAGGATTGGGGTACACCGAAGGAGAGAGCTCAAAGGTGTTTGAAGCTTCCAAGAAATTGTTGAAACCATCGAGGAAAGAGAATGATGGGAACACATCACCATCCTCCCATGGTAGTGCACATTGCAGAGGAAGAGCTGAGGCAAGCTCTCATCGCCATAATTGCACCAGAGACAACCAGGAAAGGTATAACAAGTCTCAGTATTCTAAAGTTCATTTTGATTACAAGCATGTTAATGATGAGCATAAATCATGGCATAGAAAAACATGTAGTTTTTGTGGTTTACATAACCATGTGATTGCTGAGTGCTGGAAGAGAATGGAAACATGAAAGAGGATGAGGCATGAAAGGCCTTCTCCAGATTAGGGAAAGAAGCAGGTTAAGAAGGTCTAGAGGAAGAAGACTTTTTGCAGTCATTGAAATAGAGGTGGTCATCAAAGAGCCACATGTTGGAGGCTCCATCCATAGAAACATCTTAAAGAGAAAGTGTCCGTGCATGAACTAGTTGAAAAAGTTGTTCGACAAGAAAATCTTCCACAGGGAGATGATCCATTCGCTTTGATAAGTGATAGATGGTTTTACTAGATCTAGTAGCTTGTCATGGCTGCATTTTGTAAATCATGTTTTGAAATTTAAATTGTAAAAGTGATGATGTGTTTTCCATCGCTTATTAAAACAACGATGATGTTTTGGCCTTTTATTGATAGCTAGGGTATTGATTTCTATGCTGATGTAAACTTGACCAAAGAGTGTGCCTTATAAACTCTTGGCAAGTATGGGGATGCTTGGGTCATGGTTGGTCATTAGTCATGTAATTAAGCATGTAATTTTCAAATATGTACTAAAGTTTGCAGAGGGTGCAGGTGTCGGCTCATCGCTTATGGCTCCAAAGAACAAAGGTGAAGGAGAAGGAAGGGTGACCTATCAGGACACTTGTGGTGAAAATGATGTACACAACAGTTGTAGATTATGTTCATGCTTTTG
The DNA here is from genome assembly GCA_031772625.1 of Pinus tabuliformis. Classification (NCBI taxonomy): domain Eukaryota; kingdom Viridiplantae; phylum Streptophyta; class Pinopsida; order Pinales; family Pinaceae; genus Pinus; species Pinus tabuliformis. The sequence continues at coordinate 24,614,579 of CM062820.1, forward strand.
GAGGACAAAAAGGTACTTAGTGGGGAGGAATGATCTAGGTGGCTCTAGAGATGCTTAAAGGTCAAAGAGGGCTCATAATAGGTCAAAAATAAAAGTGGTCAGATTGCTCCCCAAACCATGACGAGATCGAAGTGCTCATTGCCCTGATTCCAATGGTGTGAATGACACTCTAATCCGAGCTCGTATGAGGGAGATAGAGTTGTTCAAATTTTTGGTCAAAGTGGGCATGTGGGACAGGTTTAATGATCCTACAAATTAACTGAGTCAGGGACATGGAACTTGGCTCCCGAAAGCGGTCGAATTTGTTGAACCCTTAAATTGTCTAATAACCCCTATAGTCGACCAAAACAAACAATCTACCATATATATATATATAAAAAAAACAAAAAAAATTAAACATAGTGGGGTGGCGGGTCACCAACCCCGCCACCCCCAACCAAAATGATCAAAATTTATGTAATACATAACATAAAATTGGTTGAGGGGGTGGGCCACCCCGGTAGTCCTGCCGACCCCATTGCTGATACCTCGGAGCAGATCATGGTGGTGCAATACATATTAAAGAAACCTTATATATATATCCACCCAAAAAACTTTGGTTATGATTTATATTAACATTGCAATAAAACAAAAACCATCGTACTATTTTGGGTGGGTAGGGATTTGAACCCTGTCTGTCCCCCAACAAACCTCCATACTTTCCATTATGCCAATGACCACGTGCCTTGGAAATTCTGCCCCAAAAATATATTTAACCCTTAATCACCAGTCGGATTGGGGGGAGCATAGTGGAGCAGAGGTGGAACCTAGAAGATGGACCAGAGGAGTTCCGACTACCAGAACCATGAGTGGGCCACAACAGTGGAACCATGAACCTGGGAATATTTTGATGCTGAAATGATTCCTTGAGAGCCAGAGAAGGCAGTGATAGAATTTCTCATACTTATAGTCATTTTTCCCGTTTTCTCACCAGGAGTCTAACCGTGTAGCCAGAATCTCCATATGAGTAGTAGAAATGCAGATGTTCAACAACTAAGAATCTTTGGAGAATCTTGTGGCATCTAAAATATTCCCTTGGAGGCTGATTTTTGCCAGTGTCGGAATGATGCCGACTTTATAGTCATTTTTCACAGAATTTTGCAAGGACCAAAGTGGTGTGCTCAGAATCTTCATCCGAGCAACATATTTTTTAGTCATCTTCAAGAAGGAATCTTTGGGGGAATCTTCAAGATTCTTGAGGGTCCAAATTTGATGGTGTTAGAATTGGACGACTTTAAAGTCGGTTTTACACCACTCATCGCTAGGAATTCAGTGGTGTAGTCTATTTCAACAGCTGAGCTTTGCATTTTTTAGCCATATTCGAAAGTGGAGGTATATGATGCAGCTATGCCATGTCTTTCTTCTTGATTTTCTAAGATGATGTATTTATTGTTGAGATCCCTGATTACCATTATGTTGAGGGATACTTGTTGCCACATTATGTGAGATTTCATCAGTTTGTCATGTTGAAGGAAAGCCCATTTTGAGTGAGAGTTCTTGTAGGGAGAACATCTAGTGGAGAGACACGCCACTTAGGTTGAGGGTATTTGTCCTTGTAATGACAAAGAACATGCCATGTACATAATCATCATTTGCAACAATTAATGAAGCGACCTCCACTCTTGACACCAGGGCTTGGAGATGTAACCCATTGTTATACAGGAAAATGACCTCCTCATCAGCTCACAGGACAAAGATACATTGGCTGAAGACCAAACCTAAATAACAAACCTATTTTCTAGGGTAATGCACCCCAGAAACATACAAGGAGAGTTATAATACCCTCCATCTATCATCTAAGAGCATTAGTCCCTAAGTTAACACTCCGTTTTGCCTAAAGGGTAGCGTTACTAAATATTTGTGAGATTCCGGAGGTCAAAGCGTGAGTTGATTGACTGACACTCCGCTTTTCACTCAAATGTCAGCTCGAAAAGCATGAAACATCTACCTCCGACCTAACTAAGGAAATTGCTATTCCTAATGGAGTCTCATGGAAAGGGAAAGAGCAATAAAGTGAGGAAACATCTAAGCTTTTGCCTCAATGGAACTCATGAAAGAATTGGCAAGGATGAGTCTCTCACCATTTATATATTGGAGGCTTGGTCATTGTGATGGAGGTCAAATGGTTGTCGAAATGTTGCAAGAGATTTAGTATTGTTATGTTGCCAAGAAGTTGAGAGAGAGAGAGAGGAGCTGAAGGACTAGAGGAGGCTTGATTCAGCCAAGATGGTTGTAATCATTCTTCTTCTATCTAATAATATAGACATGTTTCTGTGTTGTCTACTTGATGGTGTCGATGTCGTGTTTCTTTGCATGTTGATTTGATCCGTAATTAATAAGTAGCTTAGATGCGTGCTAGCTTATATTCTCATATATATTAATGTTTTGATTACCAAGGTTTAGATTTTGTAGGATTACGCTTTGTCTTGTCTATGTGCAGGTTCTAATCTACGAGCTTGTGGAGGTGTCTTCCACTTTGCCACATTGAGTTCTCCAGCAGGGCTACACCAAGGAATGAGGTAATCCTTCTTCCTTTTCTTTGTCTATCATGCATTAAGATGAATATATGTATGTTTCTTTGTGACAGTTGCAGCTAATCTTAAACAGTCTGCCTTGGATCCCGGGAAGATCCGAGAGGGTATTTCATCCACAACCACCCATGCATTAATCCCTATAACAGAAATGGCAACTCCGCTGGGGACTATACTTAGTTCCCGATTTTGATCTTCCAAGTTCTCAGATCTCTCTTTCTTTCCAGGCCTTCCTGTTCTTCTTGGTTCCCATTTTGACTACTCAGGATGCTTCACAACCTCCTCTGCTGTGCATAGCCTTTGATCAGACCCTGAATGACTCTTTTTACAACCTCTGCCTCTATAACACACCCTAGATATGCAGTCTAGTGAGTTATAACGCTCCCAGGGCTTGTGGACAAAGTGTTAGTCTTGCCATTAACGCTCTATACCTTCTTCTAAGAAGCATTAGCCAACCATTATATTGATGATCACCCTATGCTATGAATTCCTGGGTTGGGAGGCTGCTTGTAGTCTGTTTTAGGGGCAACTATGCACTGTGTTTGGTTTCCTGCTTCTATGATCATTTTTATTTTTAGGAAAATAGCTTAAGTGCATTTGTTTTTCAAGAAAAGAAAATGAAAAAAATTGTTTAAAATTTATGTTTTAGTTGGTTTGATTCTGCATATGTATATTGGGTTAGTTGGTAGAGATAATTGCATATCGTTAAGTTGTTCATGTGTTTATTGCATTGGATGCATGGTACGGAATTGATGTATAGATGACTCTCTCCTTGTCGAATAAATTCTTCATCGAATTGAAAGTGAAAAGCATATCTTCTGCATGGTTTGAGTCAGAGTCTCATAAAACTCCATATGCCAACACCCCTTCCGAAGACATTAATGAAGTAAATTTAAAATCAATCTCATAATAAAAGAAATCATCAACTCTTTTTAGCATACACACAAATTATTCTAGGCTAGGATCTTGGGCTAGGTAGTGGTGAGTAAACTGCCCAAGATCACAAAACTGAGACTAGTGTCATTAAAGAGAGTAAAATCCTGCTGCACTCATATCATCCAGGACCACTCCCCTCAGAAAGGAGTTAAATGCGAGACAACATTGGAATGTGAGAGAAGGTAGCCCGCCTTCGATTGCATCTCCATTGGGTATTCTGTGTATCGAGGATCCCTTCAGGGATATCAGAGCTGAGTCGGGGACTTAGGTATCCTGCCCACACAACGTACTGTCTACGACCATGTCCCCCTCGGTGGTGTTTGTGATTTGAGGTAACCTTAGTGGCCATACTTTTTTAGGGACAAACATAAGGTGACTGGGGCAGGCTGCCCTGGTACCTAAACAGATGAACCTACTCTGTCTTCGGTTTTTGGGAGGGTGCTCGTCTTCACGAGAGTACTTGGCCCCTTAATTTGAGGTTTGGGCGAAGCTCAAGAGTAATCGTAACTGTACATTTGGCCAGCTCTCTCTTTTAGCCATTTTGATACTGGGTTTCATCTCCAGCAAACGATGGTTATCAGACAGAGTCATATCCCCTGAATGCTTGCTGATTGACTTCTAGAGTATCTATTTTTTATTTTTTAGGTGCTGGTTTGTTATCACTAAGACTATAATAAATATCACTTTAATTTTTTTTGATAAAATATATTGGTCACCGTGGCTACATACGACCCTCGTCATCAATCTAGGCGACAACAAGGTCTTCCTCTGCTGACTCTGGAGGATTAGCCGAGCCTTGGTGACCCAGATTCTCCCTCTTCGGGAAATCAGTATCCAGTGTCTAACACTGAATCACATAACACCTCCCAGGACACTATACTACCTGAGGATTTTTTCAGTGAAGGAGTTTTACCTCCTTATAATCCTCCACTCACCGATCCTCTGGGACTAGTGTTGATTCAGATAGCACCTGTACCTATCATGTCTTTGACAACATCCACATCCAACATCCCCCCAACGACTAATGGGTTGTGGTATTTTTTGGACAACTTTGCTCCACTATCACTTCCCCCGGGAATAGTCAGTAACACACAACTGATTGGTTACCCTGCTATCCAGACTATTCCTAGTCCGAGAAAACAAGTTACACCTACTGCGAGTGGAACCTAGTACATGCCGATTTCTGCCCCTTTTGTGTCTGCTCCTGGACCTTCGGCTGTCGCTCCTAATAGCATAATTAACATGACTACCTTCAATAATCCTTTTGGTTGGAACCCTTTCCTAATTTCAAACCCCCAGGCTTAGATGATTGGGGGTAATGTTCCCAACATGCACATATCGGTCGGGGGCATCACTATTCCCCCTCCGCCTATAGGACAACCTGGACCATCATTGATCGACTTACCTCCCCCAAGTGGACACTATTATAGTGCCAGTAATGTACCTACGAAAAATTATATGGCTAGCGGAATCCCTCAACCTGATCCTGCTCCTTCTATCTGGGTACCCACTCCTCAACCTCAATTGAGTCAAGGGGGCACTTTTTATGCTAGGGGCAACCAATATTCCTCCCCCCCCAAACCTAATATCCCTTATGAACTGCCGCCATATATGACTCTTCCACCACAAAAAGGAGGATATTATCCAATAAATCCTATGTATCATGTTGGAAACAACACGATGGGAGGACCCCAGGGTCCTTCAAGTCATTCTTCATCACCCTAGTCAGACTCGGGGGCACCAAACACTTTTCCTTTTTGGAAACGCTTGATATCCTCGATCTGTATAAACTAACTAATGACCCCATCTATCATAACTTGCATTGGCCCCCAATCCCACACAAAATACCTGCCGACATCCCGAAGTTTGAAGGGAAACAAGGGGATGATCTGGGTACACATGTCACCACCTACCATTTATGGTGCGTATCGAACTCCATGGTGGATGATAGTATCTTGCTCTAGCTCTTCCCCCGCACCCTTACTGGCAATGTTGCCAAGTGGTACATTGAGTTACCATGCGTGCCTGTTAATACCTTTGGTGCCATGGCAATGGAATTTTTAAAGCACTTTCAGCTTCCCATCCGCTACAAAACCGAAATGAAACTTCTTACTACCTTCCATCAAGACACCTCCACCCACATCTCTGATCACATTCATGAATGGAGACATAGGAGGAGGCTAGTGAAGGCCCCCATTCCGGATTACCTATTAGCAAATTGGTTATGCAAATCTCTTCTTCCCCAAATTGCCAAGGACGTTGCCTTAGGTGGTGCGGTCACAAAAGACCAATCCATTCATCATGCCCAACATTTAGATCTGATTTATTCTCAGTATGTCACACTATACGACATAATCCCCCATGCCCCTTGAACTTACAATGCTCCCACTACTCAGCAACCCGAAACGCACATTGATGGTCTCGTTGGTGCTACCTTCAGGGCTGCTGTAAAATAAATTAGCGGGCACATTGCCCAGTTATTTGTCGATACTGCTACTTCGACCCAATCGGCTGCCCTTCCAACCACTGTGATCAACTCTGTGCAGTCTACATAAAAACCAGTGGAAAGAATAAGAAGAAAAAGAAAAATACCTCTCCTTTTGAAGAGCAGTCCACTACATAGCCCAATCCCAAATAGAAAGCTGCTGCCAAATCTGACAGTGGAAAGGAAAAAGCTGTCAAGTTCACTTGCAAAATTTGTGCGGAGGACCACATGACAAACAAATTTCTTCATCTTCAAGATCTTCTTGCTCAAAAGGACACTGGTTGGACCCCTGCGGTCCTACACAACCCTTTCCCTTCTCAGCATTAGCAACATCTTATTTCGAACCCACTGCAACCCCCGCAAAGGGGCAATGACAGTTCAAACCATCCTTCCTCTAGTGAAGGATCGTCGACCGTTTACATCTTTGAAACGGTTCATCTTCAAACGCGATCCAAAACTTATGGAACTCTAGTCGCTAATGCTTCAGATGCTGCCTCGAGTTCAAATCCATCGCCACCTAACGATATTCATATCGAAAGGCTTGTTGCTGATCTTGTGATTCGCCCCCCTAAAGGGGCACTTTGTTGCACGACACACAATACTTCTGCACGTGCTGCCTAGAACTACAATATTGTAGAAGATTTGGCGCAAGCACCGTCAGCCATGTTTGCACTCGAAGTATTGCAAACCTGTCCAGCACAATGGAAAGCTTTTCTTTCAACCATTGGTGGAGTTGACCCTCAAGATTCCATGCTAGCAATTTTTGACATGGAGAAATTCAACCCTCGCCTTTGCCACCAAGTTGCATTCCAGGTGCAGGTTATTTCGAAAGGCAAAGCTATCCATAGAATGCTCATTAATGAAGGCACTTCAACCTGCGTCATGTATAATTCACGTTGGGCTGTCGAATTCCCTTAAAGCATTCAATGGCCATACATTCATCCCAAAAGGATACCTTGCTAGCAACTATCCCATCACTCCGAGTGGGAAAATGGTAACGATGGACATTGAAGTCTTAGATCATCATCTTGACTATAATATGCTTTTGGGCCATAGTTGGACTTATGCCATGAATACCATTGTTTCTTCCGTCTTCCGCCTCATCCTCTTTCCATTGGACGAGAGAATAGTCACAGTGGATGAGCTATCCTTTTGTACCCCAGATTACTCCACATTGCTTAGCGGTACCATGCCCTTAGTGGGTGGCATACTTGACTCTTACGTCAGTGTTGGTATCGGTCTTTTGAAGGGGTTCATCCCTGTTGGGTTGCTTTCCTCTCCCACCACCCAAGGTTCCACAGACAACTTCTATGGTCTCCATCATTCCTCATGACCCAACTGATCCTTGGATCCTCCCTACCCCTTCAGATGTTGACTCTTATGGAGAACAAATGCCACTTTCACCAGCCAAATTGGCTTATCAGGCCATTCAATATACATTTGACTATTTTGCTTCTTTTGTTATGACCAATGATACCACCTCCTCTCACATCATGGCTCCTTCTGATGATCTCCTCTATGAAGTCCTACCTATGGATGAAGCTATTCGAGAGATCATGCCTTTAGAAGAGCGACCTTAGGAGATCTCTCACCATCGCGCTTCAATATCTGATTCAGATGCTACATCTGTAAAAAGATTGCCTTTTGAACCACCTGAGGTTGTTCCCTCGATTTATACGACTGCCCAAACTGTGGATTTGAAGGGAAATTGGGAAATCTTTCCAAGTCTATGCTCATTGATATCTCAGTCAAAATAGGTATCGTGGAAAACATTTAGATTGGAGCCGACCGCAATCTCGAGAAAATTGCAAGCTTCAACTGCCTTTTCAAGGAACTCCACGATGTTTTCTCTTTGTATTACAAGGAAATGCCCGACATAGACCCTTCTATTTCCGAGCATGAGATCAAGAAGTTCCAAGCTTTATTTTTATGGTATTTTTCTTGCTCGTTAATATGAAAAACCTTGATTCTCCTTCTCCAGGCTCATTAAACTACCACGAAGAATACTGTTAAGTTATGGTATGTTCTGTGCTTAGAGCAGTTTACTTCTTTTTATTATTATTATCCATAGATTAGAAATCACATGTACAGTAAGTAAAGTGTAGATAGAACATTAAACGATCGACAGAAAACAAGCCAAGACAAGAGACACAAGATGTGGTGGCTAGCCAGGGACAAACCCCAATATGGGGAAACCCTTTGATCAAATCTTCCTTTATCTTCAATAATTCAGCAGAGAGAAATAGTACATAAATCTGATTTACATCAGCAACAACAAACCCTAGATCAGCCCTAAACTAGGGCAGACAATATCTTGCAAACCAACCGTCGGATCAGCTTGATTCCTTCACCAAAAAATGCGGCCTTCCACAGAGAGTCAGGTTCACCTACAACGCAGTTCTGAGAGGGAGACTGATGGTCAACGCTGGTCAAACTTTGGATCTATAGTTGCAACCCTAAATCTGCGTCCTTCCTTCCACATGTGTGAGAGAAGAGTCTCTTTCTACGCAGTAGGAGAAGAGCCTCTTTTCTGCGCAAGAGAGAGAGAGAGATGTGATGAGATGAGTGTGTCCAAATGAGGAAAAGACCTCCTGTATTTATACACAAGTGTTGATGATGAATAGATGCATATGTTGGGCTTTTGAGCCTACATGAGTTGTTGGTCGGCTTGATAATTATTCCATAATCAAAATGAATTCATATCTCCATAAATACTTATCAAAATCGGATGATCTTTAGATCAATCCTACACCTCTCGATGAGAGGAATCTAATAAAAATATTATCAGTCATGAATAAGATGACCCACATGGAGTTTGGCTCTAGTTTCCAATTTTAACACTCCCTCTCAACTAGGGAGAACTCCATCTGCAATTTGTCCATCGGTCGCTACTTATTCATCAAATGCACTGCCCTGTACAACTTGACCCCTACTCTGCTCTGCTCTATTCTACTTGCTCTGCTCTGTTCTGTTCTGCCCTGTTCTGATCTGCTCTGCTCTGCTTTGTCCGAATTATGAAGAGGAAGAAATGATCGAGGATGTATCATACCATCCTCCACTGACTCAAAGTCAGTCTCAAAGTGTGTACCACTGGTCCCAGACCAGTCCTCAACCGACCCGAAGTCAGTGTCATAGTGGGTACAACTCCTACCACTGGTCCCAGACCAGTATCATTGATCCCAGATCAATGATCGAGGATGTATCATACCATCCTCCACTAACTCAAAGTCAGTCTCAGAGTGTGTACCACTAGTCCTAGATCAATGAAGGTCATCCTAGCATAGGGAGTATGGTAGGTACAACGATGCATCCATCGGTACTACTATGGTCCCTATCCTCATTTCCCTGCTCATTGATCAAATGAGAGGTACTTCCCATGAGTCCCAGACTGCATGGGTAGGATGCCTCGATAGGAGAACTAATCAATCCTATCCATAGGAGAGTGAATCATCCTGTCCCACAAGAGAGTGAATCATCTTGTCCCACAAGAGAGCGGATCATCTTATCGAGTGGATGCCACAGAGAACTAATCATCCTAGCCCACAGGAGAGCAAATCATCCTATTCCACAATCGCCATGGAGAACACATCATCTAGGCCTCACAGGAGAACTAATCATCTTGCTACACAATCGTCATGGAGAACACATCATCCAGACCTCACAGGAGAACTAATCATCCTGCTACATAGTCGTCATGGAGAACACATCATCCAAACCTCACATGAGAACTAATCATCCTGCTACATAGTCGCCACGGGGTGTCACAGGGAAAGTTTTGATTCTTTTACCCTGTACACGTACACCACCAGGGGATGGTGAGTCACCCTGTGGTCATATGTCGCTCCAAGAAGTACCCCGCACCCCCCCAGAGCTCCTAGAGCTCAATACATCATACAGGACCCTCATCAGAGGGTTTTTGAATGACACAAAGTCGTTCTCAGAAAGTTAGGAATTTGACCTTCCTTAGGGGATTTACCAGAATGTCGGCAATCTGTTCATCTGTATTGATATGTTGGAGCCTTATTGCTCCTTGCTGCACCATATCTCGAATATAATGGTACCTGATATCGATATGCTTGGAGCGATCATGAAATACGGGATTCTTTAACAAACGAATCCCCCTCTGGTTGTCACATAGGATCACAATGGTATCCAATGTAAATCCAAACAGCTCACTAAAGAGCTTTCGCAACCAGACTTCCTCATAGGAGGCCATGCTAGCAGCACTATACTCTGCTTCGGCGGTGCTCAAAGCCACTGACTTCTGCTTCTTGCTCATCCAGGATATCAAAGCAGATCCCAAGGAGAAACAACACCCAAAAGTGCTCTTACCGTCCACCACATTGCCTGCCCAATCAACATCAGTGTATCCAAGTAGTTTCACATCTCCGACAGTGTATCTCAACCCATAAGTAATTGGCCACGAAGATATCTTAACATATTCTTGGCACCAATCCGATGTATGTGGTGAGGTTCAACCATATGTTGACTGCAAAGCATATATCTGGACGGGAGTTCACTAAGAACATTAATGCTCCGACGAGTTGTTGATACTCGATGGCATTTCGTAAAACAGGTCCAACAGCACTACCGCTTAACTTTTTGAAGTCAAGCTCCATCAAGGTAGTTACGAGCTTGCAATCCACCATACTGAATCTTTCCAGAATCCTCACCACATATTTTCCTTGAGATAAGAAAATTTCCTCTGGCTTCTGCCAAACTTCAAGTCCTAGGAAATAGTGCATCAGTCCTAGGTCCTTCATTTCAAATTCAGAAGCCAACTCCCTCTTACATTTGTGAATGAGAGGTTCTGCACCTGTTAGGAAGAGGTCGTCCACATACAACACTAGTATGAGAGGTTTGTCATCTTCAACCTTAAAGTAAAGGTTAGGATCGGCTTCACTCCTAGTGAATCCCAACTTCATCAAGTAGCTATCGATCCTCTCATACCATGCTCGGGGTGCTTGCTTCAGCCCATAGAGAGACTTCTTCAACCTGCATACATGATATTTTCAATCATAAATCTCAAATCCTTTGGGTTGCTCCATGTAGACCACTTCTTTGATCGAACCATGCAAGAACGCGGTCTTGACATCCATCTGATGTAGGTTCCATCCTTGTGAAGCCGCAAGGGCTATGATTGAGCAGATGGTGGTATATCTGGCAACAGGTGCAAATATCTCATCATAATCTATACCTTCCTTCTGGGAGAAGCCACGAGCAAAAAAACAAGCCTTATGCTTTTCCGTACTTCCATTGCTGCATGCTTTATCTTATAAAGCCATTTAGAAGTGACGACTGTCTTGTCCTGGGGTCTGGGAACTACTTCCCAGACATCATTCTTCATAATAGACTCATATTCTTCGGTCATAACATCCTTCCATACTTGATGCTTGACAGCATCTGAGAATGCTGAAGGCTCATTTTGTATGATCGTGCTTATGATGGTCAGGTATCCCTGATACCTGTTAGGTTTCTTACCGGTGAACATTTCTTCAGGAGTCTTGGAGCCTAATGCTTGATGAGGGCATCGGTTTTGTACATATATGGTGGTGTTTGCAACTTCGGCCCATAGAAACTTTGGAAGTCTTTGATCATGGAGCATGGCACAGACAACTTCCACAACCGTACGGTTCTTCCTTTCCGCCACACCATTCTGTTCAGGAGTATATAGTGTAGTAGTCTCCCTCTTAATGCCAACCTCTTTACAAAATTCCTGAAACTCATTAGATTCATATTCAGTCCCATTATCAGTCCTTAAGATCTTGATCTTCTTTTCAGTTTGATTCTCGATCAAGGCTTTGAAGTGTCGAAACCAAGAGAACACTTCATCCTTCTTTTTCAAGAAGTATATCCAAGTCTTTCGAGAATAGTCATCTGTAAAAGTAAGGTAATATGAATATCCTCCCAAGGAGTTCATAGGAATCATACCAGATATGTCTGAGTGAACCAACTGTAATATATCAGAGGTCTTGCTTTGGCTTGAGGGGAATGGTCCCCTTTTGAGCTTTCCTTCGGCACATCCCGGACATACACCTTCTTTCTCTACTCGGAATTCGGGCATCCCTGTCACCATTTGTCTTACATCGGGTAGAGATTTATAATGAAGGTGGGCAAACCTCCGATGCCAAAGTTCGGACTGAAGAGATGTGTCACAAGACATGACACCTAGCGGACTTCCACTGACCTGATATAATGAATCAACACGAAACCCAAGAGTAAAGGCATCTTTAACATTGTTTTTCCATACACATACCTTGCCATTGCTGAAGGTCACCTTGTAGCCTTTGTCTTCCATTGCCGAGATGGACACCAGGTTCTTTTTGAGGTCAGGTACATATAATACATCCTGTAAGTGGATCGTATTACCTTGATTCAATTTAAGAGAGACATTGCCTACACCTTTCACGGGATATTTCATATTATCTCCAAGGACAATTTCCAGGTTGGTTTCTTTCTCTATTAGATTATGGAGAACTTCTTTGTAACTACTGAAGTGCCTTGAGGCACCACTATCAATAAGCCAATTTCCCAGCGAGTCTGGAGGAGCAGAGGTAGATAGAGAAGCTGGTAGATAATATTCATCTTGCTTATTGTCAACAGTGTTAGATTCATACCTGGAATTTCTTGCCTTCTTGAATGGTTGTCCTCTTCCTTGATTCACAGCTCTCCTTTTACCTCTGCTATTAGATTTTCCATTCCTTTGATTGCCATGAGAGGGATTTTGATCATCGTCCTGTTGAGAGTTCCTTCTATCAGGGCATTCCTTGCATAGTGACCTGCTTTATCACAAATGTAACATCGTCCTTTTCTTCCACCCTTAGGTCCAGCCTTTCCTTTTGATTTAGTCCTGGAATTATTTCTTTTCTTAGCATGAGAAGAAAAGGCAGCAGGAGGACCTTTAGGCATGGGCATTTCTTGCTCTTCTATCCTTGTTTCTTCTTGAATGCATCTTGCCATTAATTCCTCGAAACCAGGAATTACGTTATTGTTGAGAAGAGTAGTCCTGAACACATACCATTCAGATGGTAATCCTCCAAGGGTTGAGAGTGCCATTTCCCTATCAGTAATAATTTCTCCAATAGATAGGAGATCGTTCTTGATCTCGGTGATTCTTAAGAAATATGCTTGCATGCTCTCATCTTTTCCCTTCTTAATTTCCTTCAGCTTATTTCTATGAAATAAAACTTGATTTGCATCATTAAATTTAAATAAACTCACCAACTATCGTAGATTTCCTTGGAGGTGTTCAGGTCAGAGATGTAGGCCACCAAGCGCTTGTCAATAGAGTCCCAGATGATCTTCTTTGTTTTGACTTCACTGGTTTTCCATTTGTTCTTGGTAGCAGTGAGTGCATTTGATGGAGGCTCAACAATATTGCCTCTCACATGGTCCAACACTCCTTTATCTTCTAAGGTTAGATCGAGAGACATCTTCCATCCGTGATAGTCAGACTTCTCATGAAGCTTGTCTTAAGCAGGGAAGAGTGTTGAGGACCCCATAGTTCTGTTAGGATAGCCTTTCCAATCGTCTATTCCGTGATTGCTCTTGCTCTTGCTCGGGCTTTGTCTCCACCTCAGCTCTAATACCATGTTAAGTTATGTTATGTTCTATGCTTAGAGCAGTTTACTTCTTTTTATTATTATTATCCATAGATTAGCAATCACATGTACAGTAAGTAAAGTGCAGATAGAACATTAAACAATCGATAGAAAACAAGCCAAGACAAGAGACACAAGATGTGGCGGCTAGCCAGGGACAAACCCCAATATGGGGAAACCCTTTGATCAGATCTTCCTTTAACTTAAATAATTCAGCAGAGAGAAATAGTACATAAATCTGATTTACATCAACAACAACAAACCCTAGATTAGCCCTAAACTAAGGCAGATAATATCTTGCAAACCGACCGTCGGATCGGCTTGATTCCTTCACCAAAAAATGTGGCCTTCCACAGAGAGTCAGGTTCACCTACAACACAGTTCTGAGAGGGAGACTGATGGTCAACGCTGGTCAAACTTCAGATCTGCAGTTGCAGCCCTAAAAATGTGTCCTTCCTTCCACATGTGTGAGAGAAGAGTCTCTTTCTGCATAGTAGGAGAAGAGCCTCTTTTCTGCGTAGGAGAGAGAGAGATGTTATGATATGAGTGTGGACAAATGAGGAAAAGACCTCCTGTATTTATACACAAGTGTTGATGATGAATAGATGCGTCTGTTGGGCTTCTGAGCCTACATGAGTTGCTGGTCGGCTTGATAATTATTCCATAATCAAAATGAATTCATATCTCCATAAAGACTTATCGGAATCGGATGATCTTTAGATCAATCCTACACCTCTCGACGAGAGGAATCTAATAAAAATATTATTAGTCATGAATAAGATGACCCACATGGAGTTTGGCCCTAGTTGCCAATTTTAACACTCCCTTTCAACTAGGGAGAACTCCATCTGCAATTCGTCTGTCGGTCGCTACTTATTCATCAAATGCACTGCCCTGTATAGCTTGACCCCTGCTCTACTTTAATCTATTCTGCCTGCTCTGCTCTGTTCTATTCTGCCCTGTTCTGATTTGCTTTGATCTGCTCTGTTTTTCTCTGCTCTGCTTTGTCCAAATTATGAAAAGGAAGAAATGATCAAGGATGTATCATACCATCCTCCACTGACTCAAAGTCAATCTCAGAGTGTGTACCACTAGTACCAAACCAGTCCTCAACCGACCCGAAGTAAGTGTCATAGTGGGTACAACTCCTACCACTGGTCCCAGACCAGTATCATTGATCCCAGATCAATGATCGAGGATGTATCTACCATCCTCCATTGACTCAAAGTTAGTCTCAGAGTGTGTACCATTGGTCCTAGATCAATGAAGGTCATCCTATCATATGGAGTACAGTAGATACAACGATGCATCCATTGGTACTACTATGGTCCCTATCCTCATTTCCCTACTCATTGATCAGATGAGAGGTACTTCCCATGAGTCCCAGACTGCATGCGTAGGATGCCTCGATAGGAGAACTAATCAATCTTGTCCACGGGAGAGCGAATCATCCTGTCCCAAAAGAGAGTGAATCATCTTGTCCCACAAGAGAGCGAATCATCTTGTCGAGTGGATGCCACGGAGAACTAATCATCCTGGCCCATAGGAGAGAAAATCATCCTATTCCACAATCGCCATGGAGAACACATCATCTAGGCCTCACAGGAGAACTAATCATCCTGCTACACAATTGTCATGGAGAACACATCATCCAGACCTCAAAGGAGAACTAATCATCTTGCTACATAGTCGTCATGAAGAACACATCATCCAGACCTCACAGGAGAACTAATCATCCTGCTACATAGTCGCCACGGGGTGTCACAGGGAAAGTTTTGATTCTTTTACCCTGTACACGTACACCACTAGGGGATGGTGAGTCACCCTGTGGTCATATGTCGCTCCAAGAAGTACCCCGCGCCCCCCTGGAGCTCCTAGAGCTCAATACATCATACAGGACCCTCATCAGAGGGTCTTTGAACGACACCAAGTCATTCTCGGAAAGTCAAGAATTTGACCTTCCCTAGGGGCTTTGTCAGAATGTCGGCGACCTGTTCATCTGTACCGATATGTTGGAGCCTTATTGCTCCTCGCTGCACCATATCTCGAATATAGTGGTACCTGATATCGATATGTTTGGAGTGATCATGAAATACAGGATTCTCTAACAAATGAATCCCACTCTGGTTGTCACATAGGCTCACGGTGGTATCCAATGTAAATCCAAACAGCTCACTGAAGAGCTTTCGCAACCAGACTACCTCACAAGAGGCCATGCTAGTAGCCATATACTCTGCTTCGGCGGTGCTCAAAGCCATCGACTTCTGCTTCCTACTCATCCAGGATATCAAAGCAGATCCCAAGGAGAAACAACACCCGGAAGTGCTCTTACAGTCCACCACATTGCCTACCCAATCAGCATCAGTGTATCCAAGTAGTCTCACATCTCCAGCAGTGTATCTCAACCCATAAGTAATTGTGCCACGAAGATATCTTAACATATTCTTGGCACCAATCCAATGTATGTGGTGAGGTTCAACCATATGTTGACTTAATGTGTTGACTGCAAAGCATATATCTGGATGGGAGTTCACTAAGAACATTAATGCTCTGACGAGTTGCCGATACTCGGTGGCATTTCATAAAACAGGTCCAGCAGCACTACCACTTAACTTTTTGAAGTCAAGCTCCATCGAGGTAGTTACGGGCTTGCAGTCCACCATACCGAATCTTTCCAGAATCTTCACCACATATTTTCCTTGAGATAGGAAAATTTCCCCTGGCTTCTGCCAAACTTCAAGTCCTAGGAAATAGTGCATTAGTCCTAGGTCCTTCATTTCAAATTCAGAAGCCAACTCCCTCTTACATTTGTGAATGAGAGGGTCTGCACCTGTTAGGAAGAGGTCATCCACATACAACACCAGTATGAGAGGTTTGTCATCTTCAACCTTAAAGTAAAGGTTAGGATTCGCTTCACTCCTAGTGAATCCCAGCTTCATCAAGTAGCTATCGATCATCTCGTACCATGCTCGGGGTGCTTGCTTTAGCCCATAGAGAGCCTTCTTCAACCTGCATACATGAGATTTTCGATCATAAATCTCAAATCCTTCGGGTTGCTCCACGTAGACCTCTTCTTTGATCAAACCATGCAAGAACGCGGTCTTGACATCCATCTGATGTAGGTTCCATCCTTTTGGAGCTGCAAGGGCTATGATAGAGCAGATGGTGGTATATCTGGCAACAGGTGCAAATATCTTGTCATAGTCTATACCTTCCTTCTGGGAGAAGCCACGAGTGACAAAACGAGCCTTATACTTTTCCGTACTTCCATTTGCTGCATGCTTTATCTTGTAAAGCCATTTAGAAGTGACAACTGTCTTGTCCTGGGGTCTGGGAACTACTTCCCAGACATCATTCTTCATAATGGAATCATATTCTTCGGTCATAACATCCTTCCATACTTGATGCTTGACGACATCTGAGAATGATGAAGGCTCATTTTGTATGATCGTGCTTATGATGGTGAGGTATCCCTGATACCTGTTAGGTTTCTTATCGGTGAACATTTCTTCAGGAGTCTTGGAGCCCAATGCTTGATGAGGGCATTGGTTTTGTACATATACGGCGGTGTTTGCAACTTCGGCCCATAGAAACTTCGGAAGTCTTTGATCATGGAGCATGGCACAAACAACTTCCATAATCGTACAGTTCTTCCTTTCCGCCACACCATTCTGTTCAGGAGTATATGGTGTAGTAGTTTCCCTCTTAATGCCAGCCTCTTTACAAAAGTCATGAAACTCGTTAGATTCATATTTAGTTCCATTATCAGTCCTTAAGATCTTGATCTTCTTTTTGGTTTGATTCTCGATCAAGGCTTTGAAGTGTCGAAACCAAGAGAACACTTCATCCTTCTTTTTCAAGAAGTATATCCAAGTCTTTCGAGAATAGTCATCTGTAAAAGTAAGGTAATATGAATATCCTCCCAAGGAGTTCACATGCATCATACCAGATATGTTTGAGTGAACCAACTGTAATGTATCGGAGGTCTTGCTTTGGCTTGAGGGGAATGGTCCCCTTTTGAGCTTTCCTTCGGCACATCCCAGACATACACCTTCTTTCTCTACTCGGAATTCGGTCATCCCTGTCATCATTTGTCTTACATCGGGTAGAGATTTATAATGAAGGTGGGAAAACCTCCAATGCCAAAGTTCGGACTAAAGAGATGTGTCACAAGGCATGACACCTAGCAGACTTCCACCGACCTGATATAAAGAAACAACATGAAACCCAAGAGTAAAGGCATCTTTAACATTGTTTTTCCATACATGTACCTTGCTATTGCTGAAGGTCACCTTGTAGCCTTTGTCTTCCATTGCCGAGATGGACACCAGGTTCTTTTTGAGGTCAGGTACATATAATACATCCTGTAAGTGGATCATATTACCTGGATTCAATTTAAGAGAGACATTGCCTACACCTTTCACAGGATATTTCATATTATCTCCAAGGACAATTTCCAGGTTGGTTTCTTTCTCTATCAGATTATGGAGAACTTCTTTGTAACCAGTGAAGTGCATTGATGCACCACTATTAATAAGCCAATTTCCCAGCGAGTTTGGAGGAGCAGAGGTAGATAGAGCAGCTGGTAGATAATATTCATCCTGCTTATTGTCAATAGTGTTAGATTCATACCTGGAATTTCTTGCTTTCTTGAATGGTTGTCCTCTTCCTTGATTCCCAACACTCCTTTTACCTGCTATTAGATTTTCCATTGCTTTGATTGCCACGAGAGGGATTTTGATCGTCGTCCTAGTGAGAGTTCCTTCTATCAAGGCATTCCCTTGCATAGTGACCTGCTTTATCGCAAATGTAACATCATCCTTTTCTTCCACCCTTAGGTCCAGCCTTTCCTTTTGATTTAGTCCCGGAATTATTTCTTTTCTTAGCATGAGAAGAAAAGGCAGCAGGAGGACCTTTAGGCATGGGCATTTCTTGCTCTTCTATCCTTGTTTCTTCTTGAATGCATCTTGCCATTAATTCCTCGAAACTAGGAATTACGTTATTGTTGAGAAGAGTAGTCCTGAACACGTACCATTCGGATGGTAATCCTCCAAGGGTTGAGAGTGCCATTTCCCTATCAGTAATAATTTCTCCAATAGATACGAGATCGTTCTTGACCTCGGTGATTCTTAAGAAATATTCTTGCATGCTCTCATCTTTTCCCTTCTTAATTTCATTTAGCTTATTTCTAAGAAACAAAACTTGATTTGCATCATTAACTTTAAATAAACTCACCAGTCTATCGTAGATTTCCTAGGAGGTGTTCAGGTCGGAGTGTAGGCCACCAAGTGCTTGTCGATAGAGTCCCGGATGATTTTCTTTGTTTTGACTTCACCGATTTTCCATTTGTTCTTGGTAGCAACAGTTGCATTTGATGGAGGCTCAACAATATTGCCTCTCACATGGTCCAACACTCCTTGATCTTCTAAGGTTAGATCGAGAGGCATCTTCCATCCATGATAGTCAGACTTCTCACGGAGCTTGTCCTCAGCAGGGAGGAGTGTTGAGGACCCCATAGTTCTTTTAGGATAGCCTTGCCAATCTTCTCTTCCGTGATTGCTCTTGCTCTTGCTCGGGCTTTGTCTTCACCTCAGCTTTGATACCATGTTAAGTTATGGTATGTTCTATGCTTAGAGCAGTTTACTTCTTTTTATTATTATTATCCATAGATTAGCAATCACATGTACAGTAAGTAAAGTGTAGAGAGAACATTAAACGATCGACATAAAATAAGCCAAGACAAGAGACACAAGATGTGGTGGCTAACCAGGGACAAACCCCAATATGGGGAAACCCTTTGATCAAATCTTCCTTTATCTTCAATAATTCAGCAGAGAGAAATAGTACATAAATCTGATTTACATCAGCAACAGCAAACCCTAGATCAACCCTAAACTAGGGCAGACAATATCTTGCAAACCGACCGTCGGATCGGCTTGATTCCTTCACCAAAAAATGCGGCCTTCCACAGAGAGTCAGGTTCACCTACAGTGCAGTTCTGAGAGGGAGACTGATGGTCAATGCTGGTCAAACTTCTGATCTACAGTTGCAGCCCTAAATCTACATCCTTCCTTCCACACGTGTGAGAGAAGAGTCTCTTTCTGCGCAGTAGGAGAAGAGCCTCTTTTCTGCGTAGGAGAGAGAGAGAGATGTGATGAGATGAGTGTGTCCAAATGAGGAAAAGACCTCCTGTATTTATACACAAGTGTTGATGATGAATAGATGCGTCTGTTGGGCTTCTGAGCCTACATGAGTTGCTGGTCGGCTTGATAATTATTCCATAATCAAAATGAATTCATATCTCCATAAATACTTATCAGATTCAGATGATCTTTAGATCAATCCTACACCTCTCGATGAGAGGAATCTAATAAAAATATTATCAGTCATGAATAAGATGACCCACATGGAGTTTGGCCCTAGTTGACAATTTTAACAAAGACCGAGCATTCTTTTTATGGTATTTTTCTTGCTCATTAATCTGAAAAACCTCGAGTCTACTTCTTTGGGCTCATTAAACTACTACAAAGAATATATGAGAACTTTCTTTTTTGGGACCTTTTCTTGCTCTTGAACTGAAAAATCCATGAGTTACCTTCTTTGGGCTCGTAAAACTCCTACGAAGAAGATATGAGCACTTTCTTTTTTGGGACCTTTTCTTGCTCTTGAATTGAAAAAATCCCCAAATTATCTTCTTCGGACTTGTAAAACTCCTACGAAGAAGACCTAAGCAGTTATTTTATCTCTTTTTCCTCACTCTTTAAACTGAAAAATACATATCGATTTTTCTTCATCTGACTCGTTAAAATTTTATGAAGATCTATTGAGTTTTTCTTCATCTGACTCGTTAAAATTTCATGAAGAATATTGAGTTTACTCCATCCCCTCGTATTCATAACAAAATGAGGCAGGCGTTGAGCATAGGTTTATCACTTTATCTGGACTCAATAGGCTAACTTATGGAAAAGGAACTGTGTCAGGTATACTATTAAACCTTTGTCACACCTGATCATCAACCATGACAAAGGGACCCCCTAGAGTTTCTCTTTAAGATCTTTTTAGACTCTCTAAATATGAAAATACTACCAAGTTTACCCGTCTGGACTCATTAAACTTAATCAGATGGGGAAAAATTGGACAGCACAGTGACTCAATATCTGTATTCAGAAGGCTTTTTTGGAAACAATTTATACCTTGAACATGGCACTCCCTTAGCAAACCCTTTTGTCAGCCTCTCACTGAACCTTACCACCCTATGATTTTAGCCTTCATACTCTGATGTTCCTGCATCCCTGTATCCTAACACTCTTTGGTGTTCATGAGTCTAAGCTTCCTGGTAAACCTTTGTGTCATGCCTTCTATTGTTCAAAGGACCCGTTTATCCTCTACTTCCTGTATTGACCATCCATGATATACTTCGAAAATTCCCTATGTCTATTTGACCCATTGCTCAAAAAATTATCTCCAAAAAAACATTCTTGTCCCGTTTCGTGTCAACTGATGTAGGACACCTCATTGCCTGCCTTTTGACATATCTCTTCCTATCAACTTCAACACTCTATCTAGGAAGAAGATCCAGAAACATATCAGTACCCTGGAACTTGCAGTCATCAGTGGCAAGTTACCTTGTGTTTGATTGGGGGTTTTCATCATTGGCTCCCAGTTGAATGATTCTACGAGTGTTCGACGACAACATCCTTCTCACACTCGCTAGATTGTACTGTGCATCTTGGAGACCATCATCCTTATCAGTGGCCATCCTCACGTATGTTAATAGTTTTCATCATTGATTGGTAATCAGATGATTTCTCACATGTTCGACTTCAACTCCTTTATTCACATGTGCATAAATATGTTGTTCAGATAAGCGGTGACCAAGACCTTGGGTAGAGGCTTACATCACTCAGCCTTGTTTCCTCTCCCAAGCTGCGTATATTATTTTTGGAGACAACTCATCAGGTTGATCATATTATGACATAGTTCCACATTGTGCTTATCAATGGACATGATCGTCATATCTCTTTCTGGGAAATCACTCTGACACAACTACTGAGCATGGGAATGCTTGACTTAGGACATGATCTTATATTTTTTGACATATGTGGTTTGTTTCAGGTCTCCTGTAGTCCCAAAGCTCTGATCCTCTCTCTCTTTTCCTACAATATTTATAAAGTATTTCGGCCATCGTCTTTGTCTTTGACCTCACACTTTAGGGGGCATCTGTTATATAGGAAAATGACCTCCTCATCAGCTCAGAGGAGAAATACACATTGGTTGAAGACCAGACCTAAATCACAGACCTATTTTCCAAGGTAATGCACCCCAGAAACAAACAAGGAGAGTTATAACACCTTCGATCTATTGTCCAAGGGCTTAAGTCCCTAGGTTAATTCCAGTAGTTGGAGAGATCTGGATCACCTAAGAACAAAAAGTTGGAGAATTGGAGTGGCTTGCTTCAAGCCCTAAGTACAATGTCTTGTGAAGGATTGCATGACTGTTAGAGGGTGGATGATATGAATCTCTAAGGGTTGATCCTTGAGGGTATATGGGCAACCAAGTGGGCAAGATTCTAAGCCCTAGATCAATGAGTTGCAAGAGGGAAACCTCCAAACCCTAATTTTGACCATCATTGGAGTAGCAGAGTAACAACAACTGACAGAGTATGAAGACCCTATGTGTTGGGATATTTGATGGACTAAAGACCAGCTAGAGGGAATATTACATTGGGCCAAAGATCAGTGACGTAAAGGACCAAAACATTACGAACATTACATTTGGCGAGTTACTTTTAAACCATAACAATTTGTTGTAACAAAACATATCTGCTGCCAATAAATATTGACTGTTGGGTTTGGCTGACCGGTCATAACCATTCACCATTTTTAAATGGTTTTTCAATCCATCAGTTATTATTTTTAACATTTGTTCTAATGAATGAATGTTGGAAACGTCGGCGAGTTGTCAGTTGAATGCACTTTATTGGCCATTTGTTGGGTGCCACATGGCACCACCTGATTAGGCCACGTGGCCCCATACGATTGGGCCACAAATTTGCCTCCAAACTTAGCGGAGTGCCACCAGATTTGGATGTTCTGATAAAGTTAACTCCTGCTAAAACCTCCACCATATTTAGTGAAGGTCTACTAAATTTCGCTGCTGATTTGGTCAGACAACTAATTTGGCGAGGCTCCAATTTTGTCTGGCACTCTACTAAATTTTGTCCCTTGGGCCATGTTTGACCAAAACTTTTATTGGGCATAACTTCTACATAGGAAGTCGGATTGAGACACCATCTATTGGAAATCTTGCGACGAGCTCTTCAATTTGGTCCTGGTTCCGCTGTGATCCTAGTTCCACTGCGATCTGAGGACTTTGATTTTTGGGCCATTAGGGAACCACCTAGATCACTAAGACTGTTGTATTCTAGTTTGTAATATAACATGTAGTGGGTTTAAAAAGTTAAAAATTTTCATTTTCACTAGTTGATTCATTGTGTTTGTTATTCAACTGTGAAAATTAGTATTGTTGTGGCATTTGAGTGTTCTTGTGTTAGATATTTTAAGACCCAAACCAAATTCTCATGTGCCATTTAAAAATCAACAAACTAAATCTAGTTCTACTTCATAAAAAAAACTAGCACTAATAAAAAATCTATTTTGGCAATGTTTTATACCTTTATATTTGCATCATTATTTACCCATACCAATGGATATGGTCTTAGATGATCACGGATTTCCAATCCAAATTTGTTGAACATCTCTACTATAGTGAGATTTTCCTATTATCTTGATTTGATCAGAGCACCAATCTTGGTCTTTTTACTTTATATGAAAGTTTCTAGTGATTTTGTTCTCTTCCTTTTGTTGAAGGCTAGTTAGATTCACCTCCTTATGCAATGATGTACATATGATCTTCTCACCCATGTTTGAGCTACTTTGAACCTAGTTTCTTGGATCAGTGGCCATGAGATTCTTCTTCTTTCAGTTTTCTTTTTGTTTTATGAATTAATCTTCGGATGCAACTTCCAATACTTCTCCTCTGTATGACCATCAATGTTAAAGTGGTTGCAGTGGTTGTTAGGGTCTTTGTACTGGTGTGTTTTATCTTCCATATTTTTATCTTTTTCCCCTCCTTAGAATCATCCTGGTACTCCTTCTGCTTTGATCCACTTGATTTCCCTTTCTTTTGGCTTATGTTCTATAGGTAGTGTAGTACATAAGCCTCGTCCATCAATCTAGGCTTGAACAACATCACTTTCTTATGTAGATGTCTATGTAGACCCCCCAGATACTTGAGGAGTACACCTAGTTTCTTTGGGAAGATACCTATTATTATGGTCATATTTCTAAATTTTGCAGTGTACTCTTGTACACTCATCCTCTGCTCCCACTTGAAGTAGTGCGACCAGCCACTGGTCCTCTACAAAACCAATAGGGTAAAATTGTGAATTTATGAGGGTTTTAAAGTCCTCCCACTTTGTCACCAGAGGATCTCATTCCAACCTAAAGGTATCCATGTGGCTTTCCCACTAGGCTAGACCATGGCCATCTAAATTTAGTTGCACAAATGAAATATTATGTTCTTCCTCAATATGATAAACAATGAAATAAACTTTTAATTATTTAAACCAATGATTTAGCTTCAAAGCATTGAGATAACCTTGATACAACTTGATATTTACCTTCCATTACATTTTGAACGGGGACTATGAATGGTTCATGGCACTCAAATTGGGTTGATCATTTTTCAGGTTCTTTCTCTAGCTCCTTCTTTATTTCCTTCTAATCTCCTGATTTGCCCGTTTTATTGGTCCTCTATGTTAAAACCCCCATCTTATTTGAATAACCCAAGCTCATTTGTTAGGGTTTTCATGAGGAGGCTCACATTATGGTTCATATATACAATGTGTGCTTCCAACCATGAAAACTCCTCCTCTTCGAGATCGAAGAGTTTATTCATAGATTCATCGGCCATGACTAGGGTTTTGTGACTTTCACCTCAACTAATATCGATCCTTTGCAATTTCCCACAATATGCCCAAAGAAACCTTCTCATATACCAATGTGATTTGTAAACTACTATGGATATTCCATTGGATAGTTCATCACAACAGATCTATTAAAATATATCAGAAAATAAAAAATCTACGTTGTGAGGGTTTATTTCTGCTAAGATGTATGGATATGTTAATTACTATTTATTTTGTACGCATGAAAATTATAGTTATGCAAAAAATAGAGAGCGACAAAATAAAAACTCACAAAGCACAATTAAAACAAGATATATCTTGGGAAAACCTTTTGTTAGAAAACCCAATTGGAAGGCGAGGCCGCTCTGCTCTCTTTCTTTGAAAACAAAATTGTTACAAGCACAAAGAAGTAATGTTTGTAGCCTATCGGCTACTACAATGCACAAATCCCCTCTATTTCCCCTTTCCTTATTTCTCTTGGCTACTCATCTTGTTTATGGAACAAAATTCACTCGAAAAGAATGGAACTCATTTTCCTCATAGTGGCCCAGTTATAACACAACCCGATAACCTACTAGTTGTTAGCATTGACTCCTTAAAATCTTAACCAGAGTAACAATACCGAGTATTATAGATTCTTTTTCATCATTCCATGAGTAATGACGACTAACGTGGCATCCTCTCGAATTATGGTGGTTAAAATAGGAAGGTCAACTTCAAAGTGGCATAACTTTTTCATACAGACTTGGATTGAGGTGATTCTTGTGACGTTGGAAAGGTCTCTGTATGTAGAATAGGGAAAAAAGGTACCATTCTAAAATGGAAATTTTTTTCTCCCAAAACATGTCATTTAATGTATAAAACCACTCCCAGAAGGTTTTATACCCCAATTTGAGAAACTGGATCCTGCAAGTAAAAATGGTCTTGTGAGCTTATTCCTCCACATTTTCCACTTTGAAAGCATTAAAATTGATGCAAAACAATATAATGATCAAATATGGATCATACCTCCCCATTTTATGGGGTTTTTAGTCCCAAAAGGTTGTTATTGAATGAGGGGAGAAAATTTTACCTACACCTTCTCTTGGGTGTACCATTTGGCCTTGCCTGGAAGCTGTCCTTTCAACCCAATCTACCAAAGGTCATGCTGCCCTTGTCTTTTAGTTTTGGACATATTCTACAACACTTTATGCTCTTTCATCTTAGCTAGATTAACTAGTTTCAAATCCTCTATAGAAGGTATGACTTGTTCCTCTTCCCAATTGTTGGGCGCAACCCAACTTGGCCCAAGTTTTGGTCAAAACTCTGCATTTTGGGGAAGCAAAGTGCGTGGTACCACAAATATATGAACCGTGCGATGTTTTAGGGGCTTTGGGGTGGGTCAAAGTCCCTTTTTTTGTAACGGGTTTGGGCAATAGTTGATTGATTTTAGGAGAACCATTGTATTTCGACCAAGGTATTTTGATGTACCCGTTGATGTAATTAGTATATATATATATATATATATATATATATATATATATATATATATATATATATATATATATATATATCTATATATATATATATATATATATATATATATATATATATATATATATATATATATATAGGATAAAATATGTAAGTCGAATAATGAATGAGTAGTAATGATAGAAGCATAAGAAAATATCTCTGTAGTCTGTTTTTGATTTGAAGGAAAGGCTCTGCAGCTGAATGCGCGAAGGCCTAAAGTATGTAGCTGAGTGCCCAGGCACCTGCAGTTGGGTGCGCAGGTCGAGGATTTGTACATTGTTCCTAAATATTTAATATAAGAAGTACAATTTTGATGGACATGTCTTGTGTATAATTATTTTATATCTTTTCTTTATGTTCAATATTCTAGTTTTGCGCAGTATTGTTTATGGTTGATTATGGCATGTTTAAAGTGAAGAATGTGATAGGGCAAAGTAGTGTATGACCACGGATTAACTTATGTAAGTTAAGTATAAAAGAATATAAATGTGCCACATCACATCATCCCTCAAGGCTGTAGAAACCTAGTTCTGCAACCACCCATAATCACTTCGAGTGAGACTGCGATTTGCTTGCAGGTCGTTGTCGAGAGGGCCAATGATTGAGGGTTTTGTTGGTGCGCAATAAAATCTAAACCTGGGTCAGCCCAACCTAAGCCAACAAATGGTTCCATTTCCAGGACCGAGATTTGTTTGAGGGATATGTTTATATGGCATCCATCAAAGAAAGAAATTCAAGATTGGGTAGAACAAAAGGAATGAGAATTTGCAAATCAGGAGAATAGAAACCCTTATATGTCAGTTGAAAGGTTGTTGGAGAAGTATATTTTTGAAGATCAATATGAAATTTTCTTCGGTTCATTTCATGTTGAGCTATACGAGTGGATATCAAGGTTGACTAAGAGAAATAACTATTTTAAAGGAGACGAACCTAAGGAGTGGACTCCTGAATTGATACATCAACAATAGGATCTCAAGAGTTGTTGACTTTTGGATTGATAGCACCTTGGGAGGATTCATTACTGAGTTCGTGGTAGACTCGACTGTGTCCTACAATGAAGCAGAACGAAAAAAATTAAAAGGACCATGAGGTAAGTTCTTGAGATCTCTAAAACTTCGGATTAAGATGCTTTTATGCGAAAAGGAAATTTTACGAATGCAGTCAGATTATTAGTTACTTATGTTTGGAAGAAGATCTGAAGAAGAGACTGGAACAACACAAAGTGGGAAAATATATAGAATAGACACTAAAAAGAGATCTCATGGCCAAGATCCGAAGAATTTCATAGAAACTGACTATAGCCCTCTACTGAGTGAATTTGAAAGTGAAGAAAACCTCCCTGAAAACCTTAAAGTAACTCCGCAGTATTCACCCTTTCAGCCTGAAAGTTTGTTGAAGCCTAAATCTAGCAATAGTCAGGGTAATTTTGGTTCTCCCCATCCCCCTACCCCCCCAATAAGGAATATGGATGATGATATTAAGCTACTTGTGTTTAAAGGAATTGGATCATAGGATCTAGAGAAATTCTGGTTTTTATGCGAAGCAGTATGGATAGCAAAACATGTCCATAATTGTAGGTTTTAACCTTGTACATAAATTACCTGCATACGAATTCTAAAACACAAAAAATAAACAATGCGAGAGCATAACACATAAAACACATACATAGAGATTTTCCCCTGGATCCCAAAACCAAGACTACCAGCTTGATTTTTCATCATTTTCCTTTCAATGTTACAATACATATTTATACATGCTAAAGCATCAATACCATGGACCGAAAACCATTGCGTCTAAAACCATGGACCGAAAACCATTGCATCCAAAACCATGTGCGAAAAATCATGCACAAAACCATAGGTAGGTCCGCCCAACCTAATATAGGGTCCAAAAACAAAATTTTCCAGGGCGCTGCCCCGAACCCCATAGAGTGGGGTTACCTGCACCCCTCAAACCCCCTGTGACTCCCCCCACTACGCAATCGGTGCAACGAAGGGGGGGTCCACCCCCCTTCTAACCCCCCGGTTAACTACGTGGGCTAGTCGTGGAAAGAATATAACACAACCCAACATTCTCCCACTTGTTGTTTTCCTTCCATAGGGGGTCACAAGAGAGCTTAGTCATTTATCTAGCCCTGCAACACCCATTGTTTCTCTACACCAAGAGAACTTATCAGAGCACACAGATTTTGTCAATGCATCTGCAGTATTCTTCAAAGTGTCCACCTTTACTAGCAACACCTTTTTGTCTTCTATCATATCCCTGACAAAGTGATACTAAACATCAATGTGATTTGTCTTTAAATGATATGCAGGGTTCTTTGCCAAGAAAATTGCACCTTAGCTGTCACAGTCTATCCTTATAGCTCCCTATACTAACCTCATACTTGAACACAATATCTGCAACCAAACTGCTTCCTTGCTTGCATGAGTGGCTGCCATATATTCTGCCTCTGTAGTTGATAGTGCCACTGCAGATTGTTTCTTACTCATCCAACTGACTACACCTCCAAATAGGCTAAACAAATACCCACTTGTAGATCTTCTTTGATCTAGATCTCCAGCCCAGTCTGCATCAACAAAGCCACGAATATCCAACACTCTGTCCAATCCTGGTCTTCCTTGGTAGCACAAACCATAATCACTAGTGCCATGCAAATACCTGAAAACTCGCTTCACTGTTGTCCAGTGCTCCTTCCTTGGTTTTGACATAAACCTGGTCAATACTCCCACTACATGTGCAATGTCTGGTCTAGTACAAACCATTGCATACATCAGGCTACCGACTGCACTTGCATATGGAACACGTGACATGTCCTCTTCCTCTTCTTGTGTCTTGGGACACTATTCAGCAGATAACCTCACACCTACAGGAATAGGAACCTTCACTGGTTTACTATCCTGCATATTAAACCTTTGCAGTATTGTCTAGACATACTTCCTTTGGTTTAACCAGAGCTTCCTCTTTGCCCGATCTCTGTTAATTTCCATGCCCAAAATATAGTTTGCAGCACCAAGATCTTTCATGTCGAATTTGGAGGACAATTGGGTCTTCAAATCCTGGATAATTGCTTTGTCATTTCCAACCAGCAACATGACATCCACATACAAGACCAGATAAATGACATGGTCACCAATTAATTTAAAATACACACAATGATCTTCTTTGCTTCTGGTGAACCCAAGTCCCCGTGTAAATGTATCAAATTTATGATACCACATCCTTGGTGACTGTTTTAACCCATACAGAGACTTCTTTAACTTGCATACTAGTTCTTTCTTACCCTTCACCGCAAAGCCTTCAGGTTGCTTCATGTAGATTTCCTCTTCCAGATCCCTGTGAAGAAATGCTGTCTTCACATCCATCTGTTCTACCTCAAAATCAAAAGCAGCAACAACATATAAAAGTAATCTAATAGAAGTTACCTTGGCAACAGGAGAAAAAATATCACCAAAATCAATTCCCGGCACCTGGGAATAACCTTTTGCTACTGATCTGAAAATGGGGCACTAAAGGCTTCTTGTCAGGCTTACAAGAACCTCTCCCACTTCCAAAGCTTATATATTCCCAAGACCTTATGATTAACCAATTTCGGAATTAATAAGTGCTTGAAAATAGGTGTATGCTTGTGTTTGTATTTAAACTGTTTATGTGCCTTAAGTTTATTTGCTTGAACTGATATAAAACATATAACAAAAAATAAAGTAGCAAATACAATGCAACAACAAGCAATCACATATAACAACAATATAATATAGAGTTCACCCAAAACTCTTGGGCTACGTCTCCTTGAGCTCTAGTTAACTCGACTAGGCTCTCTGGGATTATGGAAAAGTCCTTTTACAAGCTCCACACTCAACTCCACTGGTTTACACTAAACACATTTGGGCTTAGAACACCATCTTATCCCTGGATTTAAAGCTCTCTGGCTTTCTGGCTCTGGCTCTCGTCTCTGGCTCTGGCTCTTGGCTCTGGCTCATGGCTCTAGCTCTGGGTCTGGCTCTTGGCTCTTGGCTCTGGCTCTGGCTCTGGCTCTGGCTCTTGGCTCTGGCTCGTGGCTCTGGCTCGTGGCTTTGGCTTTGGCTCTGGCTCTTGGCTCTCGGCTCTGGCTTCTATGAGCTCTCTCTTAGCCTCTGCGTGCCTCTGTAATTCGCTTGACCTCCAAGCGATTCTTCAGCAACCTTCCAGTGACCTCTTTCAGTCCTCCAGCTCCCTCAGCAACCTTCAACTACCTTCAGCACTTGTGCTCTCTATGTTTTTATCATGCATCGGTTACAGTCCTCCATCATTGAAGAACCCGACTGTTTCCTCACAAGAATCCGTTTACAAATGGAAAAGAACAGGCGGGCAGGAAAACCCGGTCGTTTTGCCTTCCTCTGGCCGTGTCATCCAAATAATGGAAATACACAGGAAACACACACAAAACGGCCCAGACTTAAAATATTATGGAATCAGCCCTATAAACCTATCGGGTCCGTCCAAATATCGCTTATCGCTATCGCTTAGGCGGGAGGTCTAAAAACCTCAATACACGGGAATACACAGAAATCCCGAATTCCCAGATTTCAAAATCTATGAAATCAGGTCTATAATCCCTTTCGGGTCTGCCATCCATCACAATATCACAATCGCATCGTTGCATGGCCAAATGGCCAAAAACCCATTTACACGGGAAATACATTGAAAATCTGAATTTCCGGATTTCAAATATTATGCAATCGGGCTTATAATTCCCATCAGGTCCGGCCCTTAATCGCTTATCGCAATCGCAATCGTATTGGCCCTGGCATCGGGGATCGCCGATCGCTGATTAAATCTGGACCGTCCATTCCTTTCCCGATCCGACGGCTGATATCGCACGTCACATATCGCTATCGCATTGGCCTAGGGGTCTTCCCTTTGGTCATGCCGATCGTCGATCCGCTGATCAGATCCTGACCATTGATCCGCGGCCACTAATCTGATGACTGACAGTCCATTTCGGGTGCATAACTTACACGGGGTTTAACCGCCTGAAAGAGTGGTTTCCTCTTTCCTCCACCGTGCCACGCATCAGTCAATGTATGGAATCAGGCAGAGCCCGTCCAATACCGCTTACCGCTTGAGGCCCGCCCGAAATACCGCTTACTGCCCCTTCCTTTCGGAACTCAAAAGGTTTGCCTGTTTGGTTTATAAATCCGTCGGGTCCACTGAAGCCTTTGCACCTGTTTTAAGTCCTTTCCCTTTGTTTATTGCGATGTGATAAAATAATGTGATGTGATGGGTTCTAAGGGTTTTTATGTTAAAAAACACATTTTCCCTTAAGTCCCATTTATATAAGAATTTGCCTCCTTTTCAAAGGACAAAGGCAAACTTCTTTTTGTGATAACTTCTTCATCCGAAGTCCATTTTAGCCCATTCAAGTTGCAGTAGATTTAGAATGAAAAGATCTACGCAATGGGGCTATTTCCAAGAGCATCCTTAGACTTTCATTTTCCTTTGTGAGGAACACTTTAGACTTAGAAGTCTATTCTAGATCCATTTTGGATCACACCTTCCCACTAAAAAGAACTTTTGGTCTCCAAAAGACTGACATATTGATCTGAATAGTAAATGAGAGTAACAACACCCTCTTCTTTCAGCCTCCATACTCTTTCCTTCCATAGTGCCTCTGAACCAAAGCCTTTGACCACTTTAATTCCTGGATTTGTTGGTCCTCCTGGGAAGAACTGTCTTCCTTCTTGACTTCATGTAGAACTCCTGCTGAGATGGTCACAAAAGGTAGTTTGAACTTCTCTGCCTTGATCATTGATCCAAGGTGGCTCAAACAAATGTGAAGCACATCTGCTCCACAAGATTTTCATTTGCACCTGTTTGAAAAGCTGTCAACAACAACTGTTAACAACAACAGAAATATAGACAAGGACTAGATGGCTTAAACTCCTGCTTCAACAAAAGAAATAGGTTTTCACATCTTGTGAACACCTCCATGTCTTACATCTGCATACAAATGATGGAATAGATAACAAGCCCACAAAACATGCCTTTAAACAAATGACCCTTCAAGTCAAGCATGTAGAAAAAGACCTTTAGGAATGTTTTTCAAAAGATGAAACACTTCATCATCATCTCCATCTTGGAGACCAAGTTAACTTTTCCCAAGTCAACATTACATGCATGTTTACGACAAAGCAATCAACCCTTAAAGTTAATTACACATACATGTTCAAATACAAGGAAATCATCAACATCCCTGTGTTCATGCACATCAATCTCATGCATGCATTTCATCCTTCAAATTTCTCTTAAGCATACTGTACTTTCGAAGCTGAAATGAAATATAATGTTGCAGCAACAAACTGAATCTCATACTCAACCTTTTTCCATTCACCATCTTGGTAAAACCCTGCAACTTGCATTCCATTAACAAAGAAATGCAAATAGATGCATCAATAGACATGTAATCTTAATTGGATAAGAACTCTAGCCATTTCTTACCAATCCATTTCAAAGGTCTTTCCTTTGTCTGCACATCAACATCAACATGTGAATCATCCTGAAACACATCATCCATGGAAACTTCCTTTCCATTTCTGCCATCTTCTCTTTCCACCTTCTTCAGCTTTTGTGGAAGCATTGCTGGATTCAGAGTCCAACACTTTTCAGCAAGATGCCCTTGCTTATGGCAGTAAGTTCACTGCATGTGCATCCTCTTGACATCACGATTTGCCTTGTCCAATGGACCTTTGGCTTCTTGCTTCCTTTCCTTCAAAAGTTTCCTATATGTGGCCATTCTCTTCCAACATCTAGAAACATTATGGTTATCCAAACCACAAAAGGAACATGCAATTCTTTTCCCATATCTATGTGGAAATTTATCATGCTTTGCAAAATCAAAAGGAAGATGATTATAACCAGATTTATACCTTTCTCTTTCACCTTTTTTGCCTTCATGAGGAGGTGAATCAAATGAAGAAGTGGCTCCCTTTGGAACACCATCAATATCTTCAAGGCTGTTAGAGTTTCCACAACTCTCAGGTTCAAGTGTGTGCTTCTGAACACCTGCATCCTACAAATGATGTTTCAAGCTATTGCATTCTTCCTGAATGCAATCTTCACACTTTTGAGGTAGAGGACCTGCAATGAAACCCCTTCTTGGAACTGTTTCAATGGCCTTTATGGCAGCTTTGGAACTTGCTCCATAAGACTGTCCATAGCCAAGACCCAAATACTTAGGCCTTTCCTCAACCATTATTGGTTCAACAATACCTTATGCATGCTTACCCAAGCCTTTTCCATCATAGCCCATCTTGGACATTAGCTTGGAACCTATGCCTCTGGTATGCTTTTCAAAAGAACCAATACAAGCATTCCTAGAAGAATTTGAAGACAAACTGGAATGGTTTACCTCTTCTTCAAGCTGATACTTGACTAAGGCTTCTTTGGCAACAAATAGCTGTGACTCCAACTCATGCATCCTTTTTAGGTTCATATTTGCAATATGAAGTTGCCTCTCCATTTCCTGCAATTTTTCAGAAAGCAACTGCTTCTCTTCCTCCACGGAATTCAACTGCTCTCTAAGTATGCTGCTCTTCCTTTCATCCTCATACATTTCTCTCACCATATCCATCATGGTGGACAAGTCTTGCTTCATGTCTTCATCAAAGACTCTTGTGAAGAAAGCAGAATTTGAGGAATCACTTGTAGAAGTTGTCACTATGCCAATGAACAAAAGAACTTCACACAAGATTAACAAAGAGCTTATTCAAGCAACCTTTTGCAACAAACCTCTTGTGCTTCAAGGATTGCTTTGAGGTCCTTTGGGATAAGAAGAATTCCTTTAGCCCTTCTTCCTTCTTGTCCTGCCTGGACTGAGCTAACAATAGCTTTCCCTTCACCTCTGCAAAATCACACAATATTCAGTCTGCAAATTAGCATACAATCAATTCTTGACTGCCCAAACACCTTTCAGAAAAGTAATCTTTGCTCTGTCAATCAAGCTTTCTGCTTCATGATACCACTTGCTCTGGTATAACCATCTTTGATATCACCTTCTTGAAGGTGGGGTTAACCAATCTTAGGCTCTGATACCACCTGATCTGAAAATGGGGCACTAAAGGCTTCTTGTCAGGCTTACAAGAACCTCTCCCACTTCCAAAGCTTATATATTCCAAAGACCTTATGATTAACCAATTGCGTAATTAAAAAGTGCTTGAAAATAGGTGTATGCTTGTGTTTGTCTTTAAACTGTTTATGTGCCTTAAGTTTATTTGCTTGAACTGATATAAAACATATAACAACAAATAAAGCAGCAAATACAATGCAGCAACAAGAAATCACACATAACAACAATATAATATGGAGTTCACCCAAAACTCTTGGGCTACATCTCCTTGAGCTCTAGTCAACTCGACTAGGCTCTCTGGGATTATGAAAAAGTCCTTTTGCAAGCTCCATGCTCAACTCCACTGGTTTACCCTGAACACAATGGGCTTAAAACACCATCTTATCCCTGGCTCTAAAGCTCTCTGGCTTTCTGGCTCTGGCTCTGGCTCTGGCTCTCGGCTCTGGCTCTGGCTCTGGCTCTAGCTCTGGCTCTTGGCTTTGGCTCGTGGCTCTGGCTCTAGCTCTGGCTCTTGGCTCTCGGCTCTCGCTCTGGCTCTGGCTCTGGATCTGGCTCTTGGCTTTGGCTCGTGGCTTTGGCTTTGGCTCTGGCTCTTGGCTCTCGGCTCTGGCTTCTCTGAGCTCTCTCTCGGCCTCTGCGTGCCTCTGTAATTCGCTTGACCTCCAAGCGATTCTTCAGCAACCTTCCAGTGACCTCTTTCAATCCTCCAGCTCCCTTGGCAACCTTTAGCTACCTTCAACACTTGTGCTCTCTGTGTTTTTATCATGCATCAGTTACAGTCCTCCATCATTGAAGAACCCGATTGTTTCCTCACAAGAATCCATTTACAAATGGAAAAGAACAGGCGGGCAGGAAAACCCAGTCATTTTGCCTTCCTCTGGCCGTGTCAGCCAAATAACGGAAATACACAGGAAATGCACACAAAACACATCATGGGCCTTTAGCCTGGACTTCAAATATTATGGAATCAACCCTATAAACCTATCGGGTCTGTCCAAATATCGCTTAGGTGGGAGGTCTAAAAACCTCAATACACGGGAATACACAGAAATCCTGAATTCTCGGATTTCAAAATCTATGAAATCGGGTCTATAATCCCTTTCGGGTCCGCCATCCATTGCAATATCGCAATCGCATCGTTGCATGGCCAAATGGCCAAAAACCCATTTACACAGGAAATACATTGAAAATCTAAATTTCTAGATTTCAAATATTATGCAATCGGGCTTATAATTCCCATCGGGTCCGACCCTTAATCGCTTATCGCAATCACAATCGCAATCGTATTGGCCCGGGCATCAGGGATTTCCGATCGCTGATTAAATCTGGACCGTCCATTCCTTTCCCGATCCGACAACTGATATCGCACGTCACATATCGCTATCGCATTGGCCCGGGGGTCTTCCCTTTGGTCATGCCGATCGTCGATCCGCCGATCAAATCCTGATTGTTGATCCGCGACCGCTAATCCGACGGCTGACAGTCCATTTCGGGCGCATAACTTACACGGGGTTTAACCGCCTGAAAGAGCGGTTTCCTCTTTCCTCCACCGTGCCATGCGTCATTCAGTGTATGGAATCAGGCAGAGCCCGTCCAATACCACTCACCGCTTGAGGCCCGCCCGAAATACCGCTTACTGCCCTTTCCTTTCGAAACTCAAAAGGTTTTCCTGTTTGGTTTATAAATCCGTCGGGTCTGCTGAAGCCTTTGCGCCTGTTTTAAGTCCTTTCCCTTTGTTTATTGCGATGCGATAAAATAATGTGATGCGATGGGTTCTAAGGGTTTTTATGTTAAAAAACACATTTTCCCTTAAGTCCCATTTATATAAGAATTTGCCTCCTTTTCAAAGGACAAAGGAAAACTTCTTTTTGCGATAACTTCTTCATTCGAAGTCCATTTTAGCCCATTCAAGTTGCAGTAGATTCAGAATGAAAAGATCTACACAATGGGGCTATTTCCAAGAGCATCCTTGGACTTTCATTTTCCTCTGTGAGGAACACTTTAGACTTAGAAGTCTATTCTAGATCCATTTTGGATCAGCTACCAATCGAGCTTTGTATTTCTCCACCTTTCCTTCTGCATTTGTCTTCTTCTTGAACACCCATTTGCTACCAATGGGTTTCCTTCCAGCCAGAAACTCCACCAGATCCCAAGCCTCATTTTTGTGCAAAGATGCCATTTCATCAACCATGGCCTCTTTCCAGAGTTTGCCATCCTCTGAATCTACTGCTTCCTTCACAGTTCTGGGATCATCATTAGTAACAGATAAAGCAAAATTTGAACAGAAAGCGGATGGACTATACCTTTCTAGCTGCCTTCTTTCTCGAATTGATCTTCTCACACCCGAAGTTTGTGGCTCTTCATCTTCTGATTCCTCCTCTGCTGTAGAGTCTGATTCTTCCTCTTTTAGATCAAACTCTATCTTCTCAGGTTCCTTTGGTTGGACTTCATGTTTAATAACATCTTTCACCTCTCTAAACACCACATCTCGGCTGTACACAACCTTCCTTGTTACTGGGTTCCAAAGCTTATAGCCCTTTAAACCATCCTTATACCCAATAAAGATGCGCTTTTCATATTTACTATCCAACTTGGTTCGTTTCTCCTTTGGAACATCTACATATGCATCACATCCAAATACCCTCAGATGTGAAAGAGAGGGTTTCTTACCAGTCCATACCTCTTGTGGAGTCTTATCCTCCAATGATGATGAAGGTGATCTGTTGACCATGTAACATGCTGTCTCTGCCGCCTCTGCCTAGAATTCTTGTCCTAACCCGGCACCACTGAGCATGCTTCTTGCCCTTTCCATCAATGTCTTGTTCATTCTTTCAGAAACTCCATTTTGCTGAGGTGTATATGGAGTAGTTTTCTGTCGTGCTATACCACACTTCTTACATAATTCTTCAAATTTCTTACTGCAAAACTATCCACTGTTATCTATCCTTAGCACCTTTATCTTCTTCTCTGTCTGGTTTTCCACCAGAACCTTAAATTCTTTAAACCTGTCAAAGACTTCAGATTTCTTATTAAGGAAATATATCCATGTATTCCTTGAGAACTCATCTATAATTGATACATAGTACATAGACTTACCCAGTGATGGAACCTTCACAGGTCCAAACACATCACTGTGCACAAGCTCTAATATCTATTTCGCCCTCTTACCACTAGAGGGGAAACTCACCCGATTCTGCTTCCCATATACAAAATTTTCATAGAAACCAAAATCCAGAGAGCTATTACTCATACCTTCTACCATACATTTACCATGAAGTATTCGAAGGCCCTTCTCTCTAATATATCCAAGCCTTTGATGCCCCAGCATGGTCTTCTCTCCAGAGACCACTAGATTTTTTGCTCCACTTTCGGGAACCACAGAGCTGTTGCACCCATCAACAACAGTGCTACCTTGCAGCTTGTACAGAGTTCCAATCCGAATTCCCAGCATCAATACCAGTGCTCCCCGAACCATCTTGCAGGTATCCTTCTCGAAAACTGTTTTTACACCTGCATCATCCAACTTTATTACAGAAATCAGATTTCTGGCTAATGCAGGAATATGCAGAACACCCAGAAGTGTTCTAACCCTTCCACCTTGCAACTTCAACTTTACTTTTCTGCGACCAACGATTCTAGCCTTCCTGTCATCCCCTAAGAAGGCATCACCACCATCATATTTCTCATACTCGCAGAACCACTCTCTATGGGGAGTGAAGTGAAAGGATGCACTTGAGTCAATCAACCATGCCTCATGATCTACATGTGTACTTGAAGAAGCCAAGTACACGTCCCCACCTTCATCTGAGGTGGTTTTCGCCTCTACAAAAGGAGCATCATCAGATCCATTTCCTTTATCAGGAGCTTTAGATTTATAGTCCATTTTGTAGTGCCCTTCCTTTCCACATTTCTAGCACACCACCTTTACAGGTTTTCCTAGAGATTTAGATCTCCCACTGGATGACTTATTTTTGTTTCTGTTCTGGGACCATCCTCGTAGAGACAAGGCATCACCATTCTGGCTCTCCATATTTTTCTATCTCATTTCCTCTATCAGCAAGGATGAGACTATTTCATCAAACTGCAAGGCAGTTGCATTGCTACCTATTGCAATAACCGGACTATCCCACGAATCTGGTAGAGAACACAAAAAACTGATGCACTTATCTTCATCTAAAATTTTAATATCAATAGATAATAACTGACTTACCACAGTATTAAATGCGTTCATATGCTCTGTCACCAAGTCTCCATCTTTCATCCTCAGGTTATACAACTTTTTATGTAGGAAAAATTTATTCACCAGAGACTTAGATTGGTACAAAGTCCCTAACTTGTCCCACAAAGCCTTCGCCATAGCTTCCCCTGATACATTCAGCAATACTGAATCTGAGACACACAATCGTATTGTTCTCTTTGCCTTCCAATCCAACTTCTTCCATTCTTCATCGGACACTCCCGTTGGTTTAGTACCTGGATCTACCGCGATCCACTGATCTTTATCCACCAACAAATCCTCCATCTTGAGTTTCCATAACTCAAAACTCTGACCATTAAATTTCTTGATCTCTATCTTTCCACTGCTCGCCATCTTCTTTCACTACCAGAATCAATCCCGCAAATATCCCACTGAACAGGGTCTACCACAGGCCCGAGCGAAACCCCTCAGCAACAAAGGCGTCCCCTTGAAGCCAAAAGAACTCCGATACCAAATGTAGGTTTTAACCCTGTACAGAAATTACCTGCATACGAATTCTAAAACATAGAAAATAAACAATGCGAGAGCATAACACATAAAACACATATACACAGAGATTTTCCCCTGGATCCCAAAAGTGGGACTACCAGCTTGATTTTTCATTATTTTCCTTTCAATGTTACAATACATATTTATACATGCCGAAGCATCCAATACCATGGACCGAAAACCATCATGTCCAAAACCATGGACCGAAAACCATCGCATCCAAAACCATGTGCGAAAAATCATGCACAAAACCATAGGTAGGTCCGCCCAACCTAATATAGGGTCCAAAAACAAAATTTTCCGGGGCGTTGCCCTGGACCCCATAGAGTGGGGTTACCTGCACCCCTCAAACCCCCTGTGACTCCCCCTGCTACGCAATTGACGCAACGAAGGGGGGGCTCCACCCCCCTTCTAACCCCCCGGTTAACTATGTGGGCTAGTCGTGAAAAAATATAACACAAACCAACAATAATGAAGATATAAAGAAGGCACAAATTGTCACGAAATTTCAGGATCGAGCATTGATGTGGTACATGAAATATTCGAGCAATCAGATCAGATCATTCGCAGATATTAAAACAACGCTAGTAAAATAATTTAAGAAGCCGAAGTCTGAATCATAGTGTATCATAGAGTTAAAGGAGATCAAACAAAGGCCTACTGAGTCTATTTGGGAATTTGACCAAATATTCAAGGTATTATTGGATCAAATGAGCTTCAACATAGCTCCGCAACAACATAAGGAATAATTCATAGTTGTGCTGCTGCCACATATTAGATTTCCTTTGACACAACAAATTATAGAAACTCAAGCTGAAGCTCTAGAGCTTGCAATATAATTAGAAGCTTCGTCAATAGGAGATACTAATGCAAGTATGCAACAGATTCAGAGTCAGCTGGAAAATTTGACTCTGCAGTTACAAGATATGAAGAAAAGTAAGGAAGTTCTTGAAGAAGTGTGGTGTACAAAGTGAAAATCAGAAGGCCACTCTAAGGAACAATGTCCTCTCTTCAGAAATTACATGGCTAGTGGAGCTCCGAACCCTTTGAAACCCTGATCCAGGTTATGGTGTGAGATATGAAGAACTAGAGGCAAACATCGTGCAAAATATTGTTATTTATTGCAAAAATATGTGCAGACTCCAAATAATTTATATTGCAAGTTCTGTAAATCGGTGGGACATGATGAGAATAATTGTCAAGCTTATGAATTTATGACAGATCGCGGTGCCAACACATATAGAATGCAAGCTAAAGAACATGGAAAAGGAGGAAGTGGACAATGCGGTGGTCGAAATGGCTATCAAGGAAGAGGTCGAGGTGGCGAAGATGGTCGAGGTCGTGGAAAAATCATTTGTTACAACTGTAGCCAGGCAGGTCACTTTGTAAGAGATTGTTAGAATCCTACTACG
Source organism: Pinus tabuliformis (assembly GCA_031772625.1). Lineage (NCBI taxonomy): Eukaryota > Viridiplantae > Streptophyta > Pinopsida > Pinales > Pinaceae > Pinus > Pinus tabuliformis. Next base: position 24,654,918 of record CM062820.1, read on the forward strand.
ACATGTAAGTATTGCAAATCATTTGATCATGTAATTGAAGAGTGTCCGGTACTTATGGAAAAAAATGCAAGAAAATAAAAATCAACAGCCGACACAGAACATTCAGATGATGACTGCGGAACCGAGGATCGATGAACCTCACATTAATATTGTAACAAAGAGTGGAGATGCAACTGGAAATGATAAAGAATGTTGAAAGAAGGAAGCTGAAGCCACATGGGTAAGAAAGATTGCAGAGAAATCTCATGCCTTTGATGTTCAAAAGGAGAAATAAGTGTTTATGGAGGCAAGGCGAAGCTTTATGGATGTTGGGGCTTCAACCTCTAGCACGTAGCCAAAACCAATGCGAAAGGATAACTACGACATTATATCGACTGCGACACAACATGTGGATCCAAGTATTTTCTACAAACTTTCATGAAGATATTAAGAAGCCAAAAATTTGTAGAAGGGATGCAAGAATTGATAGATTCCTGTGCTTCTAAAGAAGTACCATGAAGCGACATGCACGTAGTTAACAATTTACATTGACAGAAGAGGACTAGAAAAGAAATTAGGCTCACTGCACAGATCGAAGAATACAACATGGATCAGGTTATTCTGGATTTAGGATTTGATGCCAATGTTTTACCAAAGAAAACTTGGGAATTGATGGGTAAGCCAAAGTTACAATGGTCACCAATTTAGTTGAGAATGGCCAACCAACAGAAAATCTTCCCTATGGGAAGGTTATCAGGTGTTACAGTAGACATTGAAGGAGTACACACTATTGCATATTTTGAAGTGATAGAAATTGTGGATGACAACAACCCCTATCCAACATTGCTTGGATTGGATTGGGCATTTGATAATCTGGCTATAATCAACTTAAAGAAGAGGCAAATGGTATTTGAAAAATACAACATGAGAGTAATTGTTCCATTGGACCCATCAGAAGGGGTAAGATATACAGAGCCTGTTAGAGATGAGTATTGTGCAGTAAATATAGACAATATTTATCAGATAACAACCAAAGAATATGAATGGATCAACCCCACTACAGATGGAAAATTAAGCTGGGAACAAGACAATTCTTGTACCTCATATTCAAAAGCAGAATTGGAAAATTGGTAGAATAGGCTACACGAAGTGTCTACAAGGCGATGTGCAAGGATCACTAAATCACTTCATTGTATAACTTCTGAGGTATGTAACTTGCCTTACTATGATGGTTTAGGTAATGTAAGAACTTTCCTTGATGATTATGAAAGACAAATACCAGAAGAGCAAAGGTTGTTAGCTTTGGGTGTAGCCTTGAGATCTACACCTGCTAGATGGTGGGGTGCACATAAAAGAAATATAACAGATTGGCAGGAGTGTCGAAGATTAATGTGGATCAGGTTTGGGCCAGTAGATACAAAATGGAGGTGAAATATGATGGTAAAACTGACCCTAGGGAGCATATTCACCGATGCACTACAATATGGGAGGAAATTCCACAACATGAATGGGTACACGGGTTTATCCACACATTAGAGACAATTCCTATGAACTGGTACCTAGAAACAGAACTGTGCCATGGTACTGCAAATTGGGCAGATTTGGTTGAAGGGTTTATATTGACATTCAGTTTTGAAGATGATTTCCCATGCATAGAATCGACTCTTCAGATGTCAAAGAAAATATCTTTGGGAATGCGACTTCACTGACATGGCAGCAACCGGATTGGACTACACAGCTAGAACATGCATTGGAATGCTATAACATTATTGCAGAAGAAGATGAAGATCTGCACAATATCGTCATAGCATAATCATAAAGACAACGCGAAGTCATTTGACCTGAGCCAGAGATACTAGATATAGCGAAGCCAGTAAAGACTAAGAAGGTGAATATAGGACCAGAGGAAGAACCGAAGTTCACAATTATTGGAGATTATTGGGATGTGGATACAGTTAGTAAAGTTACATAATTTCTTCATGAATATCAAGAGTTGTTTCCCACTAAGTTTTCAGAAATGAAGGGTATAGTAGGATATTTAGGAGTTATGAAGATACCTCTTAAGCCTGATGTGAAGCCAGTCAAGAAAAGACCTTACATATTGAATCCAAAATATAAGGAGAAATTAAAAGTTGATTTGGATAAGATGATAGCAGCAGGAGTCATTGAACTTGTGGAAGAATCAGAATGGGTAAGTCCCATGGTGGTACAAGAAAAGAAAACTCAAGGAGAAATCAGGATTTGTGTGGATTTAAGGAAATTAAACGATGCATGCGTGCATGATCCCTTCCCTACACCCTTTATAGATGAAGTGTTGGATAACATAGGAGGACAGGAGGCCTACTCATTCACAGATGGATTTTATGGCTATCATCAGATCAGGATTGCACCAGAGGATAGGCATAAGACCACATTTGCAATAGAGTGGGGCTCATATCAGTATACAATGATGCCTTTTGGGTTGAATAATTCCCCTGCTATATTTTCAAGAATTGTGGTCGCAACATTCAAGGAGTACATACACAAATTCCTGGAGGTATACTTTGATGATTGGACAATCTTTGGACTGTTGAAAAAGCATGTTGCGAGCTTAAGACTTATGTTGGATACATGTAGGCAGTACCAGATCTCATTGAACTTAAAGAAATGTATATTTTGTGTGCCTTTTGGTATACTATTAGGGCATGTTGTGTGCAAGTATGGTTTGATGGTGGATCCCGCAAAGATAGTTGTCATTGTGAACTTGCCACCACCAAAAATAGTGAGACAATTGTGCACTACATTGGGACACAATGGATATTACGGGAAATTCATTAAGGGGTATGTGCAGATAACTGCGCTAATGGAGAAACTATTGAAGAAAGATGTGACTTTTCAATGGAATGAAGAATGCCAGAAAAGTCTCGATATATTGAAATAAAAGATGGTAACTGCGCCTATCTTGGTTTTCCCAGACTGGAATAAGGAGTTTCATGTTCATGTAGATGCATCTTGCATAGCTTTAGGAGTGGTATTGGCACAATCTGGTGTAGGAGAAATCGACCACCCTATAGATTTTAACAAGATTTTGGAGAATTCACTGACCAAAGTGTGCAATGTGAACAAAGATGTTTGGGATCTAAGAATGCCAGCAGTGTTATGGGCTTATAGAACCACATGCAAGAAGCTGACAGGTCAGACACCTTTCATGTTGGTTTATGGGAAAGAAGTTGTGATGCCCATGGAATGTAATGTACCAAGCTTAAGGATTACAACCTTTACAAATATGGCTGACCCTGACATAATGGAGGAAAGAATGTCGCAATTTATTGCATTAGAGGAAGAAAGATTCATATCAGGATTTCATCAGCAGGTGCAGAAAGCAAGAGAAAAAGCTTGGCATGACTGAAATATCAAGCATAAGATGTTCCAGGAAGGAGAACTTGTCCTTCTATATGACATTAAATTTGCGTAGTTCCTAGAAAAGTTTAAGATGCATTGGTTGGGGCCCTATATCATCAAGCATATCACAGATGGAGGCGCAATTCAGTTGGTGAAGTTGAATGGACAATTGATACCAGGGAGGGTGAATGGTAGTAGGTTGAAACTATATAGGGACAACCTTGCCATGGTAGCTTCGCTCTAAAAAGAAATAAAAAAGTCTTAGTACCACCTGCAGTTGAAAGTGGGCACTAGACTATAAACTACGTTGCAGAAAAGAACTTTGACATAGGAATATTACTTCGTGACAGTCAGGAGTATGTCATAGTTCGTAAGAATCGCGACATAGGAAGGATTGTTCACTACAATGAAAGATACGTTGAATTTTTCCGGAAATATGACCATTAAAAAGGGAACTGGCTGTTGGAGGAGCGAAAAATTGCATTTATGGAGACAGGTTGGTAAGGATCTAGGGATAGATATGCAGTTAATGAAAAAAATCCAAGCAAGATATAAGATAAAGATGGGTTTAGAAGATCAAGAGCACTATAAAAGGCCGTGCCCCACCAAGATTTTGGCACTTTATGTCTAAGAGTTCAAAAATCGTTAGGTATTGAGAATTTGCAAAAGTTGCGCTACTGTATGAACACTTAAAGGGTTGTCGACTGACCCAGGAGGATCTATCGATCCAATTGTACAGATGTTCAAAGTGTTGTCATCAGTGTTCTTGGGTGTCGTTCAATGTCGTTGTCGCTTCAGTTCAGCTTCGATAGATCGACAATGTTGGTTATGATCAGGTTGTACAGGTAATGTTTATAGTTTTTCATGGCGTTCAATTGATGTGGTGTTGTACCTGGCTGTCGACTTATGTTCACCGACAATTCTGCCAGGATTAGTCGACGACATGTGTTTTGTCGTTCGACTTTGCAGGATTGGTGTCGACAAGGGTTGTGTCGTCCATCGCAGAGGTTTGATGTGTCGACATGGTTGTCGTCATGGCAGAGGTTCATCATCCGGGTTGTCATTCTAAAGATAGCCGATGTTGACGATGTGCATGGGTTTATCGTCGCATATGGGTTTATGTCACATTGTGATGAAAGATGTAAAAAGGTTTTTTTTTTTTAATTCTAGACCTAAACCCTAATCCTACCTCTAAGTCCTAAAGACCAAAATCTATTCCTAAATCCTAATCATGTTCTACAAATCCTACACCATTCCCTAAGCTACATCCATGTATTAATACCATGTAAAAATCCTATTAAAATTCCATTACTAGAATCCTAAACCCTAATCCTAATGCTCTCGGCCTATTTTGTATGTTTAAACATTGTTAATAAACAAAACATTACATATGACAGACCAAACCACCATCCCTATACCGCGTCGAAAACTGTATGCATGTGAGTAGGGATTATAAAGGCAGAGGTTACGGTTATGTGTCCCTAACTGCGGGCTGCTAACTATATCGGAACTACCGGAGGAAAGGGTCATGTGACCGCATGTTGGAGTTCACCGTTGGGGTTTTCGAAACTACGGAGTGCTCACCGCAACGGAGATTGCGGAGCAAACCGCGGCATGTGACCGCAACACCATCAACCGCTATGGCCAACCATCAGCGGAACTGCCAACGTACAAACCTTGGGTTAGTTCGGTCTGTTCACATGCGCTGGCAGTCTCCTCCGCTTGGTCATATAACCACCAACGGTTTCCAGGATAATATAAAGTTTATAATGGGTTTTGTTGAGTTTTATGGGGAAAATATTAATTCGACCACCATGACATTAACCCTAAGGTGGAAATTTGTCACTATAAACCCTAAATCAAACCTTCAAGTCAGCACATTCACGCCGAAATTGAGCCTGAGGAGGTTATCATGAATCCATAGGCCTACAAAGGTAGTTTTTGCCCTCATTGAGAAAGGAGAGTGGATTTTGAGTTGTCATGTGTAGGTTCTGGAGGGATAGAGGAGATTTTGTTTTCAGTGTTTCGGGAGCATCCAGAGTCAGATTTGGAATCCGTAAGTGGCGTTGGAAAGTTGGTTTAGAGAGCTATCTGATGGAAGAGGTCAGAATTTCCTGTGTGCAAGTTCAGTCTGTATAATTAACTGTGTAATCTACTTCTTCCTTCTCATTCCTATTAAAACAGTCGCCCATCTTGAAAGCTGACCCGGAGACGTAGTCCATCAAGGATGAAATCTGTAATCAATCTTGTTGTTTGGTATATCTGTGTTTTCACTATTTTCACTTCTGTTGTTCATCTTAATTATGGTTTATGAACTGTCGTAAAGTGATCAATTCAAGCAATTTTCCTCGATTTCCGTGCTTTCAGTTAACATTCAAACTCATTAATGGCTAATCAATTCTACATCAGTTTTTAATATATGGTCATTTCAGATCATATAATTTGGTATCAAAGTAGGTTTCGTTTGTAGAGTTTGCCATTGAAGTTTAACCAGGTCAAAGTCGCAACGAGGAGAAGGAATCCTTGAGTAGATCGATCTAGAGATTGGAAAGCGATGAGTCATTCAGAAATCGACCATGTCAGGACCTGAAGCAGGTGAAAACACTAAAACTAAGATGAGTGAGGAATAGTTTCAGCAGGCGTTCTTGACTATGTAATAGATTTTGGGAGAATTGTACGAAGACAAGAAGGCGAGAGATGCTTCTTCTTCAAAGACATCGAAGAAGGACAAAGGTAAAGGCAAGGCTAATAAACCTCCTTCACCTCCATCATCTCCATCATCCTCCTCTTCTTCTTCTTCTTCCAGTGTAGAATCTGAAATGGAAAATAAACCTAAGAAAACATCTCTTTTGAAACTTGATGTTAAATTTGAGTTCCCTGTTTATGATGGCGAAATGAATCCTGAAAAGCTAGATAACTGGATAAAGCAGTTAGAAGTGTATTGTCGCATTCAGAAAATTTCTAGAGATAAAACTAAAATTTAGTTAGCTACACTTAGAATGGGGGGAACAACTTTAATCTGGTGGGAAAGCAAAACTCAGCTAGATGTAAAGCGTAAAGGAAAAGCCATCTCTTCATGGCCCAAGTTTCTGAAAGCTCTTAGGAAACAGTTCTTTCCTTTAGGATACATGCAGCAAGCTGTTATTGATTGGCAGCATCCGATGCAAGGTAAAGGGCAAAGTGTTCAAGATTTTACTCAGGAGTTCAGGAAGAAAGCATTGGCACTTGGTATTTCATTGGATACATGTGAAACTTTGTTAAAATACATCGGCAGTTTACATTCATATTTACAACATACTTTATTGATGTTTAATCATGATGATTTTGATGAGGTGTGTGTTTAGGCCATAAATATTGAATCAGGTGGCAGACCATTCAAGTTGTCATCTGAGTCATCCAAAGAGATGGAAAATAGAGATTCCAGTGATAGTAAGGGGAAGAACATTTCAAAGAGAAAGAAATCAGCAAAGCTTAGAAGGAAAGACCTACTTGTTCCAAAAAGTTCCTTAAGGCGAAGGATGAAAAGAAGGCCATTGCAGCAGTCCAATAGGATCTAGGTTCAGATTCAGGTGATGAAAGGAGGATAACCGCTATGGTTATGATAGGTAAAACTTCTGATACTGGTTCAAGTTCAAAAACTAATGTATCTTCTTCAAACATAAATCCTCTACATGAGGATAAAAGAGTTGAACTCTTCCACATAAGGATAACTTCTAAGCATACAAATATTGACACAATGTTTGACAGTGGATCGCAAGCAAATTTAATATCTGAACATATAGTTAATCAATTGGGATTGGAGACATAGAATCATCCAAAACCATACCCATTAGGTTGGATTAATAAATCAACTCAGATACATGTCACAAAGCAGTGTCGATTAAAATTTGCAATTACATCTAAGTACATTGATGAATTGGAATTAGATGTCGTCCCAGTAGACATATGTGGAGTTGTCTTAGGAAGTCCTTATCTTTATGATAGAGATGCAGTGTTTTACAAAAGAGAACATAAATATCACCTAAATAAAGAAGGGGTTGAATTTATTGTTAGGGCACATAAAGTCAAATCAAACTTGGATTTAATTGTTACAAATCAAGTTAAGAAGTTTATAAGTTCAAGTAAATATGTACTCATGTTTATTAAGGAACAACATAAGGTTGATTGTTCGAGATGTGAGATTCAATTTATAGATCAATTGGTCAAGGTGGTTAATTCTTTTCCAAGAAATCTTATTCATGAATAGGATAAGCAACATGAGATACATTAAAGGTACTATGAACATATTCTTAAAGACAGAATGAATCTCAATTCATTCATTCAACTGAGTTCTAGAAACTATGATCATCAGCAGTGTATTGCAGGGAATGGTACATGTGAGTCCAATCAGAGACTTGTTTCAGATGGTATGTTTATTTTCAGTTTCAGGGGTGGAGGTCAGTATTGGGGAAAGTTAGTGTTTCATATCTTTGGTATTGCATCATCATTTCATGCTTTAAAAAGTAATGAAACCTTTTTCAAGTGGAGAGGAAGTCTATAAGTTTTCATGACAAAGCATTTTCGAAAGAAGATCTAAAGTTTCCTTATCATGATTTGAAAACTAATGCATTACGTGAAAGTGTTAGTCAATGGAAATATCAGTTAATCAATGAAGAAATAGAGATTCAAGTAAATCAACAATTACTTAGATACTTTCAAAGTCAAACTAAGTTGCAGCAGTCTTTACATCCCAGCCGGATGAGTTCTGTGCATCAAATTCACTTAGTAATCAGTAAACAGGAAAGTAAATCAAGTCAAGTAATTGAGATGAAGTCAAAATCAAAGGAGTCTTTGAATATTTCAGTTATTCCGGAAAGTAGATTGTTAATACCCATCAGATGTATTGAACAAAGTTCTACAAACACTGTTTTCAAAGATGTTTCTGAATCACTAACTCATGATTCTTCGTGGAAAGAATTCAATTGCCATGTTGATAACAGGTTGTTTTCCCATCGTCGCAAGTTGTTCATACTGCAAATGGAAGAAACAGGTCACCGAATCAAAATGTATCATGGTCAGCATCATCGGGGTCATCACTTGCAGGGATTGATCGAATGTATTGGTACATCGTCAGGTCAAGATGGAAAGAGAGGGAGTTCTACCCTCATCGACTAAATGTTTAGTCAAACTTTTGTGGTCTTGTTGTGGCCACAACCACCACCCCACTAAAACCTGCTCTGGTAGCAAATTTGAATGGGTCCCCTAGAAGTTTGATCTTTCATTTCTCCGAAATATCTCTCCGAATGATCTATTTTTATCCCAAGGATTTTAACTCTCTGTCGAGTCAAATCTTCAATTCTTAATGGTTAAGACCCCCCTGAATAAATCTCTGCGGCATGATTCATTTATAACCCAGTCTAGCCCTTCATTCATATCCTTCATCGGGACTTTTTCAATCCTCATAAACCTTCATGGTGCTCTATGCCCACACATATAACCAACCCCCACTCTTTACTATGGGTGTATATGGACTCAACCCTCAAAACCTTCTATCATGTCCTTATTTCTATATCAATGCTTTGATAATAGAAATACTATACAAATATGCATAACTTACCCTTTTCGCGCTTCCTCGGTCTTTACACATCTCTTGATGCATGCCTTCATCGCTTATCGCAATCACTTGACCACTCCTCCATCGCATATCGCTTTTCACATTGGTAAAGGGCTAAGGTCTATCTCCCATGAGTTACTGCGATGCTATCAAGTCTCTGATCGCATCGGATATCGCAATCGGCACTTTCAACGCTAATACATAAGGCGCACCACGATACACTGGACCCGTCAGGATTATTAAACATAACACATATATTTTTCGAGTCCGCTTCCCCAATTGCAAATCGCAATCGGCAGAGTTCAGTGTTTATACATAAAGCGCGATGCAATATGGCGGACCCGCAGGAATTATTAACCATAGCGCATATATTTTTTCGGGTCCAGCCTATCAGATATCACAATCGGCAGAGCCCAAGGTTTATACATAAGACGCGATGCAATATGGCAGACCCGCCGGGACTATTAAACGCAACTTATATATTTTCGGGTTCGACCAATTGCAAATCGCAATCGGCAGTCGGAGAAAGTGAAGCGACATGCGATATGCGAAGGGGCGATGAGCGGACCCGACGATAATTATAGATCCGGGTGTATAGTATTTGAAGTCTGGCCTTATGGTTCGGCTGCGGGTTTTCCCATGTATTCCCATGTGTTCCAATAAAGTGTTGTGGTCTGGGTTTTTAAAAGAAAATCTGATAGAGTGAATGGTCCACTTTTGAAGCATTGTCAAGCGATTCTTGAATAAAAATGAATATTATGGGCAATGAGAATACATGTTACAACAGGTTCAGTGGTTTAATAATTATAGTTGCTCTGCGTTGCGAGATTAAATAGAAACTGTGACTGAATGCAAGGTTTGTTTGTGGGCATGTTTGTCATATTTCTCATAATCATAGCTAATATGAACTATTTCTGCAGGTAAGGACCAAGAGAAGAAAGGCGAGTTCGAGTGGACCCGGTAACGGATAAATGCGATTTATATCAAGACGACACCTCTGCACCACCGATGTCGATATTGCAAAGACATACTCTGCAAGAAAGGGATATGAACCACCATAGTGCATAATGGAGGCACGCTCTATGTCAAGAGGAAGCACTCATGACAGCGCTGATCCATCAAGATGTTATTACCTCCAAACACACCTTCAATCATGCCAGATGTGGGATGATGAGCGTAGTGTCTTTAGTTTCCTTCAGGAAATAATAGGGAATAATGTCTGCTCAATACAGGTGCGAAGAGATGACACACAGTCATTCTCTTTTAATCAACATCTATTCATTTCCCCAGGAAATGAAGCGCTCCAGCAGATATGCCCTCTATGTGTCAACTGTTTCACCGATTGATTCTACGTCTATATATTTTAATGTGTATATGGAAAAGAGCAGGAAGGTGGAAAGTTGGGGGCGGGGGGGGGAGACGGAGGGTCAGTCTTTTCTGCATAAGTATTACCTCCGGAGATGGGTAGAGGACTTTTTTTTGGTAGAACAGGGGTCGATTTTATTGTTCTAATAAAGAAGACTATTTCGGTCAAGAAGAAGCCTCTTTTTCAGATTCATTTTCCTTTTTTTTTTTTTTATGTTTGGAATCAGGGTGTTGTGACTGGCATGAGGATATATATGTTTTGTTTTTGTGCACAATGATAACAGACAGTTCGTGATTAGTCTTGGTTATTCAAATATAATTTGTTACCATGGTTAATTCATGAGCGGTTGCTGATTCGAAACCTTGTTAAACATCAGTTGCAAGTTTTATTTGTATGGAAAGGAATGTGTATTCCTGTATGAGTAATTAGATTGCAATTAAGATTTAATACAACCTTGTTCATCTGTGAACCAGTAATTGATTCATTTGGACTTGGAATCTATATATGATGTTTAATCTCTCTTTTTTTTATGCTCCTGTAAGATAGATTAGAATAGTTAGAACTAGCATAAGTAGGTAGAATCAATATAGATAAGACTTGATACATATAGGTTAGTTGTTTCTTTTGTTGATTTAATTGAAGTCTTCCTCCAAGAAGCAATCTTTCAACACCTATAATAGTTTACGAGATCCTTTAAAACCCGTTGGAACTAGCCACTCCAAACGAAAGCAGATCTAATTGGGGTCTGCGATCGGGTTGGTTCCCTTTGTTGGCACAATGAACATTCGTTGTGACAACAAATTGGCGCTAGAAGGAGGGCCTGAACCATCGTCCACAAATTTTCATGATTTCATCTATAAATGTCGCGCATGGATTCGAAAATATTAATGTATGGATCGTAAAGGTCAAAAAGATCATTCCGCCCATTTGGAAGAGCCTCATTTCAAAGAAGCAGAGGTCCCTCTAAGTCCCGTGTTTGGGTCACCCAAGGAAGAGAGACTGTGGGAGTATCCTGTCACTCAGGAACAACCAGTCAGAGTACTTACTCGTGCTTACGCCCGTTCCCTCTCTCAGCTCCCCATCTTTCACTCTTTACCTCTGACAACTAAAAGAAAGCCAAGGGTCTTTCCCATAAGCGAAGAGACATCTGTAGCCCCTTCTCTTGAAGATATTGTGCTAGAGTCCTTGCAAAGTATCGACACTCCTTGGGAAGAAATTCCTGAGGATTCCCCCTCTAAAGGTAATCCCTGGCTTGATTTGGAAAATCCTAACAAAGAACGCCTCGAAGAAACCTTCAACCAGAACCTCCCTATCCATAATATGGCTAACGTTCCCCCTCCAGGTGGGAATCCGCCTCTACCACCTCCTCCAGGTGGGAATCCGCCTCTACCACCTCCTCCGAGTGGGAATCAACCCCCACCTCCTCCAGGAGCACTCCCTCCCTGGCTCGCTCAGGATGCCGTAGCGGTACCTGGGCAACAACATGCCTTACCCAAGAATGCAGAAAGAGTATTGCCTAAATTCGACCCTGAGCGGGGAGACACTATTGATAACCATATTCACTCTTTCTTCCTAGCCGTGCGCATGTTGGGGGTAGCTGATGAAGATGTGGTATGTCGCTTGTTCCCTTTTACTTTGATTGGTATGGCTGCCACATGGTACTTTAGCTTGAGAATAGGATCGATCACCTCATGGGGTGCCTTTCAGCAGGCCTTCTTAGACAAGTTTGGCGATGAAAAAACACCTGCAACCTTAGTTTTAGAACTATCCCATTTGAAAATGGAAACCAAAGAGAAGGTCAAGGATTTTAACATCCGGTTCAACACTTTGTTCAACAGAATCTTGGCTAACGCTAGACCTACTGATGAGGTGCTCATGGAATTCTACATCACTGCTCTCCCTGTCCCTACTGCGATGTGGGTCAAAAGGAGTAACGCACAAACCTTATAGGGTGCTATCGATGAAGCAGTAAAAGTTGAGAATGAAATGATCAGTCTCACAACATGTCATCATACGATCGAAGGAAAGAAAGCCCCTCAGTCATCCTATAAGTATAATGGGAGTGATAACAAAGTGGCTGAGATCAAAGAAAAGGACACCACAGATGTGGAAGGTTTGCATCGAATCATTAAGAAATTGACGAACACAGTCATCGATATGAAGAGGAATTCTGGAGAAAGTACAAATGGGAATGGAGGAGATTATAACAACAGAAAATCCTTCAAACCTTTCTATCGTAAGAAGATAGAAGGTGGTCATGGCCAACTTGCGCTACCTGCTCCACCCAATGAAGGGATTTTAAATATGGAAGAGCTGGCTCTTATTGGATCGCTCCTTACCAAAGAAGAACCTATAGTGGAGCTGGAGCCAGAACAAGAAAATGAGGAAGAATACCAAGTAGAAGAGCCCTTGGACGAGGAATCTCAAATCAATGTACTGTGGGATTTCTATACAAATGAGAACGATGACGACGAAGGAGATAGTACGGCAAAAATCCACACTAATGAAATCCACACACGAAGTAAAGGGCCACTTGCGGGCGTGATGAAGCCTATAGACCAGACAAAGAAAGATGTTCGCCCTTTGAAGGCATCCGCTCCCAAAGTTCCTGTTGAGAAGGGTAGACCTAGTGGTGATTCCAAGAGTACTCCAATTGCGAACTATCTAGAGAAAGATAATACATCTCCAACTGCAACGAAGGCGACTCAAATTGGTAAACTCCCACCTAAGAACAGCAAAATCGGTATGTTTACTTTGCCCTACCCTGTTTATAACATTGATTACAACATTGTGGATGATCTTAAGAAATCTCGAGCTAATATCACATACTTCGATTTGCTAAAATTAATGCAGCAAAGAGATCTGCTCTTGAAAGCTATGAATGAACGGAATTGCAAATCTCCCACCATTCCGAGCAGCCAAACCAAGAAGTCGACGTCCAGACCTATTAGTACCCCTAGTACAGCCCAAACACCATCAGCTATGGAAGCCACTCTGTAAAAAATGAATTGAACCCCCCAAGATGTCAATGCGGCCATGATAGGAAGGAAATCAAAATCCATGACTCCACCTTTCCTTATCACATTTGAAATCTTCAACATGAACGTACACAATTGCTTGGTAGATTCCGGTGCCTCATCCACTGTTATGCCTTACGCTGTTGCTAAAAGACTTCATGCGATACCCGAGAAAACTGGAACTCGAATTATGCAATTGGACAGAACGAATGTGAAAGTAATTGGGGAATTGAAAGATGTGTTGATTCGGATGGCTACCAAACCACAGTACACACAAGTCATTGACATAGTGGTAGTCGACATACCCGAGGCTTATGGAATGCTTCTTAGTAGGGACTAGTCAACAAAACTGAATGGATATTTCTCAACTGATTGGTCCCATCTCTTGTTGCCTCAGAAGGGAAAAGGTGATATGCTGAGAGTTGATCGAGAAAGATACATGAAGTATGTGGTGACGGAACTAAACGGCCCCAATGAACCTGTAATGTTTACCAACTCTATCCTTGGGAATTATAGTTTCGACGTTTGTGCCATCGAAACCTGTTTTGGAGAATTCCATGCAGAGATAGTTGAAGAAACTGTGATAAACACACAGTTGGAAGCTCTTCCCCATAGTCCAACTGATGAGCCACCTTGTAATATAGTAGATGATAGAACCAATTTCGTAGGAAGCAGTTCATTTAATGTAACATTAGATTCTATTTTCTGGACACTCTACTTTGATGGCTCTAACTGCCTTGAAGGTGCAGGTGCTGGGAGCATTCTCATTGACCCGCAAGGGAACCAACATCTGATGGCCAGCCGGTTGGAGTTCGCGTGCACCAACAACACGACAGAATATGAAGGCTTGCTGCAGGGCCTGAAAAAAGCCATTGATATGAAGGTAAAAAATCTTAAAGTTTTTGGTGACTCACAGATAATTGTGGACCAGGTAAGGAAAAGGATACACTGCAATTCGCCACACCTGGTAAGATACCAACATGAGGTATGGAGCTTAATTGACAATTTTGATTCTTTTAATATCACATACATACCTCGAGGGCAAAACCAAGATGTCGATCTGATGGCTGGTATGGCTGCGAAACTTTTGCCTGATCTTAGACTAAACAAGAATAAATGTTACGTTGAATTGATTTTCAGACCATCCATGCCTGATAACATCTCGAATTGGCAGGTGTTCGAAGGTGATGAGAAAATCCTTGAGTTCCTGCATGGCGAAAAAACATTCAAAAATGCAGTCATTGATGAAAAAGAGCATGACAAGCTTATGAATGGGAGTGAAGATGAGGAAAAGGAGCAGCTCAATATAATTCCCAAGTCAGTTGTCAAGATGGAGCACTTGTATGACCTGCATGATAAATTTAAGAAGCCGACTAACTGCAAAACACATAGCTCATCCATGAAGTATGAATCGGTCAACCTTGGAACCAAAGAAGACCCAAAAATTGTTAATTTGGGCTTGGGATGCTCTCCACGAGAAAAGGCTGCATTTGTTAAGTTGTTTAAAGAGTACAAGGATGTCTTTGCATGGACATATGGCGACTTAAAAACCTTCGATACCAACGTTATGCAACATGTGATTCCGTTGGAGAAGGATGTTAGGCCATACCAACAAAAGCTTCGCAAGATGCATCCAAGCCTGGAACCGTTGGTGAAGAAAGAATTAAACAAAATGTTGGACGCCAAAATCATTTTTCCTGTCAGGCACACCCACTGGGTAGCCAATCTCGTGCCAGTAAGAAAGAAAAATGGAGACATCAGGTTATGTATCGATTTCAGAAACCTGAACAAAGCATCGCAGAAAGATAACTATCCTATCCCTTCTATGGAACACATTCTTCAGTGCGTTTCTGGGTCTGAAATGTTGTCCCTATTGGATGGTTTTTCGGGATATAATCAAGTGTTGGTATCGAATGGAGATCAACTTAAGACAACCTTCAACACTAAATGGGGCACTTACGCATACCGTAAAATGCTGTTTGGACTTATTAATGTGGGCACCACATTTTAGAGAGCTATGGACATAGCTTTCCGAGGATTGATTAACATATCAGTAGTAGTGTACATGGATGACATTACTGTGTATTCGTATCACAAAAGGGATCATATTTATCACCTGAAACAGATTTTCGAAAGATGCCGAAGATACGGAATATCGTTGAATCCCAAGAAGAGCGTCTTCGCAGTTATAGAAGGGAAACTACTGGGTCATATCCTCTCTAAAGAAGGGATTATTATTGATCCTGAAAGAATAGAGACCATCATGAGAATACAACCCCCTGCAAATAAAAGGGAAATGCAATCTTTCTTTGGGAAAATTAATTTCGTTAGGAAATTTGTTTCAGGTTTCACAGAAATAGTGCATCCCATGCAGCTAATGATGAAGAAAGACGTTGTGTATAGGTGGAGCGATGAAGCTAAGAAATCGTTTCAGCGAATTAAGGAGGCCATCGTAGAAGCTCCTGCGTTGGTCAGCCCCAATTTCGACAAGGAATTCTTCTTGTACACTTTCGCTTCTGATGTTTCATATGCCGCAATCCTCACCCAAAAAAATGATGATGGCAACGAAGTCCCTATTTCTTATATGAGCTCTAATCTTCAGGGAGTAGAACTGAACTACCCAGACGTGGAGAAACAAGGTTTTGCGGTTTTTAAAGCCGTAAAACATTTCCGCCCTTATTTATTAAAGGCCAGGACTAAAGTAATCGTTCCCCACCCTGCTGTAAGAGCCCTCTTCGTGCAGAAAGAAATGGGTGAACGAAGAGGGAATTGGATAACCGCCCTTCAAGAATACGACCTCGAGATTAAGCCGGCGAAGATAGTTCGAGGGCAGGGATTGTGTGAGCTCGCGGTAGAAGCCTTGGCAGATAAAGAAGGGGCGTCCGAAGAACCAGAAGCGCAGAGCATACAAAATGCACAAGTAGAATTCAGGGAGGAGCCCCTATGGATTAATGAGATGCTGATGTGTGAGCGCAAAACGTCGAAAGTCCCTTTGGACCCTGAGTCGTGGTATTACGACATACGCTTTTATTTAACACGGGGATCATGTCCTGAGCACATGGATGCATCACGAAGGAGAGCGCTCAGATTGAAATCTAATCAGTATCACTTGGCCAATGACACATTATACAGAAAAAATTATGATGGAGTTTGGCTGAGGTGTTTGGAAAAGGATGATGCCAATCATGTCTTGAAAGAAATGCACGACAGCCCAACAGGTGGTCACTATGGAGGAGAGACCACTGCTCACAAAATATTAAGAGCTGGATATTATTGGCCCACAGTGTTCAGAGACTCGCATGCCTACGCTCAGAAATGCAAGGTATGTCAAACTGCCGCAGGACGAGAAAGAAAGCCAGTTGTTCCCCTCAGGCCCGTTATGATTTATCGCTCGTTCTAGCAATGGGGCCTAGATGTCATAGGTGAGATCACTCCGAACTCTTCACAGCAGCATAAGTATATACTCACGGCAACTGAATACTTCACCAGATGGACCAAATCCATCCCACTTTGGAAGGTTAACGAAGACGAGGTAATATCTTTTATTAAGAAATTTATTATCAACAGGTTTGGCATCCCTGACGCTCTCATATTTGATAATGCTTCTTACTTTTCATCACTAAAATTGACTGAATTTTCTATCGATAAATCAATTCGCATAAGGTATGCATCAAACTATTACCCCCAGGGAAATGGAGTTGCAGAGTCCTCAAATAAAAACCTCATCCACATAATCCGTAAATTTGTCGCCGACAACTAGAGGAATTGGCACAACGCTCTAACAAACGCCCTTTGGGCTGATAGGGTCACCCAAAAAGTAGCATTAGGAAACTCCCCATACTTCCTCATCTATGGACAGGAAGCCATCTTGCCTCCTAACATTACCCTTCCCTCTTTATAGCTCTCCCAAGCTTTGAGAGGGACCCCTTCAACCTTACTTCAAAAAAGGATCAACCAACTGGTGAGGTTGGAGGAATTGAGAGATAAAGCCAGAAATAAATTTAGAAATCACCAAATGATTGTGAAGAGATGGTTTGATCGCCATCTAGTAGGAGATAAAGATTACCAAGTAGGAGAGCTAGTCTTGAAATGGGACAAGTTGAGTGAGCCAAAAGGTAAGCACACGAAATTCCAACACTTATGGCTGGGCCTGTTCCAAGTTGAGGAAAAAATTGGTCAGGGAACTTACAGATTGAAAACTTTACAGGGAGAAACTGAAAAACTCCCTGTTAATGGCCAACATCTTAAGAGATACTTCCAGTAGCCACCACATGGTGGTTACCTCCTGAGTAGGTTAGGATTCATTTTATTTTTTTTGTTAGCTTAAGTTATATTTTCGTCCCGTCCGTTCTTGTTTTTTTTGCAAAGTTTATTTTCCTTCTGTTTTGAATTTTAGTCCTTTTCAGCCAATTGATTTTGGTCCTTCAGTCTCGTTTTCACCTTTATAACTCTCTTTAGATTTCCCTCATTCCCCACCTTCAGCTTTTTGCCTCCCTCAGTAACCTGTTGATGAGTCTGCCAATCCTAAATTCATCGTTACCTTGCAAATCAAGCAAACTTTCAATGAGCCTATGAGAACTGGAAAATCAGCGGTGAAATTCAAATCAAAGCCACTCATTGGCATCTGTTGGGAACTAGGTAGGATCTGTTGATAACCTGGATACCCAGAGCATGTAGGGGCATCTTTATAAAATGAAAAATGTGTAACCACAGATGGACTGGCATGGCGGAATGCTGCATTTTTAAAATCCCATCCATACCTAGCCTATACTTGTCTATGAGGTTTGCAGTCATTCTCCATTGGTTCCATCCACCACACTAAAATTTCCAATATCTGTCATCTACAAGTAAACCTCCTCTCATGGGCTAAGCTCGTTGTCGTATATCCTGTGGCAAATTTAATTGTGCTCTAGTCCTTGTGCCTGAAACTGGAAGGACTTATGTAAAAGAAAATGAAATGTTGAGTCCTTGTGCCAATCTGGAAGGACAGGTTGTTTGGGAAGCCAGTTGGAGTAGGGACTGTTGTTGGACTCAGAGTACCGGTTGACACAACAAGCCCAACCTTACTTAAGCAGTTTAAAAATATGGCATGATCCATGACTGCGCCCCATTCAATCATATGAAAGTATAGCACTAAAATTCTTACATAAAGTGCAGATAAACATATCTACATCAAGTTTGATGAGTGATAAAGAGTTGAGGTACACACCTAAACAGGTATTGACAGACCGGTGATGGCCCCGAAAGGATTTTGAAAGTAGAAAACAGGTAAAGGAAGGTCAATAAATCCCATAATACGACCATTGGAGAATGCTTGTCAAAACCCTATCAGTAAGTAGAAGCTATTTGTCTTTATCCCACCTAAAGCTATTAATGCTAAAATGGAACCCATGCCTATCCGTTTATATAGTTTGCATTTCAAGTTTATGTTAACACCCTGATGTTCTACTGATCCAAATCTTATTTGGTAATAGAGATAACTAGTTCGCCCAACGGTTCGCCATTTGTTGTGGCCACAACCACCACCCTATTAAAACCTGCTCTAGTAGCAAATTTGAATGGGTCCCCTAGAAGTTTGATCTTTCATTTCTCTGAATGATAACTCTCCGAATGATCTATTTTTATCCCAAGGATTTTAACTCTCTGCCGAGTCAAATCTTCAATTCTTAATGGTTAAGACCCCCCTAAATAAATCTCTGTGGCATGATTCATTTATAACCCAATCTATCCCTTCATTCATATCCTTCATTGGGACTTTTTCAATCCTCATAAACCTTCATGGGGCTTTATGCCCACACATATAACCAACCCCTGCTCTTTACTATGGGTGTATATGGACTCAACCCTCAAAACCTTCTATCACGTCCTTATTTCTACATCAATGCTTTGATAATAGAAATACTATACAAATATGCATAACTTACCCTTTTCGTGCTTCCTCAGTCTTTACACATCTCTCGATGCATGCCTTCATCGCTTATCACAATCGCTTGACCACTCCTCCATCGCATATCGCTTTTCGCATTGGTAAAGGGCTAAGGTCTATCTCCCATGAGTTACTGCGATGCTATCAAGTCTCTGATCACATCGGATATCACAATTGGAACTTTCAACACTGATACATAAGGCATACCGCAATACACCGGACCTGTCGGGTTATTAAACATAACACATATATTTTTCGGGTCCACTTCCCCAATTGCAAATCGCAATCGGCAGAGTTCAGTGTTTATACATAAAGCGTGATGCGATATGGCGGACCCGCCGAAATTATTAACCGCAACGCATATATTTTTTTCAGGTCTGGCCTATCACAAATCGCAATCGGCGGAGCCCAAGGCTTATACATAAGGCGCGATGCGATATGGTGGACCCGCCGGGACTATTAAACGCAACTTATATATTTTCGGGTCCGGCCAATCGCAAATCGCAATCGATAGTCAGAGAAAGTGAAGCAACATGCGATATGCGAAGGGGCGATGAGCGGACCTGATGATAATTATAGATCCGGGTGTATAGTATTTGAAGTCCGGCCTTATGGTTCAGCTGCGGGTTTTCCCATGTATTCCCATGTGTTCTGATAAAGTGTTGTGGTCCGAGTTTTTAAAAGAAAATCCGATAGAGTGAATGGTCCGCTTTTGAAGCATTGTCAAGCGATTCTTGAATAAAAATGAATATTATGGGCAACGAGAATACATGTTACAACAGGTTCAGTGGTTTAATAATTATAGTTGCTCTGTGTTGCGAGATTAAATAGAAACTGTGACTGAATGCAAGGTTTGTTTGTGGGCATGTTTGTCATATTTCTCATAATCATAGCTAATATGAACTATTTCTGCAGGCGAGGACCAAGAGAAGAAAGGCGAGTTTGAGTGGACCCGGTAATGGATAAATGCGATTTATATCAAGACGACACCTCTGCACCACCGATGTCGATATTGCAAAGACATACTCTGCAAGAAAGGGATACGAACCGCCATAGTGCATAATGGAGGCATGCTCTATGTCAAGAGGAAGCACTCATGACAACGTTGATCCATCAAGATGTTATTACCTCCAAACACACCTTCAATCATGCTAGATGTGGGATGATGAGTGCAGTGTCTTCAGTTTCCTTCAGGAAATAATAGGGAATAACGTCCGCTCAATACAAGTGCGAAGAGATGACACACAATCATTCTCTTTTAATCAACATCTATTCATTTCCCCAGGAAATGAAGCGCTCTAGCAGATATGCCCTCTATGTGTCAGCCGTTTCACCAATCGATTCTACGTCTGTATATTTTAATGTGTATATGGAAAAGAGCAAGAAGGTGGAAAGTCGGGGGGGGGGGGGGGGGGGGGGGGGGGAAGACGAAGGGTCAGTCTTTTCTGCATAAGTATTACCTCCGGAGATGGGTAGAGGACTTTTTTTTGGCAGAACAGGGGTCGATTTTATTGTGCTAATAAAGAAGACTATTTCGGTCAAGAAGAAGCCTCTTTTTCAGATTCATTTTCCTTTTCTTTTATGTTTGGAATCAGGGTGTTGTGACTGGCATGAGGATATATATGTTTTGTTTTTGTGCACAGTGATAACAGACAGTTCGTGACTAGTCTTGGTTATTCAAATATAATTTGTTACCATGGTTAATTCATGAGCGGTTGCTAATTCGAAACCTTGTTAAACATCAGTTGCAAGTTTTATTTGTATGGAAAGGAATGTGTATTCTTGTATGAGTAATTAGATTACAATTAAGATTTAATACAACCTTGTTCATCTGTGAACCAGTAATTGATTCATTTGGACTTGGAATCTATATATGATGTTTAATCTCTTTTTGTTATGCTCCTGCAGGATAGATTAGAATAGTTAGAACTAGCATAAGTAGGTAGAATCAGTGTAGATAGGACTTGATACATATAGGTTAGCTATTTCTTTTGTTGATTTAATTGAAGTCTTCCTCCAAGAAGCAATCTTTCAACACCTATAACAGTTTACGAGATCCTTTAAAACCCGTTGGAACTAGCCACTCCAAACGAAAGCGGATCTAATTGGGGTCTGCGATCGGGTTGGTTCCCTTTGTTGGCACAACGAACATTCGCCGTGACAATAGGTCCAAAATCTTTCAAGTGGAGAGGAATGATCTAGGAGGATCCATCGATTCAATTGTATAGATGTTCAAAGTGTCATCATCAGTGTTCATGGGTGTCGTTCAGTGTCGTCGTCGCTTCAGTTTAGCTTCGACAGATCGACAGTGTTGGTTATGATCAGGTTGTAGAAGTAATGTTTATAGTTTTTCATGGTGTTCAGTTGATGTGGTGTTGTACCTGGCTGTCGACTTATGTTCACCGACAGTTCTGCCAGGATTGGTCGACGACATGTGTTTTGTCGTTTGACTTTGCAGGATTGGTGTCGACAAGGGTTGTGTCATCCATCGCAGAGGTTTGATGTGTCGACACGGTTGTCGTCATGGTAGAGGTTCATCATTCGGGTTGTCATTGCAAAGATAGCCAAAGTCGACGATGTGCATGGGTTTATCGTCGCATATGGGTTTATGTCACATTGTGACGAAATATGTAAAAAGGTTTTTTTTAATTCTAGACCTAAACCTTAATCCTACATCTAAGTCCTAAAGACCAAAACCTATACCTAAATCCTAATCATGTTCTACAAATCCTATGCCATTCCCTAAGCTACATCCATGTATTAATACCATGTAAAAATCCTATTAAGATTCCATTACTAAAGTCCTAAACCCTAATCCTAATGCTCTCGGCCTATTTTGTATGTTTAAACATTGTTAATAAACAAAACATTACATATGACAGACCAAACCGCCATCCCTATACCGCGTCAGAAACCGTATGCATGTGAGCAAGGATTATAAAGGCGGAGGTTACGGTTATGTGTCCCTAACTGCGGGCCGCTAACTGTATTGGAACCGCTGGAGGAAAGGGTCATGTGACCACATGTTGGAGTTCACCGTCGGGGTTTTCAAAACTGTAGAGTGCTCACTGCAACGGAGACTGCGGAGAAAACCGCGACATGTGACCGCAACACCGTCAACTGCCATGGCCAACCATTAGCGGAACTGCTAGCGTACTAACCGTGGGTTAGTTCGGTCTGTTCACATGCACTGACAGTCTCCTCCGCCCGGTCATCTAACCACCAGCGGTTTCCAGGATAATCTAAAGTTTATAATGGGTTTTGTTGAATTTTATGGGGAAAATATTAATTCGACCACCATGACATTAACCCTAAGGTGGCAATTTGTCACTATAAACCCTGAATCAAACCTTCAAGTCAACACATTCATGCTGAAATTGAGCCTGAGGAGGTTATCATGAATCCACAAGCCTACAAAGGCAGTTTTTTCCCTCATTGAGAAAGGAGAGTGGATCTTGAGTTTTCATGTGTAGGTTCTCGAGGGATAGAGGCGATTTTGTTTTCAATGTTTCGGGAGCATTCGGAGTCGGATTTGGAAACCATAAGTGGCATTGGAAAGTTGGTTCAGAGAGCTATCTGATGACAGAGGTCCGAATTGCCTGTGTGCAAGTTCAGTCTATCTAAGTCACTGTGTAATCTACTTCTTCCTTCTCAGTCCTAATAAAACGGTCGTCCATCTTGAAAGCGGACCCGGAGACATAGTCCATTAGGGACGAACTCCGTAATAAATCTTGCTGTCTGGTATATCTATGTTTTCGCTGTTTGCACTTATGTTTTGCATCTTAATTATGGTTTATCAGCTATCGTAAAGTGATCAATTCAAGCAATTTTCCTTGATTTTCGTGCTTTCAGTTAACATTCAAACTCATTAATGGCTAATCAATTCTACATAAATTTTTGGTATATGGTCATTTCAGATCATCTACATATTCAATGAGAGAGGTATAGAGGGACATATGGAAGCCACAAAACCATCTGGTACACCTGCATCATTGCGTACACCCGCAACATCACCCCTCTCGTAGTGAAGATCGCCAAGGAAGAAAATGACTCAGGAGCAGAGAACCAAGATGAAGAATGATAAGAAGCCTAAGAAGCCTGTTGAACCAAAACTAGGACCCCATTCCGTCAAAGACAACAAAGAAGAAGAAAAACAACCACCAATGGAGACAGAGAGCGTAGCAATTCCATCCCCGCTACTGCCATGTTTTCCACCCAGAAAACCCAACGCCAAACCAATCAAAGATTCTAAGGATGTGAAGTATGGCACATTCATGCCATTGCTACCAGAGAAAATACCATTTGAGGAAGAATTGGTTGGAAAAATCCTATAGTTGAAGTTTGAGGATAACGACTTAAAAGACCGTGCCAAATACCCGCAGTTCGCACCAAGTAGATACCTAAACCCAGTCCTTTACCTAGAGAGTGAAGTGACTAAATTGGAACCACATCAATGGGCACAAGGATTGGAGCGATCATGTTCACTAAACATGCTGAACATGCTGTACTTTAGCAGAAGTACACCCAACATAGCCTGTGTGAGACAGTTACTCGTGATGGTGCACGATGGATGCATCTGGATGGGAAAGAGGATCCCCATTGATGAAATGTTGATCTCGCGGATTACTAGGTTGTCATACTAAGGAAGGGACCCTGCCGAAGAGTTCATGGATAAAGATTAGGACAAGGTGATAATGCAAAACATGAAGGATAAGTTCAGCTTGTTTAAGAAAACATGAGCCTTACAATGTCAATTCCATCGGTGACCAAGGGGTACATTTTGCCGCACATATCTTAGCTGGGAAGATCATGTGAAAATGCCTAGCCAATGAAGTCCTCGCAAGAGTTGTTGCCTTAGTTGTGCAGTGCAATAACGAGGTCCAATACAACTGGGCCAAATATCTATGTAGAGAATTCCTCGAAGATTTCCGCGAAGCCTAGGAGGAGGGTAAGACTTTTCACTACACGTGGCTAATTTTGATCAGAGCATTGTTGGCATGGAAGGAGCCGAAGGATACATAGTTTCCTCCCGTAGAAGCAAACATATGTGAGGCCACACAGTATGCCTCACTTTGGTATACCAAGTAGCCATTGCAAGCCCAGGAGAACATAACATTCTTCGTCTTGTATCCCATGAATTTACACATGTTGGTAAATTAGTACCCTAGACTGTTACCAAGCGTGTACCAGCAATACAAGTCTATTGCGAACTTCAAAGCAGACTTTCATAGGATCTACATACAGGCTCGACAGGATGCAATGAATACATGGCATCCTCTGCCATATTTAGTCACCGAAGATGATCTTATGACATTGATACAGCAGTGGCCTGCAGAATGGATGACTGCGGTGGAAAAAGATGCAGGAGATAGCGAAGCAGAGGTGGAAAATGCGTACCATGGCAAAGCTAGTGGGAAAGATAAGGAACAGGAAGAACATGAATATGAGAAAGAGGAGTAACATGACGAGGGTAAGCAGGATCCTCCAGAGGGAGATAATCAAACATAAATAGTGTTATAGCTCCAAATCTCACTCTTATGGTTTGTGATGCTACACTTATGGCCTAGGGCAACCCCTCCTTCCAGACCTGGTCCAAAAATTTAAAAAACAGTGTTTTATTCCCTATACGCGACTTTGCCCTGTGTTAAACGCGTGTACACGCGGGTCTGTCATACCCAACCCGCGTGTATCTATTAAAACACTTAAAAAAATATAATTTCCTCTTTTTCGGGCGGTGATCGCGGGTTTACCTGCTGGATCACCTGTTAGTGCCCGTGGCCCAACTGTTCCCAACCAACTCCTAACTAAAAAACTACTTTGGAGAGGGTATAAAAAGACATCAAAGGGAAGGCCAAGGGGAGAGAGAAGGGAGAGCAAGATTATTATGCTGAGATTTTTCCCTTAGACCAGGTCTGAAGTCCTTGGTGCATTCTGCACTTCCCCCATTTTGCATAGGAAACCCTTGTTTCCATGTGTATTGGTGATCATTCATCCTTGACATCATCATTGAGTAAGACTTGGAAGGAGCTCTTGTTGGAGGCTGGAGGCTGGAACGAATCCGGGAGGAAGCTTGCTTGGAGCCTGCTGAAGGTGTTCAGGTGATATCTTTCCGATATATGTACTTTATTTGCCTTTATATATAAAGAAACACGTCTTTGTTCCCGAATAATCTTTCTTTATGCTTATGAGATTCTTGTGATGAATTCTTATGAAAGTGGTTACTTAAAGATTTTTTATAACTAACTTTATAGCATAAAGATGATTTATATATAAACTTCTATACATGTACTGTTGTGTTCTTTGATTTGTTTGTCTTGCAGGTCAAAGAAAGAAGAAGGGAACTCCAAGAAGGGTTTGCACCCTAACGGTCTTCTCGAACGTAGGACCTTAGGTATGTACCCTAAACATTAGAATTTGCTTAAAAGTAAAAAAGATGGCTGTGTGTGTGTGTTTCTTTGAATAAGAAATTTTCAGTCTGGTAGAGTCTTAGCCCAAAGGACCCTAGGGGTACTTTCCCTTCAACCAGAATTGGCGACTCCACTGGGGACAACACTCTTGTTGTTCCTAGTTTGGGTAGTCCTCAAGCCAATCAAGGCTCAGTCCCTCTGTTTGTTGGTTCTGACTGTCTGATATTTTCTTGAACTCCAAGCTTTTCCAGTTTTTCAGTTTGTGTTTTTTTTATTTTTCTTGAAAGACTTCAGATACGCACTTTTTCTGGATTACAGAAGCGTATATACGCAAGTTGCACTAAGTAAACCCGCGTATACGCAGGTTTCCTTAGTTACAGTCGCGTATACATGCATTCTGCAAATAATTGCAGGCGCGTATATCACATAATTTTCAAGATTTATAATTTTTCTTTTGCTGAATGTTTGTCTGGTGGTTTGGGTCAGTTTAAAACAGTCAATTTCCAGTGACAGTTCTCTGTTTAACAGGGGGCATCTTGTTTCGAACTCTCTCTAGTTATAAGGAGTGCTAGTCTTGTTTTTCGTTGATTGCAAGCGTCATTGATTTTTGACACACAAGATTTCTGTTTAAGAATCTTGATTGCTCTGTCTCGGCAGAGTGGGAAGATTGTCTTCAAATCTTTGTGTCCATTTTGTTTTCATGACATTTGTGTTTGCTTGACGAAATCATTTTTATGACCATTTACTCCTTTGTTTCGGGAAATTTGTTTGTTACTAGTTTCTTGAAACTTGTCTTTTGATATTTTGGACTTTCATTGCTGCTTTTGATTGTCAAAAGCGTTTTCGAACACATTTTATTTTTGTTGAGTTTTCATCATTTGAAAGGTGTCAATTCACAAAAGTGTTTGGTGGCTTGTTTATCAATCATTAGTGTCAGTATTTTTGAGAGTTTTCCTTTGAAAAAGATTTTTTGGTTTGATTGAAAGAAAATCTTTTGAAAGTTTTTGAGTTTCGCTTTCTTAAACTTGCTTCTCATTTGATTTCCTTTTTTGCGAAGTGAAAGTGCTTTGTTTTTATCTTAAAACTTGTTTTTATTGTTTGGACGAAATGATTAGTAACAAATCATCTTCTATCTAAGCATTTCAGTGGCAAGACAAAATTTGGTAAAGCAGCAACTTTCCTTCTTTGTTTTTAGAGTAGTCTTTGAATCGTGCATCCACATTTAGTTCTTGCATTAAGGTAAGATTTGCATCTCTTTTTAGGCATATTTAGTTTTGTTAGTTTTTGTGAGTGTGGAGTCTGAAAAGAAAAAGGAAAAATTTTGTTTATATTACAAGTGTCTTATGAACCTCATAGAAATTGCTATTCATCGAAAACAAAAGTGCATATGCATGTAGCTAAGTTTTATTAATTTCTTTTGCGTCCATAAAACACCACAAGTTTCACCTCCATTACCTTTGACTTAAAGAACAGCCTAATAAAATCAAGCACTTAATTAAAATCCACTAGAACTTTTTGTTTTAGTTATTACACCAACAAGTTTAGGATTTTAGGGCCTTGGATTAGGCGAGTGGAGAGTTAACTCTCCAAGGCCACACAAAACGTCAAACATAAGAGTCTGATTAAAGAGAGTAAATCCAATAGCGTTAGGAAGACCAGGAAAGCTCCGGATCTGGGAGTTAAGCACGAGGGTCTGTGAAGACAGGGAAGAGAGATACCCCCTCTCCTACTTGTCCGAACTTACCTCACGACTGTTCCGCTTGGCTTCTGCGACGAGTTGGTACCCATAGTTGCCTCTCCTAGGGATCTGCATAGGTGGCTGCGGAGGGGAATCCCGTGGCACCTGAGGTCGACGTTGTATCACTCTCGACAGTACTTCCGGAGGGCACCCTTGCGAAGCTTGGGGGCTTGCACCGGCATAGGCTGTTGTTAGGAGGTCAGCGTAACTTCCTCTGATACCTTCGCTGATAGGACTAGGCCCTCATCATCCCAGACTATCCTCGGAAGGCCCTTTGATTCACTTTCTCGTATTTTGGTGTCCGGTCTCAATCACTCGGAGCGGAAATACTTGAAAGTTGTTTGACTGGCTGTATCTTTAGGAACTTTATACTGTGTGCTCTGTGCTCCTAGTCGGCTTAGCTTTTAATTTTTTGAGTCTTTAGTTAGATCTTAACAAAAAATTCAAAGTGGCTGACCGGTCTCCAAGACGGTCTCGAAGACTTCGTGGTCTCTCGCCACCTAGCTTAGAGCCTTCTCCTAGAAGGCGCAGAGGGAATACTACCGGTGGGGTCCGTCCCACGCCGGTTGACGCATCGGGGATTGATCCTCCTCTCGGGGATATTAGCGGCCAAGCAAGGCCTGGTACTTTTGAACAAGAGAGGGACACTCCAGTCTTTTCTCAAGTTCGCTTTCAAGTGGAGAATAACGTAGAGGTAGAAGAACTTTCAGAATCATTAGTGATTCCAAATTCTCCACTACCATCTAGTTATCCAGACGTATTGCAATATGTTGGGCCTCCATTATATAGACCAGCGAGTCCAGGTTACGCTACGCGCTTACCATTTATAATCACTACTGGAAGCATGGCTTCCACGAGTGCTTCGACTATGCAAACCCCAACATCGGTGCAAGGGGGAGGAACCATTTCCATCCCCTCCGCTTCCTTGTTCGGATCGTTTGCTAGCACATCTTTGGTTGGGTCTACCTCCATTCCGTCCACGAGTGGAAATGCCCAAACCAATGCTTTTAGTACTGGTTCCTTCCCAATCACAGGGTATTCCGTCAGTTCCGTTCAGTGCCGCTACGTCCATGATGGGCGGATCGGCTTCATTTCAGGGTTTTCCTTTTGGAAGTGGTCATATCCCACATTCCAACCCAACGGTAGGATCCATGCCTTTTTCTTCAATAGGACAAAGCAGCAATCCTTTCCAAGGTTGGAATAACCCTGGGGTTAGTAACGCAGGAACTGCGAATCCATTCATTGGCCAACAAGGAAGTAGGCCGTATTCCACGGTTAGCATGTTTCAAAGTATTCCTCCCCTCGCTTCGGCTTGGAACCCATATCAGGGGTTATCGAGTCCTTACAATTCTTTAGGAGGAAACTTTGCAAGCTATGGAGCTTATACGGCAGGAGTTGGTCAAACTCCGAATTTTACTGGACCACAAGGCTTGCCTTTTGGTTCAGCTGGTTCTATTGGTCACTTGGGGCAGCCTGGTGCCTCTCAAATCCCAGGACAATCTTTTCAGAACTTTGGGAGTTCTGCCCAGTCTGGGTGGAATCCCCTAGGTCCTCCTAGGCTTCCATTTCTGGCAACGTTAAACTTGCCAGATCTCACTAAGCTAACGAACGACCCTATCAGATACAATCCGGCCTGGCCTCCGGTCCCAACCAAACTCCCTTCGGACATCCCAAAATTCGAAGGGAAGAGTGGTGAAGATCCGGGCGATCATGTAACCACATTCCATTTGTGGTGCTCATCTAACTCCCTCATCGAAGATTCGGTTAGGTTGAGACTCTTTCAGCGCACCTTGACTGGTAATGCGGCTAAATGGTACATAGAGTTGCCAGGGGGCAGCTTTACATCGTTCGCTGACTTAGCCAATATCTTCTTGAATCACTTCCAGTTGCCTGTCCGCTATGATGCCGGAACTGAACTTCTGGCTACCTTTCGTCAGGATAAGGCAACCCACATTTCTGATCACATACAGGAATGGAGACGGAGAAAAAGGCTCATTAAAGCCGAAATCCCTCCGGAGTACCGTCTAGAGTGGTTTTTGAAGTCTTTGCAACCTGAGATCTCCAAGGATGTCTCCATGTCTGGGGTCTATTCTGAGGAGCAAGCCATTTTCAGGGCCCAGCAATTAGAACTGATCTACTCTCAGTCTGGGATCCTCCAAAAGTACTTGCCAGATGCTCCTGGATCTAAGGTTGATTTAGCTAAGCCAAAGCCAGGTCCTCACGCGGATGGTATCGTGGGGTCAGTAGACTCAACTACAGTGAACTTGTTGAATCAATTGCAGCAGTTGTCATTACAAACTGCTCCTAACAACCAAGTCACAATGTCTAATCCTCCCGCTTCCCAAAATTCTTCCATTAACGCCGTCCAATCCGATAACCCCAAAGGAAATCAAAATTCCAATGGGAAAAAGAAAGGACGTGGTAAAAAGAAGAACTCGGATGGGAAGCCCGATGCAAATAAATCCGGCAACAACGCTGGTGGTGGTAAGGGTGAGTCGAGAAAGAAAGTTAAGTTTCCTTGCAAGTTATGCAGTGGGGACCATCTAACTCATCTTTGCCCTAGAATCGAAGACGCTCAGCGCTTGTTAGGACAGCAAGGGACTTCTAGTTCGCAAGCTGTGTTGACTAACCCGTTTCCCCAAGGGCAGCAACTTCTTGCTGGCGCAAATTCGAATCCTGGGACCTCCTCGGGGGGCAACCAGGAAGGGGAAAAAGCATCAAATGTTTTTATGATGGGTTCAAACGTTAATGTGACTACTCGGTCACGTGATTATGGTGAAGCCGAAACATCTAAGGATAAAACGGTTCCCGGAAGTAATGACCTTCATATTGAGCGACCTCCTGTTGAGACTGTACCTAGGATACCGAAAGGTTCCGCCAAACGCGCGACAATTAACCCCAATGCTAGAGCTGCTCAAAATTACTCCATTGTGGAGGATTTGGCTCAAAGCCCATGTGCTATGTCCGCTTTGGAAGTTCTCCAGTCGTGTCCGTCTCAGAGAAGTGCTTTACTCTCCGCCATTGGAGCAGTCGATCCAGCTAACTCTCTAGTGCTCTCTTTTGACATGTCAAATGTCAAAAAGAGACTCCCTCATCATATGGCTTTTCAGGTAAAGTCAACATACCGGAAAATCAATATTTTTCGCACCGTTATAGATGAAGGAGCTTCCACATGCGTCATGTCCATGTCATGTTGGAAGGCTATTGGTTCACCTTCGGCTGTTCCTTCACCAACCGTCTTAACTGCATTTGATGGCCATTCTCACAAGCCGCATGGGATTATCCCGGCCTTTCCTATATGTGTTGGAGGGAAGGTCGTTAATATCGAAGTTGAAGTCGTAGATGCTAACCTAGACTATAATCTCCTATTAGGAAGGAACTGGGTGTACGAGATGGAAGCCGTTGTTTCGACTCTGTTTCGTGTCATTTGCTTTCCTCATGAGGGGAAAATCGTTAAGGTTGATCAATTGGACTATGCTCCAATCGATCCTCAAGCAACCTCCGACTCTACTGTTCCTTTGGTGGATAACCCTCGCCCGCCGACTGAGAATTTAGGAGTAGGGATGTATTCCTCATTGATGGGTACGTTTGATCTTCCCTCTCCTTTTGCAAGAATCAATGCTATTTCATCGTCCAAGGAATCTTCTCGAGAGGAGTTCTTCCGAACTCATCATTTTTCCGACCCTTGGACCTTGCCTTCACCTACGACCACATTAGTTGAAGGGCAAGTTAATGGAATGGCGTTTCCTATATCTGCAGCTGAGCTTAGATATCAGGCTATCGTAGACTCTGCAGATAACCATTCTACTCCTTTTTCCGAAGAGGAGTTAGATGGTCATGTGGCTCCCGCTTGGAGCTTTGATTCTAACTCTGCCTTGGACTGCTTAGATTCGGTTCTACCTTCTGAAGAAGCAATCCTCGAAATTATGATGGGTATAGATCGACCTTGGGAAGACTTACACCATCGCTCATATTTTCTTCCTCCATTGCAGGAAGTAGAATCTAGATTCTCCGAGCTCGTTGGTAGTGATGTTTGTACGGTATCGAACCCTTTGGCTCCAACACACACACGTGCTGAAGGTAATATGTCGGTAATCTCAAAAACGATACCTATAAACATCTCTAAGGATCCTAACATCATCGAGAATATCTTCATCGGAAGTGAGTGTTCCCCTGAAGAAATTCAAATTTACACCGACCTATTCAAGGAATATCGTGATGTATTTGCTTGGTCTTATGAGGAAATGCCCGGCATTGATCTTTCTATAGTCCAACATGAGATCAAGACGTATGAAAACGCAAAACCGATTCGTCAAAGGCTTCGGCCGGTTAACCCTAGGAAAGCAGCGGCTATCAAAGCTGAGGTTGAGAAGCTGCTAAGGGCGGGTTTTATATACCCTGTTCCTCTTACGGATTGGGTTTCGAATCCAGTCCCTGTGGACAAAAAGCAAGGAACAATCCGTGTATGCATCGATTTTAGGGACTTGAACAAGGCTTGTCCAAAAGACAATTACCCCACGCCATTCATTGACCAGATTATCGACGAGTGTGCGGGTAATGAAATTTTTTCCTTCATGGACGGTTTTTCGGGTTATAATCAGATCTCCATTCGTCCTGAGGATCAGCATAAGACTGCCTTCATATGTCCCTGGGGTACCTTTGCATATCGAAAGATGCCCTTTGGTCTTAAAAATGCTGGAGCCACCTTTCAGCGGGCCATGTCTTACGCTTTCCACGACATCAAACATATCATCGAAGCATACTTAGATGATCTCGCTGCTCGTTCTCGAAAGAGGACTGATCATCCTAGTCATCTTCATTAGTCTTTGAGCGATGTCGTTTCTATAAAATACGGTTGAATCCCAATAAGTGCGTTTTCGCGGTTACATCCGGTCGGTTGTTAGGGTTTATTGTGTCTAATGAAGGGATTCGGGTTGATCCCTTCAAGGTTGAGGCAATAGTTCAGTTGCCTCCCCCGTCTTCAATTCGTCAACTTCAAAGTCTTCAAGGGAAGGCCAATTTCTTAAGAAGGTTTATAGCAAACTATGCCGAGATCACTAAAGGGTTCATGCGTTTGCTACGGAAAGGAGTTCCATTCCTGTGGGACGACTTTGCGCAGCGGTCGTTTGATGCTTTGAAAAAGGCATTAGTCTCTGCCCCGCTTTTGAGTCCACCGGATTATGGTAGAGACTTCCTTTTATATCTCGCTGCAGCAGAATCTACCATTGGTATGGTTCTAGTTCAGGAAGACGATGCTCTTGTCGAGCACGTGATTTATTATTTGAGCCGAGGCTTGATAGGCCCTGAACTCCGCTATTCTCCAGTTGAGAAGTTGGCCTTGGCAGCAGTCCATGCTGTCCAAAGGCTCCGTCATTACATTTTGCTACGCAAAACTTTTGTCTTAGCGGCGGTCAATCCATTCCAATTTGTCCTCAGTAGGCGAGTGATTGGGGGCAAATATAATAGATGGATAGTCATTTTACAAGAATTCGACCTCGAGTTCTTGTCCGCCAAGTCTAAGAAATCTATGGTCTTCGCGGAGCTAATTTCTGAGCTTCCTTGTGGAGAGGATATTGTTTATGAGGAAAGTTTACCCGACGAACATATATTCCTCATCTCTTCACAAGACCCTTGGTATGGAGATATCATTGTTTATCTCCAGACTTCGAAGTTTCCCTCTACTTCCTCCAAGGATGAACGTCGCAAGTTACGTCACCTGGCTAAAAACTATGTTATCATTGGTGACACTTTATACCGTCGAGGGGTTGATTCAATTCTTCGACGTTGTTTAACCTTAGAGGAAGCAGAGTCTGTTCTTAATGATTGCCACAGTGGAGCTTGTGGTGGTCATCTATCCGGGCTTGCTACAGCCCAGCGCATCTTACGTGCCGGCTACTTTTGGCCTTCACTCTTTAAGGACTGTGTGGAAGCGGTAAAACGCTGTCACCCGTGTCAAATTTTTACTCGCAAGATGCGCGCGCATCCAGCTCCCCTTTTTCCCGTTGTCACCGTCGGTCCCTTTACTAAGTGGGGTATTGATTTTACGACTTGTAATCCGCCTTCAGCGGCAAATCACAAGTACATTATCGTGGCTGTAGACTACTTCACGAAGTGGGCTGAAGCCATGCCTACTTATAAGAACGACAGTGACACGGCAGCTTTGTTTCTTTTCAATCAAGTTATCTCAAGATTCGGTATCCCAAGAGAGATTGTCACTGACCATGGCAGTCATTTCCAAAATCAGCTAATGTCCGAATTGGCTTTTAAATTAGGTTTCCGTCAAGAGCATTCGTCTCCTTACTATCCTCAGGCCAATGGACAGGTCGAGGCGGTCAATAAAACTCTTAAGACGATACTCCAATGGACAATCGATAAAAATCGGTCCAATTGGCACATTATGTTGTATCCGGCTCTTTGGGCATACCGAACCTCCGTTAAAACGGCTACTGGTTTTACTCCTTTTCAGTTAGTTTACGGGATGGAATCTATCTTTCCGGTCGAATGTGAAATTCCATCTCTGAAATTGGCTGTCGAGCTTCTTCCTGAGACTTCGAGTCTCGAGGAGCGCCTAGTTCACCTGGAACATCTCGATGAGCAGCGTCGAGATGCCGCCACGACGAATGAGGCCCATAAGAAAAGGGTCAAAACTCAGTATGATAAGTCTGTCCGACCTCGTGTCTTTTCTGAAGGTGACCTTGTCTTGGTCTATGACCAAGATAAGGACGCCTTGGGGGCAGGCAAATTCAAGCCTATGTGGTACGGTCCTTTCATTATCAAACGAGTCTTAGAAAAAGGATCGTATGAGTTAATTGATTTCGAAGGAAACAAGCTGGCGGAGCCCCGAAATGGGCTCTATTTAAAGAAGTATTTTGCTTAGTTTTACCAGGCAATGGCTTCTTTGTATTTTATGTATATTTGTACATATTTTATCGAGCGTTTTCTGATATCAGCACTTTTTTGTCTGCTTTGGCAGGTGTTGATGGATGATTTGGTTTATTTTGGATTCGCCGATGGTGCTAGTCGGCACACTCGGAATCTTGCTTCCGCAGCTTGGGTACTTTATTACCCAACTGGTCAGTTGATGACATCGAGAGGCGTGTGTATCGGTCCTGCTTCAAACAATATGGCCGAGTATACAGCTGTTATCAATTTACTATCCGAGGCAATCTCTTATGGGATCGGCTCGTTGGTAGTGTATCTTGATTCTCAATTGATAGTGTCTCAGTTAAATAACATTTATCGGGTTAGAGATCCATCATTATATCACCAATATTTAAGGCTGAGGTTGTTGCAAAGATCATTTACTTACATTAATTATTTGCACATTCCAAGATCTCAAAATTGGTTAGCTGATTCTATCGCTAATCAAGCATTAGACTGGCATATCAATCATTCATCATCATAAAATCATGCATCAAAAAGTCAAACTGTATATATATATATATCGCAAAGCGTCTCGAGTGTACATATGTGTGTCCAAAATATACAAAATTGGGACTCAAATGCCCATAATCATGTCAGGCATATCTAATGCCTCGGCTCTGGATGAGCAGCTAAATAACTAACTATAGCAGTGGCCACGCGCCAAAAGACGCGAACCCAGTCACGTGGCATCCCAACCACATGACGCTGCATATCTGGAGGAAGGTCCTCTATCTCAGCCATCGGTACTTGGTAGCTCAATCTCGCCAAGTGTCGCTGGACGTTGTTGAGGGTCCTTTCCGCATTCGCAGCCTCCTCTTCGGCTCCTCGGCCACGCCGTCCATGCCGTGGGAATCCATCTGGTCGCACGGGCCCAATGTCTGGAACATGATCATCATATCAGTCATTTGAATCTCATCAAAAAAAAAATAAAATATATATATATATATTTTTCAAAGTTCATCATTATACTTGAAAAATCCTAAAAATCATAAAAAAAAAAAAAAAAAAAAAATCTTACCGATCTCGCCCCATGCTGCATCTGGTGGCAACACTAGGTCAGGATCTCCTCGGAAATCCAGTCCAGCATAGGGGTAGTCGTCTATGGCGATGATCTGTTGCTCCCACCAAGCAAAAAAGTCGTCGTCGAATGCATTCCTGGGCACTTCCCCACCCCCCAGACGTTTCATCAAGTCAGCCCACCGGCCCATACGTGGATCACGTGGACTACTGATGGGAACTGCTACCCTGGGACGGAGTGCGGGAACCTTCTCGAAGAAAAAAGTACATAAAATGGTTCCGTACCCAAAGTTCTTGGTCTGTCCCCTCCTGATAGAAGCAAGCTGCTCCTTCATGTTGGCAAGTAGAGGAGTACACCAGTCAAACACCGTGGTGAGACAGTCCACTGCTACGCTCATGTTTACCCGTGATGCCTGATGTAGCGAAGATGATCCGTTCACTCGAGCTATGGTGAACAAGATTATCCGCAGTGACAAACTCGCCACGTGTGGGATCGAGATCTGACTCCCGACCTTCCGATGACCTGGGCAGTAAAGTTGTACATAGTCGTCTACACTGAGACTATTCCGGGTCCTGCCCCGGGAGTGTACTACCTCTCCCCTTCGGGAAAGGCCCGTGATGAAATATATATCTTCCACTTCTATCCTGAGTGGCATCTGATCAATCATAAAAGCTTCTTCCTCGACATCCCAATAATCAATAAGTCTCTCGAGCAGACGCACATTTGCTTTCATATTCGGCAACTTGAAGAATTTTAACAATCCGCATCCCCGTAAGGCATCTAATGCCTCATCATTGTCCATAACTTCATTATCTACAGCTGAGTGCTCTCTTTCACGCCATGTGAGAGTCATCCTGGAAGAAAAAATCATTTTCATCCATTAGTTTTATGTATAAAAATTTTTCGCTGCGCACACGCGGTTTACCCTATACACAGTCGCGTGTAGGGCCGTCGTATACGCGATTTATATACATCCAACCCGCGTGTACGCCGCAGAGCGATTTTTTGCAAAAATCTAACGGTGAAATATTAATTAAACTTCCTAAAAACTATCACAATTGATTGCAAGACAAGTTTAGTGCTTACCTGGAAGTTTTCGGCAAGTTTGAACGGTGGAATAAGTCACGGGGAAAGTTTGCTCCTTTTGCTCCACAATTTGCTCTCCAAGTCAAACGGTGAAAATGGTAAGTCCAAAATTTCTTTTTATAAGTTTTGAAAATGCAAAATTTTTTCAAAATTTTATTTTGTTTGGTTTCATGTCACTTTTAACTTGGGAGCTTGGAATGTCGAGATTGAGTTGTTTTTCAGGACATTTTTGGACATTTTTCGACGGTTCGAGACGATTCCATGACTGCTAACCCGTCATGGCAGGTATCATGTTCTCACTGGCATATAGGTTAGGGACACCATTTTTCCGTTGCATTATGCATACTAGCCTCCATTTGACCGATACATCTGCCGTAGGGTCGACCCCATCATGTTATGGTTCGCAAGCCATTTTCACTCGCCGATTCTTTAAATCATGACATGATGGTAGAGCCATCCTTTTACATGGGCATCCTAGTTAGCACCTCACTGATATTTGTTGCCCATGCTGCTTCGTTTTGAGTAGGCTCGGGAGTCCTCTGTAGTCCCGCCATGACTTATGCGTTGAAGACTCATTCTTCTTTGCTTCTTCGTTTCGTTCTGGCCTTATACCCTAGAGGCTCCTATGTGTGTTGAGTTGTACTTCTACATTGCATGTTGACCATTTGCACCTTTTGGCCTATAGCCGGCTTCACTTGGACTCGTGTTTAAGCCCACTTTTGACCATGACGTCTGCAAAAATCAACCTTGCATACCCTTGACCTCTGCAGCTTGACATACCCAGATCCGTGGAAGGGACATACCTCTGAGTGTCACTGACCAGTTTTTCACCTCCCTGCATTGAGCATAGGAACGTTCCTTTCCCAGGAACTAGATCATCTGTTTCACCGACACTCGTTCTTTCCACTGTACCATAGCATTCTTTTATTCTTTTTCCGGCTTATCAGAAAAAGACAAAAAAATTAAATATTCCAAAAAGAGCGGGAACAGGGACATTATTTCCATTTATTGTTGGCAGCTAGAGTCAGTCGTGTCGCCCTTGAACAAAGCACTCAAAACAAAGTCTCCTCCGCATGGGTGGGATTTAGTTTGACTTAGGTAAGCCATAACCTTGTTATCGAGTCAGTTCTCCCCCGATTGGTTATCTCTTCCAATCATATGGAGGGTTCGTTCGTGCCTCCTGCATGACGAACTTATACAGATTCATTATATGCTGCCACATAGTCACATTGAGTCGTGCTTTTGTTCAAGGGAAGTTAGCCTGAGTCGGCCTTTCTGCGGTGTCTCTTGACTCATTTTTCAGTCGGCCATCCCTGGTTGTCAGTGTCATGTCTATCATCACATCAGTTATATTGGTCCTTCACTCGTGCCGGTTTGAGAAGGTCCCCATTGACTTCTTGCTGGCGGGTCTTGTCCTTATCGACGATGACACATTGCTCTGAGGGCAGACCTAGAGACCGCACCCTGGCCCTATTTTCATTATTGATAGGTCACCTTGTGCTCAGCATCGATCAGTATCATGGGTCTTTGACTGAGTGGTTTCCCTTGTGTTCGACATCAGCATACATTATCACACATTGGGATTCGTGCAGTACCTTGGTTTCCATTTGACCCTATTGGTGGATACCTCGCCTCTGTGTCAGCTTTCATTATTGGTTGGTTCAGAGGGTTTCTGCCGTGCGCTAGCCACATCTTGTGTACGCCGGAAACGTACTTCGGTTGGGTTACTACATCTTTTTCGTCCGATTCCTTCCACATTATTGGCCTACGGGTTACACTCGCGCTAGATTGATGGAGGATGCCTTAATGCCTTCCTTCTAGCGGATCTTTCCCTATCGACTCCGACTCATTGCTCTGGGGCAAAGATCTAGAGTCCATTTGGCAGTACCTTGGGGTTTGCAGTCATTAGTGGCAGATTCCTCGCTATCGACAGTGGGAAATCATCATTGTCTCCTGATTGATAGATTCTTACAGGTGTTCGACTTCAGCTCATCTATTCACACTTGTTAGATTGTACTGGGTACCTTGACGCTCATTATCATTATCGGTGAGTAGTCTCGCGTTTGTTAACGGTATACATCAATGACCGGTAATCAAACGATTTCTCACATGGTCGACTTCAGATCATTTATTCCCATGGTGTAGAAATGTACCACGGCGGTCGGTGAAGACCTCAGGTCGTATCAGCATTCATTGGTTCACTTGACAGTTGCTCCTGTTGCTGCTAGTTGATACCACTCCACCTTATATGTTGCAGTCAGTCATGGCGACATTCTATATGCTGACACCTGAGTTTGCAGTGTAGTACCATCCTATTCCATCATGTTCAGTTGGTACCTTATGGGATCAGTCTTTTATTTCAGTGATCCGTTGCATCTTTCAGCATCATTGACAGTTTTATATGTGATATTCAGACATGTACTTACTCATTATGATCAGATGATCCATTATGTATTTTACAGTCATTTATACTTGTATACTTAGTGGATCCGCTTGTACTTGATATGCGGACATGCTTTACTTTTCCTGAGCATGGGTATGCCCGCCTCAGACAGTGTTTCTTTCTGATCTCCTTTCGGTGGCTTGGCAGGCTGAATTCTGGTGAAGTCCTCCTCGGTTTTTCGGCAGAGTTCCTTTCCTTGTACTTACTTAATATATTTCGGCCATCATGTTCCCCTTCTGACCTCATACATTAGGGGGCATCTGTTATAGCTCCAAATCTCACTCTTATGGTTTGTGATGCTACACTTATGGCCTAGGGCAACCCCTCCTTCCAGACCTGGTCCAAAAATTTAAAAAACAGTGTTTTATTCCCTATACGCGACTTTGCCCTGTGTTAAACGCGTGTACACGCGGGTCTGTCATACCCAACCCGCGTGTATCTATTAAAACACTTAAAAAAATATAATTTCCTCTTTTTCGGGCGGTGATCGCGGGTTTACCTGCTGGATCACCTGTTAGTGCCCGTGGCCCAACTGTTCCCAACCAACTCCTAACTAAAAAACTACTTTGGAGAGGGTATAAAAAGACATCAAAGGGAAGGCCAAGGGGAGAGAGAAGGGAGAGCAAGATTATTATGCTGAGATTTTTCCCTTAGACCAGGTCTGAAGTCCTTGGTGCATTCTGCACTTCCCCCATTTTGCATAGGAAACCCTTGTTTCCATGTGTATTGGTGATCATTCATCCTTGACATCATCATTGAGTAAGACTTGGAAGGAGCTCTTGTTGGAGGCTGGAGGCTAGAACGAATCCGGGAGGAAGCTTGCTTGGAGCCTGCTGAAGGTGTTCAGGTGATATCTTTCCGATATATGTACTTTATTTGCCTTTATATATAAAGAAACACGTCTTTGTTCCCGAATAATCTTTCTTTATGCTTATGAGATTCTTGTGATGAATTCTTATGAAAGTGGTTACTTAAAGATTTTTTATAACTAACTTTATAGCATAAAGATGATTTATATATAAACTTCTATACATGTACTGTTGTGTTCTTTGATTTGTTTGTCTTGCAGGTCAAAGAAAGAAGAAGGGAACTCCAAGAAGGGTTTGCACCCTAACGGTCTTCTCGAACGTAGGACCTTAGGTATGTACCCTAAACATTAGAATTTGCTTAAAAGTAAAAAAGATGGCTGTGTGTCTGTGTTTCTTTGAATAAGCAATTTTCAGTCTGGTAGAGTCTTAGCCCAAAGGACCCTAGGGGTACTTTCCCTTCAACCAAATAGAAAAAGGAAAGAGGAAGATGCAAAGCAGTACTTTTCTGAAGAGAAGAAAGAAGCACAGAGCAGATAAATCCAAGGACACAATACCACTGGTCCTTACTGATGGGGACCTAGATGAAATTGGGGAGAAAGTTCAAGAAGTTACAGTGGAGTCATGGAGCAAGATTGAAGATCGCTACGACACACTCCTGACAGGTGTCAAGCAAAGTATTGCGGAGCTGAAAATAATGGCAAAAACATCTAGAAAACTAGCGCAGATAGGCCAAGGACTCCATAGAGAAAGACTGATAGAAACAACATTTGGGATGAGGATAATGTAGATACCTGCCGGAGCTATACATTTCGACTCCGTTGAATTCAAGCAACAGGAAAAAGGTTGGGACCATGTCAATATGAACATGGAAGCACTTCCCACTCCAGTATTACATGACTTACACCAAGGCATCACAAATGAGCTCAAGGAGCATGAAAAACGCACCTCGCACTTAAATATTCACATAGAACAAGAGCGTGCTGCACTGAAGAAACAACTCAACCATGCCATCAAGGATAAGGAACAGGCAAAGCTATAGCGACAAAGATTGAAAGAGGTGGTCGAAGCCACTTGCAGGGAAGTTCTAGACATGGATGTCTGCGAGGAGGAATCAGTAGAAGATAAGGTCGTGAAGCTCGACCTTGTAGTCAAGGAATCAAAGAAGAAGATCACAAATGTATAGTTTGAATATGAAGTAAATATTAGTGAGCTACAATTGAAGCTGCATCTAGCCACGCCACCAGAAGTACGCAAACAGACTGGGAGAGTGACTTGAAGAATGCAGTGGCAGGCCTCTCCGAGAGAATGGTAGAATGTGGAAAATTATTGGATGAGACCATGTAGATTTGGACTTCACTCCAAGAAGATCCGAATGTCCAAAAGATAGAAGAAGACATCCAGCAGAAGCAGAAGCAACTGGAGGAGATTCAGACAACTGCGAAGATTTTTCCAGTCTCGCAGAAGCTTGCCAAACTCAGTGAAGGTAAGGAACTGCAGAAGTAGATAGAAGAATTAAGAAGAGAAGAGCA
This sequence comes from Pinus tabuliformis, assembly GCA_031772625.1. Classification (NCBI taxonomy): domain Eukaryota; kingdom Viridiplantae; phylum Streptophyta; class Pinopsida; order Pinales; family Pinaceae; genus Pinus; species Pinus tabuliformis. The sequence continues at coordinate 24,696,134 of CM062820.1, forward strand.
ATTTTTTCGGAGAGAACTCAACCATGGCAGGAAAAGTCTCTCCAGCTATCACAAGAAGTGGATGGGAAGCTCTAGGAGCTTCAACAAAAAGAAGCAGCAGTGTTGCAGAAGACTGCAGGACCAATGACAGAGGCACTGCTAGAAGAAGTATGCAGGGAAGAGAAGCAGGCATCAAAGATACTATAGTAGTACAACATCACCTACAACAACATAGCAGCACAAATTCGAGGCAAAGCAACTACGTGACTCGGGATGAGTCACATGTGAGTGTTGGGGGTTTGTTGGGCGCAACCCAACTGGGCCCAAATTTTGGTCAAAACTCTGCATTTTGGGGAAGCAGAGTGTGTGGTACCACAAAACTATAAACCGAACAATGTTTTAGGGGCTTCAGGGTGGGTCGAAGTCCCTTTTTTTTGTAACGGGTTTGGGCAATAATTGATTGTTTTTAGGAGAACCATGGTATTTTGATGTACCCGTTGATGTAACTAGTATATATATCGTAGAAAAGATGTAAGTCGAAGTAATGTAATGAATGAGTAGTAATGATAAAAGCATAAGAACATATATCTGTAGTCTATTTTGGGATTGAAGGAAAGGATCTACAACTGAGTGCGCAGATGCCTAAAGTTTGCAGCTAGGTGCGCAGGTCGAGGATTTGTACGTTGTTCCTAAATATTTAATATAAGAAGTACAATTTTGATGGACATATATTTTGTATAGTTGTTGTATATCTTTGCTTTCTGTTCAGTATTTTGGTTCCGTGCAATATTGTTTATGGTTGATTATGGCATGTTTAAAGTGAATAATATGATTGGGAGAAGTAGTGTATGATCACGAAGTAACTTATGTATGTTAAGTATAAAAGAATTTAAAATTTCAACATCACATCATTCCTCAGGGATGCAAAAACCTAGTTTTGCAACCACCCGTAATCACTTTGGGTGAGACCGCGATCTACTTGCCGATCATTGTCGAGAGGGCTAGTGATTGAGGGTTTTGTTGGTGTGCAATAAAATCTGAACCTAGGTCGGCCCAACCTAAGTCAACACTAATCTATCATGGAAGGCTCATAGAGTTTCAGATTTTCTACATTTGCCACTTAGTAAATGCACATGTATGGGGATAAAATTAGTTTATAGGCATTATCTCCCACCTTTTCCAGTATGATAAATGGACCATATCACATAGCCTTAATTTTCTTACCATGGCCTTGTAGCTGCTTCTTTTTCAATTGTAACCATACTTTATTTTCCAGATTGAAGGACTTCTTTGTTTTATGTTGATCATGTCTAGCCTTATATTTTTCTTGTGAATTTTGGAGTGTCTCCTATAACTATATATGGATATTCTATATATTCTCAACAATTTTTCTACCCATACAACATCCCTTGTAATATTGTCCCTCACTACTCCTTGATTCCCATATGAAATATCCAAAGGTGAAGGTAGAAAACATCCAAATCAAGTTTCAAATGTGGACTTACTAGTAGAAGTGTGGACTTCTCTGTTATAAGAGTGCTATATATATACAAGATGTTCATCCCAGGTCTTTAGATGCTTTTGACTGTAACCCCTAAAATGTTTCTCCAAGGTCCCACTGAATACTTTTGTCTGCCCATTCTTTTGTGGAAGAAATCTTGTGTCCCCATCTGAAACAATGCTCCTTGGCATCCCAAAGTGCACCCAAGCCCGTCCAAAGAAAAATATTGTTGCTTCTTACCTATTGATGATCTTTTTGCAGGGCATCATGACACACATCTTGTGGAACCTACTAACTACCACAAATAGGTAGTCATGTCCTTTCCTACTTTTTGGTTAGCCTCCCACAAATTCCATGGAAATGCTTTCCCAAGGATGAGTGTGTATAGGTAAGGGATCATGCTTACCTTATTTCATGTTACTAGGCTTACTGATATAAGAAAGCGTACATCCTTTTTTGAACCTAGCTACATATTATTACATCTTGGGTGTTGTGGAGGTAAATCCTCTCTGCGGGCAAAGACGATCCCTACTAGCCCAGACCGGGTCTAGCAACAATCACACAATGCTATCACGCAAGTTCCTAATTGCAAATACAAAGTAGATGGTGAGAACCTACTTGGATTCCAACGCTAGGGTTCGTCGAAGAGATGTCGCCCTCGTTCCTTTGCCTCGGCCGGTCACGATCCCCACGATCTCCGTGATTGGACACTTGCACATGCAAAGAACAACACGAAAACAAGCATAAAATCTAGTGGATGCAATTATGTATCAGTCAGAAAAGATATAACTCAACATCAAACATAAGACAATGAGAGTGGAACCATAATGATAGTCATCTATTATTAATAAATAACAAAGAAGAATACAACCATTGTTCTGACGTCAAATCCTCCTTTGGCTGGGTAGTCAGCTACACAAGTCTTGCAAAGCTTGTTGGGATGAGGAACAAGCCTATCTCTCTTTGGGTGACAAGAATCTCCTTACTTAGATTTGGCCTTATGGGTGCAAAGAAGGCTCTTGCAGCTTCAAACTCTCTATCACTATGCTGGGACTAGAACTATTGTAACTCTAACTAGCTTGCTCAAGGCATAAAGGCAAGCTTTTATAGATAGAGAGGAAAGAGATAGGATCAACCACATTATTCATGGGATTGGCTTTATCACTTGGAAACTTCCATGAAAGGTGGCAAACCACTTTCCCTTCTATGGAGATTCGAAGCCAAACCATCCTTGCTCAACATAGATTCAGTTGGTGAATGGGTTTGAAGAGAACCTTCGGGAGTTTGGTGGTTGAAAACTTTACTCAATTCGGTTGGCGCGAGTGCGACTCTGAGACAGAGCGCCAATAGCGCGCCCGTTTTAGAGGATTTCCCTCATTGGCGTGGGCAGTGAACTGAGGACCCGCGCTAATGCAAAAAGAGCTGTTTTCATGGAGATTTTGCAGGAGATGTCTTCAGGGCAAATGAAGCTCATACTCAGAGGAATATAATGCAAGTGGTTTCAGGTCATGTCACTTCTCACAGGTCTCGGAATGAGTCCTCCAGTGTACAGGCGAGGGGTAACAGGGATGGTGACAAACGGTGACAAATTGCTGTGTAACATTGGGCCAATAAACATACCTTTGCAAGTTGGCCATTTTCTTCCCTACACCAAAGTTCCGTACAACCTTTGAGGTGTGAGCCTCTCTAATTAGTTGAAGTCACTAACCTTTAGGAACACATAACTTATCTAGCTTGTAGAGTAACCCATCCTGGAGATTTCAATCAATGGTTCTATCACCATCATGCACATAATTATGGCTCTGCAACTACTGAAACACCTCCTTGAAGTATTCATCATCTGAATATGCCTCTCTATATGCATCATGGGTGAATGAATTCATGTGCATTAGAGTTCCCAAAGTTGTGTTATTTAATGCAGGTGGCCTTAAAAGCATGTTGACCAACTTGTTTGTGTTGCCCTTCTTATACTTGATCTCTAATTGAAACTACTATAGAAACCCCATTCATTTGTAAGAATAATTAGTCTTTGTTCCAATAAATACTCATTGAAGAAAGCTATGATAAAGAAAAGTAACAATATGAGAAAAAAATATCTAGTTCACTAAATACTCTATTAGGTAATAGTAATAAATTTCACACAATGCACACATAAATGAAACTATTTATGACAACAAATTGCACCTAAAGGTGCAAAGATACACCGAAGAAATAAAAGAGTTGGGAAGATCATTTAAAAAAACTAAATCACTAAATACAAAAATTCTTATTTCTAATAGAATAAATATTAGAGGAAGTTTATTTGGAAAAATTTGAGCAAACTCTATTACTAAAAGTAACCTTCTACTTAAGTGGTTGTTTACCCGATAATGAAAATTTGCCATTACAACATTTAGTTATTCCCGGAGTAAGATGACTAATGGAAAATTATGCAAGCAAATGGTTAAATGACCACAAAATTTATACAATTCCTTATTTAACCCTTTGAGTATTGAGGAAATTGTTGGATTAGTATGCTGGCATGTTGGGCAGGGAAAATTGTGAAGACAAAATGGATTAGTTTTCACACTGTTGCTTATACCAGTTGGGTTAATACAATTCAGAGGATAACTTCAAAGAGCTTGACAAAAAAGTGACTAGGCAGAGACTTCCCAGAGGATGCCAGAGGCACGTTTGAGTTACCAAACGATGAGTATAGATCTCACTGACTTGCCCATGATTGGGACACATACGACCACTTCGAGACTGATATAATACATATTGATATTTTAACCATTGGGTAACTTTTGAGTTTATTGTTATTTACTTTGGGGGGAAATGGCCTGTTGTCCCTTCATGACTGGTCTTAGTTTTCACCTCGTATATGGCTGAAAATTTGACCATCTGTCTTTATGTAAACATGATTTTAATAAAAACTTGTTGATTTTTCTTAAAAAAATAGTTTATATAAATAAATTTCCATATATAATAAAAAATATTATACTTCATTATAAATAAAGAAAATTCCTTATTAAAATAAAAAATAATCCATATACATTTCTTAATATATAAAAAATAAAATATTAAATTAAAATTTTAAAATAAAATAAAATAAATAATTACATGAAAAATTAATCAAATGATCATTTCCTAGAAGCTTAGTAATTTTTACATGTGAGTAAAATTGATCTCATAAAAAACTGAAAACTAATTTGATAATTATGCAATTTAAATTGAAAACTAATTTGATAACTATGCAATTTGATAACTAATTTGAAAACTAATTTGATAACTAATTTGATAAATTGTGTAGCTCTTTGTACAAACCAAATGCCAATTTTTTTTGAAAATTTCAAAACTATCTAGAAAATTTAAATCTCTACCATTGACAAAAGAATAAAAACCTTTGAAAGGTCACTAAGCTCTCCAGAAATTTGTGAAAACTAATTTGATAACTTTGCAATTTAAATTGCGTAGCTCTCTCTACAAATGAGAGGCCATTTTCCTTTTGAAATTTTCAAAATTATCTAGAAATTATAAATATCTATCATCGGCTAAAGAATAAAAAACTTTGAAATTTTTTCAATATTATCCAGAAATTATAAATATTTGTCATAGGCTAAAGAATAAAAAACAAATTTGATAACTTTGCAATTTAAATTGTGTAGCTCTCTCTACAAATGAGAGGCCATTTTCCTTTCTAAATTTTCAAAATTATCTTGAAATTATAAGTATCTATGATCGGCTAAAGAATAAAAAACTTTGAGAAATTTTCAAAATTAACCAGAAATTATAAATATCTATCACCGGCTCAAGAAATTTTATAAATATAGAAAAGTAGATTAATCGGTTTACCCATTCTCATTTAGCTAAAAAACTTTATTCAATAATAACGAAATATATAATCTATCATCTCTAGAATAAATTATGATTTTGATTTTCCCCCGGTATAAAAATATAATTTTCCCCAAAAGAAAAAGATATAATTACAAATATAATAAAAAGGTTTCTCCCTATACAAATTTAAACTATGGTTTTCACCCAATAAAGATAAAATTATAAATACAAATGTAATAAAACGTATTTCACAATTTTTTTAGAAAGGTTATTTGTAAAATAAAGAGTGATATTTTCTACAAAAATTAAAGCTCGATGGAGAAATGAAAGGTTGTTAACTTAAAAGACAAAAATACAGAGAAATGAAAGGTTGCTCTCTGAATATTAAAGACAGAGAAATACAGAAAAATGAAAGGTTACTATCTGAAGCTTAAATTACTAATTTCTTAGTCATATCCATCAAGATTCAAACTACATTACACAATATTTGAAACTTTTCTCAGTCAACATGAAGATCAAGATTGTACAAGAGAATAAATGGGTATACTTATTATTGTGCATCACATTGTTCAAAACTAGAGAATGCTTAGATAAAGAGATTTATCAGATTTCAAAGACTAGAAATCCATTGGTTATCAGAATCGCAAACGAGTGAAAGCCTTGCAAGTGGATAATGCCTTATGATCACCTCCCTAACAAAAGAAAAACGATTCTAGGCAGTCGAGCATGAAGTTATCCCAAAATGTTACATTTACTTCATTTATCCCAAAAGGGGTCAGAATTTCTCCAAACAAAAAGTTGCTGGCAAGAAACAATCGAACCAAAGGCTCCTTTTCGACAATATTGGCTGAAACCCTCTTTGCATATTGGAGGGCATATTGGAGGGGGATTGTTCCTATGAAGTAATTGTACTACAAATAGAGTACATAGAGGCTGGCCATGGTTTCAATGAATACATGCAGACTCAGGGCAATGTACTCTGTGTATATTAATTTCACTTCAATCAACTGACTTCTTGTGCGATAGCTACCGAGCACTTGCAGTGAAGTAAATTAGTTGTAAAATAGGGTCAGCTATTGCAGGGCTGGATGATCGAAATATCCCAATGGCAAAGGTCCTGTCAGTTTGTTATGGCTTAGGTATACCACTTGAAGAATTCTCGGCTCACTTGATTAAGCCACAATTAGCCACTTAGTCCATTTTTTTGAAGATAAGCTCCACTAGAGAAGGGTGCATGGTTTCTGGAAGAGAGCCGAAGAACTGATTATTGCTCACGTCCATAAATTTCAGCTTCCCCAGGGCGCTTGACACATGGAACCTACCACTGAGGTTGTTTCCATTTAATTCGAGTTGAATGAGACTTGTCAGATTTCTGAATGTTGCAGGAATTGGGCCATCCAACATGCTGTCATCGAGAGATAACTATTTCAGATTTTACAGAGAGGCGAGGGAGCCAGGGATGTAGCTGAAGAAAGAATCGTGGGAGAGACAGAGACGAATTAGGGTCATCCCTTTTCTAATGGAGGATGGAATAGGGCCATAAAAGGCATTGTTGGAGAGGTCCACAATTTTCAGAGAACTTAATTGGCTGATGTTTGGCGACATAATGTTGTTATATCATGACTAGTCCAGATTCAATTATGTTACTCTCCCTCCATCACATCTCAAGCCACAAGTGAAAAGCTCCCTGAAGGTCGAATCATAGGGATCTATTGAAAAATTCTAGGAGCTGAGACATGATCCGAATTTAATATAATTCACGTCTACAAAATCCTTTAGGGCCTTGAGAGCTTTACATCTCCAACCACTGTGAAATAATTGGGAAAAATGTGTACGACAAAACACATAAGTATAGAGAATCGTGGGAGAGCAGGAGATGGATTAGGGCCGTGATATTTCTAATGGAGGATGGAATTGGGCCATAGAAGGCATTGTTGGAGAGGTACAAGATTTGTAGAGAAATTAATTGCCTTATGTCTGGTGCCAGAGTGTCGTTATATCCTAACTAGTCAAGAGTCACTTATGTTACTCTCTCTCCATCACATCTCAAGCCATAGGTGAAAATCTCCCCAAAGGCCGAATCACAGGGATCCGCTGAAAATTTCCAAGAGCTGAGACACGATCTGACTTTAATAGAATTTGCATCTACAGAATCCTTTAGGGCCTTAAGATATCTACATCCTCGAACACTGTGAAACAACTGGGAAAAATATGTACAAAGAAATGAAAAAGTTTTTCCATGTGTTTAGTTTTTACTTGGGAGGAGGACGAAAATGAAGCTTTGGGATTGGCTGGGATGAATAGTGTTATTCCAGCCAACTCCATAGAGGGAACACCTTCGGTGTAATTAGTTTGAAGCAAAATCACAATGTATGCAAGTTACAATTCATATAGTGATCTTCATCGATGTACTTGAAGGACAAGGAAGAAGCGTGCGATGACGGGAGCAATTGTGGACAAGAATTGGGGGAGAAGATGCTCAGCTTTCCTTGCACATACACATCTCTCCCTTCTTCTTCCAGTGAACAAGCACATGAATATCCCATAACAGCGCCAAAAAATGGAGATGATGCAGCGTCGCAATGATTAGACACTGCTCACGACAACATAAACATTGCAGGTTGGAAAAATGGAATGGACTTGATATTCCTCATCCTCTGCAGGTTCCTCAGCCTTTGTAGTTTCTTTCCACAATACGACGAGGAAGAATCACTTTAAAGAAACTCTGCCAGAGCCGTCTCCAACAACCGAGAGTTGTTGAGAGGCGGTGTCTGCCGAGAACATGGAAAACGCTTAGAAGAGCCAAGGCGTAAAGAGTAGGGATGTCTATGATGTTGCTGGAGAAAAATCGTTGCAAGGGAAAGGGAAAGAAGTTGCTACCAATACTAAAAATGTTAAAAATGACAAGGAAATCTCAGATTTTGTGGAAACAAATCATTTGGGTCAAGTCAAAATTGCTTCAACAGACAAAACAGGAAAGTGGATTTGGGTAAATGCAAAGAAATATGAGGGCATTTTAAGGCGTAGGCTTGCTCGCCTTAAATGGGGACAAATGAGAAGAAAACCGATCCAGAGAAAGAAAATAAATAAGAGAAACAAAAATAAAGAAGAATCAATCATTTACAGTCCCACATCTACACCTCTTACTTGGTCATCAGATCTATATGTCCAAGAACTGATGAAGGCCAGGACAAGGTTGGAGATTTTGGAAGCCAAAGAATAGGAAAGGGACTGCAAAATTTCAGAGATCACAGTTGCAAACCAATGTCTAATGGAAGGTAATAGAATTTTAAAAGAACAGGTAACAATGTTACAAGAGGCTCTAGAGACAGGAAAACAAGAATGGCAAAGCATGAAGATAGCGTGGCAAAGCATGAAATAATTAATAACAACAAACAGGGATGTGATAATTTCTAAACAAACTCAGGTAGATACACAAGTATCTCAACAAACAAACATTTCCAAAGAGAAGGCAAAAAGGAACAGTGGGAAAGATAGTCCAAAAGAAATCAAAGCTAGAGCTGAAGATGCTAATGGTTACATAAGGACAAAGGAAGAAGAAGATGCAAGTGCTTGTAGAGCACAAGAAATAGAACACAAAGAAAGACAGGACATGAAAACAAACTTTATTATCAGGGGAATAAGAGATTATGGGAAGAATGAAAGTACTCTCAATTTGACAAGAGACTTTTTGAAAGAGAAACTACATTGGAAAGGGAAAATTTTCCAAGCAAGGAGGGTTGGGAGGATATGTGAAGAGAGGCCTTGACCCATAAAAGTCACCATGGAAAACATACAAGAAAAACACCAACTTTTGGGCAAAAATAAACTCTTGAAAGGCTCACACTTCTTCCTTGATGAAGATTTAACCAAAAAACAACAAGAGGAGAGAAGGGATGAAGTGGAGAAAATTAGAACAACAAGAAATGAAGGGAAAAGGGCATGGTTGTGCAATGGTAAAGCTGTTATTGTAGTGTTTGGGCATCCGAGCAAAACAGGGCATCAAGCTCGCAGTAAAGAAAAAATAGAGAATTCAATAATAGGGACGAAAAAACCAAGAGCAACATGGACGAAAAGGGGTGAAGACTCAAATTTGAGTCTTATGTGCCAAATTGCGTAGTAGTCAAATCCTACCCAGGTCTACATAATTTTAGTTTGTTGGAATTGTAGACGTTACCCTTGGAGGAGGGGACCTGGGTTAGGTCCTATTGCGGAAGGTATGACATACTTTGTCTCATGGAAACTCATGAGAATGATGGTTGCAAAAATTTTGTGTTTGACTGTTATTTGAAGTTGGCGGTTTGGAACAAGGTAGCAGAAAATGGCAAAGGGTATGGGGGAATACTAGTTTTAGTTAAAGAAAAAGAAGGCCATCACATTCAATGAATTAAAGAAGATGAAAATAAACAATATTTATGGATGAAAATATCAGAGAATGATAATCACATAAGAATTGCAACATGCTATTTTTCCCCTCAAGTCTCAAAAACTTACAAAAATAAGGGCTTGACAGCAAGGATCTGTATGCAGCTTTAAAACAAGATATTTATGTGTACTCTCAGCAAGGGAGATGTTCTTTTAGTGGGAGATTTCAATGCTAAAACAATAAATAATCAAGCTAGCATTCTTTGTTGCAAAGAGGATAACAATCCTATTTGGCTCACTGAAGAGGAGAATCCCCAATGGGTGAGGCATTCAGAAGATGACAAAGTGTTAGGTCCTTATACTACTAGTGTAACCCCTTATTGTTATTAGTGCAACCCCCTTATTATATTGTTGTGCCCATGTCATCCCCATATTGTTATTATTGTGCCCCATAGAAGCCCACTATTTTTATTGTTGTGCCCTTACATTATTATTGTTATGTCGGCTCTGATTATATTATGATCCCTTAGACTCCTATACATAGAAAGGAGGTCTTGTCATTTGTATCATCTAAGAATTATTCATTTTTTTAATGTAAAGGAGGTTTCCCCCTCGAAGAGGCTAATTTATAAGGCGTTGATATTTCTTTTCTATCTTTTTGTGCGTTGGTTTCGTAACATTTGGTATCAGAGCTTTGGATTCTAGGGTTTCGTTGCTCCAAATAGGTCATCATGGAATTTTCTCTATAACTTTTTTTTTTGGTGACGTTGTAGAAGCTAAAAAAAAACCGATTTGAGCCGAAATCATTCTAAACCTCGGGTCTGAATTTCAGATCTTGTCTCGCTATATTTTCGGAGATATGATCTGAGGAAGTTAGGGTTTTTGCAAGCTCCAGAATTCCACCGCAAACAGGCCATTGTGGAATTTTCGCTATAATTTATTTTCTACGAAGGTTCAAACTATAACATTAAAACCCATTGGAACCAAAATCGTGGTGAAGCTCAGACCCAAATTTCAGATATTGTTTCGCTATATTTACAGAGATACAGTCCAAGATATTTAGGGTTTCTCCAAGCTCCCGAATTACATCCCAAACAGGTGACCTGGGGAAAATCATCATAACTTTCTCTCTGAGCATCAGATTGCAATTTCGTAAAAAGATACAAAAAGAAGATGGACTATAAATTTCTATGTATTTTTTGTAGGTCCGAAGGTCGAAACAATAAAACGTGGCACTTTGTACAAGTTCGATCTACTAAAAAATTATATAAGCTGGTCATCTTGGGAGATTCAGTATAACTCTTTCTTGGAGAATCTAATTTTGATCAGACTGGTGGCATTGGAAAGAGGACATAGAGGGATACTACAAGTCGCAATTTAAGACCCTGAAGATTTGAAATTTCACAAATACAACAAATTCATGATCTAGCTCCTAAAATCAAGAAAAAGTGATATGAGGAAGTTTGATGGCAAGGATCTGGTAAATTGGATACTACAGATGGAGCAATATTTTGATCTACATGATGTACAACTGTTACAAAAGGTACATATTACATCTTTATATTTAGAACCAAATCAATTTGTATGGTATAGAAGGCTTTGTTCTCATAAACCACTTGTCACCTGGTCAATTTTCACGGAGGAAATGATAGCACATTATGAGGATACAAAGAACAACACCTTCTTTAGCCAATTGATAAATCTCAAACAAAAGGGTTCAATGGCAGAGCACATTGAGGACTTCCAAAAATTGAATATAAGGGTAAATGATATTCTAAAGAATCAAAGGATTGATGTCTTCATAGGGACTTTAAAGGATAACATTCAACATGAGGTTCGTCTTTGGGAACCTGATTCATTGGAGAAGGCATTTAGGTTGGCAAGAAAAATTGAAAGCAGAATTATGGCAACAAGGAAGTCTACCACTCACAACTATAAAGATGGAAGTGTTGTTTCTCCTAGACTTCCACAACCTATAAGTGTGTTGAGAATAAATTATTTTACATAGATTGTGAAGAGGAGGAAGAAAAGGATCAAGAAACATTAAAAGAAGAGGATATACACCAGGAACCAACCCTAGAGAAAGAAGAAATGAATCCAACCATATCTTGTACTACATTGGAAGGAATTACCACTCCTCAAACTCTCAATATAGAAGGAAATATCAAGAAGAAGAAGGTTCAAGAAGTGAAATATCAGGAAGAAAAGGATAAAGAAACGTCAAAAGAAAAGGATATTGACCAGGAACCAATGCCAGAGAAAGAAGAAAAAAATTTGACCATATCTTGTAATGCATTGGCAGGAATTACCACTCCTCAAACTCTCAAGATAGAAGGACATATCAAGAAGAAAAAGGTTCAAGCAGTGAAAGATCACATTGAGCATCAACAACAAGTTCTCCAACTTTTAAAGGATAACCTCACTTTGGCGTAGAATCGAATGAAACAACAGGCATATCAATATCGCAGTGAAAGAAGTTTTGATGTAGGTGACTAGGTATTTCTACAACTACAACCATACAAACAAATGTCCCTCAAGAAAGCTAAGAAGGATAATAAATTATCACCAAAGTATTATGGTCCATACAAGGTGTTACAAAAGATTGGTACTATGGAATACCAATTGGAGCTTCCTGCATCTTCCCGAGTGCACCCAGTTTTCCATGTTTCATGCTTAAATAAGGTTATAGGTGAGAAGATCCTAGTTCAAACAATATTTCCAGAACTTGATGAGGAAGGAAAAATCATATTGGAACCGGAAGCAGTCACAAAAACAAGAAATCGATAGCTACGAAATCGATCAATTTTAGAGTATCTCATCAAGTGGAAGAACTTACCCGCTGAAGATTCCACATGGGAGGATGAGAATTTTATACAGAAGCATCCAGAACTACTCAAGCATTAAGGACAACACTTTTTGAAGGAGAGGGGCATGTTAGGTCCCTATACTACTAGTGTAACCCCTTATTGTTATTAGTGCAACCCCCTTATTATATTGTTGTGCCCATGTCATCCCCATATTGTTATTATTGTGCCCCATAGAAGCCCACTATTTTTATTGTTGTGCCCTTACATTATTATTGTTATGTCGACTCTGATTATATTATGACCCCTTAGACTCTTATATATAGAAAGGAAGTCTTGTCATTTGTATCATCCAAGAATGGTTCATTTGTGTAATGTAAAGGAGGTTGCCCCCTCGAAGAGGTTGATTTCTAAGGCGTTGATCTTTCTTTTCTATATTTTTGTGAGATGGTTCCATAACACAAAGTTAGCAATCATTTTGGAGAGGAGTTGCTTACACTGTGTGGGGCTTTCAACTTAATTATTTGCAATGGTATAGATAGATGGAAAAGGTTTGGGAACTTCACTTGTAACACATACAATGGGGCAAGTGTCATTGACTATGTGATGTGTTCACAAAGCTTGATAGAAAAGATAGATGAAGTTAGTATTGGAGAGCATATTTGAGACTTAAAATCATACCATAGCCTAATTTATATAAGGTTATCATGGTTAGAATAAAGGCAACATAGGAGGAAAAACCAATGCTCTCGAAAATCACTATCAAGGGGAAAAATTCTTCTAACACAAAATAATTGTACTATCTTCAAGACAATGTTAGAGAGATTAATTCGGAAGGAGAAAACTGGTTTCTAAAGCTTCAACAGTCATGAGTTAACAAATATACTTCAAAGTGCACTTGAGAAGTGAAAAAGAGCAAAAAATAGGAAATCAGAATCAAATTGTTTTCCTGTAAATGCTTGGTTTGATGAGGAATGAAAAATGGCAAGGAGAACATTGAAAAAGGCAGGAAAGGAGAATATGAATGTAAAGTTATATAATTAGATACTAAAAAGGAAAAAAGACAAGTTCATGCAAACAAGGAGAAGATAATTAATATATTTAAGCAAGAATAATCCAAAGCTTTTCTGGCAGGAACTGCAACCAAGGAAGAAGAAAATTGAAAATAATATTACAACCAATCAATGGTCTGAATATGCAAGGCAACTCTATGAGAAAGAATCTGAGGCAGAGCCCCCCCCCAGGATCAACAAAAATTCAAAGCTCTTCACGTTACAGGAGGTGGAGAATGGAATTAAGAAGTTGAAAATAGGAAAAGAAAAGGACTTGGTTGAACTTCAAGTAGAGTATCTAAAATGGGAATTGAACACTCTTGCACCAGACATCATGGAAATATTCAGCAACATCATTCAACAAGGATTCCCAAGAGACTAGACAACTAGCCTAGCAATACCCCTTTTTAAAAGTGGATACATTAATAATCCATCCAACTATAGAACAATTATGATCAATCCTTTGTTTGCAAAGCTTTTCGGCAGCATGGTAGAAGACAAAATTAGCAAGTGGGCATAATTAAAAGAAAAGAGGGCAAGAGGAAAAATGGGTTTTATGCCGAAACATTCTACAGTGGATCATGGTATCATGTTGAGACACATTTTTGAAAATATTTTGGAGGACATAGGAGAAGCATTTTACTGCTTTGTTGACTTGAAAAAAGAATTTGACACAGTACCCGGGGATAAGTTGTGGCGTAGAATGGAAGAACTTGAAATTCCCGTGCATTATAGAGCCTCTTTCCATAGACTTTATGAAGAAGTGAAAGTCAAAATTAGAACCTCAATAGGTATTTTAGAAAGATTTGGAAGTGACATTGGAGTCAAGCAAGGTTGCCCTCTACCCCCTACTCTTTTTGGTCTATATATTGATAAATTGGAAGAGTGGCTAGATATGCAAGGTGGAGATGGTGTTCAGTTGGGGGAGTTTGTGATAAAGCTTCTTTTATATGCTGATGATATTGTATTGATTTCTAAATCGGCCCATGGATTGCAAATGCACTTATATGCCCTTGAGCATTTTTGTAGAGCAGTGGGGATGCAAGTCAATACTAGCAAGGCCAAAATAATGATTTTCTCTAATAAAAGGAAGTAGAGCTAGCATTATTTCTTCTTTGAAGACAACATTCTTGAAGAAGTAAATGAGTACAAGTACCTTAGGATTGATTTCAACAACAAACTCAATTGGGAGGACTGCAAAAAGAAGAGAATTTTAGGAGAGTGGAAAGCATTATATGCTCTTCAAAATAGATGTAGAGAGGCATAGTTATGGGATTGGAAAATGATTAAAGTGCTTTTTGGACCCCTATTTTGTCCAGTGATGTTATATGGGTGTGAATTGTGGGCTAGCAGCACTCCCATCTAAAAAAGGAAACAAATTGAGAAAATCCAAAAACGCTTGATCATGAGCAAGTTCAAAATAAAAAGTTCAGTACCTTATAAGATAATGTTGAGTGAAATAGGAGCAATTCCCATTGAAGCAATTGCTATGGTGCGGATCATAAGATATCTAAAAATAATTGAGCAAATGAGAGTATGTAGATGGACTAATGTTATATTCAATGAAGGCATGAGTGAAAGAAAGAAAACATTGATGAAAAAAAACTACACATGGATGCAAAAATGGAATATCTACCTCAATTCCTGTCCCACAAATAGCAAGGAGCTAAAGGATTTTGTTATGGAGAAGTTTCGTAAAAAGATATGGGGAAAAGAGTTGGGTAGAAAGAAGAAATATTACATTGAGGAATTCAACCCTACGTGTGATCTACAACAAAAAGAGTTCATTGGAGCTAGCATTTCGTGGAGGGAAAAGGTTCTTATTGCTCAATTAAGGACCAACTCACATCAACTTTGGTGTGAAACAGGATGGTGGAAAAGGCCTAAAGAAGCTTGGGAAGAACGGGTGTGTACATTTTTCACATCAGGGGCTGTGGAATGGGAAAAAACATTTTATTTTGGAATGTGGTGCATTCAAAGACATCAGAGAAAGTTATGAGAACATGTTAACATCAGTTTCTTGGCATCTTATTCTTAATTGTTGGAAGGTTTGGCCAGCTCATCATCAATTTGAATCAGAAAAGGATTGAATTGCAAAAAGCAAAAAACAGGGAACTAATGGTCTCATAGACTATTTTTAGTCTTGTGGACCTTAAAATATCATTTCATTTCATTTCAATAGATGCATATTGCATCAACTTACTACATTTTGTTTGCAAATATTTCCAAAAAAATCAAAAGTCCTTATAGCCTACATCAATAACTCCCTCTTGGGACTTTTGGGCTTTCCCTGGGCAACTATATCCTTTTTTTTTCCTGGATATAATTAAGGAAAATAATTTGTAGAACTCCTAGAAAGTGAAGCTGAAATATGCTACAATATGATTGGATCATCAAGTGGGACCCCTAGGACTTCATGAAGAAAGGATAATTAGATCTCAAAATATGATGAAATCATTTTAATCTTATTGGTTAACAACCTTTCCATAATGACATGGTATTCTAGTGTCTGTTGGGAGAACGTTGACTTGTTGCTCTAGTTTTGATATACGATCATCTTTTAGTTTCAATTGTTCTAAGAGGTATTTCACATTTCTCTTAGTGGCTTGGGAGAATGTTGTGCCAAATGATGACCTTGGTTGTATAAGGAATGAAATGAAATAAAAAAAATGAAATGAAACAAAAATAAATAAATATAGCAGAGATTACAATACTATGGTGAAAACCCAACTTCTATTATTAAATGAATAACATAATATTGTAGAACCCAAATTGGCTAAAATGGTGGTTGCCATCTCTAAACATAGAGAGATGGAAACTACATGCATTTGCAAAAATATATTACAATAGGCTTAAATAATGGAATTTTATCATAAAGGAAGATCTGTGGAGGTCCAAAAACCTAACCCTGGAAGAAGAAATGCCAAAGGATTTATGGGCCCTATGGTGGTTAGTTGGCACTTCAACTTCCTGGGGGCACAAATTTTGCATACAATATTCATTTGGGGTGCATGATAGCTCATTGAAAAGAAATATCCAATGAATACAACTTTTGATTGGGGCTAGGGAATGCCATGCCAACCCCTTGCCCCCCAAATTTATATAAAACATCATTTAGGGCATCAAAATGACCTCAAAAGTATGAGACCCAAAACTCATAGAAAAATTTCTAAGAAGAAAGAGGACCATTGAGATAGTGGACAAGGTGGGTGTCCACCGATATCTACATGGATCAACCGAGGTCATATAATTTAGATCTTTCCTAGCGTCCTACATAATGGGCCTTTAGTGGTGATTGACATAGGAGGAGTTGACAAGGTCTTCTCCTTGTGCTCCACTATCATACTTAGAGTGTGATCATGTCTGAATCTTCCTAAGTTAACCACTTTCTTCTTCCAGGATGGTGTGATGCCCATCTTTGTTATTGGTAAGTGTCCTCCTATGATGATAAGGGATACTAGTTGGACTGAGTCGATTTCCATCGAAATTGTGTCCTGGTGGGCATCTTATTCTTATTATTCTTTCTAGGCTTTGAAACCTTTTTCTTTAGCTCTAGCCCCTACTTGTTTTTGTCTCTTCCCTTCTTCTTCATGTTTTCTTCTTCCTTCCTTTTGCTTCCTTTTACATTATTCTTCCATCCTCATCCTTTCCTCTTCTTTCTCCTCCAGCTCAAGTTCCTGAGCTATTTTAGCTTCTTCTTGATCCTGTTTTATCTTCTTTTCTTGCACAACTTGAGCTGCTTCTTGCTAAGCAACTTGCTTTTAGGAAAGGGCTTCTCTCTCAGCTTGAGATCTATGTTTTCTAGTTTGAGACCTATTATATCCCATTTTGAAAACGAATTATGAGAACTTTATATCATATTTCTATTTCTCTTCTTCATCCCATTTCAATGATTTGTAGTCCCATTTCTATTTCATGCCTTGCAATTGTTTTTCACTATAGAGTTGGGATCATATTTGTGGAATGTTAGATCCCCAAAGTGAAAGAGGGTTAGGGAATTATATTATGTTGTGGCTTTTTTTATGTCCTTGAATTGAAAGGGACCCAGGTGTCATGACATGTGTGGCCTATTGAAATTGTAACTAGGTTCGATCTTCATAATTATGTTTTTGTAAAGAAGTCAAAAATAATTTATTCAAGACAAAAAGAAAATGTGTTTATCATGTCACATTTGGAAAGTTTTAAAAGAAAGAAAAATATTTTTTTTTATGTGTCTTTTAGTCAAATCCCATATGCCAAGTTGGCCTACCTAAAGAGATGTGCCTCTTCGCATGAATGAACAATTATAAATAGGGCCAATTCGTCTCCATCAAGGACAAATTTGTTAGCATATTTTCTGAGGCATGAATATTGAGTTTTCTCAGGCACAAGGGTGATCTTTCTAAGGCATATATCTGAGACATTTTGAGGCATTAATCTGAGATTTCTATGGCACATATCTGAGACTTTTGAGGCATATATCCGAGACATTCTGAGGTAGTATTAAGGGTAGACAAGAATCATATCTTGGAAATAATTATGGCAACATTATTATGGACCAATTTTTTTCATGGAGGGCTGACTTGGAATTTGAGGGATTATTTGTTGCTATGACTTGGATTTCTCCTGTTGACAAAGATTCTATAAGGAAAGGTTTGCTTGGTTTTTCCCTTGTGGGTTTTTCCCTGGCCACTGGCCTAATCTCTAGTGTCTCTTGTTTCTTGTGCAATATGATATTTACTTTTCTTTATGCTTTGAATGTGTAATTGCTTGATGACATAACTTAATGAAGTAAATGCTATAAGGAAACATATATATCAGTCACAAGTAATTATCATGATAAGAAATTCTAGCTTGCAGACTAATTTCAACATGGTATTAGAGATAGGAATCAAGGAGCAACTTAAGACAAGAAACAAGGTTTGAATTATCCTCTATGATTCAAAGTAAGTGGTTACTATCAGAAGAAGAATTTGAAAAAATTATGCTAAGAGTCCAAATATCTTCAAAATCCATCTTTGTGTTGGGATTCACATTCGAGCTCCCTGACATAAGGTATTTGAATTATCTCTATGGTAAATGGAATCCAAATTAAAGTTATGATATCTCTGTTATACCAAATTGAAGGTATTATATCCTAGATTCCTCATCAAAAGGTCACAACTTGGTGTTGTGGAAAAAGTAGTCCAAGTGTATCTAGATTTTGCAGTAGGTCTGACATCTATGTCTTTTCATCATTGAATACAATCTGAAGACAAGCCAAAATATATTTCAAGGCTCATTTCTAAAAGAGATTTTTTATAGATCAAGGTCCGAGTTTAATCTCAAGGTAATCAAGTAAGTTCAAGCTTATCGTATTAAGTGTGGAACAATGTCAAGTCCAAGAGCTCTGAAGTCAATGCATTAGTCCGAGCCATGAAGAAAAAGATGTGATCCCTATTCTCTAAGATATGACCAAAAGTACGAAAACATCTCAGTATCTATGGAATCTAAGTCTGAAGTTACATGATATTACAAAGGAACCGAGCTTCCTATAAAAGAAAAAGAGTTGATCTTGTTCAAGACATGATCACAATGTAAATTCTAGTCCAAAGTTATGAGCATGATCCCTATCTAGTCCGAAGTATATCTTCGATGTGAAGCCAAATCAAAAGTCCAATTTGATTGGTTTAAAATAATGAAAAGTTTGAATCAAGTCCAAGTCAATGCATTTTTGTGGAAGAATGAAAAGTTCAAGACCATAAATACCTATAGAAACAAGTTTGTGTCAATCATTTCTATGGAAAAGAATCTGAATTTTACTAGTCATTACTACGAAAATAAATGAGAAGTCTGTTCTCTCTAAGTTTGAGGAAAGATTCAAGGATTCTAAGGATAAGTTCAAGGCCTATGATTACTACCTGAAATATGAGGAAAGGTTCAAAGATTACTCTACATACAAAACTGACCCTCCTTCCTGTATCAAAGAAAGATCTCTGTGGAAAATATAAATATGAGTTCAATGATCTAAATTAAATCCAAGATCTGAGAACTAAGGATTAGGCTTGATCTATCTTCATGGCATCGTTCAAATCTTTTGTAAGGATTTTTTTAGATGGGCACCGTGAAAAATTAGACCATGTTCTGCCCTAATCTATAATAAGTCCAAGGAATCATCTATCCTAGATATTGCAAGGAGCTTATCTATATGTCTTTGAAGGAGTTTGACGACATTATGATTTGGCACCATATGCGAAGGTAGAAAAAGGAGAAAATTAATGTTGAAATATTACTCCTCACTTTCTGCAATTTAAAAGGTATGTATAATCTTTTATTTTTATATCTCTTTAGCTAGGCTAGTAGAAAGCTAGAGCATAAATTTATTTCTAATATTTCTTAGAATCAATGACTTTCTAATTCATCAAAAGGAGTCTACTATACGAGAGGTTGTGCCATATCTCTCTTAAGGATAAAATTGCATCAAATATGATAAGTGCTTGGATCCTTCCTTGCACACAAAGACTTAGTTTCTGTGGTATAATCAAAGTTAGACAATCAAAGAGCTCCATCTCTAGTATAGAAGGTATGCAAATGACAATTCTAGGGTTTGTAGCTAACACTTGTAGAACTTGAAAAATATAAAAGTTGGCAAATTTTGGATATTTTGGATAATGAAGTGTATAGGGTTTGTAAACCCTAAGGTGCAAATAAGAAAAAAACTAAGGAATAAATCCTATGGCTAATCGTTTTTGTTAAAATAGGAAACCCTAGCTTTTGCAAGAAGGATATGACATCATGTTGATGCTGAGGATAATGAAGTTGCAAGATAAATACAAGAAGTCAAAGAATAAGAGGGAGTTAACTTTTGTCAAAAGATAAGTATTCTATATATTCTCTCTTTGATTACTGTTATTGTTACTGGATAGTCTCTTGTCTATGTACCTTGCTTAATTATATTTTTTCTTCTATAGCCTCCTAATAAAGGTTGTAGGTCACTGATAAGAGATACCTAGGATTTGATAGTAGATGAAAGAATTGGAAGAACGTAGTAAATCAAGAGGATTCTCTTGAATACAAGAAGAACATGTAGTTTGAAATATGAATTTATTGAGAGGAAAAGATATAAACATGCACTAGATGGAAACATGAAAGAAAGAAGTTTCTCCCAGTAAAATGGATAGGATCATGTTAAGACGATTTCCTCAATTAGAAGAGTTACCCCATATTTTGAAGAAGCCTCATGATTAAAGAATACCTCGTACTTTGGGAAAGAAGGATTCATGAGCCAAAGGAAGAAATATTGACTTCAGAGGGAGCTAGAAGTAGAATTTGACATGAAGGATCTTAAAACTTGGGACTTGAGGATACATCAATTGGGTTGGCAGTATTGATGATGAGTAGAGTTATATTGATGGTTGGGATCTGGTATGGCTTCTTGGAAGAGAATGAAGCGGGATATGGTAGTTTTAAAATTAGTTGTGAAGCAGTTTGGCTTTGTAAAATGTTTGATGGACTATTTGACGACGTGTTGGATTCGACTGTGATACTCTATGAATATTGTTAGAGAACTTGGTTTTTCAAGGAAGATTGAAGTGGTTTATAATTCGAGAGTATGGTGTAGATAGGAGTCGAGAAGCTACAAAATATCTCCACGGATGAATAGGTAGCTGATGTAAGGGAAGTATGAGTGCTTCTGAGAAAAACTTGGGCTTTTGGATTACCCCTCCCAGATTGAGAGGGAGTGAGGATGGACACCTTGTCCTCCACGTGTCATGTACTATGGCCAAGACTAATATCCATAAGTCAAGTACATAAACACATATAAGGATAATGGTAGATTGGATAAGCATCATGGACCAACATTCTTGAGACATATATTGTGACCAAGACTAACAATCATAAGTCAAGTACATTGATTTTGTATAAGATTGATTTGGAGGACCGGCATTTCCTTGTGTCAAGTATTGTGACAGTGGATTAGGAAATGGTCCTATGGAGGATATACTTTGGTGAACCTAGGTGGAGTATATGCCTTGGAGAGGCGGTTTTGTGGTGTCTTATTGAATGCCTCCCAACATTGTGCATTGATCTAATGGAGAGATAAGGCTTACTTGTCAATGCCTCTGTAATTTCACAATGTTGGTCATGATGATGTTTATAACAATGCTTATCAATTTGGATCATTTCTTATAGAATTATTCAACTTGAGAATATCCCAATGAGTCATTGTGAATACCTCCCTAGTTAAGAGGGAGTGCTGAAATTGTAACTAGGTTCAGTCTTCATAATTATGTTTTTATAAAGAAGTCAATTTTTTTTTTATTCAAGACAATAAGAAAATGTTTTTGTCATGTCCCATTTGGACACTTCTAAAAGAAAGTTTTTTTTTTTTTTTTAGCCAAACCCCATATGCCAAGTTGGCCCTCCATATGTCAGGTCAACCTGCCCAAAGAGACATGCCTCTTCAAATGAACAAACAATTATAAATAGAGCCCATTCGTCTTTTCTAAGGCATGAAGAGCGAGTTTTTTGAGGCACAAGAGGGATCTTTTTGAGGCATATGTTTGAGACATTATGAGGCATATATCTAATCTTTTTGAGGCATATATCCAAGCCTTTTGTGGCATATATATGAGAATTCTAAGGCATATATTCGAGACATTCTGAGGAAGTATTAAGGACAAACAAGAAGCATATCTTGGACAAACTTGTGGCAACATTCTTATGGACCAATGTTTTTCATGGAGGGTTGACTTGGCATTTGAGGGATTAGTTGTTACTATGACTTGGATTTCTCCTATTGACAAATATTCTATAAGGAAAGGTTTGTTGGGTTTTTCCCTTGTGGGTTTTTCCCTCACCACTGGCCTAATCTCTGGTGTCTCTTGTTTCTTGTGCACTATGATATCTGCTTTTCTTTATGTTTTGAATGTGTAATTTCTTGATGATAACATAATGAAGTAAATGATCTAAGGAAACATATATATCAGCCACAAGTAATTATCATGAAAAAAAATTCTAGCTTGTAGACAAATTTCAACATGGCCAAGGAGTTTTCTTATCTCATGAGAGTGCTCCACCTATCTTGTTGTATTCCTCATATTCTATTTTCAGCAAGTTTCCCCGATTAATTACAATATTGAATAGTAGGTGAAGAGGCTTGTGAAGTTTTTAACCCCGTACATAATCTACCTGCATACGAATTCTAAAAGCAGAAAATAAACAATAGCGAGAGCATAAAACATAAAATAGATATACACAAAGATTTTCCCTTGGATCCCAAAACCGGGACTACCAGATTGATATTTCATTATATTCCTTTCAATGTTACAATACATATATATATACATGCTGAAGCATCCATAGACCCCAATCCATTAACCCTAGATTAGAACATAACCATAGTTCCCTTGACCAGATCTACAAAATACCATGGACAGAAAACCATCATGCCCAAAACCATGTGCAAAATCCATGCACAAAACCATAGGTAGGTCTGCCCACCTAATATAGGGTCCAAAAAAATTTTCCTGGGCCATTACCCAGACCCTGTGCAAGGGGGCTACCGCCCCCCTCCATAACCCTCGACAGGGGGGAAATCGCCCCCCCTGTGCCCCCTTCCTGTGCTCGACACAACGTATAGGGGGGACTTCCACCGCCCCTGTGACCCCCCCGTGCGTAGGGTAGTCATGGAAAGAATATAACACACACCTAAAATTCTCCCCACTTGTTGTTTTCTTTCCACAGGGGGCCATAAGAGAGCTTAGTCACGGATCCATCCCTACAACGTCCATTGTTTCTCTATACCAAGAGAACTTCTTAGTGCTCACAAACTTTGTCAATGCATTTGCAGTATTCTTCAAAGTGTCCACCTTTACTAACAACACCTTTTTGTCCTCAACCATATCCCTCACAAAGTGATACTGAAAATCAATGTGCTTTGTCTTTAAATGATATGTAGGGTTATTTGCCAAGAAAATTGCACTTTGGCTGTCACAGTCTATCCTTATAGCTTGATGTACTAACCCCATACTTGAACACAATCTCTACAACTAAATTGCTTCCTTTCTTGCATGAGTGGCTACTATGTATTCTGCCTTTGTAGTTGAAAGTTCCACTACATACTGTCTCTTACTCATCCAACTGACTGTACCTCCAAATAGGTTAAACACATACCCACTTGTAGATCTTCTTTGATCCAGATCTCTAGCCTAGTCTGCATCAACAAAGCCATGGATGTCCAAAACTTTGTCCAATCCTGGTCTTCCTTGGTAGCACAAACCATAATCACTAGTGCCACGCAAATACCTGAAAACCCGCTTCACTGATGTCCAATGCTCCTTCCCTGGTTTTGACATAAACCTGCTCAATACTCCCATTACATGTGCAATGTCTGGTATAGTACATACCATTGCATACATTAGGCTACTGACTACACTTGCATATAGAACACGGGACATGTCCTCTTCCACTTCTTGTGTCTTGGGACACTGTTCAACAGATAACTTTACACCTACAGGAATAGGAACCTTCACCGGTTTACTATCCCGCATATTAAACCTTTGTAGTATTGTCTCAACATACTTCCTCTCGTTTAACCAGAGCTTCCCCTTTGCCCGATCTCGTTTAATTTCCATGCCCAAAATATAGTTTGCAGCACCAAGATATTTCATGTCAAATTTGGAGGACAATTGGGTCTTCAAATACTGGATAATTTCTTTGTCATTTCCAACCAGCAACATATCATCCACATACAAGACCAGATAAATAACATGGTCACCAATTAATTTAAAATACACACAGTGACCTGCTTTGCTTATGGTGAAGCCAAGTCTGCGTATAAGTGTATAAATTTTTTTATACCACATCCTTGGTGACTGTTTTAACCCATACAAAGAATTTTTTAACTTGCATACCAGTTATTTCTTACCCTTCCCCGCAAAGCCTTTAGGTTGCTTCATGTAGATCTCTTCTTCCAAATCCTCGTGAAGAAATGTTGTCTTCACATCCATCTGTTCTACCTCAAAATCAAAAGGAGCAGCAACAGATAAAAGTAATCTAATAGAAGCTACCTTGGAACAACAGAAAAAAATATCACCAAAAGCAATTCCCGACACCTAGGAATAACCTTTTGCTACCAACTGAGCTTTTTATTTTTCCACCTTTCCATCTGTATTCATCTTCTTCTTAAACACCCATTTGCTGCCAATGGGTTTTCTTCCAGCCGGAAACTCCACCATATCCCAAGCCTCATTTTTGTGCAAAGATGCCATTTCATCAACCATGGCCTCTTTCTAGAGTTTGTCATCCTCTGAATCTACTGCTTCCCTTACAGTTCTAGGATCATCATCAATAATAGATAAAGCAAAATTTGAACAGAAAGCAGATGGACTATACCTTTCTGGCTACCTTCTTTCTCAAACTCATTTTCTCATAGCTGGAGTTTGTGGCTCTTCATCTTTTGATTCCTCTTCTATTGTAGAGTCTAATTCTTCCTCCTTTAGCTCAAACTTTATCTTCTCAAGTTCCTTTGGTAGGAATTCATGTTTAATAACATCTTTCACCTCTCTGAAAACCACACCTCGGCTGTACACAACCTTCCTTGTTTCTGGGTTCCAAAGCTTATAACCTTTTAAACCATCCTTATACCCAATAAAGATGCACCTTTCAGATTTACTATCCAACTTTGTTCTTTTCTCCTTTGGAACATGGACATATGCATCACATCATAATACCTTAGATGTGAAAGAGAAGGTTTCTTACCAGTCCATACCTCTTGTGGAGTCTTATCCTCCAATGTTGATGAAGGTGATTTGTTGACCAGGTAACATGCAGTCTCCACCACCTCTGCTCAGAATTCCTATCCTAACCGACACCACTGAGCATGCTTCTTATCTTTTCCATCAACGTCTTGTTCATTCTTTCTGCAACTCCATTTCACTAAGGTCTGTATGGAGTAGTCTTTTTTCATGCTATACCACACTTCTTACAGAACTCTTCAAATTCCTTTTTGCAAAAATCTCCACCATTATTTGTCCTCAACACCTTTATCTTCTTCTCTGTCTGGTTTTCCACTAGAGCCTTAAATTCTTTAAACTTGTCAAAGACTTCAGATTTCTTCCTGAGGAAATATATCCATGTATTCATTGAGAATTCATCTATAAATGATACATAGTACACAAAATTACCCAGTGATGGAACCGACACAGGTCCAAACACATCACTGTGCACAAGCTCTAATATCCGTTTCGCCCTCTTAGCACCAAAGGGGAAACTCACCTGATTCTGCTTCCCATATACACAATTTTCACAAAAATCAAAATCTAGAGAGAAATTAGACATACCTTCTACCATACCATTACCATGAAGTATTTGAAGGCCCTTCTCTCCAATATGTCCAAGCCTTTGATGCCATAGCATGGTCTTTTCTCCAGAGACCACAAGATTTTCTGCTCCACTTTCAGGAACCACAGAACTATTGCACCCATCAATAACAGTGCTACCCTGAAGCTTGTACAAAGTTCCAATTCGAACTCCCCACATCAATACCAGTGCTCCCCGAACCATCTTGCAGGTATCTTTCTCGAACACTGTTTTTACACTTGCATCATCTAGCTTGCTTACATAAATAAGATTTTTGGCCAATGTAGGAATATGCAAAACACCCGTAAGTGTTCTAATCCTTCCACCTTGCAACTTTAGCTTGAATTTTCCGCGACCGACGATTCTAGCCTTCCTATCATCCCCTAAGAAGACATCAACACCATCATATTTCTCATACTCGCAGAACCACTCCCTATGGGGAGTGAAGTGAAAGGATGCACCTGATTCAATCAACCATGCCTCATGATATACATGTGTACTTGAAGAAGAATCCAAGTACACACCCCCACCCTCATCTGAGGTGGTTTTAGCCTCTTAAGAAGGAGCATCATCAAATCCCTTTCCTTTCTCAAGAGCTTTAGATTTACAATCCCTTTTGAGGTGCCCTTCCTTTCCACATTTCCAGAACACCTTTCTAGGTTTTCCTGGGGATTTAGATCTCCCTCTAGATTTAGATGTCCCACTCGAGGACTTATTTTTGTTTCTATTCTGGGACTGTCCTCGTACAGACAAGGCATCACCATTCTGGCCCTCCATATTTTTTCATCTCATCTCCACTGATAGCAAGGATGAGACTATTTCATCAAAATGCAAGGAAATTGCATTGCTACCTATTGCAACAACCAGACTATCCCATGAATTTGGTAAAGAACACAACAAATTGATGCACTTATCTTCATCTGAAATTTTAATATCAATAGATAATAACTTGCTTACCACATTATTAAAGGCGTTTAGATGCTCTGTCACTCAGTCTCCATCTTTCATCCTCAGGTTATACAAATTTTTCCGTAGGAACAATTTATTCACCAGAGACTTAGATTGGTACAAATTCCCTCACTTGTCCCAAAAAGCCTTCGCTGAAGCTTCCCCTGATACATTCAGCAATACTGAATCTGAGACACACAATTGTATTGTGCTCTTTTCATTCCGATCCAACTTCGCCCAGTCTTCAGCTGAAATTGTTGTTGGTTTAATACCCAGATCTACCGCGATCCATTGATCTTTATCCACCAACAGATCCTCCATCTTGAGTTTCCACAACTCAAAACTCTGACCATTAAATTTTTCGATCTCTATATTTCCATTGCTCACCATATTCTTTAACCACAAGATCCTGTAGATCTCCCACTGAAAAAGGTCTACCACAAGCCTGAACAAAACCCCTCAACAACAAAGGCATCCCCTTGAAGCCAAAACAACTCTGATACCAAATGAAGGTTTTAGCCCCGTATAGAAATTACCTACATACGAATTCTAGAAAAAGAAAATAAACAATAAAGAGAGCATAAAACATAAAATAGATATATATGTAGATATTTCCCCCTGGATCCCAAAACAGGGACTACCAGATTGATTTTTCATTATATTCCTTTCAATGTTATAATACATATATATACATGCCGAAAGATCCATAAACCCCAATCCATTAACCTTGGATTAGAAAATAACCATAGTTCCCTTTGCCGGATCTACAAAATACCATGGGCAGAAAACCATCATGCCCAAAACCATGTGCAAAATCCATGCACAAAACCATAGGTAGGTCCGCCCACCTAATATAGGGTCCAAAAAAAATTCCTAGGGCACTGCCCTGGACCCCGTGCAAGGGGGCTACCGCTCCCTTGCATACCCCCTGATGGGGGGGCAGTCGCCTCCCTGTTCCGCCCGACGCAACGTAAAAGGGGTCTTCCACCCGCGCACGCGTAGGGTAGTCGTGGAAAGAATATAAAACACACCCAACAACTTGGCCACTCCAAATACTCTTAGATATGTTCCATCCTCATCACTGAAGTAGGTACGTTAAACAAAACTTCAAAAAGTGACATCAAGAAGTCTTGGCATATTTTGGTGTATGACTGGATACAATGACATTCCTACAAGACTTTCTAGTATATGTGATCTAACTCCTCCTGAACTGTCCATTTCCAAACCGTTGTTGGGAATGCATACTTTACACAAATGATATCCAATAGGTAGGAGGACATGAAGAATTGATACTATTGGCCTTCCCTTGGATTTGAGCTTGCTTGATTTTGTTTTTCAAGGAGATAGAGAGGATATTATCCCAATAAAAAATTCTTCCTTCAAGCATACTAGGTAAAACTTGACTTGGTGAAAGAGTCAAAGTTACTTAATCTATAGTGGTGGTTTTGGGCACATGGTTTTGGTTGCCCATAGTTTTGTGTTCATGGATTGCATGTAATGATGCCTTTAAAAGGTTTGGGAAGACTTCATTGCAATTGTATAGGGGAGGTGCATAGTGAAGGCTCACTCTATCATCTTGGTTGGGTTTTGGCCAAAGACACTAATAGAATTTTGTTAGCTACTTTTCTGAGATGTGGGTTTTCCATGATAAAACATTGTGTGCAACATGTTTATGATTTGTGATTTGTTGCTTATTGGTTTTTAATCTTCTCTTAGTAAATTTATTTCTCACCAATAATTTTAACATGGTATTAGAGCCAGATGGACTTGGAATTGCCAAGGAGAGTGGCCTGGTGTTCGGAGCTCATGTTTGCACTTATATATGTAAGGATAGGTGGTGCCCATGGAAATGGCCTAGGGCATTGGTGATTGTGAGAACACATAAGAGGAGTAGGTAGTAGACATAACAATAGGTTTTCTTTTCATAGTCGTAAAATCACTGAAGGGACTTATGCAAAAGACAATATAGGATGATGTCAAGACCATTGGGTATATACATGGGAATTTCAATGTTAATTTCGGTGGTGACCATGTGGGTGGTAGTACTTGTGTTGCTCGAGATGTTGAATAGTGGAAACTGTGGATTCAAGATGTTGCAACTCATGAGAATGAGTTTGAATAGTAACCGCCCACATTTAATGTCGTAAGGGCCACAATTTGGAGCCCAAGCATTAGTTGTCACATGACCAAGTCTTGGAAGGAAGAAGAGGATTAAGAAGATCTATGCGTAGATGCAAAATCACCAAAAAACGAAGGATTGATCATTGTGGTGGAAACAATCAGAAATAGATAGATCATGGTGGAAAATTGTGAGGATTGGAGAGTTGTTCTCTGTATGTATGGAAAAGTGATTCCATTACACACTTATCACAAGCCAGACCATGTTGATGAGATGGCACACATTGAATCCATGATAGGTAGGGTCATTTACTGAAACGACCACTACATCCTGGGAGTTCTTGCCATGCCCCATGGCATAGGAGATGGTTATGTGAAGCCATATGTAATTTCTGAGCTTGAGGTGAATTTCACATTGAGGACAGAGAAAGACAAGTGCATGATTTTGGAAATTGATGACCTATGGGAATGTGATCTCCAACCAGGTGGTATGCGAGGTTTCTAGGAAATTCCTTTTGGTTAATAATATGATTAATATTTGATACCAAATGTAGGTTTTAACCCTGCATAGATAAATATTGCAAAAAAAATTTAATAAAAAAGAAAAAATACAGTGAAAACACACAAATTTACACTAAGATTTTATTTTGGAAACCTAAACGTGGGAAAACCATCAAGTTTTTTTTTCTCATTATATATTGTGTACAATATTACAATATAATATATATATCCCTTGACATACACGAACCCACAATCCAACCATTGTTCCATAATTGAAACTACAAAACCATGGGAAAAACCACCTTGTACCACAAAACCACTTTAAGAAAAACCTTAGTCCAAACACCACCAAAAATAAATGCGTATAAGCCGTGCAAAGAATATAACACATGCCCAACACTGTAGAGTACATTTATGGAACCCATACTTCATAGAAGGTCTTGCATTAGATTGACCATACAATCTACAGGTCCATAACATGGTAGTCTCCAATTGAAAGGGAGTTCTCAATAGATTTATAGGACACTCCTTGTCTAGTTAGCACATGAAGCGTCCTTTAATGGTCCACCATCTCTTTAGTAATTATCTGGGAAGGTGTTGATGGTGCTAGACCCACCAACATGTTAGGGGATCTCCCCGGTAAGAAGTCCCAATTAGACCTCAGACCGTTTGGTGTAGGAGTCCCATTAGTGGGTCATATGGTAATGCCTTGACCACGATTTCACACAAAGGCAAGTAAGATAACTCTATTGGTAGCAAGGGTGTGATAGCTGTAGTAATACAAGGAAGGTGCATGAGAGGTTCTAACACACTGAGGGTGAGGTGAGTGCACCCCTTGGAAACCTGTGATAGCACTCGGCTTAGAAGGCAAGTTAGTGAGCAATCCAAAGTCATAGTTAAACCAACAACACATTTCAGAAATATTCATACGTACTTATAAAGAATAGTCTATACATGCATGTGTAAGAAAGCAAATACATATATCATTTAGATTAAACTAGATAACATATAATACAATACAACATAGGCATGAAACTGCTGGCTCTTGTTATATTAAGAAGTGTAAGTTCCAGTTATACAATACATCCATGTCCAACCACTAGTTCCAATAGTGGAACGTTACAACCACAACTGCCTACTCCTCCAAAGAGATGTACTAGCTCTACGCAGTGGAGAAGCCAAGGCTCATTACAATACTGTCCAAGCTCTCTCCAAGATAGTCTTATTGGAAGCTTGGATGACCAAAAGCCTATACAATGAGTTATGAGGGACTATTTATAGCAAAGGGTGGGGTGACCCTTGACATTCCCCTTTGTGACAGTTCAACTACCCTCATGACTCTTCATTTACTCTATGACTGTTACATCCAACTATCGACACTTGACTTACACTTGAAAAGACATTACATTACAATGCACATGTACCCATGTGAGAGAAATGGCTTGAGAAAGCCTTGCTAGACATCACTATGACTTAGATAACCATGGAAGTCCAACTCCTCAACATCCTCGTGCTGATCAACAGTAACATATTGATGCCAAGATCGGTAGTCCTTGATGGTGTCCGTGTGGTCTGTGGTGCCATCTATAGGGAACTTGACTCTTGCCTCCATAGCATCCAGGTACACTGCTCGGGCTCCTCTATCCAACTCGTCTAAAAGCATGCACATCATTGTCTTCAATGCAGCCAGACCAAGAAGATACTTGTGCATGATGTTTGCACTGATGGGTAAGTCTGGGCTGGTGGCAATGTGCATCGACTCCTCGAAGTACAAGTTAAGCTCTAGTTGGGCCTGTGCCTTTGTCTTCGCCTGTGTGAGAGTCCCAATAGATGGGATCGCATGTGTGCACACCACAACATCCATACTCTTGGATACTCATGCATGGGAATCCTGTATGCTAATGCTGAGCTGTGGGAACTCTTCATAGTTCCTGATCTGACTCCGGATACGTGCCTTCAACTCGACCACATTGGCCCTCATCATCTTAGGAAAGTGAAGCGGGGCTCCCTTGTATTTCATCATCCATTTTTGCATGTCATCAACAATAGCATGCAAGTTCGTTAAGATATGTGCTCTTCTAGCACATCGCTGCTGCCATCCGTTGAGATGGACGACCGCCTTATGCATGGTACCAAACTTGGAGTAAAATGCTTGCATAACTGTATCAAGGAAAAATACTTCATATAGTATTGCCTTCTTCAGTTTAGCTCAGGCGGACGCTGTCACCAACTCTCCTCATTGCTTGGACATCTGTAGTTTCTTCGCCATTCGCTCATTCTCAGCTATTAGAAAGCGAACACTTGAGCTAGTGGCTTCAGCATACACTTTGGTTGCATCAGCCAAGGCTGTTGGATGTTTGCGCACATCAGTCACGATCACTCGTTCCTCAAATTTCACAAGAGATGTATGATCCTACGGATTTGACACTCTGCGAGACTGCACAACTCTATGTTGAGATTTGTCTAATGAGATGTTGTGCATCTCTCCTTCCGACTGATCACCAAGGATCTCAGTGCCTTCTTGGTCACTTGAGACTTGCTCATCATTTGGATGCGGTGAAGCGGGTAAGTCGACCTCTTGGTGGTGAGGCATGAGGTTGGTGTCCTGTTCCAACTCCTGCTGCTCCATGTCTACATCCAACTGTTGAAGTTCTTGTTCTATCTCATGAGAAAAGTCTTGCTCCTGTAATGGTTCACCCTGTCTGCTCGATACTAGATGTTCTAATGAATCCACTACCTGTACGGGCGTTGTTTCATCTTGTTGGCTTGAAGGGGCCAACCCTCTATTCTGTCTTTTAATACCTTCGTGAAAGTATATGATCGACCTTCGTGTAGCCCTAACCTGGGGCTCAGGTACTTTCGTGCTATTATGGCAGCGCACCGTGTAGATTCCTCAATTACCCTAAGTGATTTGCTTATCTTGCTGAATACTTAAAGTTATCACCGCATAATCAGATATTTGTAATTGCGTTTAATTATTCAATGTAACTGTATTCATTCACGCACCATGGAAGCATAATAAAGGAAATTCATACACAAAATATCCAAACCCATCAACAGAACAAATACACAGAAATTGCAGAATAACTCCTTTTATTAATATCTTCCAAGTGTTACAGACTCTGTCCACCTTGCGCACACAACTGCATTGGTTCACGCACTCAGCTGTAGACTTCTAACCTAGGCCTCTGCGCACTCAGCTGCAGAGCCTCTACCTACAACATAACCCAAGACTTATACTTCTTGCTCTAAAGCTATGACTCTCTTACATGTTGTCTCCCAAACTACTTAGAGCTTAGCTCTTTTTATACAATCCCATGGTCCGCAGACCATGGGTAGATCTCTTACAGCCGACTTTACTTTACAAAACTAAGGGCGGACTACCCTTTATGACACATAACACCTTCGCGCTCCATGACCACAAAATGCGGAGTCTTTACAATAATATTACAAAAATTGACTTAAACATG
The DNA here is from genome assembly GCA_031772625.1 of Pinus tabuliformis. Lineage (NCBI taxonomy): Eukaryota > Viridiplantae > Streptophyta > Pinopsida > Pinales > Pinaceae > Pinus > Pinus tabuliformis. Next base: position 24,729,009 of record CM062820.1, read on the forward strand.
GGCTTTTAGCCCCAAAACTGCCCTTGGGGGATCTCGCTCCCAACAAGCCCCCAACACAAACATCGTGACTCACCCTTGAGTCACTCGGTAGGCGCGGAGATCTTTGCACGAAGCTCGTCCAGCTTGACCCTAATGACCACAACTTCAGCTGTGCACTGAGCTGCTTCCTGCTTCGCATCTTCGACTATCTTCTCGGTTACTGCCCCTGCGCTGTCAGCCTGAAGCTGTTGTTGTGTCGCTTGCAGAGTCGCAAGCTTGCCTTCAATATTTCCTGTGACTGCATAAGCTTCCTCCAGCTAGGGATTTAGTCGCACCTTTAGCACTACTTCCTTGTGTAGCGTTGCATCCACTTGTTCCTTCAGTTGCTTGGCTTCCTACAGCTTGGCTAACCTCTGTGTCAGCGTGACGGTTCGCGTTGTGCCCTTAACTTCATCATAGCGCTGTTGGAGTTCACGCGCTTCCGTCTCTAGCCTCTGGATGTTTGGGTCCTCCTACAAGCCAGTCAGGACCTCAAATGATTGTTCGAACAACTGTGTGCAGTCTGCTACTGCACTCTCCACTATCACAACTGCTTCTGTGACAGCGACCGCCCGCTGTTCCTTTACCTCTGGTGGTGTTGAAGGCTGAGCCCTCAATTGGAGCTCTGTAATCTGCAAGTTCAGCTCCAACTGAACTCGCGCCATCTCTGTCCGAGTGTCGCGCACCCCTGTGGCCAATTTACGGATGCGGACCTCGACTGGCTCCTCCTCTGGAATGGCCAATTCTGGGACCATTCTGCAAGCCTCCTCCACGACCTGTATGATCTTCTTGCTCTAGCTAGTCACCTCGGTCTTAGCAAAAATGGCAACATTCCTCTGTAAGGCCATCTGATCATTGTTTATTTTCTGTTCACTGATCACCTGGAGGGCGCGGTGCTCACAGGCCCTCAGCTCTACAATGACTCCATCCTACAAGAGGTGGAGTGCTTCGCGCGGGAGCGCTGCCAGGTTCAATCCCACTCCCTTCAAGGCACTGATAGTGGGCCTGTCAACCTCATTTTATGTTGTCAGTGCTCCATTCGGCAGCACTAGTGCACTGGAAGCCTTCATGTGCAACATATCGGTAGCCTCTGATGTGCCGATAGCCAAGCTGGTAGACACCGTACCAACTTGCGACGCGTGGGTCTGCAACTCTTGTAGTCCTGTCTAGATGGCCCCTAGGATGATTTGCTGCTACTTTTCAAATTGCTGCAGGGCCTCCGCAGTGACATCTTGGACTGTGTCACCGATGTCATATAAGTCACCCTCTGTTAGTGTGATAGGGTCCAGCGAGGTCTTGGTTGCCTTGGATTTCTTTCTGGACCCTCCCTTCTCCAGCTCTCTTGGGTTTAATGCAGCCAGACGTCTCTTGAGGGTCTGCATCGTGCTGCTCTGTGTCCTCCTCTTTAGTTTCAGGTGAAGGCGACCGCGCACCTTTGTCAGAGCCTCGCTCTGCACCACCTGTCTATTTTCCTGCCTGTTCTGTCTTGGCTTTCTCAATGACCTCCTTTTTCCTCTTTTCGACCAGCTACACCATCTTCAGCTTGGCCTCTTCCTTCTTCTTTTGTGTGGCGGACTTGCTTCCACCCACCACCAAGTCCATCGAGGTGTGCCACTCCGCCGGCCATTTATCCAACACTGCATCAATGGCATCATTTGTGGCTAGGTACAACAAATCGTACCACTTCTGCGCAGGGTCCTTCCACGCCCTGATCAAAATCCGATGGAAATCAGCCTTAAACTCAGCATAGCTCTGCAGGTTAGCATATACCATGGGTGACAATCATGGCTTACGATTGATAGCCATCCTGGTATTCATTTCCATCAAGATCCAGAAGATCTTGCTATCTCGAATGCGATCCGCGTCCTTGGTCACCCACAACAAAGCGTACTTCGCTACTTCAGGAAGGTCTGGCACGACTGAGGGGAATTGGCTCTCCTCTGGTAGCTCCCACGCTACGAGCACAATCGACAACAAGAGCCACACGTAGTGGAACGTCTTGCTTTGCTCTTGTGCTTAGCAGTAGTTCACCAGGAACTCTCCGTGAAGGTAGTCTAACCAGTTAAACTGGACTCCTTCCACACATTGCTATGCAAGCGCAACGACAAGCGTCGGTACCTCATCAGCGCAACACTTCTGCATCACCTTCCATGCAAGGATCTGTGTTGCCACCTTCACAGCGGGGTCGCAGATGCTGGAGATAGTGTACCCACATGGCTTCTTCATCAGCTTGAACTTTTCTTTCATTGATTCTGCGAGCGCCAGCTCTCCACCCTTGCCGCCAAAGATCATATCTGGATTCTTGACTGTATACGGAAGGCGCATTATCCGGTGAATCAACATATCGGTGATGGGTATTGGCTCCTCCAGCCACAGACACCCATCATGCACCAAGCATAGCAGCTGCTTGATGACTAAAACTGTCACGGGGGTGTGGTTATAGTGCGACACCCAGAGCAAGTTGAGTAATCCCGCCTTCTCTACTCCTCTAAGCCACTTCCGCAGCTCCAGTGCATCCATCCCCGTATTTGTGTCTATGATGCGGCACATCAACTGTTCGATCGCCAGGTGTGGAAGCTTCTCATGGTCTGCCAAGTCCTAGTCTTTGAGCTTCAAAATTGGCACCCGTGCCAAACGCGGACCGTCGAAAGTAATTTCATCTGGTAGCAAAGGGGTTTGCAGGGGAGTCTTACTTTCGTCAATGTCCTTTGGGACCTTGGAATTAGGCTTGCGTGGAGGGACATACTCTGGCAACTGTGTAATAGGTTCTGCACCATCGGCTTCAACCTCCTCTATTTCCACTCCCACATCCTCATCGTCCATGGGGATGTCTTCAATATCCTTCACTTCTGCTTCTAGGTTTATAGCCTTGCCTTTATCTTGGGTAGTGGGCTTTGGTGGGTTTAATCTTGGCGATGCGCGCACCGGTATGGCTGGCTGCTCGCCCTTCTTGTCTTTCATAATCTCCTTAGTTGGGGTTGGCTTTGGTCTCGGCGTTCTTGGAGATTTAGGGACCTCCGCCAGTACTTTGGCCACTTCTGGGGTAGCTACTCCGGCCCCCATATCAATCTCTTACACATTCTCCTTGGCAGACACTCCTTCGATGTCCATAGCTCCTGCGCATGTCGACATGATGCTATTCACTAGTGCTTGTGTCTCCTTTGACAATTGTTCAAACACCGGAGTCACTACTAGATCTTGAAAGAATTCACAATTCATGTGCACCTGAGAGCACAACAACTCAATTCTCAAAATGCCAAGTGTTTTTCGTTGGATAGCCACTTGTAATTTATAGGGAATTTTGAATTCAAATCCGACCATTCCCCCCAAAATCGGTTCATTAATGTTGGATTGGTGGCAAATTTTCAAGGATCTAAGCCATAAATTTCGTCTTAAATTCCGGCCACCCGCTCCATTTGGCCTCACTTCTGCCATCTTTTCATGAACAGTGACTTTAACAGTCACTTTCCAGCTGACCTACGTGATTTCTCCCTAGGTAGCGCAGCTCCCTCCGCATTGTTGCGGACCCAGTGGCACATCCTTGCTTCGCGCCATCATCCAATCGCGCAGCTCTCCAACCCGAGCAGTGTAGTTTATAGTCCCGCGCCTCCTTTCAGCTGCCTAGAGCGCTAAGACTGTGCTACTTTCATTTAGTCACATGGCCGGACCGCCGGTGTATGGCTTCAAGCGACTGCCATTCACCTTTCCTGGGAAGGGTTCTCCATTTAACTTGACCAGCTGTACCACTCCTCCGTCGGTAATCTCCTTAATAACATAAGGCCCTAACCAGTGCATCTTGAATTTCCTTGGAAATTTATCAAACTTACTATCATATAACAAAACCAGGTCATTTACCTTAAATGTGTGCAGCTTGATGTGTCGATCATGCCATGCCTTTTTGCGCTGCTTTTGGACATGCTGGTGAAATCTAGCTAGATACCTTTCTTCTTCGAGCTCATCCAGCTGCGCAAGCCTCTCTTCCAGGGCTTCATGATCCATCATACCTATGAGCGCTGCTATGTGCAGACTAGGCACGATGTATTCCATAGGCATTACGACTTCCACACCATAGACAAGCCTAAAAGGGGTTTGTCCCGTCAATTTCTTGCATGTCGTTCGATAAGCCCACAATACTGCAGGTATGCGTAGGTCCCAATCACTTCGCTGAGCATTGCAAACCTTGGTCAGTGCGTTTTCAAGCACTTTTTTGAACGCCTCCACTATCCCGTTAGCCTATGGGTGATAAGGTGTGCTCTTCTGGTGATATACTTGAAATTCCTCCGTTAGTGCGCTGATCGTCTCATTCAAGAAGTGCGTACCACGATCACTCATCAAGATCCTTAGACATCCAAATCACGTCAGTACATGCTCAAATAGGAACTTCGCGGCTGTCACGCCCGTGCAATCCTTCACTAGCTGCGCTTCTGCCCAACGAGTCAAATACTCCATCGCAATGATAATGTACCTTGCTCGAGTCTTCCCTTGCGGCTGAATGGGTCCTATAAAATCTATCACCCACTTCTCCAAGGGTTGTAACATCATTTGTGGATTCAAAGGCATTTCATCCCTCCACGATGGTGTACCCGTTCTTTGACATACATCACACGCCTTGCAATATGCTTTTGAATCCTTATGAAGGGTTGGCCACCATAACCCTGCGCGTATAATCTTCTGCGCGATTTGTCTCCCTGCATAATGTCCTCTTGCGACACCCCCATGAGCATCCGTGAGGATGCTGCTTCTCTCGAACTCAAGTACATATCGTTGCAATATCTCATCAGTACCCATTTTGTACAGATGCCCAATAATGATAGAAAAATCTGCCGCGCGCACCACTAATTCCTTCTTTTGCTGGACAATGTATCCTTCCGGTGTAGTTCCTGTTGTTAGGAAGTGTATTATATCCTCGAAGTGACCATCTGCAACATGCATTGCAAATAGCTGTGCGTCAGGCAATCCTTCTTCCAAGTTAGTAGGTTCCTCCCCCGTTTCGATGCGCGATAGATGGTCTGGTCCCGCGTTCAATCGTCCAGGCTTCACAACAACTTCAAAATCATACTCCTGGAATAATAAGAGCCATCTGCAGATTCACCCCCCCAACACAGGCTTATTGACCAGGTACTTCAGCGCGGAGTGATCCGTATACATCTTAAAATGGCCTCCTAGCAAGTAGTTCCTATACTTCTGGAGCACATACACCATAGCTAGCCCCTTATGCTCAGTGGTAGAATAGTTCTTCTCTGCTTTGGATAATTTGCGGCTTGCGAACGCGATAGGATGGTCCAAGCCTTCTCCGCCAGCCTGTGTTAGTACTGCCCCCAGTGCTATACATGACGCGTCAACATGTACATGAAACTCTTTCTTCCAGTCCGGGAAGACTAGAATCAGTGCGGTAACCATCTTTTCTTTCAATATATCTAAGCTCTTCATACAGTCATCGTTCCAGCAGAACGTGACATCCTTCTTTACCAATTTTTCTATAGGCACGATGATCTGGGCATAGCTTTTGATAAACTTTCTATAATATCCCGTATGTCCCAGAGTAGCGCATAGCTGTTTCACACTCCTTGGCGCTTCCAAGTTGTTGGCTTATATGGGCCTGACCTAGGTTCGGAAGAGTTATTTAGCCAAACAAATCCCGTAGCTACTGGCCCTTTCGGTAACAGCCCGCAGAGCGTGGACTGAGGTCTCACCCGAGGTAGCAGGGGAGGGTGTTGGAACTAGGTTTCTGCACCCTTGGGATGTCTTGATGTGGTCTAGAAGGTTCACACACTGTTCTGTGGCTTCGCGCCACTCTGCTCCGCGTAGATCTGGACCTAGGAAACTCCTTAATACTTATTAATGCGTTGTTATAGATTAGATCTACTTTTTATGGTCTTTAAGCAAACATTTAACAGAAATAACCAGTTCGCGCACCCAGAAAAGATACAGATTTGCATAAACTCATAACATAAGCATACACGCATAGATAAAATAGTTATATTAACCATAAATAAGCCAGATCTGTAATAATTCAGATTTAACACAGAATTTCAGAATCACTTATCTTTATTCAATTCCTTCACTAATACATCCAGATCCACCCCGCGCACTCAATTGCAGGGGTCCACACACATAGTTGTAGACTCTACTAGTCCTCTGCACACCCAGCTGCAAAGCCTATATATACTAACCAATACCCTTGACTCAGACTTATAGACGCTTTAAGACTTTTCTCCTCAAAAACCCATTACATCTCAGATCCAAAAGTACATCCCAACAACTACCTTCTACCCATAGAGCCTCGCTCTATTTATACATTCCTATGGTCCGCGGACCATGGGAAAGCCGACTTACTTCCTATTATTCTATATTATTTCTTGGGTAGACAACCCTTTGACTCGACTTATTTACAATTTGTGCTCTGCGCACTTCGCAGAGTCTTTACCATACCTTTCCCAAAATTGCGGGCTTTGAGCCCCAAAACTATTACGCGGGCCCTCTGCTACCCAACAGTCCCCCAACACAATCATCGTGACTCGTCCCGAGTCACTCGGCTGGTGTGACAATCTTCACGCGGAGGTCAGACAACAATTTTTGTGCTTTGCTGGTACTTGCAGCAAACTCATCCGCAATCTGCTGTACTCATTCAACGCGTGCTGCCGACACATCAGTCTCTGCCGTAGCTTCTGTGCCAGGTGCATATTCTACCTGCATGTGTGCCACCTTGCACTCAATGGTGGTGGAAACCATGAATGCCTCATCAATCCATGGCTGGAGACGTTCTTTAATCACTGCTTCTTTCTGGCGGGCAACATCAGCTTGGATTTTCAGAGCCTGGGCCTCCTTCATCTTAGCCAAGCGTTGCATAACCACAACCATCTGCGTGGTCCCTCTAATATTATCATAGGCTTGCTAGAGCTCTCTTGCCTCGGTTTCCAGTCACTGTAGGGTAGGATCTTCGAGGAGTGAAGTGAGAGTAATACGTGACTGAGCAACAAGTCAGTGCATTCCTTCATGGAATGTGTGATCTTTTCCCAGCTGAAGCTAATGATGCTTTTGCGCTGCTTGATGACCTCTTGTGGCATCGAAGGCTGTGTCTACAGCTTTAGCTTTGCAATCTGCAAACTGAGCTCTAATTGAATCTTTGTGGCCTCCTCCTTGGCTTCATGGAACCCACTAGCCAGCTTGTGGATTCGTATGCCAACAGGTAAATCGGCCGCAATCTCCAGCTCAAGGGCACGCAAACATGCTTCCCCTACCAGTTTCTCCACTTGTTGACTTTGTGCGATGGCTTCATCCCATTGGAGGCTCAACTGTTCTATATTAATTCTTTATTCGTTGAGTACCTGTTCCGCATTCCTCTCCCTAGCACGGAGTTCTATCGTGACATTGTCCTGGAGCTAGTACAAGCTTTCGCGTGGGAGGGCAGCCAAATTGAGTCCCAGCCCCGTAAGCCATCCTACCACAGCTCTGTCCTCCTCATTTTCTGTTATCAATGCTCCTGCTAGAATCGCGATAGTATGAGCCAGTTGGGCCTTCAGCAGCTGCTCAGTGGCTGACATACCTGTAACCCCATGAGTAGCGGTGGTTCCTGTCTGCGCTACCCGTGTCCCAAGTTCTTGTAGCTACATGCTTAGCTCCCCCAACACAATCTGTTGCTCTAACATGACGTCGTCGATTGAATCCTCAGTGGCTTCACAAACGGTGTCCCCTATGTCACCTAGGTCGCCCTCAGTCAAGGTGGTCAGTTCTTCGTCCCATTTAGATGCCTTGGCCTTCTTCTGTGGCTTCGTTCGTTCTGTCGGTGCCGGTCGCTTTAAGGGCGCACCCGTGGTGGTTGATGGTGTTCCTTCCATCCCTCTCTCTGTGGCCATCTCTGTGGGCACCTTCTGATGGCTTTCGTCTATTGCAGCTGCTCCAACTGGTGGTTTGGCTGTCGAAGTTTGTGCTTCCCGGGTCGCTCGAACTTCCACAATGTGTTGTTCGTTGCACTTCTGCTGGGCGGCGTGCTTCACTTCAGCCTTCTGTTTCCTGATGGTGGCCTCATCGCGCCCCACCGCATCAGGTCTGCACCATTTCGATGGCCAAGTATCCAATACTGCATCGATAGCTTCATCAATGGCAAGGAAAGGAAGTGTAGTCCATGTTTGGTCGGGGTCCTTGCACGCCCGGATGTAGACAAAGTGCATGTCTGCTTTAAACTCAGCTATATGCTTCACACTGTCATAGATTTCGGTGGACAACCGGGGTTGCTGGGTGACCCAGTGTTGAACATTTGCCTCCATCAATATCCAAAAAATATTGATGCCCAGGATTCTTTCAGCATCCCTGGTTGCCCAGAGCGACGCAAATTTGGCGGCTTTTGGCCAATCCTGGTCCAAAGAGGGAAACTGACTGTCTTCAGGTAGGTCAGTGGTAACCAGTACAATGGACAACAGTAGCCACGCATAGTGGAAGGTCTTTCCCTCCTCTTGGACCTCCCTACAGTTGGTCAAGAATTCTTCACAAAGGAACTGCGCCCAATTGAACCGTTCTCCAGCTGCACATTCCTCAGCTAGCACAATGACGATGGAACCTCAGTGCCGTGGCATTTCCGCATCACTTTCCTGGCCAGCAACTGGGTAGCAACATGGACTGCTCTGTCTGAGATACTATCAATAATGTACCCTCGCTGCCCTTTCTCCAACTTATATTTCTTTTTCAGGGTTTCGGTCATCGTCACATCGCCGCTCTTATCAACAATTTCCCAGGGGTCTCTTCCTTCGCAGGGAAGCAGTGAGATCCTATGTATGAGTTCGGTCATGATTTGGATGGGTTTGCCAAGCCATAAGTATCTGTCATGCACCAGACACAACAACTGTCTGATGACCAAGATTGTAATAGGGGGCTGGAGAAAGTGGGGAATGGACAGGAGACAGAGCAACCCGGCATTCTCCACCTTTCGCAGCCATTCCTTTGGTTGAAGTGTCGTAACCGTCCCTTCCGTGCTCTGCTCCATCAATTCGCTAGTCGCCAAATGGGGAAATTTTGCTGTATCTGCAAGGTCCTAGTCTTCAAATTTCATCGTCGCAATACGGCCAGTCACCGTGCTTTCAACCGGAACCCCTTTCGGAAGAGATGGGGTGGTGATTATGTTGTCAACGTCATCCAGATTGGTAGGGACCTTAGCCTTCCCTTTGCTTGGAGGAACATACTTGGGACGGTGCACTGGCTAGACAGTTTCCTCGTTAGGGTTTATTTCTTCGACATATGTCGGGGATCCCTCGTCCTCCTCATCGCTTTCAATGGTAACAATTTTTCCCTTTTCTTCCATTGTGAGCTTGCTAAAGCGCAGATTTCGCGGCGACCGCCTCACTGGTCCTGGTATCTGGGGGTCCTTTTTGGTCCGTGGCGTCCTAGGTGATTTAGGGAGTTCGGCTGCTTGCGGTGTGGGATTCTGTGGACTCTCTGTGGTAGGGTTTATTGACCTGAGGAATGACTCTCGGTATTCCTTTGGCAGTGCCTAAAACCACGGGCTTTCCTTTAATACTTTGTCATTCATCTTGCTCCTTTCGTCCGGAACCTAGGGTGTCCAATTCTTCACAAGATCAAACTTTGTGGTATACCCCTTTGCTTGCTTGATATATATGATTTCAAATTCAAAATCAGCCGTTCGCCCCCCTCGTGGCTCATTAATGCGAATTTGGCAGTTATCCTTATGCCTTAATTGCTCGCCGCCCGCTCCTCCATGTCTTAAATGGTACATCTTGTCATGAACAGTACCTGCAACGGTCACCTTCCATTCCCTCCCCACGACAATGCAGCCCTTGGTGCGTGGGTACGTCCTATGCAGTTGACTGTCCTTGCGCAGCTTTTTTGTAGCCTATTTTATAGTCCCACGCCCTCTTCCAACTGTGTGGAGTGCTAGGATTGGGCCTTCTATAGATAGTCAGGTGGTCGCACCCATCGTGCGAGCCTTCTGCTTCCCTACTAGCTCGAGCTGCGAGCACCATTCGCATTCCTTTGAGTCTGATGGTGTATCACGGTCTGTGTTTCTGTGTGCCCTAGGGTGCAGGCGCAACCATGCTAGCAGGGTCGCGGGTTGTCCTAATAGTGTAGGAGAGCCGGCCAGGTCCGGTGCCTTCAATAGCTCTTGCGTGTGGTCCATGTGGGTGAGTTCTAATTTGATTTTATCAATTTCTTCATCTAGCTTCACACTTTTCTTTTGTAGTCTGGCCCCCGTTTCTGCTAACGTGTGAAGTTTCATTTTGGCGCATTGAATGTCTTCCCATAACTGTTGAATTTTGTCATGCAGGTCTTCGGGTGTAGGTTAGACCGTGGGGGAAATGGCCCGTCCAGCCATGGATAGAGTTCCCTTGGCATACCTGACTCTGGGTATGGTCATATTGGCCTAATTGACCCTTGCTACGCGCAGATTCAGTTGGTGTGATGGTCGCGCAACATATGGCCATGCCCTTTGTTGTAAATGGATGACTGCCCTGTTCCAGTGCACACGTCCTCCAATCTATACATGGAACCGTCTTCTTCTTCTCAGCTTCCCCTGCACGCGCGACGCTTCATCCAACACACCATGCTGCTTCTGGGTGATGATTAAGGTGCCATGGTTGACGCACTACCCCTCACTGGTTGCGCCGTTGTTTGCTGACCATGGCCTTACTTCAGTGGTTACGCACTGCAACGATCTAATCATCATATTACAGTTGAGTGTGGTGACTTCCTGCAATCTATTCTGCCATCTTTCCATCTCCTCATCTGTATCTGATGTGCACGAACTATCGCACTCCCATGAGAGTCTTCCGTCCGCTGAGGGATTCACCCGATCCTGATCTTGTGCTGTTATCTGGTATATGCAGTCTAGTTCATCGTCATTGTCCTCATCGCGCACCGGCTCAGTGTAGCACTCTCCTTCAGCTGGGTCCAGTGAAACAATTACCCGTAGTGACTTTTTTTCAAACGTCATTTTCCGTCTTTTCAAGTTGATGACCCCATTCATGTTCGTGGCCCAATCAATTCCTAGCAACGCAGGGTAGGGATTAGTGTCATCCACAATTTCTATTACCTCAAAGTCGGTCTGCGTACTTACGCCTTCAATGTCCACTATCACCCCTTGCAGTCGGCCCATCGGTAGGATCTTTTGCTGGTTGGCCATCCTTAGTTGAATAGGAGACCACTGCAGTGCGGGCCTACCCATGCGTTCCCACATTTTCTTAGGTAGCACATTCGCATCTGACCCTAAATCCAGAATGACCTAGTCCATCTCGTACTCACTGATTTGCGCTGTCATACACATCTCCCGTCTAGTATGCAGAGCATGTCTTCCCAGTTTCCAGACTACGCGTGGCTTGCCCGACCCTGCGCACTTAGTGATCAGCTCTTGTAGTCCCTTAACGACTGTACTGTCGCACAACAGCTTCATACATGTCTCTAAAAAGGTAGTAAGCATAGAGGGATCCATCCCCGGCTCAATTGGGTCCCTCCTACCTGGAGTAGAGACTTCTGTGAAGCTCTTCAGAGCTTCCTTCGGCGTCTTCGTCCCTTGTTCCACTTCAAATTTGGGTTTCCTTGCAGGGGTATCGTGACCCTTCGCCTCTTTGGTAAACTCGTTCCGCGCATCTCCTCCCGTGGGTGCGTCGCTCCTCAATACCATATTTATGCTGGGGTCTTCTTCGCGTGGTTCTGACCTCATCATTTGGACATTTTGGGTTGGAGTGGGTTGTAATACTCCCTTTTCACGCATCTGGGCAATTAACGTCGGGCAATCTACCATTTCATGGTCGAACTGCTCACAGTATGGGCAAGATATCCTCGTTGGGTTAGTACAGTCGCGAGCGTAGTGTCCTGGCCCTCCGCAGTTATAACAGATCAGCTGTCTGCGCCCTCGCCCAGGCCCCATTCCTCTTCCTCGGCCGCGTCCTTGAAATCCCCCGCGTGGCCCTACCCTCGCGCTTTAGTTTGCACTCGATAAGCTGGGGTCCTTTCCATCATTAAGTCGTAGCTCCGACATGTTCGCTCATCGTGACCCACTGATCTACAAAAGTTGCAATACAACTATTGCAGGGTCTGGGTATACTTCTGCAATAGGTGGCAGTTGTCCGTTGCATGCTTTCCACCTACTTGACAAATCGCGCACTAGAGCGCGGGTGCCACACTTGGCCCTGCTTGTAGCTCTAGTTTTAGTGGCATCGCCCCCCCCCCCGCCAGATAGTTCACAAAGACGGGGCAATGGTCTTTGTCGTGTGCTTGAATTTTGCATTTAATGCATCCTACCTCTGTACGCGCCTCCGATCGGGTCGCCCTTTCTTGCTTCAAGCTTTGCATCTCTAAGCTCAGGTTTTGTAGTTGCGTGTGGATCTGCTGAACTCCCAACCCTGGATCCTATATTGGGGTTTCGTGCAATCTCATCATAGTTTCTAATGCTTCGGCTTGGGTTGAGATCTTTTGCTGTGATAGTGCCATCCTTAGATGTGGTGTCAAGGATGCCACAAACCACGCACTGTGTTGTGCATCTGTCAATGTCATGTTAGCCTCGCAGATTGTGCTCTTTAATCTCTGATCTAGATCCCACGGGGTTTCACCCAGTAGCATCGCTATCTCTTTGAACCCAATGACCAACTGTGTCTCTGATTTTGGTCGACCAAATTCTTTATCCAAGGCGTCCTGAATCACTGTTATTCTCGCATTCGGATGATCGCTTGAGTACTTTATATACCACATCAACACGCGGTCCTGCAGTGCGCTAACTAGGGTAGCCTTTTTTATGTTATCATCCGTTATGCCTTGGGCTTCCCATACAGCCTTTACCACAAACCAGAACTGACCTGGTTCCTCATTTCCTGCACCCTTAAATACCGGCAACTTGACTGCGCTCGCCATCCCAACCTTCGGTGGTGGCAGAGGTGGAGGTGGAGTGGGTGAAGATGGATTTGACGTCGGAGAAGTAGGTGATGGCGTAGACGGAGGTGGTATCAGTGGAAAGCGCTGCTTAATCAACCAGACCGCGCTTCTTGGGGAGAACCTCACGAGCTCCTCCTCACTCTCCCACGAAATAGAAATTAGCGGACTATTCTCTAATCCTTCGGTTCCTCAGTAGCCTCTTCCACTCCGCGTTACACCAGACATCAATAAATGCGCATAATCTGTTTTTCACACAACAACATCTTAATCCAAGTGTTCAACGATTTAATATACTTACCCCGCAGTCCTTGGAGAAAGCGCCTTTCTGCTTCACTATAACTCACGGTTGTGTCTATCACGAACTTGGTAATAAACCCTCCTATTACCCGATCCAACCAGTGATCTACTGCGCATGCGATTTTGTCTTCAGATGCTTCTAGCCTGCGCACCAATTCTAGAGTCCACACAATAGGTTGATCTAGTCTGCACCTTCCCACACTGTCGGCTAACCTCGCGATCCACTCGTACAACTCTATCAGGAATGTTACAAAGAAGATTTCATGGATATCTATGTATATGTAACGATCCAACCACCCTTCCTCCGATATCCGTAGGTTTCTGTTTTCCTGAACCACGAACTCGTGAAGCTTCTAATCCAACCAATCTTCAAGCTCTTTCTTTGTAGGGTTCTAGTGTTCCGACATCAGACATCCCTTAGGTAGATCCCGGTCCCGGCAACGGAACCATTTGTTGGCTTATATGGGCCTGACCTAGGTTCGGAAGAGTTATTTAGCCAAACAAATCCCGCAGCTACTGGCCCTTTTGGCAACAGCCCACAAAGCGCGGACTGAGGTCTCACCCGAGGTAGCAGGGGAGGGTGCTGGAACCAGGTTTCCACACCCTTGGGATGTCTTGATGTGGTCTGGAAGGTTCGCACACTGTTCTGTGGCTTCGTGCCACTCTGCTCTGCGTAGATCCGGACCCAGGAAACTCCTTAATACTTATTAATGCGTTGTTATAGATTAGATCTACTTTTTATGGTCTTTAAGCAAACATTTAACAGAAATAACCAGTTCGCGCACCCAGAAAAGATACAGATTTTCATAAACTCATAACCTAATCATATGCGTATAGATCAAACAGTTATATTAGCCATAAATAATCCAGATCCGTAATAATTCAGATTTAACACAGAATTTCAGAATCAACTTATCTTTATTCAATTCCTTCACTAATACATCCAGATCCACCCTGCACACTCAGCTGCAGGGGTCCGCGCACACAGCTGCGGACTCTACTAGGCCTCTGTGCACCCAGCTGAAAAGCCTCTATCTACCAACCAATACACTTGACTCGGACTTACAGACGCTTTAAGACTTTGCTCCTCAAAAACCCATTACATCTCAGATCCAAAAGTACATCCCAACAGCTACCTTCTACCCATAGAGCCTCGCTCTATTTATACATTCCTATGGTCCGTGGACCATGGGAAAGCTGACTTACTTCCTATTATTCTATATTATTTCTTGGGCGGACAACCCTTTGACTCGACTTATTTACAATTCGCGCTCCGCGCACTTCACGGAGTCTTTACCATACCTTTCCCAAAATTGCGAGCTTTGAGCCCCAAAACTGTTACGTGGGCCCTCTGCTACCCAACACAAGTTCAATATCACTGTGATCTTCGTGGGGTCTACCATCACTCCTTGTCTGCAAACCACATGCCCCAATAGGTTCCCAAAAGGAATGAAAAACAGACACTTCTTGAGAATGAGCGCGATCTGGTATCTTCGATAGGTATCTAGCATCAGGCGCAAGCTTGCTACATGGCGGTTAACCAGCGCAAATAAAGTCCAGTCATCAAAATATACCTCCAGGAACTTATGAATAAATTCCTTGAATGTCATAACCATCACAGGCAAAAAGATTGCAGGCACATTATTCAATCCAAACGGCATTACAGTATATTGAAAACAACCCCACTCAATTGCAAAGGTGGTCTTGCTCCTATCCTCCGGTGCAATTTTGATTTGGTGGTACCTAGAGAACCCATCAGTGAAGGAATATGCTTCCTGGCCGCCTACAATTTCCAACACTTCATCTGTGAATGGTGTCGGGAAAGGATCATGCACACATATCCTTATCCCATTGTCCCACGTAGGGTAGTGGAGGTCCCGCGTAACAGTTTTGGGGCTTAGAGCCTATAAATTAGGATAAAAATATTGTAAAAACTCTGAAATATGCGGAGCACGAAATGTAATAGATCGAGTCAAAGGGTTGTCTGCCCAAGAAATAATATAGAATAATAGGAAGTAAGTCAGCTTGCCCATGGTCCGCGGACCATGGGAATGTATAAATAGAGTGAGGCTCTATGGGTAGAAAGTAGTTTTTTGGTATGTACTTTTGGATCTGAAATGTAATGGGTTTTTGAGGAGCGAAGTCTTGAAGCGTCTATAAGTCTGAGTCAAGGGTGTTGGTAGGTAGATAGAGGCTCTGCAGCTGTGTGCGCAGAGGCCTAGTAGAGTCCACAACTGTGTGCGCGGACCCCTGCAGCTGAGTGCGCAAGGCGGATCTGGATGTATTGGTGAAGGAATTGAATAAAGATAAGTTGATTTTGAATTTCTGTGTTAAATCTGAATTATTGTGGATTTGGCTAATGTATGGTTGATATAACTGTTTGATCTATGCGTGTATGCTTATGTTATGAGTTTATGAAAATCTGTATCTTTTCTGGGTGCGCGAACTAGTTATTTCTGTTAAATGTTTGCTTAAAGACCATAAAAAGTAGATCTAATCTATAACCATGCATTAATAAGTATTAAGGATTTTCTGGGTCCGGATCTACACGAAGTAGAGTGGCACGAAGCCACAAAACGGTGTGTGAACCTTCCAGACCACATCAAGACATCCCAAGGGTGCAGAAACCTGGTTCCAGCACCCTCCCCTGCTACCTCGGGTGAGACCTCAGTTCGCGCTCCGCGGGCTGTTACCGAAAGGGCCGGTAGCTGTGGGATTTGTTTGGCTAAATAACTCTTCCGAACCTGGGTCAGGCCCATATAAGCCAACAAATGGTTCCGTTGCCGGGACCAAGATCTGCCTAAGGGGTGTCTGATGTCAGAACACTAGAATCCTACAAGGAAAGAGCTTGAAGATTGATTGGATCAGGAGCAGTACGAGTTTATAGAACACCGACGCGCAAGCCAAAGGTTAAGAATGACGAGCGTGATCCAGCTACTGGTATTCAAAGGAGCAGGAAGCGAAGATCCAGAACAATTTTGGTTTGTGGTAGCGGCGGTATGGGAAGTGCATGGAGTTATGGATGATAACATTAAGAAGGCTACCTTAGTTAGTGCATTGCCAAGCACTGACATGGTATATAAAGTACTCAAGTGATAACCTGAATGCGAGAACAGTGGAGATCCAGACCGAATTAAAAAAAGAGTTTAGCCGGTCGAAATCAGAAACGCAGTCAATCATAGGGTTCAAGGAAATCACAATGATGCCTGGTGAAACTCCGTGGGATCTAGATCAAAGATTGAAAAGTACAATCCGTGAGGCGAACATGACGTTGTCGGATGCGCAGCACTGCGTGTGGTTTGTGGCGTCACTAACGCCACATCTAAGGACGGTGCTATCACAACAAAAGATCTCAACCCAAGCCAAAGCATTAGAGACCGTGATGAGGTTGCATGAAACTTCGATATAGGATCTGGCGTTGGGAGTTCAACAAATCCACGTGCAAATACAAAACCTGTGTTTGGAAATACAGAAGTTAAAACAAGAACATGCACCCCGCCCAGGAGCCCGGGAGGAGATATGGTGTATAACGTGTAGAAGCCAGGGTCATGATAAAGATCATTGTCCAGTCTTTGGGAACTATGTGGCAGCGGGGGGACCAACGTTGTTGCAACCAGAGGCATAGGCAGGGCCAAGCGCGGTGCCCGCACTCTGGTGCGCGATATGTCAGGAGGGAGGAAAGCATGCCACAGATAACTGTCATCTATTACAGAACATGAGACAACCAACCCCCAACAGCTATTTTGCAACTTTTGCCAATCGATGAGCCACGAGGAACGAGACTGCCGTATTTATCAATTATTGATGGACCAGTCACCTACTTACAGAATGCAGACTGAAGTGCGAGGTCAGGATCCAGCCACGGTGATAGTGCGCGGTGGATTCCAGGGACGTGGACAAGGACGGGGAGGAATGGGGCTAGGAAGGGGTCGCGGGCAGCTCATCTGTTACAACTACAGAGGACCAGGTCACTACGCGCGGGACTATACCAATCCGATTAGAATATCGTGCCCTTACTGCAAAAAATTTGATCATGAACTAATAGATTGCCCCACACTAATAGCACAGATTCGTGAGAAAAAGGCAGCACAACCTACAACGACACAGAACATCTAGATGATGAGTGCCGAACCACGTGAGGAAGATCCCAACATAAATATGGTGCTCAGAAGTGGCACGGTCACAAGAAAGGATAAGGGAAAACCAACCAAGGAGGACACAGGAGTCCGCAAGGAGACAGGTCTGGAAGCTAGGGAGAGCTTCGCGGAGGTCTCTACCCTAGGTAGTAGGGATCAATCCGAGCTAGAAAGGGATCCCTCGATGTTGACTACCTTTTTAGAGACATGCATGAAATTGCTTCGCGACAATAGAGCGGTTAAGGGCTTGCAAGAATTGATAAATAGGTGTGCAGGGTCAAGTGAACCTCGCATGATCCAAAAATTGGGAAAACATGCATTGCGGACTGGGCGGGAAATGCAGTTAACAACACAGATTGGTGACTATGAGATGGATCAAATCATTCTGGACCTGGGCTCAGATGCAAATGTACTACCTAGACAGACGTGGGAGCGCATGGGCAAGCCCACGCTGCAATGGTCTCCTATTCAATTGAGGATGGCAAATCAACAGAAGATCTTGCCCATGGGAAGACTGCAAGGGATTACGGTAGATATAGAAGGTGTGAGCACCCGAATGGACTTCGAGGTAATCGAAATTGTGGATGAAAGTAGCCCTTACCTTGCATTATTAGGAATAGACTGGGCCACTAACATGAATGGAGTTATTAATTTAAAGAAGCGGAAAATGATCTTTGAAAAGAAGTTGCTCCGCGTAGTCATTCCGCTAGACCCAGCTGAAGGACCGCGTTACACTGAACCTGTGCGCGACGAAGGAAGTGATGATGAATTAGATTGTATTTACAAAATCACTGCACGACATCAAGTGGGGGACAATCCGACGGTGGAAGGAAGAATATCATGGGAG
This sequence comes from Pinus tabuliformis, assembly GCA_031772625.1. Classification (NCBI taxonomy): domain Eukaryota; kingdom Viridiplantae; phylum Streptophyta; class Pinopsida; order Pinales; family Pinaceae; genus Pinus; species Pinus tabuliformis. Next base: position 24,747,183 of record CM062820.1, read on the forward strand.
CATGCAGACTCCGGCACCGAAGATTCAGATGAAGAAGATGAGCGATGGCATAACCGGTTGAATGGTCTAACCACATTAAACTGCAATATGGTGACTAAATTGATGTGTTGCGTTAAAGATCAGGATCGTGAATTACCGATGTATGATGGGCTAACAGTAGTAGATGAATTCTTGATCAAATTTGAAAGCACGGTACTAGAGCACCAACAGTTCGATGCGTTGAAATGGGCATTGTGCGCGATGCCTACGCGTTGGTGGGGCACACATGAAGGAACCTTCGAAAATTGGTGCGACTGTAGGCGCATGATGCAGATAAGATTTGGGAGGCCGGAACTACGCATAACGGAGAAATACAATGGACGTGATGATCCGTGCATGCACCTGACCAAATGGGTCCAAGCTTATGGAGAAGAGCCTCAACAGGAGTGGGTACACTTATTTTATCATACCCTGGACGTCATCCCAAGGAATTGGTATACTGAAACAGAGCTTCGACATGGCACAAGCGAATGGGATATCTTGCACGAAGGGTTTCTGTCAACTTTCCTCTTTGAGGATCAATGGATGGATACTGTGGACGACGCGTTGCAGGTGGTAAAGGCCACTATCTTCAAAATACCATCAGAACCAGAAGAAATCATGCAGCCAGACTGGTCGCGACAGTTGAGCCAGGCCCTGGAATGTTATAATGTGTAGGTAGAAGATGATGAGGACGACCCTAGAAACATCAATATTCCAGAAACAAAGGGGAGTCGCGAGGTGCGCGGACCAGCAATCAAGGATCCAGACATCACCGCACCACTGAAAACGAAACAAGTAAACATCGGAACAGAGGAAGAGCTGAAGTATGCAACGCTGGGAGACTATTGGGACGATGCCACGGTGGAAAAGGTGGTCGAGTTGCTTCGAGAATATCAAGACTTATTCCCCACAAAAATCACGGAGTTAAAAGGGATCCTCGGTGACCTGGGAATGATGAAGATAACCCTAAAGCAGGATGCAAAGCCAGTTGAGCAGTGGCCTTACTGGTTGAATCCAAAATACAAAGTGAAGGTTCGCGAAGAGTTGGATAAGATTCTTACGGCAGGAATAATTCAACCAGTAGAAGAGTCCGATTGGGTAAGTCCTATGGTTGTGCAGGAGAAGAAACAAAAGGGTGAAATTGGCATCTGCGTCGATCTTAAAAACCTCAATGATGCATGTGTCAACGATCCCTTTCCGACGCCATTTACAGATGAGGTACTGGAGAATGTGGGAGGACAGGAAGCCTACTCCTTCACGGATGGTTTCTCGGGTTACCACCAGATCAAGATCGCGCCAGAGGACAGAAGTAAGACAACTTTCGCCACCGAATGGGGATGTTTTCAGTATATGGTGATGCCCTTTGGACTAAAGAATGCGCCGACGATATTCTCCCGCATTGTGGTAGCTGCATTCAAGGAATTTATACACAAGTTCTTAGAGGTATATCTTGATGATTGGACCATATTTGGGCTAGTTAAGAAACATACCGCGAGCTTACGATTAATGCTGGATACTTGCCGACGGCACCAGATTGCGCTAAATTTGAAGAAGTGTACTTTCCTCGTCCCCTTCGGGAACCTGCTCGGCCATGTGGTTTGTAAGCAAGGTTTGATGGTGGATCCAGTGAAGATCGCTATCATACTCAATCTGCAAGCACCATGAAGTGTCAAACAACTGCACGCCACACTGGGACACACTGGTTACTATCGGAAGTTCATAAAAAGCTACGCGCAGATCATGACACCAATGGAACAGTTGCTGAAGAAGGATGCTACTTATTGTTGGAATGAGGAATGCAACAAAAGTCTAGAAACGCTTAAGGAAAAGATGGCATTAGCTCCTATATATGGAGAACTGAGGCTTTAGACTTGCAAAGGAGGAAAGTATGAGTAGTAATGGACTCACACATATTGCATAATGTCAAGGTGACAATTTTTAGTGCAATAGATTACCCCCTAAAGTGCGAAGTCTGTAATAGATGAAGATAGAGTCTGCCATTTATGAAGAGTGAAGTACTTTATCATTTCAAGGATCATCCTATGGACACCCCAGTCGGAACCTATAAAAACATTCAATGCAATATCTATATATATATATATATATATATATATAGACATATCATCGCTGAGGTAGGCATTCCCATACTGAGATCAAAACTGACTAGAAAACTGACTAAACTGTTCTGATACAGGAGTGATTTTGTAATACATCAAGAGTATAGACATAGTATGGATGCAACCATCTGTTTATGAATAGTCCACTGCATAATGAATAACAAAATTCCTCGCAGCCTGGATGGTAGAAACTAGATCCAGGGTCTTGATTTCCGCTTCCCGAACTAGTATGATTCTATCCATGTGAATGAATGTGTCGAAGTCGAACATGGTAGAAACCACTTGATTACCAGTCAATGATGTGAACTGTTAACAAGTGTGAGAGAAACCACCAGTAATGTCAATGGCTCTCAAAGTACCCAGTACAATCCATGAAATGTGAATAAATGAGTTGAAGTTGAACATGTCATAGAATCATTCGATCGAAGGTCAATGATGCAACCTATCGTCGAAGGCGAGAAAACTGCCATTAGGGCATGCAACTTTCAAGGTACTGACGATTTCTAGATCAACTTCCTAGATAATGAGCTGAAGTCGATAGAAAGTGATCCGTCATAGGCAAGCCCACAACACGAAATCATAGATCAAGTTTTGAAGAAATATATTAGCAAGGACTGACTCAGGGATGGTCAAAATGGATGACAGATATTTCACAGATGAATGGTTTGTTTAAACTGATCTCTTGAACACATAATGACACTGCATATGGTTTGGTGACAATTGACCCAAAGCTAATACCCAGAAACCGGCTGAAGACTTTCAATGTGGTTTGATTAACTGTTAGGCAAAGGATTTTCCCAACCCAGGTGAACAAAAAGTGTCGTGTTCAAGAGTGGCTAACAGCTTTTTACAAAACAAAGTGTAACAAATAGGTTCATTTTTCTCTCTTTTCCACCACCATTTCTAGCAAGTACCTATTTATTTTTGACAAGCTTGAGGAGAATAACATTTGCTTGTTTATAAGCTCATCCTTCGGATGAGTCCAACTTAGTTTAAAATTCGAACCCTAAGAAGGAGTGGTCCGTTCCTATTTGAAATTGAACAGGTCCTTTACTGTTAAATTTTAACGAGTCCAGTATAGGAAAAACTCAGTGTTTTTCAATTTTAGGGAGTCAGAAGAAAAAATTAAGAAAACTCCATGGGGGTACTTTTTCGTAAAATAATCCCTTAGGCCCGAAAAAGGATAAAATAATACAGAAGGGATGACTTTTCAATACTTTAACAAGCTGAAAAAGACAAGCGCTTGACAATATTTTCATTTTTAACGAGTCTAAAAAGGGTTTAAAGAGGACTCTATTGATATTATTTAGTCAACGTGTACCTTTTTCGTAAATAGTCCATTTCAGTCCATAAAAGGGGTAAACTTATACTGAAGGGACGATTATTCATTTATTTTAACGATTTCGAACAATCAAGTGCTCGGCAATCTTTTCAATTTTCGAGAGTCTGAAAAGAGCTTAAAGAGGAATCCAATGTTTTGCTTTTTCGTAAAGTTTTGAAAGAGTCCAAAAAAGTGATAAAAGTATGCTCTTTGTTGAAAAATGATAAATTTTCCTGAAAAATCCAATATTCTGCACAAAAACTCAAAACATTACACATACCTGTTTAAGATAAATAAAAATGATTTAAAAATTGCCTTTTTAAAGTGAAAAATAAATTAATTAAAAATCCATTTATTCGAAAAAAACTTATAAAAAGGGCTTTTCTAACTTCATTTTTACCATTTGAGTTCAGAGTGAAAAGTGAGAGCTTTTGGGTAAGAAAGTTCCTATGAAGATTCTGGAAAATCCATCCGTCGGAATCGAAAACCGTCAGCTCCAGGTAATCCACGACCTCCTTATCTTGCATTTCATCTGTTTACATTTTGATTTTAGGCTTTAGATTTAATTTTTAAGGGAAAAATTGGTTTAGAAATTCGCTCATGGGGGTTCGCAGGTGCAACATACGGCCCCTGCGGACCCCGACTTTTTTCTACAAAGAAAAAAGTCGTGGGTCCGCACCTATTGCTTACAGCCCATGCGGACCTACGCACTGTCTATAAGTGGCGGGTGTAGACCCCGTGAAAATGAATTTTAAAATTTATTTTTCTCCATTTTTGCCCAAAATTTTCCGAACAAGATTGTTCTAATATGTCTTTTTATGCATTGTAGGACATTCAAAATGCTTATTTGGTGAGAACGCGAGCATGAGGATGTAGATTTTTCCACACTAAATCATATGCCCATAATGCAGGCATTGAGAGCATGCGGATTGCTAAAGTTCTGGGGCATACAGGGTATGAGGGCCCAAGTAGACCTCTTGCAATGGTTGGTAGACATATGGAACACACAGGACCAGTGTTTCGTGATTGGTGGCCACCGGCTCGAAATCGAGCTGGAGGACATATATTTTTTGACTGGTTTGTCCAAGAGGGGTGAACAATTATCTCTTTTCGGGACTAGGCCAGGTGGCCAGTCTGTCGCTAGTCTCCTATTAGAGTTTTGCGATGATCAAACAAAGGAAAACTGGATTGATATTAAAACTATCAGCCGTCCTGAGCTTAAGGTCATTGCATTCACTATTACCAGGCTATGTAGGAGTGCAGCATTGCATATGGCTACTGGATCCCAGATGCAGATGGCTGTAGACTGTTTTCGAGGCAGAATATTCAACTGGTGTGAGGCTGTGTTGGCAAATGTGAAAGGCCAACTAACCAGAGCAAAGAATGGACAGCTGAAATTTTTTGGATATGGATTCATCGTGGTCAGCTTTGCTCTAGAGAGGATCCCCATGCTAGCCCCGTAGCATATTCCTGTTGATTCTGGTCTTCCTTGAGAGCCTAGGATAGTTCGCTGGGTTGCTTTGATGGCCCACCACCCTGAGGAGGGTACAGAGGTTGTTTGATTTCCACCTGAGTATTTTCGTTGGTTGAACAACCAAATTTTTGCGATTCAGGATTTCCCATACGCCGAGATGGATTATCGTGGTGACCTAGACATGATTCTTCCACCAGGAGAACAATGGGATGATTCAGGTAAAATCATTTTCAACACTTTCTAAGTTTTTTTTTTTTTTTTTTAAATCGTCCAAAACTGATAATCAAAAGTTTAAATGTAGATGTGGGTCCATGACGACCAGCCGCTCTCCAGCCTTTCGAGAGGAGACACCTATCTGCAACACCACCAGCCCCACAGGACCAATCAACAGAGATCTTGACCGACTTGGAGCATCATCTAGAGCGCTTGACGCTAGATATTCCAGAGACGTATATAGATGATATTCCACTTAGGTTGTAGAGATATGTGATTGGGGTCCCAGGACCTTTTAGGAGGTTCCTATGTAGGGTGTCCCGAGCAGTGGTTTCTTATCGTGATCATCGCCAGGGATAGGATGATCATTTTTGCCGATCATAAGGTGTTTTTCAACCTATGATCGAAGACGATGTATATTTTGAAACACTACTTCTATGCTATGATATATCATTATTATCGGTTATCTTGTGTAACATGTTGTCAAATGTTATTAAATTTACTGTTTTGATTATTGCAAATGTCTATTTACCATACTAGAAGAAATTGCATCTACTAATGTATTCAAATGTCTTGGAATATGTTGATATTCAATGTAGTCAAATTCATGTTCCAAGAGATGAACTCTCAAAAATAACCTTAATAACACTAGATTTCAAATGGCATAAACCCTGTTAAGCTGTAATACAACGAGTTCAAAATCCAAACTAACAATCAAACTCCGAATCCCAAATGAGATGGATTCAGATAATAACTCAATCACTGCACTATACTCTGCAATGTTATTCGTTGTTTGACCGAGGCTTACCCCATGCATAGATACTAACTCATCAGAGGGTGAATAGATAACCCAAGTTGCGGAAGAAATGTTCCGTGTACTATGACAAGAACCATCAGCAAAACCAATGTATGTTTGAAGAGGCGTCGACATCTGCAATATCAAGAGTAAAATCAAGATAAGCAGGAATAATGATAAGAGCACTCTCTAAACTAGGCACACTTTTCTAATCTAAAACACACCAGCAGTAAAGAAACTAATCTAACAAAAAATCTCCACACCGAATTTAAGCATAATATCTCTTCAGATAAAGTCCATTTCTGGGTTTACCCAAAGAGACACTGTCAAAATCTATTAATTCATAAGCCCCTTTTGCCAACTTTCACTTAACAATGTAAGGACCATGCCACATAGGTACAAATTTTCCAGCCCCTAGCTTATCATTTGCTTGATCATATAGTAAAACTAGGTCTCCTTCTGAAAAATTATGAGGTGTAACATTTCTGTCGTACTGAGCTTTTATTCGTTTCGCATGAGTCTCGTTTGCTATTGTAGCAGCGCGTCGATTCTCATCTAGCTGAGCTAAGTACAAAAAACGTTTCTCTTCTTCAGAAGTAGCTGGGAGTAATTCTATGGCTAATTGCAATGACGGAATTTCGCATTCAATAGGTAACACTGCTTCCAAACCGTAGACTAGTTGAAAAGGAGTGAAACCAGTTGATGTTTTTACTGAGGTCCGATATGCCCAAAGTGCTGAAAATAGCATGGTATGCCAATTCGACTTATGAATACCAATGATTCGTCTAATCATAGTGACTAAAACTTTATTGATAGCTTCAACCAGACCATTAGCCTGCGGGTAATACGGAGTAGAACTATCGTGGCGCAGGACAAGTTGATCTGTCAGTTTAGTCATCATGATGTTTCGAAAATGACTTCCATGATCAGTGATAATAGCTTGAGGAACACCGAATCTAGCAATTATATGATTGAATACGAAAGTTTCTGTAGTATTGCCATCTGCCGAAAATGTAGGCATCGCCTTGGCCCACTTAGTAAAATAATCTACCGCGAGGATAATATACGCATGCCCCCCGACCGAGTGAGGGTTACATGTAATAAAGTCAATACCCCACTTTTCGAAAGGATTGACAACAATTATAGGGTGAAGAGGAGCAGGTGGAGCGCGCATTTTACGATCAAAGATTTGACAATTGTGGCATTTCTGGACTGCATAGATACAATCTTTGAATAAGGATGGCCAGAAATAACCAGCGCGCAATATCTTTTGGGCTGTGGCATACCCAGACATATGACCGCCACATGCTCCAGAGTGACAGTCATTCAGAACCTTTTCAACTTCTTCATGAGTTAAACAACGTCGGAAAATAGAATCCGCTCCATGACGATAAAGTGTATCACCAATAATATTGTATTGTTGGGATTGGAAACATATTTTCTGTCGTTGAGATCGTGAAATTTCAGGCCGAAAAGATTGGGTTTGGAGATAAAAAATAATATCTCCATACCATGGATCAAGAGTACTGATAAGAAACAAGGATTCATCCACAATGGGTTATTCCGCCACAGTTTCAGTATCAGTACGCGGGAAGTCACACATCAGTTCGACAAAAACCAAAGATTTCTTTGCCTTGGATTTTTCAAATTCCAAGTCAAATTCTTGCAGGATAACTATCCATTTGGAATAATTTCCCCCTAGCAATTGTTTGGTCAAGATATACATCATAGGGTTACAGTCATAAATTACCATGGTTTTGCGTAATAAGATGTAGTGACGAAATCTTTGGACAACTTGAACAACTGCCAAGGCAAATTTCTCCACATGCGAATATTTAAGCTCAATCGAATGCAGAGTTCGACTAAGATAGTAAATCACATGTTCATTGTTGAATTCTTCTTCTTGAACTAAAACCATCCCAATGGTGGAATGAGAAGCGATGAGGTACAAAAAGTAATCCTGGTTGTAACTGGGAGGATGCAGTAACGGTGCATGGGTCAACGCGTGTTTGAGTGAATCAAAAGATCGATCAGTGATCTCATCGCAAAAGAATGAAATGTTCTGTTTTACAACCTAGTAAAACCTTTCGTTATCTTGGCGTAGTTAGGAATGAAACGACGTAAAAAATTTGCTTTCCCTTGCAAACTTTGGAGTTGGCGAAGAGTCGAAGGAGGAGGTAGATTGACGATAGCTTCCACCTTCGACGGGTCGACATGAATGCCTACCTTTGATACAACAAATCCCTGTAAGCAACCCGTCTCTACACAGAATACACATTTGTGTGGATTCAGCCAAATTCGATAATGCTTACATCTCATAAAGATAGCTCGTAAATGAATGAGATGATCAGCTCTACGCAATGAGTGGGCAGGTAAATCATCGAGATAAGGCTGCACAATGTGCTTGATGTCATGAAATGCATAAGACATAGCCCTTTGAAAAGTTGCTCCAGCGTTCTTTAATCCAAAGGGTAATTTGCAATAAGAAAATGTCCCCCATGGGCAAATGAAAGTTGTTTTAGCTTGATCAGCAGGGAGTATGTTGATTTGATTGTAACTAGAAAAACCATCCATAAAGGAGAACATTTCACTGCCGGCACAATCATCAATAATTTGATCGATATAGGGGGTTGGATAATTGTCTTTAGGACAAGCTCGATTAATATCCCTATAGTCGATACATACTCTTATCGTTCCTTTTTTTTGTTGACAAGAACAATATTTGATACCCAATCGGTTAAAGGAATTGGATAAATGAAACCTGCGTGAAGTAATTTCTCAATTTCGGCTTTGATAGCAGCAACTTTTCGTGGATGTATCTGACGTAAGTGTTGCCGGACAAGTTTAGCATCCGGGTATGTTTTAATTTCATGGACAACAATTGACGGATCAATTCCTGGCATTTCTTCATATGACCAGGCAAACACTTCACAAAATTCTTGAAATAGGGCTTTATAAGTTTGGATTTCATCGTCCGTACAGGAAGCACCTATATGAATGTTTTCAATAATTCCAGGCTTAACTGAAATGTCAATAGGAACCGTTCAAGAGATATTTTCCAAATTTAACTCAGAATCAGAATGTTGCAATGGATTCTGCGGTTCTTTGACATAGTCAGTCGTAAAAATAGAAGAAAAATCATTTTCAAAATGATCAAGCTCAGGTAAAAACGAAGATCGGTGATGTAGATCTTCCCATGGTAAATCATCAACAGACAATAGTTCACAAATCTGCTCATCAGTATGAACAAGATCAGGAAATGTTGTTGTAGCTGAGCTAGATATAGAAAGTGATTCCTGATAGACCACATTCATTGGGTTAGTTTTAGTTGAATAAGGATGAGAAAATGACTGTACAACCTGATATGCAATTTCAAAGGGACTCAGAGGCATTGCGCCACCAAATGAATCCACCTCAGAATTGGAAGGTACGATCCAAGGATCATCAAAAGTAATAGTATTCGATGAAATCATATGAATAGTTGCAATAGAAGGTGATACGTTAGGAGGAGGGAAGGAAAAAGTTCCTAGTAAACCAGAATCTTTAATCAAACCTACGCCAACATCCTTGTAAGGGATAGTCATTTTACTGATGTGCTGAATACTATCTGTAGAGGCTGGGTCGGATGAGAAATAAGTCAACTGGTCTATCGTAATGATCTTTCCGTTATGAGGAAACTTGATAAGTCGAAAAACCGATGAAACAATAGCAGTCATAGCATAAGACCAACTGCAACCCAGGAAAAGGTTGTAATCTAGAGGGACATCAACCACTTCCACATCTAGATTTACGGTTTTGCCTTTTACCCCTATAGGTAAATCTTGCAAAATACCAAAAGGACGAAACCCTCGGCCATCAAAAGCCTTTAAAATTGTCGGAGACTGATTGAGTGTGGGAGAACCAAGCGATTTCCAACACTAGATCAAGATAATACACGTAGAAGCCCCTTCATCAATCACAGTCTGAAAGCAAGGTCTGTTTTTGACTAAAACTGGAATCTGGAAAGCCATTTGATGAGGGAGGTGGGGTGTACTATTCTCTAAATAGAAGATTATTAGGTTCGAATCATGAATATCGACAGCTCCTATAGCAAACAATAGTAATTTACGTTGTGCTGGGAACGATTGCAGCACTTCCAAAGCCGACATTGCTGAAGGAGAAATAGCTAAGCCTTCAACAATGTTATAATTTTGAGCAGCTCTCGCATGTGGATTGAAAGTTGATTTCCGAAGTATACCTTTAGCAGGTGGTTTGATTACTAAGTCAGGGTTGGGTTTCTCGATCTATAGTGGACCGAAACTAGGAGGAGGTGTAGTTGATGTGTTTGAATTAGAAGATTCTCTTTCTTTACCACCAACAAGACTTTTACTACCATAATCTTGCGATCGCGTCGAAATCCTGACATGAGACATCATCATAATGGGTTCTTCTGAGGCATTTGAGGAAGAACCAATCATCTTACTATCTTGAGTAGGAAAAGGATCCTTCAAGACAACAGGCGTTTGAGAACCTTTAACGATTTTTGAAACCTCTGCTCGATGTGGGCAGTCTTTGGTAAAATGATCCTCGTCGCAAATGAAACAAGGATAACGAGGTTTTCGTTTTTCGTCAGTAGATTCATTTTTATTTGTTTTATCTTTTGAATTTTGTTTGTTTTTCTTCTTCCCCTTCTTTTTACTACCGGATTTTGATTTGGCCGTAGATGATTCTACGACATGGATGTCGGCAGAAATTTCAGCGGAAGACTCTCCTGTCGGGGAATCAGGTAAAGTTATTATAGGAGAAGAATTCTTTGAATATTTCTTCTTACTTTTAGTGCTAATTGAACCAATCATACCATCAACAGCATGAGATCATGAAGGAGCTGCAGTTATTTGACCATGTTTTGGAAGATCAGGGATTTTTTCATATAAAGTACTTGACTACGTATAGACGAGGTCAAGGTACTGAGCTTGAGCATTGACTTGCTCTTCAGTAACAACTCCTACCTTAGCTACATCTTCAGTGATTTTAGGTAACAATGATTTAATGAACCATTCCGCTAAAATTTGATCTAGAATGAAAACTTTCACTAAACGCCTTCTACGTCGCCATTCATGAATATGATCAGAAATATATGTGGATGTGGATTGTTTCAGTGAAGTTAACAGTTCTGTGCCATTGTCATATCTGAAAGGCAATTGAAAATGAGTTAAGAAAGCAGTGGATAACTAATTGAAATTATAAAAAGAGGCTCATGGTAACTCAATGTACCATTTGGCAGCAAGACCAATGAGAGTTCGTTGAAAAAGATGCAATCGAATTGAATCATCAATGATGGAATTAGATGCACACCAGAGGTGATAAGTCATAACATGATTTGACAGATCCTCTCCTGACTTACCCTCGAATTTCGGGATATCACTAGGCAACTTACTAGGCATTGGCGGCCAATACGGAAGATAGTAAATTGGATCGTTCGTAAGGCGCGACAAATCAAGTAAATCCAAAGTTGCAATAAATGGTAACTGACAGTTAGGGTCGTGAAAACCTTGAGTAGCGAGACCAGTTCCAGGAGGAGGATATCCAGGATAACCTGGAATCGGATTTTCATTAGGAATGTTATAACCTCCTGGGAAACCAGGATTAACCGGACCAAACTGGGGTTGTTGATAAGTATAGCCAGGATACGGTTGATACTGATAAACTGGGTTTTGTATAGTAGGACCGAATTGATACTATCCTTGGTACGGTTGATATGTAAATTGTGGTTGACTTGTGGCAATTGTAGCAATCGTACTAGCTTGTCCCGCAGGCATCTGGACCAAAGTCTGAACCGTAGGTCCTGACTGTGGCACAAAGACTTGAGGAATTTGCATTGATGCAGGGGTAGTAGAAACTGGAGCTGCTGATACTCCAGAAACAGGTGTTGTAGGTTGAACAGAAGTTGCAGTAGTTGCAGCAGTTTGAGGCGGAGTACGAGGTGAGCTAGGCCCAGGCTGCTGAACTGTACCAGATGCAGGGATTTGAATAGTAGGTTGGACAGGTTGCTGGGTGGAACCAGAAACCAAAGGCTGTCCAGGTTGATTAAGTAACTACACATTAGGTTGCAAAGTCTGTTGAGTTTGAGACGGATCCCACACCATGTTCATTCCGGAGTATGGACCCACAAAAGGTTGTGCATATGGAGGACCATAACCTGGTTGAACGTAGGGCTGATAATTAAGTGGTACATTTCCAACTCCTTGAAAAAATGGTTGACTAGAAGGCGGTTGGAAACCTTGAGTTGGGTACTGACCTTGGGGTTGATAACCCTGAGGCACGTACTGAAATTGGGGTTGACCTTGAGCTATGTACTAAAACTAGGGTTGACCTTGGGGTATGTACTGAGTCTGAGGTTGACCTTGGGTTATGTATTGTCCTGAGGGTTGAAAAACTTGAGGAAGCCCTTCAGGCGGTAACTGACTACCTTGGGGTTGCCCCCCAGGCTGTAACTGACTACCTTGGGGTTGTCCCCTAGGCCGTAACTGACTACCTTGGGGTTGCCCCCCAGGCGGTAACTGACTACCTTGAGGTGTCCCCCCAGGCGGTAACTAACTACCTTGAGGTTGAGGATTTGGAATACTACCAGACAGCATAAGGATTTGTTCTACATTCAAGGTTTGAGTTCTATTACTTCTAGATGATAACACTTGTTCAATCGGTCAAGGAGATGCTCCTAAAAAAGTACCAGAGAGTGACTGGTACCCTGAAGGAACAGAAGGTCCGCCGGATAAAAATGTTTCCGGTGTTTGGGAAAACATAGATGACTGTCTTGACATAATCGATGAAGGATAGTAACCTCTTGGCGTAGGATGAAAAGGAATTCGAGGTGGTGAAAAACTAAGACTCGGGTTTTCTAAAAATTTTGTCAATGAAACATACCAAGCGTCACTCCTAAAAGGACTGTAGAATATTGATTCATGCTCCCTAAGATTTAAAATCTGTTGGTTTTCGGGAAGAGTTAAGTCTTCTTTTGGATTAACAAGTTCTTCAATAGAAATGAGGCCAAAAGGAAGATTTTGAGTAATGATATTGCTTACCCTAGGTGAACTAGGATTACTAGATGTTGGAGAAGCAAATCTTGAAGTTGGAGTAACAACAGGTTCAGTGTTAGGCTCAGAAATTTCAGGTTCTTCAACTAATTCACTGGAAGGAGAAATACTACCAGTAACTTCGGAAAATGAAATTGGCTCTTGAATAGACTCTCTTGTTTGTATTTTATAATCAGGATGAACAATTAAAGATGATTCTTTGGCTTCTGGTGATCCAACTCTATTGTCACTAGGTGATACAAGAGCTCGTAGCCCTTCAAGCTGGCTTGGTGTATACTGAGGAGGTTTCCACTGAAGTCTACGAGATTGTCTTGGTAATTCAGTGACGATTAAATATTAATTAATCACACGCAAACAAAGAAAATTTCAATAAAACCACCTAAAGTCTCTAAACAAACAAACAATTGAATCACACACCTAAAAAAATCTAAGAGTTCAAACCACACACAAACAATAACTTCCCGTACTAAAAACACTAGTTGGTGATGAAATCCAACTTAGTAGAAGTTTAATACAGAAAGGGCGGTTGGAACAGTTACCCCGACAACTTGCTTAATGAAACAAACTGGCACAAGTTTCTTCACAAAACCATATCGAGTGAAGATAACCCCCCAGAGAGTCCAAGTGAGTCTAGTCAACGACTGCTCTAGGTACAGTGAGACCCATCCTTCACAGTCACCTTAGGAAATAATCTTAAGTTTATGGACACTAAGGTTACCAACAACAACAAATACAACTGGGGGAATAGTCTATGATCCGATCTACGCGCAAGGGTAGAGTAACAAAGCTCAATCCCCTTGAAGGCTCCTTGACATGATCAATCCTAGGTTTACCAACAAGTGACCCCAGGCTCCTCGATAATGGTTAATATGAGGTTTACCGTTTATAATACGCGCAAATCTTCTATCTTTCCCAATGAAACAAACTTGATTGTCTCAAAGGTTCGGACATGATCTTGTGATTGACTCCTTTAAGAGAAGCTTCCCAGAATGTATCAATTATAATTGGATTTATTTCCTACCGCAAGATATATCTACTTGTTTGTTTTAACTATCTTGGAGAGTTAATTACTCCCTACTCCAAGATACTAGCCTAAGCTATATTGGTGATAAGAGCCCTAGAAATAAAAAAGATTACTAGATCAATTCTAATTAAGCGTTGCTTTTATGGGTTGTTCCTTAAGTCAATAGGTACGGAGATGAAACTTTGATGGTGTGAAGACTTGACTCCAAACACTAAAAAATGCACCTAAAATGATGAGCAATTTGTTTTTCTTTCAATGAAATTCTAGCTAAAAGAAAGAGTTCGAGAATGCAATTCTTTAAGAAACAATTCTTTCTTTCAACATGGAAATGAAAAGAAAATATTTGTCTTTTCAATAAGAACTCAAAACAAGACTAATAATTAATGCTCACAATAAATCCATTTCACTTTTCAAAACTCGAAACTACAAGAAAAACAATTTGATTCAAAAGAGATCTACAAGTTCTAAAAAAGCACTCAAAACTACCAAAACTAATTTTGAGATCTAAAAACTTTAAAATCTAATTGAATAAAAGCTTCAATTCTTTTTTAGGATGTTTTACTTAGTTGTTCAGTAAACTAAGGATTCATTTGTTCAGAATAACAAATCAATAAAAAAACATCTAGATATGTTTTCTTTTGTAAAAATGAAATTCAGAACTTATAACAAAGTTTGTTCAAAGATTTGCAACGAGAAAACTGAATCTATTTCTCACAAAGGATAGATTTCACAACCAAGTCAGACCCATTAAGAAGACAAAAAGACACCAGAGTAATCTAAGGTTTCTCAAGCTTCTGATCTTTGAGTCACTACAGAGACCAAGTGAAAACCACTCCAAGCATGCAAACTTCTAGAAAATCATCTAAAACAAAAATACTATCGGAACTCACTCACAAGAGGTTTTTGATAGGAAAAATACAGATCTGGGTAGACACTAAAACTTCTAAATCAAACCTAAACCTAACTGGAAGAAGGTATTTTAGGTTTTTCAAAAAAATTTACAGGGTTCGCAGGCTCCAGAAGTAACAGGTGCGGTCCTGCTCTGTTTACTAAAGGAAAAGTGCGGAGATGCCCGCACTGTCTGTGAAGAGAAAGTGCGGTCCCCTGAAAACTTCGAAAAAACAAAAAATACTCCCAGATTTAAAAACTACCCAAGCCAGTATACATCAATCAAAAACCAGAAACGAAAACAATTTTCTCAAGTCAAAACAAAGGAAAACCAAAAACCAAAACCATTCCCCAGCGGAGTCGCCAATTTGTTGGCTGGATAAATCGATCTTGCGGACAAAGCCGATCTCCCTAGTATCAGAAGATAGTCTAGCAACAAACGGAAAAACAAACCTATCTTTCTCTAGACATATGCGATTTATAAATAAATACTACAAAGGTGTTAAGATCCTACCTTAGATCCAATGCTTGTTCGTAGTAGTCATCCTTTAATCGTTCGAAAGAGTTACCCTCCAATCGTTCGAAAGAGTTACCTTTAAAGACCTGCAATCACAAACAAGCAAACATTAAATAACACCTGCATAGCAAATATCATAAATCATGTCTATTATGGTGATCAAGGAATCCATAAAATAAACCATCAATTAACAGCTTATTGAGAAAAACAAACTTATTTGTATTAACTTTGAAGTAGAAGAACCTTACAACCTTTTCAGCCTTAATGTTGAACAAGCTCTTCCTGGGGTCCGAAACAGGAATTTCCTTTACTTTGACAAGCCTTGCACTCTTCCAAATGAGATCTTAGAGGTATGTAATCTCTCCTCATAAAAACTCAACTAAAGAAGACTAAGTTCCAGCAACATTTCACCTCAAAAAATATTCAGCTTCTAACCTCCCAAGTAACCAGCCTAATGCTTCATTTTATAGTGTAGAGGAGGAGGTTACAGGTCCATCTATGAAGGGATATAATCCTCCTTCAAATGGATAAGCTCCTCACATCAAGGGGTTAGCTCCTTAAGGTATGGAGTGCATGAACCTTAGAAGAGCGAACTTGCCACCTCAAGATTCCTTCCAAAAGCTTCTAGAAATGACTGAAAGTGAGTTTTTTAGAATGTACTCGCGCCTTTTTAACTTTTACAGGGGTCTGCACCCATAACACAGAGACATAGCGATCAGGTGCACAGGGGACATGACCATTAGGTGCAGGACCGCAGGTAATGCAAAGAGTAAGTGCGGAACCGGAGTTTTAAATACTTTTAGGGCTTTTCTCTTACTTTCAAGGCTTGATATGGAGAACTGAGGCTTTAGACTTGCAAAGGAGGAAAGTATGAGTAGTAATGGACTCACACAGATTACAGAATGTCAAGGTGACAATTTTTAGTGCAACAGCACCAGAGCACTAGCGGTTCGATGTGTTGAAATGGGCATTGCGCGGGATGCCTACGCGTTGGTGGGGCACACATGAAGGAACCTTTGAAAATTGGCGCGACTATAGGCGCATGATGCAGATATGATTTTGGAGGCTGGAACTATGCATAACGGAGAAATACAATGGACGTGATGATCCGCGCATACACCTGACCAGATGGGTCGAAGCTTATGGAGAAGAGCCTCAACAAGAGTGGGTATTTTATCATACCCTGGATGTCATCCCAAGGAATTGGTATACTGAAACAGAGCTCCGACATGGCACAGGCGAATGGGATATCTTGCACGAAGGGTTTCTGTCAACTTTCCTCTTTGAGGATCAATGGATGGATACTGTGGACGACGCGTTGCAGGTGGTAAAGGCCACTATCTTCAAAATACCATCAGAACTAGAAGAAATCGTGCAGCCAGACTAGTCGCGACAATTGAGCTAGGCCCTGGAATGTTACAATGTGCAGGTAGAAGATGATGAGGACGACCCTAGAAACATCAATATTCCAGAAACAGAGGGGAGTCGCAAGGTGCACGGACCAGCAATCGAGGATCCAGACATCACCGTGCCACTGAAAACGAAACAAGTAAACATCAGAACAGTGGAATAGCCAAAGTATGCAACGTTGGGAGACTATTGGGACGATGCCACGGTGGAAAGGGTGGTCGAGTTGCTTCGAGAATATCAAGACTTATTCCCCACAAAAATCGCGGAGTTAAAAGGGATCCTCAGTGACCTGGGAATGATGAAAATAACCCTGAAGCAGGATGCAAAGCCAGTTAAGAAGTAGCCTTACTGGTTGAATCCAAAATACAAAGCGAAGTTCCGCGAAGAGTTGGATAAGATGCTTGTGGCAGGAATAATTCAACCAATAGAAGAGTCCAATTGGGTAAGTCCTATGGTTGTGCAGGAGAAGAAACAAAAGGGTGAAATTCGCATCTGTGTCGATCTCAAAAAGCTCAATGATGCATGTGTCAACGATCCCTTTCCGACGCCATTTACAGATGAGGTACTGGAGAATGTGGGAGGACAGGAAGCCTACTCCTTCATGGATGGTTTCTCGGGTTACCACCAGATCAAGATCGTGCCAGAGGACAGAAGTAAGACAACTTTTGCCACCGAATGGGGATGTTTTCAGTATACGGTGATGCCCTTTGGACTAAAGAACATGCCGGTGATATTCTCCCGCGTTGTGGTAGCTGCATTCAAGGAATTTATACACAAGTTCTTAGAGGTATATCTTGATGATTGGATCGTATTTGGGCTAGTTAAGAAACATACCGCGAGCTTACGATTAATGCTGGATACTTGCCGACGACACCAGATTGTGCTAAATCTGAAGAAGTGTACTTTCCTCATCCCCTTCGGGAACCTGCTCAGCCATGTGGTTTGTAAGCAAGGTCTGATGGTGGATCCGGCGAAGATCACTGTCATACTCAATCTGCAAGCACTGCGAAGTGTCAAACAACTGCGTGCCACACTGGGACACATTGGTTATTATCGGAAGTTCATAAAAAGCTACGTGTAGATCACGACACCAATGGAATAGTTGCTGAAGAAGGATGCTACTTATTGCTGGAATGAGGAATGCAACAGAAGTCTGGAAACGCTTAAGGAAAATATGGCATCAGCTCCTATATTGGTCTTTCCGAAATGGGACATCGAATTTCATGTGCACGTTGACGCATCATGTATCGCATTGGGCGCGGTACTCACTCAAGAAGGAGTGGAGGGAATTGATCATCTGATCATGTTCGCAAGTCGACAATTGTCAAAAGCTAAGAAGAACTACTCCACTACTAAGCGAGAAGGATTGGCAATGGTATACGCGCTCCAAAAATACCGCCACTATCTGCTTGGAGGACACTTTAAGATGTATACTGACCACTCAGCGCTAAAATACCTAGTGAATAAGCCTGTGTTGGGGGGTGCATTTGTAGGTGGCTGTTATTATTTCAAGAATATGACTTCGAAGTCGTCGTAAAGCTAGGACGTCTGAATGCAGGCCCAGACCACCTATCTCGAATTGAGAACGACAAGAGCCCACAAACTTGGAGGAAGGACTACCGAATGCACAGTTGTATGCAGTGCGCGTCGCGGATGGCCATTTTGAGGACATAATCCACTTCTTAACCACAGGAACCGTGCCGCAAGGATATTCCATTCAGTAGAAGAAAGAATTGGTGATACATGCAGCAGACTTTACTGTTATTGCAGGACACCTCTACAAGATGGGCAACGACGAAATATTATGCAGATATGTACCTGAATTCGAGCGAGGACAGATCCTGGCCAAAGCACATGGAGGGGTTGCTGGAGGACATTATGCGGGTTGCGCCATAGCATAGAAGATTCTTCGTGCAGGACTATGGTGGCCAACTCTACATCAAGACTTGAAAGCATACTGTCAGGCTTGCGACGTATGTCAATGGACTGGGAAACCATCGCGAAGGGATGAAATGCCGCTCAATCCATAGATGACGCTGCAACCATTCGAGAAGTGGGCAATCGACTTCGTGGGACCTATTGCACCTCAAGGGAAGACAGGTGCATGCTATATCATCACCGTGATAGAATATTTGACCCAGTGGGTAGAAGCACAGCCGGTTAAGGACTGCATGGCTGCCACAGCGGCGAAATTTTTGTTTGAGAATGTGTTGACACGGTTTGGATGTCCCAAAATTCTAATGAGCGACCGAGGAACGCACTTTCTGAATGAAACGATCAACGCACTCACTGAGGAATTCCAGATATATCATCAACAGAGTACGCCATACCATTCGCAAGTGAATGGGACCGTCGAAGCGTTCAACAAAATTTTGGAGACTGCGTTGACTAAGGTCTGTAACGCGCAGCGAAACGGTTGGAACTTGTGCATCCCTGCTGTGCTATGGGCTTATCGAACCACATGCAAGAAGTTGACAGGCTAGACACCTTTCCGGTTAGTCTATGGTAAGGAAGCCGTTATGCCCATGGAATATATTGTACCCAGTTTGCGAATCGTGGCAATAACAGGCATGGCCGACCGCGGGGCTTTGGAGGAACGGCTCGCACAACTGGAGGAACTTGAGGAGGAACGGTTTTTGGCCGGATTCCATCAGCAAGTACAAAAACAACGAGAGAAAGCGTGGCATGATTGCCATATCAAGGTGCACACTTTCAAGGAGAATGATCTAGTATTACTATATGACAACAAGTTCAAGAAATTCCCTGGCAAGCTTCGAATGCATTGGTTGGGTCCCTATGTAGTCAAAGAAGTTACAGATGGAGGCACGGTCCAGCTTGCTAAGCTCAATGGAGACCCCTTCCCGGGAAGAGTAAATGGCAGTCGCCTGAAGCTCTACATGGGTGGGTCGACCGCCTGACTAATCGACCGAAGGATAGTCTCACCGCTCTAGCCAGTTGAAAGAGAGCGCGGGACGATAAAGCAGTCTGGGAGGAAGTTGTGCGACCACCGGGGTGTGCGTGGATATGGTTTGTCACAAGGGTCGTGGTTGCGCGGAAAGGGATGTGCTATTGCATTGCTAAGCAAAGAGGTGACCATTGCTGTCACTATTCATGACAAGATGTCTGAGTTATGGCAAAAGGGAGCGGGCGACAGGCAATTAAGAGACAAGGTATGAACCGGATCTGGAATGATCTGCCACAGGCTTAACATGAGGACACCGGAAAAGGCGGGAGCCAACGAATTTGAATTTCGAAACACTTATAAATCACAGGGGGGCCTTCACCGAACAAGCTGCGCTTCTGAGAACCTTAAGCTATTGTGCTTTCCCACCGCTATGGAACTCTTCATTATCTACGCTCAAGGAGTAAGGCCGAGAGTTGTGATATGGCCAAAGATGTCGGGCTTTCTGAAGAATATGATGTGGATAGTTGCGGGCACCACGTAGAGTTCAGCATCGACGGGAGGGGATGTGCCAGAAATTTATAGACATGAAGCAGAACTGGTCTGGATGCCGTCGCCTTACCCATGGGCTGGTCGGCGAACCATAAAGGATAAAGGAAAAGTTGTGAATACGGAGCCAATTGGTGGAATTGCAGTTAACAAGTCATCTCTGGTGTATCTTGAATATTGGGATCTCGCGGACAACAACAATGGTCTTGCAAAATTGCAACACAAGCTGCAGCAGATAGTGCGAAGAGAAGATACGAACTTAGAAATTGGTTGCGTTGGTACGAGGAGGTCCCGTATGCGGCACCCCAGCTAGAGCTAAAATCCTATGAGGGGGTGTTCTGTGTTAACCGAGCAGAGCAGAATGAGCATTATCAGTTGCGAGAATTGGTAGAAACCATGAAGCAAGAGTTGGAAGAAGCATTGTAGGAGATGAAGAAGGAGCAGCAGAATGAAGGACGTCACTCACGGGGAGGTGAACCGCGGAGCCTAGGCAACGCGTCTCACCGCACCGACAAGTGACTTGGGATGAGTCACGATGATTGTGTTGGGGGCCTGTTGGGTAGTGAAGGTCCCGCGTAACATTTTTGGGGCATAGAGCCTATAAATTAGGATAAAAATATTGTAAAAACTCTAAAATATGCAGAGTGCGAAATGTAATAGATCGAGTCAAAGGGTTGTCCACCCAAGAAATAATATAGAATAATAGGAAGTAAGTCGGCTTGCCCATGGTCCGCGGACCATGGGAATGTATAAATAGAGTGAGGCTCTATGGGTAGAAAGTAGTTTTTTGGAAGGTACTTTTGGATCTGAAATGTAATGGGTTTTTGAGGAGCGAAGTCTTGAAGTGTCTGTAAGTCTGAGTCAAGGGTGTTGGTCGGTAGATAGAGGCTCTGCAGTTGTGTGCACAGAAGCCTAGTAGAGTCTGCAGTTGTGTGTGCGTACCCCTGCAGCTGAGTGCGTAGGGCAGATCTGGATGTATTGGTGAAGGAATTGAATAAAGATAAGTTGATTCTGTATTTTTGTGTTAAATCTGAATTATTGCAGATCTGGCTAATGTATGGTTGATATAACTATTTGATCTATTCACGTATGCTTATGTTATGAGTTTATGCAAATTTGTATCTTTTCGGGGTGCACGAACTAGTTATTTCTGTTAAATGTTTGCCTAAAGACCATCAAAAGTAGATCTAATCTATAATCGCGCATTAATAAGTATTAAGGATTTTCTGGGTCTGGATCTACGTGGAACGGAGTGGCGCGAAGCCACAGAACGGTGTGCAAACCTTAAAGACCACATAAAGACATCCCAAGGGTGCGGAAACCTGGTTCCAGCACCCTCCCCTGCTACCTCGGGTGAGACCTCAGTTCGCGCTCCGCGGGCTGTTGCCGAAAGGGCCAGTAGCTGCGGGATTTGTTTGGCTAAATAACTCTTCCAAACCTGGGTCAGGACCATATAAGTCAACACTCATCCTTCTTCTTCTTCTCTTGCACTACCATTGGGCTTACCCAATCAAATTCTTCCACAAGCTCAATGATGCCTACCGCAAGCATCTTGTCTAGCTCTAAGCGAACCTTCTCCTTATATTTCGAATTAAGATGGTAAGGCCTTTGCTTAACTGGCTTCGTGTCGAGCTTGAACATGATCTTCATCATTCCTAGGTCCCTGATTATTACTTTTATATCCGTAAACTTGGTAGGGAATAAGTCCTGGTATTCACGGAGCAATTTAGTGACCTTATCCACTGTCGCGTCATCCCAGTGGTCTCAAACCTTCGCGAATTTGGGTTTTGCCTCTGTACCAATGTTCACTTGTTTCATTCTCAACGACGCGGTTATATCAGGGTTCTGAATCTACGGTTCTTGAACCTCGTGGTGGCCTTCTGTTTCTGGAATGTTAATCTTCCATGGATCCTCGTCCTCTTCCTCAGCAATTACATTATAACATTTGAGTGTGCGACTCAACTGAGTAGCCCATTCAAGCTGAATCAGGTCTAAAGGATCATGCGGTATCCTAAAGATAGCTGCTTTCACCTCTTGTAGCGCTTCATCAATACTATCAAACCTATCCTCAAAATAGAATGTCATCATGAATCCTTCGTGCAAGATATTCCATTCGCCTGTCCCATGGCGGAGCTCTGTTTCTATATACCAATTCATTGGGATAACATCCAGGGTGTTATCACTCAAGAAAAAATATTTTAAATTCTGAACATCAATTTTTTAAATTTGTCAAAGTGTTGGTGTCAGTTTTGGGTCTAGTCTTTTCATCTTCTTTCTGTATGTCAAATGGGGTCAACTTTCTGTTTTAGTCTATCATTGGCTCTTGAGAAATGCTGGTCCAAAGGGACAAGAAGTTGTTGCTAAGGCGCTTAAGCATCTTATTAGAGATGCAGATGCTGCCATTGTCAACCAGTTGGTGGCTTTACTATGGGGAATAAACCAAACTCAAAAGCACATGTGATAATGGTGTTGGGTTGCTTAATTTCAGTGGCATCTCATGAAGAGCTCATACAGAAAGGAGGTGTTTTTCTTCAAGTGCACATCAAATAGAAACGAAGGATGGTGGAGGTCTTTTGCTGCTAGTGCTCAAGCATGGGCTAGTCTTGTCTGCAATGGAAGCAGGGGAACACTTCTTGCGGTTGCAAATTCAAGAGCAGCTGGAGTTGGATATTTAGTAGACTATTTGAGAGTTCACAGCTTCAGAGTTCTTTTCATGTAGTTCATAAAATGGTCTTTAATAGTTCTGAAAAGTTGTATTCTTCTATCATTATGGATCATCGTGATAATTGTTTTCATCGGACTTTTGTTTGATCTTCTGGTGGTAGTCCTCTTGCAGGTTCCTGTGGATGGAAGTCCCGTGTTTCTTCTCTATCAGGATTGGGCTTTTGGGCTTATATTTCTCAAGATATGGACAAAATTGGTATTGCTGGGTCACCCCTTACAGATAACAACTGGCTAATAAAGTTCGAGCAAGTCAAAGCATATGAGTTTTCTTGCTTACGTGGATTATGGGTGCTTCGCCAAATTCTGTCACCAATACTCGTAAAGCTTTTGACAACACTCTATGTGCCATATGTCTTTGCTCATGGTTTTTTCCTTTTTTCACTTTGCGGCGTTCCTTTATCTGAACGCTGAAGCTCTGAGATCTTCTCCTCGTTTCATTGCTTACCCTCCCCGCAGGTTGAGAAATTCCTTGCAATCTACAATTCCCTGGACGTGCTTTGAAATGGCGCCATTTGCAAAGAGATCAAAGCAATCCTCGAATGCTGTAATTATGGGAGAGGCCTTGGTCTCCGAGGAGAACGATCTTGTTGTACCCAATGATCAATTCAGCCAACAGGCCTTGTTTTCTTCTCTCCACAATATCTTGATATGTACAAAAGATCTATCTAGCATCCAGATGGTTTTTGGGCTGATATTGCATCTCAGTTTTATTGAGAAACGAAATGGGGTGTAAAAGTTTACTCTGAAAATTTTGATGTGCGCAAGGGACAAATAAAAATTAAGTGGCTCAGGGAAGACACTGCTTACGAAAACTCTGGCTAGGTTTGTGAATGTGTCCTTTGTTATCGCGAATGCAACAACTTTAACACAGGCAGCATATGTAGGGGAGGATGTGCAGTCTATTTTGTATAAACTACTCATGGTTGCTGATTTCAATGTTAAAGCTGTTCAGCAGGCATTACTTAAAATGCTAGAAGGAACAGTTGTACATGTTCCAGAAAAGGGAGCTCGCAAACATCCTCGTGGTGATCATATTCAGATCGATACAAAGGATATTCCCTTTATATGTGGCGGGGCTTTCGTGGATCTAGAGAAAACGATTTCTGAGAGACGGCAAGATTCTTCTATTGGCTTTGGAGCGCCTGTACGAGCTAATATGAGGGCTGGTGGCCTGACAAATGCTGCGGTGACATCATCCTTGCTAGAGTCGATTGAGAGTAGTGATCTTATTGCATATGGCTTAATACCAGAGTTCATTGGACGATTTCCTGTGCTTGTTAGCCTCTCAGCGTTGATGGAGCCTAAAAATGCACTAGGAAAGCAATACAGGAAAATGTTTGAGATGAACAATGTGAAGTTACATTTCACTGAGGATGCCCTTAGGCAGATTGCATAGAAGGCAATGGTCAAGAGTACTGGAGCCCGTGGTTTGTGTTCTATCCTCGAGAACATTTTGACAGATGCTATGTTTGAGATTCCGGATGCAAAAATAGGGTTGGATTTATTTGCCTATGTTAGCAGAACTGCCAATAGAAATGCTTGCTTGTGCTCGTATTGGTGCTGTTCATTCGGTTGTATTTGCTGGATTTTCAGCAGAGTCCCTTGCTCAACGAATTGTAGACCGCAAACCTAAAGCACTGCTAACTTGTAATGATGTCCGCCAGGGTGCTAAAGTTATTAATATGAAAGAAATAGTAGACTCTGCATTGGTGGAATCATCTAAAAATGGAGTTTCTGTAGGTGTCTGTTTGACATATGCAGATGAGTTTGCGTTAAATAAAGAAAACACACCATGGAAGAAAGGAAGAGACATTTGGTGGCAGGATACAATTCCAAAATACATGACCGAATGTGAAGTTAAATGGTTTGATGCAGAAGATCCACTATTCCTTTTATATACAAGGGGTAGTACAGGGAAACCAAAAAAAAAAAAAAACTGCATCAGGCTTGCGTGCCTTAGCTCGTCTTGTGAACTTGACAATTCTGGATCTGAAGATGTGCTCAGGGATTCATGGTGGATTGGTGCATCCAAAAGGACTTACAAACTTGAAGGAGCTGAAAATTTCTCGAAGTCTTGTTGCTTTGACATATCTCAACATAAATTCATGCTGTAGATAATGCATTAGACTGTGGTTTGGTGAATACACAGCAGTTTCGTAGCACGCTACGAAACTGCTGAAAATAATGCCCAATGCACAGCAGTTTCGTAGCGCGCTACGAAACTGCTGTAGCTACATAATTAAAACTCAGTCAACCAGTTTTGAGGGACCGAGGAGAAATTTTTGAGAAAGGAATCTTTTCAAAGGATCATATAATAGGTGCCAACATTCAACAAAGGAAGAAACACGTGGCAGAAGCTTATATTTGAACCCTACACTTTTTTGTTATAAAGTGATCTCATTTACTATAGTCCAAGATATGTCAGACAACTTGGAGGAGCTTTTGTCTTCACACATGGAAAAGGTTGACAACACATCAAGGACGTGGCATTTTGACATGTTTTGTATAATCAAAGATGAAGGGCATAGTTCTTTGGATTCAAACATTTTTTGAGGCAAACCAAAGGCCGATAAACAGGGGTAGTTTCCTATGTTTCAGGGTTAATGGACAAGATGTGACATTGAAGACTAGTATGGAGCTTTGAACATCCACCATAGCCAAACTAAAAAAGGACCACATGGCAAAGAACGAGAATGATTGTAATTAAGGCTATTATTAGCATAATATGGAGTTAGAATCCTACTTGATTTAGATCTCTAGAAAGTCTAGTTGCAGTTTGTTACATTTAATAAGCAGTTAAAAGTTAAACATGTGTCATTAGAAGTAGATTTCGAGTTCCCCTAATTTTTAAGGAGGAATCTCAGTCAGGTAGAAGAACTCTATATATAGGAGAAAAGGAAATGTAATAAGGGTTGGAAGTTTATATAAAAAAGCTCTGTTATTAAGCTTATGTAAAAACTCTGTTTCTTTTGGTAATACAGTACTGGCTTCTGCTGCTCAAGAATCATAGAGAGTTCAATGTCTGAGTTCCTGTTGTTGTCTTTTCATATTGCCTACAGAATTATGAGTATTTGATTACTTAGAAATCACTTGCAATGTTCTAATTTCCTTCATATACTCGTAAACTGTCCTTTTTGTGTTTGGTGTACTCTACCTATATTGAAATCTGAATGCCTTGATTTTATTGCAAAGCCAAGTCTACTGTTAATGCTAAATGACATATGACTCCATAAGCCCAATGGATGCTTTTTAATATTATTCCACTAGCTTCATTCCTATTTGTTTCACAAAGAGTTAGGCATCTTAATCATAATCAAAAACCTTCAATCCTTTGAGAGAGCCCTCTCAGGCTAAGGAGGCTAAGCCTTAGCTAAAAGATTGGTTTGAAACAGTTACTTGAAGTCTTCCTGGTCTGCAGCCTTCCAGGGCCTAATTTTGAGATAACATTTTGGTGCGTCTGCTAGGAGTCTGAAGATTAATCATTCCCGAAATGAAGAGGCTGAACGTTTGAAGGTAGTAGGAGCTCAGAAGACTTTTCGAGGCTGCAAATCTACCTTGGCGACTCCATTGTTGAAGAATTCGAAATTCATAGATTCATGGTGATTCCACTGGAGTTATGAAGGACCCAGATGCTACCATTCTTATTTCAAGGTATGCATGCATAAATTTTCCAGGAATTCATGGTTTCCCAAATCATTTTCCCAAGGATGCATATTTTCTAAGGAATGGTCCAAAATTCAACGGAGAAGATTTGAGTTTAACTTTGAAGCATATATCAGATTTCTGTGATTTTATCGAGATTCTTAGAGTTAAACATGAGGATGTTTGCATTATGTTGTTCTATGATTCATTTCAAGGGAAATGTAAACAGTGGATTGAAAGTTTTCCTGCCAAATCCATTAAGTCATTTGAAGACTTTTGGTTTATGTTTTTGGAGGAATGGATAGATATATCAGAGGTGGTGGCAAACACTCCTTCAATTCAAGGTTTCAAACAATGGAATGATCATCATATTAATGAAGAAATAGATGAAAATTTTTCTTTGTCCTTGTCTTCTTATCTAAAATCATTTGACTGCAAGACAGAGGATAAGATGAAATTTTTGGATGAAGTTGCTGAGGACATTGAGAAAGACATTGAAGGTTTACAAGGTCAAATTCAATCATATAGTCTTCATGGTTATGATCATTCTTTTCAAAAGGTTTCTATGGAGAACACAAGGAGAGGGTGTTGCTTCCTTTCTCTTTCGTGATTGAGGAAGAATACACTGTTATTGAAGATCAGTTTGCACAACCAGAAAGTTACGAGAATCATCAAGCTGATCATGTATTCTGGGATCCTATAGCTAAATACATGGAAGAGTTTTACTCTCCAGTGTTTTAGTTTTTCTATGAAGATCAGAGGCAATTTCAGTGGCAGTGGTTATCACAATATCATAGTGGCTCTGAACTCCGATGCAGTCAAAGAAATCAAACATCAGATAAGATAAATGATTGGCTACATTGGAAATTTCACATTGATTGAGCTGAAAGAAGTTTGAAATTGATAGGGTAGGTAGGTAGGAAAATGCAAATAAGCTCAAGGTTGACTGAGCATTTTTTTTTTTAGTAAATGTAGATTTCTTTCTCCTACAGTGATCATCAAGCTTAAGCCCGAGGTGAAGGCCCAAGAAGCTTGAAGGGGATGCTTGTCAAAAAAATCTATGTTTGTTATAAAGAGGACAAAGCACTGGACCTGCATGTTCTTAGTGTATCACAGGGGAACACTATCCCAAGTGGAGCCACCTGTTATCACTCAAGAAAAAATATTTTAAATTCTGAACATCAATTTTTTAAATTTGTCAAAGGGTTGGTGTCAGTTTTGGGTCTATTCTTTTCAGCTTCTTTCTGTATGTCAAATGGGGTCAACTTTCTGTTTTAGTCTATCATTGGCTCTTGAGAAATGCTAGTCCAAAGGGGCAAGAAGTTGCTGCTAATGCGCTTAAGCATCTTATTAGAGATGCAGATGCTGCCATTGTCAACCAGTTGGTGGCTTTACTATGGGGAATAAGCCAAACTCAAAAGCACATGTGATAATGGTGTTGGGTTGCTTACTTTCAGTGGCATCTCATGAAGAGTTCATATAGAAAGGAGGTGTTTTTCTTCAAGTGCACATCAAATAGAAACAGAGGATGGTGGAGGTATTTTGCTGCTCAAGCATGGGCTAGTCTTGTCTGCAATGGAAGCAGGCGAACACTTCTTGTGGTTGCAAATTCAGGAGCAGCTGGAGTTGGATATTTAGTAGACTATTTGAGTGTTCACAGCTTCAGAATTCTTTTCCTGTAGTTCATAAAATGGTCTTTAATAGTTCTGAAAAGTTGTATTCTTCTATCATTATGGATCATCGTGATAACTGTTTTCATCGGACTTTTGTTTGATCTTCTGGTGGTAGTCCTCTTGCAGGTTCCTGTGGATGGAAGTACCGTGTTTCTTCTCTATCAGGATTGGGCTTATATTTCTCAAGATATGGACAAAATTGGTATTGTTGGGTCACCCCTTACAGATAACAGCTGGCTAATAAATTTCGAGCAAGTCAAAGCAGATGAGTTTTCTTGCTTACGTGGATTATGGGTGCTTCGCCAAATTCTGTCACCAATACTCGTAAAGCTTTTGACAGCACTCTGTGTGCCATATGTCTTTGCTCATGGTTTGTTCCCTTTTTCACTTTGCGGGGTTCCTTTATCTGAACGCCGAAGCTCTGAGATCTTCTCCTCGTTGCATTGCTTACCCTCCCCGCAGGTTGAGAAATTCCTTGCAATCTACAATTCCCTGGACGTTCTTTGAAATGGCGCCGTTTGCAAAGAGATCAAAGCAATCCTCGAATGTGGTAATTATGGGAGAGGCCTTGGTCTCCGAGGAGAATGATCTTGTTATACCCAACGATCAATTCAGCCAACAAGCCTTGTTTTCTTCTCTCCACAATATCTTGATATGTACAAAAGATCTATCTAGCATCCAGATGGTTTTTGGGCTGATATTGCATCTCAGTTTTATTGAGAAACGAAATGGGGTGTAAAAGTTTACTCTGAAAATTTTGATGTGCGCAAGGGACAAATAAAAATTAAGTGGCTCAGGGAAGACACTGCTTACGAAAACTCTGGCTAGGTTTGTGAATGTGCCCTTTGTTATCACAAATGCAACAACTTTAACACAGGCAGCATATGTAGGGGAGGATGTGCAGTCTATTTTGTATAAACTACTCATGGTTGCTGATTTCAATGTTAAAGCTGTCCAGCAGGCATTACTTAAAATGATAGAAGGAACAGTTGTACATGTTCCAAAAAAGGGAGCTTGCAAACATCCTCGTGGTGATCATATTCAGATCGATACAAAGGATATTCCCTTTATATGTGGAGGGGCTTTCGTGGATCTAGAGAAAACGATTTATGAGAGACGGCAAGATTCTTCTATTGGATTTGGAGCACCTGTACGAGCTAATATGAGGGCTGGTGACCTAACAAATGTTGCGGTGACATCATCCTTGCTAGAGTCGGTTGAGAGTAGTGATCTTATTGCATATGGATTAATACCAGAGTTCATTGGACGATTTCCTGTGCTTGTTAGCCTCTCAGCATTGATGGAGCCTAAAAATGCACTAGGAAAGCAATACAGGAAAATGTTTGAGATAAACAATGTGAAGTTACATTTCACTGAGGATGCCCTTAGGCAGATTGCATAGAAGGCAATGGTCAAGAGTACTGGAGCCTGTGGTTTGCGTTCTATCCTTGAGAACATTTTGACAGATGCCATGTTTGAGATTCCGGATGCAAAAACAGGGCTGGATTTATTTGCCTAGGTTAGCAGAACTACCGATAGAAATGCTTGCTTGTGCTCGTATTGGTGTTGTTCATTCGGTTGTATTTGCTGGATTTTCAGCAGAGTCCCTTGCTCAACGAATTGTAGACCGCAAACCTAAAGCACTGCTAACTTGTAATGCTGTCCGCCAGGGTGCTAAAGTTATTAATCTGAAAGAAATAGTAGACTCTCCACTAGTGGAATCATCTAAAAATGGAGTTTCTGTAGGTGTCTGTTTGACATATGCAGATGAGTTTGCGTTAAATAAAGAAAACACTCATTGGAAGAAAGGAAGAGACATCTGGTGGCAGGATACAATTCCAAAATACATGACCGAATGTGAAGTTAAATGGTTTGATGCAGAAGATCCACTGTTCCTTTTATATACAAGGGGTAGTACAGGGAAACAAAAAAAAAAGAAACTGCATCAGGCTTGCGTGCCTTAGCTCGTCTTGTGAACTTGACAATTCTGGATCTGAAGATGTGCTCAGGGATTCATGGTGGATTGGTGCATCCAAAAGGGCTTACAAACTTGAAGGAGCTGCAAATTTCTCGAAGTCTTGTTGCTTTGACATATCTCAACATAAAGTCATGCTGTAGATAATGCATTAGATTGTGGTTTGGTGAATACACAGCAGTTTCGTAGCACGCTACGAATCTGCTGAAAATAATGCCCAACGCACAGTAGTTTCGTAGCGCGCTACGAAACTGATGTAGCTACATAATTAAAACTCAGTCAACCAATTTTGAGGGACCGAGGAGAAATTTTTGAGAAAGGAATCTTTTCAAAGGATCATATAACAGGTGCCAACATTCAACAAAGGAAGAAATAGGTGGCAGAAGCTTATATTTGAACCCTAAACTTTTTTGTTATAAAGTGATCTCATTTACTACAGTCCAAGATATGTCAGACAACTTGGAGGAGCTTTTGTCTTCACACATGGAAAAGGTTGACAGCACATCAAGGACATGGCATTCTGATATGTTTTGTATAATCAAAGATGAAGGGCATAGTTCTTTGGATTCGAACATTTTTTGAGGCAAACCAAAGGTCGATAAACAGGGGTAGTTTCCTATGTTTCAGGGGCAATGGAGAAGATGTGACATTGAAGACCAGTATGGAGATTTGAACATCCACCACAGCCAAACTAAAAAAGGACCACATGGCAAAGAACGAGAATGATTGTAATTAAGGCTATTATTAACATAATATGGAGTTAGACTCCTACTTGATTTAGATCTCTAGAAAGTCTAGTTGCAGTTTGTTACATTTGATAAGCAGTTAAAAGTTAAACAGGTGTCATTAGAAGTAGATTTCGAGTTCCCCGAATGTTTAAGGAGGAATCTCAGTCAGGTAGAAGAACTCTATATATAGGAGAAAAGGAAATGTGATAAGGGTTGGAAGTTTATGTAAAAAAGCTCTGTTATTAAGCTTATGTAAAAACTCTGTTTCTTTTGGTAATACAGTACTGGCTTCTGCTACTCAAGAATCATAGAGAGTTCAATGTATGAGTTCCTGTTGTTGTATTTTCATGTTGCCTACAGTATTATGAGTATTTGATTACTTAGAAATCACTTGCAGTGTTCTAATTTCCTTCATATACTCGTAAACTGTCCTTTTTGTGTTTGGTGTACTCTACCTATATTGAAATCTGAATGCCTTGATTTTATTGCAAAGCCAAGTCTACTGTTAATGCTAAATGACATATGACTCCATAAGCCCAATGGATGCTTGTTAATTTTATTCCACCAGCTTCATTCCTATTTGTTTCACAAAGAGTTAGCCATCTTAATCATAATCAAAAACCTTCAATCCTTTGAGAGGGCCCTCTTAGGCTAAGGAGGCTAAGCCTTAGCAAAAAGATTGGTTTGAAATAGTTACTTGAAGTCTTCCTGGTCTGCAGCCTTCCAGGGCCTGATTTTGAGATAACATAGGGTATGACAAAACAGGTGCACCCACTCAGGTTGGGGATTTTCTCCATAAGCCTGCATCCATTTGGCCAGATGCGCACGTGGATCGTTCTGCCCATCATACTTGTCTATCAGTCGCATCTTAGGCTTCCCAAATCGTGTTCTCATCATCCTCCTACATTCGCACCAATCATCAAAGCTTCCCTTGTGCGTACCCCACCATCTTGCGAGCGTAGCGTGTAGTGCCTAGTCTAAGGCCTAGAAGCACTGCTTTTCTGGTACCTCCCTTTCAAATGCATCCAAAAAGATATCCACCTCATTCAAACCATCATAAATAGGCATATTTCTTACCTCTGACGACACACAGCACAGCGACTGGGTCATCATGTTGCAATTCAGCGTAGTTACTTCATGTAACCGATTCTGCCAATGTTCTATTTCTTCATCGGAGTCCGAAGTACTGGAACTCTCGCGATCCCATGTAATCCGTCCATCCGCAATGGGATTCACAAAATATTGGTCTCACGTTGTTATCTTATAGATACATTCCAGGTCATCATCACTCTCATAATTGCGGACAGGTTCAGTATAGCGTGATCCTTCAACAAGATCGAGGGGTACTATTACGTGCAGCGATTTCTTCTCAAAGGTCATCTTTCACTTCTTCAGATTGATTACCCCATTCATATCAGTAGCCTAGTCAATTCCCAGGAGCACAGGATAGGGATTGTTGTCATCTACTATCTCTATTACTTCAAAGTCAGCTAGTGCGCTCGCTCCCTCAATATCCATGGTCACCCCCTGCAACCACCCCATGGGGATGATTTTCTGCTGATTCACCATCCTTAGCTGAATCAGAGACCATTGCAGTGCAAGTCTCCCCATTCGCTCCCAAGTATTTTTTGGTAGGACATTCGCATCTAACCCCAGGTCCAAAATGACCTAATCCATTTCATACTATCCTATCTGTGCGGTCAGTCTCATCTCCCGTACCATCCTTGTTTTATTCTTGCCTTCATACTATGCGCGACTCACCTGGCATGGTTCCAACGCATTTATTGATGAGTTCTTGTAACCCTTTCATAGCCTTACTGTCGTGCAGTAACTTCATACAGGTTTCCAGGAAAGTTGTGAGCATAGAGGGGTCCATCTCCAGCTCAGGATTATCCTTGCTTCCTGAGGTGGAGGCCTCAGTGAAGCTCTTCTTAGCTTCCATGAAGGCTTCACGAGTGCACTCCAAATCGAACTCAGCCTCTTTTGTTGGGGCTTTGTGAACCCATGTACTGTCTTCTGGTTGTTTCCCCTTGTCATCTCCTGTCGCGATTCCACTTCTGAGCACTATATTTACGTTTGGATATTCCTCGCGCAGCTCAAACCTCATCATTTGCAGGTTTTGAGTCGACGAAGGTGGTAGCGCCCCTGTGTTACGTATCCTAGCTATCAACGTATGACAGTCTTCTGCTTCATGATCAAACAACGTGTAATACTTGCACGACAGATGCATTGGATTAGTGCAATCGCGGGCATAGTGTCCTGGTCTTCCACAATTGTAGCAAATCAACTGTCCTCGACCCCTGTCAGGTCCTCCTCTACCTCGGCCTCGTCGGCGCCGTTGAAATCCTGTCTGCACCATCCCTGCATTCTGATCAAGGGGCCGTGTTTCAGCCTAAACCCTATAGGCGAGAGTTCTATCCATCATCAATTCATAGCTCCTACAAGTATGCTCATCATGTCCTACCGACCTACAAAAGTTGCAGAACAACTATTGTGGTGCTTGTACATACTTCTGTAGCAAGTGACAGTTATCTGTGGCATGTTTTCCAGCTACCTGACAGATAGCGCACCATAATGCAGGCCCCGCGCTAGGTCCTGCTTGAGCT
Source organism: Pinus tabuliformis (assembly GCA_031772625.1). Taxonomy (NCBI): domain Eukaryota; kingdom Viridiplantae; phylum Streptophyta; class Pinopsida; order Pinales; family Pinaceae; genus Pinus; species Pinus tabuliformis. The sequence goes on from CM062820.1 coordinate 24,780,836, forward strand.
TCTGGCCTTAAAGGCATTGGTCCTCCTCCTGCAATGTAATTTGCAAAGACCGGGCAATGGTCTTTGTCATGACCCTGACTCTTTCATTTCAAGCACCATACCTCCTCATGTACCTCTGGTCGGACCGTCCTGTCCTGCTTTAGACTTTGCATCTCAAGGCACAGATTCTTTAGCTGCACATGGATCTGCTGAACTCCTAGATTAGGATCTTGCATCAGAGTCTCATGTAGTCTCATGGAAATCTCCAAGGCCTCTACCTGAGTTGTTATCTTCTACTGCGACAGCGCACTCCTTAAGTGTGGTAGTAGCGAAGCCACAAACCACTCGCGATGTTGTCCATCGGTCAAATTCATGTTGGCTTCACGGATTGTGCATTTCAACCTCTGATCTAGTTCCCAAGGCGTCTTGCCTGGTTGCATCGCGATCTCTTTGAATCCCACAATCGACTGTGCCTCAGATTTAGGCCTACTAAATTCCCTATTTAGTGTTGTTTGGATGTCTGCCACTCCAACATTCGGGTTATCATTCGAGTACTTGATATACCAGGTTAGCGCATGATCTTGTAGGGCACTAACCAATGTCACCTTCTTTATATGATCATCTGTAACACCTTGTGCTTCCCATACAGCTTTCACAACGAACTAGAATTGGTCTGGATCCTCATTTCCCAAGCCTTTGAACAAAGGCAACTTTACTGCGTTTGCCATACTGAATTGCGGTGGAGGTGGAGGTGGTACGGGTGAAGTCGGAGGTGATGGTGGTGAAGTTGGAGGTGGTGTGGGTGGAGGTGGTATTTGCGGGAATCCTTGTCTTATTAACTGAATAGCACTTCGCGGAGAAACCTTCGCTATCCCTTCCTTGTCACCTCGCGGAGGTGAAATTAATGGACTATACTCCGGACCCTTTTGTCCTTCATTCCTGTAAGTTTTTCCGCTTCGCGTAGTTCTGAACATCAAGGTAGCTGCATGACCCATTTTTTGCACAATAGAATTTTAATCCAAGTATTCAAAGATTTTACATACTTACCTCGCGGTCCTTTGAAAAAACGTCGCTCAGCCTTGTTATAGCTGATTGAGGTGTTGATCGCGAATTCAGTCACAAATCCTCCTACGACGTGATCGAGCCAACGATCAACAACGTGGGAAATCTTATCCTCCGATGCTTCCAACCTTCACACTAGCTCTGGGGTCCACACAATAGGACCATCAAGTTTCCTCCTTCCTTGGCTATCTGCTAGCTTCACGATCCACTCGTATAGCTCAATGGGGAAGGAGCAGAAAAAGATCTCGTGGATCTCTATATACAGGTAGTTGTCCAACCACCGTTCCTTTGTCAGTCGCGGATTTTTGTTTTCTTGCGCCGTGAATTCGTGGATCTTTCTATCCAACCAGTCTCCAATATCTTTAGTTGGATTCCAATGATAAAACATCACACATCTCTCATGCAGATTCTAGTCCCAACAACGGAACCAGTTGTTGGCTTGAAGGGGCCTGACCCAGGTTCAACGTTAACTAGCTAAACAAATCCCTACACTACTGACCCTTTCACGTCAGCCTGCGGAGCATGGATCAAAGTCTCACCCGAAGCAGTATGGGGGGATGCTGGAACCAAGTTTCCACTCCCTGAGATGGTTGTGATGTCGTTTGATTTCTTCTATCCCTGCCTTCACACAGGTGATCCCGTTCTAGGGCTTGTAAGAAAAAACCTCTATTCCGACTTTCAATACCTTCGCAAAAGTGTATGATCGACCTTCGAGCAACCCTAACCCAGGGCTCAGGTACTTTCGTGCTGTTATGGCAGTGCACCATGCAGATTCCTCAATTACCCTAAGTGACTTGCTTATTTTTTCGAATACTTAAAGTTATCACCGCGTAATCAGATATTTGTAATTGCATTTAATTATTCAATGTAACTGTATTCATTCGTGCATCATGGAAGCATAATAAAGGAAATTCATACAAAAAATATCCAAACCCATCAATAGAACAAATACACAGAAATTGCAGAATAACTCCTTTTATTAATATCTTCCAAGTGTTACAAACTCTGCGCACTCAGCTGCAGACTTCTACCCTAGGCCTCTGCGCACTCAGCTGCATAGCCTCTACCTACACTACAACCCAAGACTTAGACTTCTTGCTCTAAAGCTATGAATCTCTTACATGTTGTATCCCAAACTACTTAGAGCTTAGCTCTTTTTATACAATCCCATGGTCCATGGACCATGGGTAGATCTCTTAAAACCAAATTTACTTTACAAAACTAAGGGAGGACTACCCTTTATGACACATAACACCTACGCACTCTGCGACCACAAAATGCGGAGTCTTTACAATAATATTACAAAAATTGAACATGGGCTTTTAGACCCAAAACTGCCCTTGGGGGATCCCGCTCCCAACACATCTATTTGCACATGTTGTGACCCCTGTTGTACCTACTGCTGTTGCGCTTCCCTCTCCTGTTTGCACAGCTCTTATTCCTTCCGGAGTTGCTCCCTCAGCTCATGAAACTCCTTCTCTACTTCTTCTATTCTTCTCTTATCCCTCTGCCTTTGTGCGATTCACATGTCGCGCTGGTGCCTCTTTGCCTCTATAACCGTCGTTTATTTCTCTACTAATGGATCTGCTTGGAACTTGTAGCTTTTCTCTTCCTCCATGCGGTCGACAATCTTCCTCTTTCCCTTATCGCGCACTGGTATGCTTGCCTCTACTGCTACTGTTGTTGCTCTCCGAGATGCTGCTTCATGTTACTTTGCTAACCACTCCACAACGAAGTCGACCTGTTCATTGGGTCTGGAGAAACTGTAGCAATATCTCCATGGGTCCTCCTCGGCCCAATGAAATGCCCCATGGATCCAGTTGAACTGAACTCTCGTGCAGTGATCTTTCACAATACAATGTGGGTCATATGGATTGTAACTTTGGAGGTCGAATGGATACTTCTTCATCTGTTCTGCTTCGACATCCGCTTGCTTGATACTCCAGATCTCATATAACCCAATCCACAATGGAAGAGCGGGCCAAGGTGCCTTCTTCTTTCGGTGCAGTCTAGCTGTCAATCTTGTCGAGATGTGATATGCTACTTCTTGCATGACAAGTATGTCCAATGCAAACTTCCGTACAACATGCGGAGGCTTCTCCACGATGAACATTCGGATGAAGGTGTCGAACGATGAGGCATACCAATTAACAATGTCTATCAATGCCTTCATTGATTCCTTTGACATTCATGGTGGATCCTGTTCGAATATCATCTTGTAAACTGTGGTGAAAAAATGATCGGACAACCATGTGATTACTCCTCTGAAGCTGCATTCAGATAATAACTTGCAATATGTGTTTATAGCAGTCTCCATCGATGACCATGCCCACTCCAAGCTCGGGAACTCTTGTCGGGCACAGATTGCATCTAAGATGTAGGCAGACATGTAAATCTCTGCATGCATACCTCCAGGTGATTGTCGAGCCTTCGTTACTTGTTCCTTCAGCTGATGAGCCAACATGTCGGACCAGTTACATGGTTTTCCTTCTCTGACTAGTTGGTCTAATGCGATCACCCAACTATGTGGGAAGGTTTCCGTGCTTTCTTGGCCATACAGTCGACATGCGAATATGACCAAGTATTGATACACCTTTCACAGTATCTTTTTCTTGTAGATCTGGTTGGGTGTCAACCTGAATCGAGTCGGCTCCTTTACCCAGTTCTTCAGAATGTCTCTAGAGTTAGCACTGCTATTGGGTAAGCTGAAGGGAGTCTTCATGATAGTCGCGGGCTCTAACATATGATACATCTCATCATAATCTCATGCCTAGAAGGTTGCAAGCTTCGTCCCACTGACACTGCTCAAGGTCATTGTCTCACGATTAGTGTGAGAGATGATCTAGTGTGTTGTTCCTTAAGAAACCAATTTCCTGGTTGTAGGGAAATTGTGCTCAAGACATTAATAAAATTTATTTACTGTCACTTATTGTTTATTATATTCTCAAATGAAGGATTTGGAAAACTTGGCCTTAGACTCTTAATACATGTATGATCAGAACATCTCAGAATGCCATTTGTTGCTAAATATAAATGATGAATGAGGAAAGTTTTGAAGAAGAAGTTAAAGATAATATGTTGATTTTTCACAGGAACTACTATCCGTAACTTAGAGGAATTATGACAATGAGAACTGAATCATAAAATATGCTATTTTTTCACAGAAACTATTACCTATAACTCAGAAAGGAGATGAAGGTTTCAAGTATAGGAGCACTCTTTAAGGGATTTTAACCTGTAGCTTCATTCCTATACTTGAACAGAAGGAAACATAGCATGAAACATGACAGAGAAAATTACAAAATTATATATAACAACTCATGGAAACTTCTGCTTCTTTCATTAATCAATGATGATATCAGAAATACAGTGGCCGGGTTCTCCAAAATTCCAACCCTTTCTTAGTAAATTTTCCCCTCTTTATACATTATGGAACGGTTATTGATTTCTGAAACCTATCTAATTGCTTTCTAACTATATGAAATAAAACTACTACAGAATTGACAGAGGGTAAAACACGTCAAAGAACATGAAATAGCAAGAAAAAAATTGAATTTGGAAGGGGATGATAACTGCTGACTTGCTCTGTTGATTCGCTGCTGAATTCCTTTGTGAACTCTCTAATGATTCTTAATTCTCCTTAGCCGTAATGCAATGTGTTTAGTTTGTATAATCTTGGGCTTACATGGGCATTCTGATTGGCCAAAATGCTAAGAAATATATCGAATTATCTTCCTCTTAAGCTTCAACTCCAACCCTAATTTTCTGCATTACATAACAAAATTAACACGAACTTCTGATTAATCCTCCTGCTTTATAAACCTGTCAAATCTGCCTCTCGTTGACTTCTATCACAAATCGCAATCGGCCTGGAAAAACCTGTAAAGCTTAACTTATGCACGCGGCCGCAATAACTATGAAAATATTTGGAATTATGCATATATCCTTATAAAGAAAATATATAATAAATCATGATTTTCCGCTTCCAATAGGGGCTTAGCACAATTCCCAAGGTATACTTCCCGCCGATTCATCCTTTCCGTTGATATACGCCTTTCAGATCAGACGATCTACAAAGGTTTTCGGGTGGGACATAAGCCCAAAGAATACCCACCCGAAATGGGCGGTTTCCTCTCTCCAGTTGACTGCTATGTGTTGAATGCTGAGTGGAATTAGATTGATTCCATTAAAACCATCCATCGCTTTTGCTCCGCCCGAAAACTGCCTTATAATATGCCTTGCGGACCCACCAAAGCTTTTAATTATAATATATATATGTTTAAAGTCCGACCTTCTATTATAATCCTTTATAATAAAACTTCATATAAAACCACGTCAACGAAATATATACGAATATCACATAAAATATTTACAACCCATAATATGACGGACGTGAGGGATTATAAAATATAGCACATAAAATAACGGGTCCGATCATATAAATCACAATCGGTGTTTATCAACATATATGTATAAAGGCGGACTCGACGGAATTTAAAATATGATATCTATATCTATATATATATGTTCGGGTCCAGCCCTTATCGCAGATTGCGATCGGCGGGGTCATATGCATATAATATAAGAGTTCTATGTTGTTTCAGACCCGCCGACGTTATAAAACATGACATATTTTTTCGGGTCCGGAACCCAATCGCAAATCGCAATCGGCGCTTGTCCGCAGAGCCAACCATCCATACCCATTGCGGACCCGCCGAACTTTTAAACGTAACATATATTATTTCGGGTCCGGTGTTAATGTTTTAACACTTGTTTTCTTTGAAAATCTGATCTATTTCTTCATTTCCTTTGTATTTTGATTTTCGATATACTTGCACTATTTTTTCAAAATGTTTTTCAAAATCACTTTAACACATGTTTCTTTATAAATCCGATACAGTTATGCTTTGCGATATATATATATATATATATATATATATATATATATATATATATACACATATATATACGTGTCCTCATATAACCATTGGCTTCTGATATACCATTATTGCTCCTTCCTTTTGCTTTGTCTCTTTTTTAAAGTATTTTCAAAAGATTCTTCAATGAAGAATGTATGTTATAAACAATAAAAAAATGCATGTTACAACATCTAGCTCCACCTGGGGATAGTGCTTTTGCCACAAAAGCACTAAGAACCGCAGATTAGTGCCTTCACCTTGGGCATGGAGTCATATATTGCTCTGCATAAACTGAAATACTATGGCATTTGTACAATTACTTCACTCCGGTATTCACAATGAAATTATGCTTACTCTTTAGAACTGGAAGTAGTGTTTCAAATATTGCCCATTAACAGGCAGTTGTAGAGTTTTCCCATCAAGATTCTCCAGAATGAAGATGTTATTGGATCTCACTTCAGAAATTCTAAAAGGACCATACCAGAGAGGATCAAATTTCCCATGTTTACCCTTATCTTCTCTTCTGGTATCCCATCTCAATACTAAGTTTGCAACTTTAAAATCGATTTCCCTGGCTTTCCTGTCAAAAATATTTTTCATCTTGGATTGATACAAAATCAAGTTATCTCTTACCTTGTCCCTGTTCTCGCTTAGCTCCACTACTTTGTTCATTCTTCTTACCAAAGAATTTGGTTCTTCTTTCGCCTCTTGAATCATTGCAATTACTGGCTTTACAAGTTGACTTGGAAACAGAGCCTGAGTTCCATATACTAATTCAAAAGGTGATTTCCTTGTAGATCTTCTTGTAGTTACTCTTGCAGCCCACAGAGAAAAGTTTAACTTAGAATCCCAATCTCTTTGATTTTTTGCAATGGTTTTCTTAAGGATCTTCATCAAAGTTTTGTTAGTAGACTCAGCTAATCCATTTCCTTGAGGATGGTAAGCTGTTGAATGGGACAAAATAACATTATACTTGTGACAAAAAGTAATGAACTTACTTGAGTTGAAGACTTGAGTGTTATCTGTTATAATTTTAATGGGGCATCCAAATCTACTGAAAATATTTTCTTCCAGGAACTTCATTACTATCTGATCATTTTCTCTCTTAGTAGGAATTGCCTCTACCCATTTGGTGAAGTAATCAGTTGTTGTGAGAACCCACCTGTGTTGTCTGCCTGAGGGTGGATTGATTTCTCCAACAAATTCCAATCCCCATTGTCTAAATGGCTCCTCTATGAAAACTGGAATTAAAGGTAAAGGAGCTAATCTCTTCTTCTCAGCAAAAAGCTGACACTTTTGGCAACTTCTAACAAACTTATATGTATCACCAAATAAGGTAGGCCAATAAAATCCAGCCTGAAGGATCTTATGTGCAGTTACTTTCCAACTGTAATGTCCCCCACAAAACCCCTCATGATAATCTTTGATTGTTTCTATAAATTCATCTTTTGTTAAACACAGTAATAGAATTCCAGCAGGATCCTTCCAATACAATCTGCCTTCCACAATCGCATATGGTTGTGCCCTGATCTTTAGTGCCCTATACTTTATTCTGTCTAAGGATTGAGGACAAGAAAGAAAGCACAAATAATGAATTATATGCTTATACCATTCTGAACATAGAAATTTATACCTGATCTTCATTCCTGGATCTTGCTCTCCTTCATTTTCTTCAGTTGCTTTTTCATCTACAGGTGCCAATAAGTTAATTCCCAATGCCTAAAAGTTTGATTTTGTTAACATTTTTGCCAATCCTTGTCCTTTTACCAATTTTGTGGGTTTTATGTCCAAATCATATTCTTGGATCTTGGCAATCCACTTTCCTCTTCTACCCTCTACATCTCCTTGTAATAATACATCTTTCACCACAGCATTTGGCACATAAGTAATGATTTGGGACTGCAGCACATAAGCTCTAAAAGATTTCAGGACTTTTACCAAGGCATACACCTGTTTCTCAAGAATATTATATTTCAGCTCAGAATCCCTAAGAATCTTACTGAAGAATGAAACAGGCTTCTCTCTCCCTTCATCATTCTTCTGCAGTAAGACAATATCTATTGAACTTGATGAGGCAAATGAAAAAATTTGAAAAGGCTTCTGGTAATCAGGGCTGATTAAGACTAGAGCTACCTGCAATGCCTCTTTAATTCTGGAAAATGATTCTTTATCTTCCTTGGTCCAGCACACTTCATTCTCCTTCTTCAGCATATTAGTGATCACTTTCAAGATTTCTGCATAACTGGATATAAATCTTCTCAGGAAGTTTATCTTTCCCAGAAACTTTTGAATATCCTTTTTACTCCTGGGCAATGGTATTTTCTGCATAGCTTGTACTCTAGCTACATCTATCTTCACTCCTTCTCTAGAAACAAATGTGACCCAATAGTTTTCCTTCTTCCAGAGCAAAAATGGATTTCTTGGGATTTAAAGAAAGTCAAAATCTTCTACATTTATCAAAATTTCTTCTCAAATGATCTAAATGTTCTTCATCAGACTTAGAAAAAACAGTAATATCATCCAAATATATTACTACAAACTTATCTCCAACAAAAGTGATGTCCATAGCCCTTTGAAATGTAGCTCCTGCATTCATCAATCTGAAAGGAATTCTGGCATACATAAATGTTCCCCAGGGAGTTGTGAACGTTGTTTTCTTTTGATCCTCCTTGTCCATAGCCACCTGGTTATAACCAAAAAATCCATCTAGCATTGACATTCTAAAAGATCCTGTTACCTTTTGCAGTACATGATCCATTTTAGGCAAAGGATAATTATCTTTCAAAGAAGCTCTATTGAGATTTCTGAAGTCAACACACAACCTTATTTCTCCATTTTTCTTTCTCACAGGTACCAGATTAGCCACCCAATCAGAATATCTGAGTGGGACTATGATTTTGGCATCAAGCAACTTCTTGACCTCCTTTTCAATTGATGGTAGAAGCAGAGGATTTATCTACCTAAGCTTCTGTTTGTAGGGTTTAACCCCCTCCTTCAAAGGAATCTTATGCTGAATAATATTTACATCATAGGTTTTGAGATCTTCATTGGACCATGAAAAAACATCAACATAATTCATGAAAAGTTTATTATATCTTTCTTGAAAATTAGGTGAAACTCCAGCATATAATTTGACTAACCTGGGATTCTCCTGAGTTCCAATGTTGTGATCCTGAATATGTTCATCCTGTGAGATTTTCCCTGAGTCCACAGCCACATCATTGGAATTAAAAAGCCTTTCAAGAGGAACAAGTCCCTTTGGTAGAACATTATCTTTCAATTGAAAGATCTTCTGATTTGCTATTGAATCTTTTAAACCACCGGCTTCTGCAATTGTTGTTGTCTCTTCTTCGTCCTGGTCAATTTCTGTGCCCTAGAACTCTTCAACCATAGTCAAAAACTCCTTAATTTGTTGGTCATCTTCAAAAACTTGCCAGTTCTTAACATTATCAGGAACAGAAGGTTTGTGTCTCATTTCTACCTCATATCTTAATCTTGGATTAATAGGAGGCTTGAAAGTGCTAGCAGCCACAGCCAATGAGTCTGCCAATCTATTTTCATCTCTTGGAATGAATTGAATGTTAAAAGCTTCAAAGAAGTTTTCAATCAAATCCCATACCTCATTTCTGTATGCCCGGAGTCTTGGATGCTTTGTTTGGCAGTGATATTTTATCTGCTTAATAATTAGCTCCGAATCTCCAAAAGCAGAAATTGATTTGACTCCCATTTGTTTGGCTGTTTGTAGCGCAATAATCAAGGACTCATATTCTGCCACGTTGTTAGTTGCCTCAAACTCTAATTTGAAAGAAAAAGGAAACAAATTACCTCCAGGTGAAATTAGAAGAAAACCAACACCTGTTCCTTCTTTTGAATAAGCTTTGTCAAAGAAACATTTCCACACTTCTTCTGTTTGCAACTCTGTAATTACATTGGTTGAAGCAAGCTACTTTTGATTATCTTCAGCCAGCTCTGCATTATCATGCAGTGTGAAACAAGCGAAATCATCCTTCTCCTAACTATATACAGGTGAGTTTCTTGCTCCGTTTTTTGTAATTGTTTTTACAAACCTAGTTTCTTTGTACAATCTCCTCTCCTCCCCACCAAAAACTGGTATAACAGCATATGTAAAATCTAACTTCAAAACACCTCCCAATTTAGCCCCCTAGGACCTAGATAGAAGCATTCCAAATCTAGTAGGGATATCTGCTACTACAACATCCATGACCAAACTTCTAGCGGGAATTTGGGCTAGTGACACTGCCAGATCCTTAATAACGCCCAGACACTTGACCTTGTTTGAGTCAAAAGAATACAAATCCCTGTAAGGTTTGGTCACTTGTAAATTTAGTTGCTTCATCACTAATAAAGGCATAAGATTATGTGAAGCCCCCGAATCAAACATGCAATTATGTAGAAGGAAATCATGAACCAATAGGGAAATATAAAAAGGAGGTATTGAAGAATCTACTTCCTCTACATGCGGGCCAAAAACCACTATTGGTTTATCTTCCTGCAGATTTACAGTATCACTCTCACTTTCTCTTAAATTAATAAACTCAGCAATCTCCTTTTGATAAGTAGATGTTTTTGCCAATTCTGTAAGGGGAACCTGTATTCTTACCTTTTCCAACTCCTTGGTAAGACTAAACAAGTGACCTTGTTTAGCAATATTTTCATTCTCATCTTCACCTTTTTTCATGACTGGAATTGTTTGAGGTATTGAAACAAGTTTCTCCAAATGAATTTTTCCAATTTGATCTTGAGAAGACTCCCCTCGAAGTATCTGTGTCTTGCCATTTGCAATTTGCTGTTGCTTTCCTTTATCTACTTGTTTTGCAGACTGAGATTCTTGTGGAGTCACCTTTGGTGAGGAAGTTGAAACTTGCTGCTCACTTTCATTTTCCTGATTTCTGGATCTTTTCCTAGATCTCAGGTCATATTTCTTGTGTAGTTCAGCCTACATAAAATCAGAGAATTGTTTCCAATATTCATCAATTTCATTTCCATCATGAATAACATCTGCTTCATCATACACATACTCTTCTCCTTCAATGTCGAGTTCATCTTCATCAACTGCATATAATGTAGAAATTTGATCTTCAAATTGTTCTTCACCAGGATCTGCTTCTATGTACAATGGTGCTTGAATTTGATTTTGATCTTTTCTTTCCTTTTGCAAAATTTGCAAAGGTTATCTTCTGAATTGGGGATTAAAGTTCTTATTAAACTGTGTTTGTCTCTGAGAGTTCTTATTTTCTAACTCTAACCTATTTAACTTATCTGACATGGTTTTAATTATATTACACATATCCTCCAATGATTGACTTTGAGAGGACTCTATCTTTGCCTTTCCCTTGTCTTGGGAAAGTTGTGTTTCTAGTGCTTTTCTTGTAGCCACCAGATTTGCTTCTATCTCTAAAGCATCTATTTGGATTTGATCAAGGGTTGGAGCTCTCCTTTCCCTTAATGTAAATCCAAAGTTTGATTCAAAAGCCCCTGCAAAAGTTATTTTCGCACCAGCAGGAGGAGGCTTAATCTCTGCTGGGAGACTATTGTACAATTTGTTAAATCTTCTGACAAATTCAGCCACAGTTTCATCAGACTTCTTCTTTATGGCATTAAACTCTGTTAATGAATATCCATGGTATCTTTTTTCTCCCCATATTTGAATAAGCACACGTTCCATCTCTTCCCAAGAAGGAATAGTATTATTGGGAAGTCCTTTGAACCATTTCCTTGCTTCTCCATCCAGGGACTAAACAAAAAGTCTTAGAACAACATCTAAATGTTCAAAATTTAGGATTTCTGCAAAATTACAAAATACTACTACATGATTCTCTGCTGTCTGTCCATCTTCTCCTGAAAAACGTGGAAGAGTTTTAAGGTAATTATGTGGCATTTGATTGTAAGGTTGTGGTAATTGAAGAGGTGCATACCTATTCACTAAGAATGCAGGCACTACCATGTTCAATGAACTTTGATTACCACCATATGTGGAACTTGATTGAGAGGTAAATGGAATGTGCAAAGGAGGTAATGTGGTTATTGGTTGAGGTTGAATAATTACAGCAGGTAAATGAAAAGTAACAAACTCAAAAGATTGTTCTTGACAGCTAGGTTCATGAAATGAAGATGATGAAAAAGATGATTCTTTACCAGATGAATGTTCAAGTGAATTGCTCCCTGATGCAGACAATGTAGGAATTGGTATAATTGGAATCTTAAACCTTTCAACCCTCTTAGAAAATAGCCTTTTCAGGATCTGAAAGAGCTTGGAATTTCTTTTGTGAAGTGTCTAATCTTGTATGGGGCCTTCTTGAAGCTAGAATTATTGCTTTGATTCAAAATAGCCAAATATTTCCTCTTCACTGAACAACCAAAGGAAAATATTGAAACCCAGGGAAAAATCTTCTTATCTTCTCTCCCCGACAATGGCGCCAATTAATGTTGTTCCTTAAGAAACCAATTTCCTGGCTGTAGGGAAATTGTGCTCAAGACGTTAATAAAAGTTATTTACTGTCACTTATTGTTTATTATATTCTCAGATGAAGGATTTGGAAAACTTGGCCTTAGACTCTTAATACATGTATGATCAAAACATCTCAGAATGCCATTTGTTGCTAAATATAAATGATGAATGAGGAAAGTTTTGAAGAAGAAGTTAAAGATAATATGCTGATCTTTCACAGGAACTACTATCCGTAACTTAGAGGAATTATGACAATGAGAACTGAATCATAAATAATATGCTGGTTTTTCACAGAAACTATTACCTATAACTCAGAAAGGAGATGAAGGTTTCAAGTATAGGAGCGCTCTTTAAGGGATTTTAACCTGCAACTTCATTACTATACTTGAACAGAAGGAAACATAGCATGACACATGACAGAGAAACTTACAAAATTATATATAACAACTCATGGAAACTTCTGCTTCTTTCATTAATCAATGATGATATCAGAAATACAGTGGCTGGGTTCTCCAAAATTCCAACCCTTTCTTAGTAAATTTTCCCCTCTTTATACATTGTGGAACAGTTATTGATTTCTGAAACCTATCTAACTGCTTTCTAACTATATGAAATAAAACTACTACAGAATTTACAGAGGGTAAAACACCTCAAAGAACATGAAATAGCAAGAACAAAACTGAATTTGGAAGGGGATGATAACTGCTGACTTGCTCTGTTGATTCGCTGCTAAATTCCTCTGTGAACGCTCTAATGATGCTTAATTCTCCTTAGTCGTAATGCAATGTGTTTAGTTTGTATAATCTTGGGCTTACATGGGCATTCTAATTGGCCAAAATGCCAAGAAATATATCGAATTATCTTCCTCTTAAGCTTCAGCTCCAACCCTAATTTTCCGCATTACACAACGAAATTAACACGAACTTCTGATTAATCCTCCTACTTTATAAACCTGTCAAATCTGCCTCCCGTTGACTTCTATCACAAATCGCAATCGGCCTAAAAACCCCTGTAAAGCTTAACTTATGCACGCGGCCGCAATAACTATGAAAATATTTGGAATTATGCATATATCCTTATAAAGAAAATATATAATAAAACATGCTTTTCCGCTTCCAATACGGGCTTAGCACAATTCCCAAGGTATACTTCCCGCCGATTCATCCCTGCCGTTGATATACACCTTTCAGATCAGATGATCTACAAAGGTTTTCGGGTGGGACATAAGCCCGAAGAATACCCACCCGAAATGGGTGGTTTCCTCTCTCCAGCTGACTGCTACGTGTTGAATGTTGAGTGGAATCGGATTGATTCCATTAAAACCATCCATCGCTTTTGCTCCGCCCGAAAACTGCCTTATAATACGCCTTGCGGACCCGCCGGAGCTTTTAATTATAATATATATATATCTATATATATATATATATATATATATATATATATATATATATATATATATATATATATAGATATATATATATATATATATATATAGATATATATATCTATATATATATATATATAGATATGTTTAAAGTCCGGCCTTCTATTATAATCCTTTATAATAAAACTTCATATAAAACCACGTCAACGAAATATATACGAATATCACATAAAATCTTTACAACCCATAATATGATGGACGCAAGGGATTATAAAATATAGCACATAAAATATCGGGTCCGATCATATAAATCGCAATCGGCGTTTATCAACATATATGTATAAAGGTGGACCCGACGGACTTTAAAATATGATATATATATGTTCGGGTCCGGCCCTTATCGCAGATCGCGATCGGCGGGGTCATATGCATATAATATAAGAGTTCTATGTTGTTTTGGACCTGCCGACGTTATAAAACATGACATATATTTTTTCGGGTCCAGAACTCGATCACAAATCGCAATCGGTGCTTGTCTGCGAAGCGAACCATCCATACCCATTGCGGACCCGCCGAACTTTTAAACGTAACATATATTATTTTGGGTCCGGTGTTAATGTTTTAACACTTGTTTTCTTTGAAAATCTGATCTATTTCTTCATTTCCTTTGTATTTTGATTTCCAATATACTTGCACTATTTTTTCAAAATCACTTTAACACATGTTTCTTTATAAATCCAATACAGTTATGCTTTGCGATATATATATATATATATATATATATATATATACATGTACTCATATAACCATTGGCTTCCGATATACCATTATTACTCCTTCCTTTTGCTTTGTCTCTTTTTTAAAGTATTTTCAAAAGATTCTTGAATGAAGAATGAATGTTATAAACAATAAAAAATGCATGTTACAACACAGTGTATCATGTCCGCACATGGGAATGCAGGATATCTGCATGCAATCCGGTACAAGTCAGACTTGTGAATGTTCACATACACCTAACAGTCTTCGAGGTCTTCCTCAAAAGTGCCTGCAAATGCTTCATTGACCTCTTGCCACTTCAGTTTGATGTCCTTATCTAGAAACAATTTGGTATCTTCATAGATCAGTAGACTAGAGGACACTCACTCAACTGTTGCTCCAACTGCATTTCCATCAGTGTCCTATGATCCTGCTCCCTTGGAGACCATTGATCCTATACTTATAAGAGGCAGATGAACACCTAAAAGATCTAGAGACAAAGCAACATGCATGGCAAGAAATCTGTCAGCGAAAACCAAAGCAAATTCGGGGAATGACATAGCACATACCTGGGGAACTGATAGGCAAGATTGCACAATTTCTTCTGGGAGGCTGGGTGACTAGCTGCTAGAACTGCGCAAAAGGTAGTTTGGGCTGTCTGGGAGGCAAGATTGGCTGCTGGATTTGTACAATGCACAGTCCAAACTGGCTGCTGACTGTTGGGATTACGCAATTCCAGTTGGGAGTGACTGTAGGCTCAGGGACTGCATTGCACAATTTTCTAGGCCAGCAGTCACTGTCCCTTAGAAATGTGAAAAACAATCCTGGAGGACAGTGCCTAGGCAGAAATTCACATTTATGGAGAGGAATACAGAGCTTTCCTTCCCCAGTTTGCGCAATGTTGTCTCAGTGAAGGCAGAGTCCAGGCCAAGGTTGGACAGACTCACCGACGGGAAACTGAAAGTAAATGTGAAGGTGAATGCATGGCGACACTTAGCGAAAGTAGAAGTGTTTGACAGTGCATGCAAACATGAATGAAAGATTCAGTAAATAGATCAGCATGCATGTGGGTGAAGTGAGTCGCCAAATCGGCTACCGTTCGTGTAAAACAGTTTCATGCATGCGACAACAGTGAGATAGAAACGAAAACTGAAACAGTGCTAGGACAAGCTAGTATTCATGTAAACGACAACAAGTGTTCAAAGAAAACAAGAAAACAACACTCACACAAGCGAAAACAAAAAAAAAGCGACAGAAATGTGGAAAAAGACAAGTTGAGGCCACTTACCGGTGAATAGCTGAGCTAAATGTTTCGAAGAGTCTTGGATGTGCTGTGGGATGTCAGATCTCCAAGATCGATGTGAAAGAATGAGCTCTAATGTGTCTAATAAATAATTTTTGAGCTCATGACACGCATGCCACAAATCTAGGAAAAAGCGACACTTGGAGGAAAGTTTCTAAAACAGCTTTGCATGTAACCTCCAGCTGCTAAAAATAGATCCCTGAATCATGGGATGCGTTTTTCATGTTTCCTTTTGCTATTCTAGGAAAAATACAAGCCATGTATGCAAGTCAAGTTTCCTTGGTCCCGGGTGGAACTGGTCAACCCAATTGCTCATGCATGAAGCTGCCCAACTGCTGGAAGGAAATGTGCATTTCTAGCTAGAAGCTGTGTTGGCTGCCCAAGATATTTCCACAATTTCTTTGTAGAGCAGCTGACTACTTCCCATATTTGCACAAATCTTGGGCTGAGCAGCCCTGTTGGAGAAAATTGCGTAATTTTCACTGTGAGGGTTGACTGGCAGAATTGCGCAATTCTGGAGCCTAGCAAGCTGCCAGATAGGATTGCGCAATTTCTAGAGGGAAGGCTAGTTTCCCTCTAGAATTGCACAATTTCTTGGGGGATCTGCTCAGCCTGCAGTTGGACCAAGTTTGGATGAACAACCTATGAGGGGAATGCATCAAGCTGTGATCGATAGGTTGCCTTTGTGCAGGAAAAACACTGAAGCTTGTGTACTTGACAAAGCAAGACAAGGTGCTGTGAAAGGTTGGTAGGGAGGCTCCAAAATGAAGCTAAGGCAAAATTTTGGAGGGTGGTTGTAGCTGCTACAACACTTGGAGACACACTGGTAGAACTCTAGCTCTCTAAATGGACCTTGTTCGTGAAAATCAAGTCTAACACCTCCGGAAGTATTGTTCAATTCTCAACTCATCTTGGTTTCACACTAGCTTGATTGTAAGATGTAGCATCTGCCAATCTCTTGGTCGATTGACACACATTCCAAGCCAAGGCAACACAATTGTTTCGATTGGGGTTGAGGGGTATATTGGTGCATAGGCAGTATAGTCGTCAGAGTCTTAGTTTCATCTCTAGTGTTGCTCCGCTACTAGTAGGCCTGGACAGTACCCCGGCAGAGTCACATAGGAACACAAGCATGGCTCCGCTACCAGTGAGCCTAGTTCGTACCCTGGCAGAGTTACTTGCATGGCCTCTCTGCATAGGAAGCCTTTCTCTTCTTTCACCTTATTCATTTTCATTTTGAATTTTTTCACTTTTCATTTTTTCACTTTTTCATTTTTTCAAATGTCCATAGCACTTATTCATTTCATAGGAGGAAGAGGGATCCCAACTTATTGAGAGCATAAGAGGTTTTTCTAGCAGAGAAGTATTTTATTATACCTCTGACGTGCCTGTTAAGGTTTTCCCCCTCACATTACTCTACTTGACTAAGATGAAAAGGGTTAACCCAAAAACAACCGACTAGAGTAGGTGACACTAGTTAGCATGCAAGCATTGTGTTTTCACCAAGGTGCAATTTGAACAATACGTATTTTCCTTCGACGTATCATGGACTAAAAGTAACAAGTTCTTCATATAGAGGGAAGATGAAAGATAACCAAGTAGTGATAGCTATATAAGCCCTCTTGTACTTTACCCAGCTCCTTTCAAGAGTCATACATGGTTTCATGCGAAGCTAACCTACGAACAAAATGAGCAAACTAACAAACACAAAAGAAAAGCAAGAGAAGAAGCAAAATCAAAAGAAAAGTGAGTAAGCAAACAAGAAAGAAGACAAACAAACAAACAAACAAAGTAAGCAAACAAGCATGCAAGCAAACTGACTGAAAGCAAACACTACTCCTACACCTAAGCTAACGGTGCATGGCCCTGATCACGTGAAGTGATATTTCCAATGTAGCCACCGACACATTGGTTGACCCATGTTGGTGAAAGCTTGGTCCACGAGCAACCCAGTTGTGTGAACTAGCAAGCAAGAAAGATATAACAATGAAGACAACCATAATTTGTGTTTCAAAGTGCCCAGAGGACATAAGTGAGTGCAAGTGAATGACAAGCGGTCCGTGGACTTATCACGGTGCTGTGTGACACCACGTGCAGTTTTGAAGCATAAGCACACTCTTGACTGTGACATGCAAGCAAACGAAAGAAACAAAGACAACTTGCGTCATACACGTGTGCTTGCAATGTAAGATTCCTCCAATGCATGAGCGATAGGATCATGCAATTCAAGTGGAGGAAGCATGATCTATGTGTAAGATTGATCTTCAATGCATACAAATGAGTGATGAGGAGCCTTGGGTGATTGAACAATTTCCTGATCGGAAGTGAGACTAACCCCAAGAGAGCGAGGGCCTGACATAACCATCAGCTCGGGCTGAAGTGCCTCGACATTCTTGGGTGTTTCAACTTCATCATCAGGTAGATAATCATAAGCCGGTGGCTTTGAAAGATCAATTGCGATAGAGTCATGGTCGTGATCAAATATGGGAGTAAATGGATCATGATAGCCACAATCAGAAAAACCAATGAATTCATTGACATCCTCATGATCAGATGAATCAAACAAAGGGGTATATGAAAAGCAAACAAACTCATCCTCTGTGGTTCTAGAAAAGGAAGATGAAAGATCAAGTGGATTTTCAATGAATAACTTAACCTCTCCATTGTCGAATAATGGACTAACATCTGGTGTGTCCTTTGAGTGATCAACAATGGGTGCATCCGTGGATGGAGATACACATGAAAAATCATGGATGGCAGGTTCACCAAAGATGTCAAGAAAGAATGGAGGAGGCTCGGACGGAAGGGAATCATCCTTCATCGAGTGTTGATGCTCAAGCTCCCACTCATACTCTTCATGAATGACACCGCATGTTGGTTGTGAGACACCAGCTTCGTCAATGGCCTGTTCCTCATTCACAACAAGTGAAGAGTCCGGAATGGAAGAACACAAGATAGTATCATCTGGAGGAACAACCAAGTGCGAAGATGGAGGTTGTGGAACAAAATTCATATGACAACTTGATGGACTCACAACCAAATCTGCGCGAAAATTAAGTGAAGTGATGTTGGGAGGATGTGAAAGCTGAACAAGTGTGTGAGCATGATCCTCAACATCACTCTATAGTGGTGGAGCTGTTTGATGAGGGGATGGCGGACAGTCACCCATGACAATGACTACATCCGACTGAGATTGTGCAGCTCCCTCACTGAAGAAGGTTGAGCAAGGCTTGATTTCAAACTTCTTCTTGGGATGAGCAGATTTCTTAATGAAATACTCGAATCAGTCCCAAAGATAGAGAAATTTCATCTGGCTCCTCGGAGCTTGAAACTGCAAGTCACAGAAGCGTTGCCAAAAATCCATAATCGATTCATGTGGAGCCTTCTGTTGTTGTAACAATTTTTGGTCAAGATGGTCTGGATCAAAATGATAGAAAGTGTCTTCAATGAGATCACATAAGTGCTCAAGTGAGTGCACGCTATCAGCCAGTAGGCTGCACAACCATCGAAGTGGAGATTCATGAAGTGTGTATGCAAGCAACAAGCTGGCCTGTTCGTCAGAACACCCATCTTCCTCATGAAGCATGGAAATAAAGTCATGTAAGTACTCAGGCCAGGCCACTTCGCCTTCACCATCATACATGTAAGTGGAAAAGTGATCGAAAAACTCCCTCGTGATGGTGACATCTTCATGGTTCGAAAAACATTGCGGAGGGAGAAGAGTGCAAGAATCCATGAAAGATATGAAAAGGTTCAAAACAAGATGAGAGGACACATCTTGTCATCTGGCCCTCCTTCTAGCGCCAGAAATGTTGACGGTGCTGGACCCACCAACATGTCAGGGGATCTCCCCGATAAGAAGTCCCAATTATACCTCAGACTGTTTGGTGTAGGAGTTCGAGCAGTGGGTCGTACGGTAATGCCTTGACCGCGATTTCGAACAGAGGCAAGTAAGATAACTTTGTTGGTAGCAAGGGTTTGACAGCTGCAGTAAGACAAGGAAGGTGCATGAAAGGTTCTAACACACTGAGGGTGAGGTGAGTGCGCACCTTGGAACCTTGTGATAACACTTGTCTTGGAAGGGAACACACAAGCAAAGATACATCACAACATGGAAGGCAAGTTAGTGAGCAATCCAAAGTGATGGTTAAATCAACATCACATTTTAGAAAGATTCATACATACTTATACATAATAGTTTATACATGCATGCATAAGAAAGAAAATACATATATCATTTAGAGTAAACCAGATAGCATAAAATAGAATACAACGTAGGCATGAAACTTACTGGCTCTTGTTATATTAAGAAGTGTAAATTCCAGTCATACAATACATCCATGTCCAACCACTAGTTCCAATAGTGGAACGTTACAGCCACAATTTCCTGCTCCTCCAAAGAGATGTACTAGCTTTGCGCAGTGGAGAAGGCAAGGCTCATTACAATACTATCCAAGCTCTCTCCAAGATAGTCTTATCGGAATCTTTGATGACCAAAAGCCTATACAATGAGTTATGAGGGACTATTTATAGCAAAGGGTGGGGTGACCCTTGATATTCCCCTTTGTAACAGTTCAACTACCCTCATGACTCTTCATCTACTCTATGACTGTTACATCCAACTATCGACACTTGACTTACACTTGACAAGACATTACATTACAATGCACATGTACCCATGTGAGAGAAATGGCTTGAGAAAGCCTTGCTAGACATCACTATGACTTAGACAACCATGGAAGTCCAACTCCTCAACATCCTCATGCTAATCAATAGTAACATATTGATGCCAAGATCGATAGTCCTTGATGGCTTCAGTGTGCTCTGCAGTGACATTTTTCTGGAACCTGACTCTTGCCTCCATAGCATTCAGGAACACTGCTTGGGCTCCTCCGTCCAACTCGTCTGAAAGCATGCACATCATTGTCTTCAATGCGGATGGACCAACAACATACTTGTGCATGATGTCTACACTGATGGGAAAGTCTGGGGTGGTGGCAATGCGCATCAATTCTTCGAAGTACGAGTTAAGATCTAGTCAGACACGTGTCTTTGTCTTCGCCTGGGTGAGAGTCCCAATAGATGGGATCGCATGTGTGTGCACCACAACATCCATACTCTTGAATACTCGTGCATGGGAAGCCTGTATGCTAGTGATGAGCTGCGGGAGCTCTTCATAGTTTTGGATCTGACTCTGGATACGTGCCTTTAGCTCGACCACATTGGCCCTCATCATCTTAGGCAAGTGAAGTGGGGCTCCCTTGTATTTCATCGTCCATGTTTGCATGTCGTCAACAATAGCATGCAAGCTTGTCAAGATACATGCTCTTCTAGCACATCGCTGCTTCCATCCATTGAGATGGACGACCGCCTTATGCACAGTACCAAACTTGGAGTACAACACTTGCATAACTGTATCAAGGGAAAATACTTCATCTATTATTGCCTTCTTATGTTCAACTCGGGCGGACGCTGTCACAAACTCTCCTCCTTGCTTGGCCATCTGTAGTTCCTTCGCCATTAGCTCATTCTCAGCTATCAGAAAGTGAACACTTGAGCTAGTGGCTTCAGCATACACTCTGGTTGCATCAGCCAAGACTGTTGGATGTTTGTGCACATCAGTCACAATCACTCGTTCCTCAATTTGCACAAGAGATGTATGATCCTCCGGAGCTAACACTCTGTGAGACTTCACAACTCTATGTTGAGATTCGTCAAATGGGATGTTGTGCATCTCTCCTTTTGGCTGATCACCAAGGATCTCTATGCCTCCTCTATCACTTGAGACTAGATCATCATCTGGATGCGGTGAAGTGGGTAATTTGACCTCTTGGTGGTGAGGCATGAGGTCGGTGTCTTGTTCCAACTCCTGCTGCTCAATGTCTGCATCCAACTGTTGAAGTGCTTTTTCTATCTCATGAGCGAAGTCTTGCTCCTGCGATGGTTCACCCTATCTGCCTAATGCCAGATGTTCTGATGAATCCACTACTTGTACGAGCGTTGTTTCATCTGTTTGCACATGTTGCGCCCCCTGCTGTACCTGCTGCTGCTGCGCTTCCCTCTCCTATTTGTGCAGCTCTTGTTCCTTCTGGAGTTGCTCCCTCAACTCATGCAACTCCTTCTCTTCTTCTTCCATTCTTCTCTTATCCCTCTAACTTTGCACGGTTCTCATGTCGTGCTAGTGCCTCTTTGCCTCTATAGTCATCGCTGCTTTCTCTAGTAATGGATCTTCTCAGAACTTGCAGCTTTGCTCTTCCTCCATGCAGTCGACAATCTTCCTCTTGCCCTTGTCGCACACTGGTATGCTTGCATCTACTGCTACTACTGGTGCTAGTGTTGGTGCTTTCCGAGATGCTGCTTCAAGTTGCTTCGCTAACCACTCTAGAGTGAAGCTGACCTATTCCTTGGGTCCTCCTCGGCCCAATGAAATGCCTTGTGGATCCAGCTGAACTGAACTCTCGTGCAGTGATCTTTCACAATACAATGTGGATCATATAGATTGTAACTTCAGAGGTCGAATGGATACTTCTTCATTTGTTCTGCTTTGACATCCGCTTGCTTGATACTCCAGATCTCATATAACCCAATCCACAACGGAAGAGCGGGCCAAGGTGCCTTCTTCTTCCAGTGCAATCTAGTTGTCAATCCTGCCGAGATGTGATATGATACTTCCTGCATGACAAGTATGTCCAAGGAAAACTTCGGTAGAACATGTGGAGGCTTCTCCGCACTGAACATTCGGATGAAGGTGCCAGACAGTGAGGCATACCAATTAGCAATGTCTATCAGTGCCTCCATTGCTTCCTTTGACATGCAGGGTGGATCCTGTTCGAATATCATCTTGTAAACTGGGGTGAAAAAATGATCGGACAGTCGTGTGATTACTCCTCTGAAGCTACATTCGGACAAAAACTTGCAATATGTGTTTATAGTAGTCTCCGTCAGTGACCATGCCCACTCCAAGCCCGGGAACTCCTGTCGGGCATAGATTGCATCTAATATGTAGGCGGAAATGTAAATCTCTGCATGCATACCTCCGAGTGACTGTCAAGCCTTCGTTACATGTTCCTTCAGCTGATGAGCCAACATGCCAGACCAGTTACATGGTTTTCGTTCTCTAGCTAGTTGGTCCAGCGTGATCACCCAACTCTATGGGAAGGTTTCCGTGCTTTCTTGGCCATATAGTCGACATGTGAATATTACCAAGTATTGATACACCTTTTGCAGTATCTTTGTCTTGTAGATCTGGTTGGGTGTCAACCTGAATCGAGCCAGCTCCTTTACCTAGTTCTTCAGAATGTCTCTGGAGTTAGCACTGTTGTTGGGTAAGCTAAAGGGAGTCTTCATGATAGTCGCGGGCTCTGACATCTGATACATCTCATCATAATCTCATCCCTAGAAGGTTGCAAGATTCGTCCCACTAACACTGCTCAAGGTCATCATCTCGGGATCAGTGTGAGAGATGATCCAGTGTATCATGTCCACGCATGGGAATGCGGGATATCTGCATGCAATCCGGTACAAGTCGGACTTGTGAATGTTCACATACACCTAACGGTCTTCGAGGTCTTCCTCAAAAGTTCCTGCAAATGCTTCATTGACCTCTTGCCACTTCAGTTTGATGTCCTTGTCTAGAAACAGTTTGGTATCTTCATAGATTGGTAGACTAGAGGACACTCGCTCAATTGTTGCTCCAATTGAATTTCGGTCAATGTCCTATGATCCTGCTCTCTTGGAGGCCATTGATCATGTATTACTAAGAAGCAGATGAATACCTAAAATATCTAGAGACAAAGCAACATGCATGGCAAGAAATATGTCAGTGAAAGCCAAAGAAAATTCGGGGAATGACATAGCACATATCTAGGTAAGTGATAGGAAATATTGCACAATTTCTTCTGGGAGGCTGGGTGACTGGCTGCCAGAATTGTGCAAAAGGCAGTCTGGGTTGTTTGGGAGGCAAGATTGGCTATTGGATTTGCGCAATGCACAATCCAGACTGACTGCTGCTTGCTGGGATTGCGTAACACACAATTCCAGCTGGGAGTGACTGTAGGCTCAGGGTCTGCATTGCGCAATTTTCTGGGCCAAGAGTCACTGTCCCTCAGAAATGCGCAAAATAGTCCTGGAAGACAGTGCCTAGGTAGAAATGTACATTTTTGGAAAGGAAGACAAAGCCTTCCTTCCCCAGTTTACGCAATGTTGTCCCAGTGAAGGCAGAGTCCGAGCTAAGGTTGGATAGACTCGCCGACGGGCAACTGAAAGAAAATATGAAGGTGAATGCATGGCGACACTTAGTGAAATAAGAAGTGATTGACAATGCATGCAAACATGAATGAAAGATTCAGTAAATAGATCAACATGCATGTGGGTGAAGCGAGTCGCCAAATCGACGACCGTTCGTGCAAAACAGTTTCATGCATGTGACCGTAGTGAGATAGCAACAAAAACTGAAACAGTGCTAGGAAAAGCTAGTATGCATGTAAAAGATAGCAAGCATTCAAAGAAAATAAGAAAACAACACTCACACAAGTAAAAACATAAAAAGAGACAGAAATGCTAAAAAAGACAAGTTGAGGTCACTTATTGGTGAATAGCTGCGCTGGATGTGTCGAAGAGTCCTGGATGTCCTGTGGGATGTCAGAGCTCCAAGATCGATGTGAAAGAATGAGCTCTGATGCATCGAATAAATAAGTTTTTAGCTCATGACGTGCATGCCATGTTGGCTTAGTGGGTCCTGACCCATTTTCAGAGTTAGTTGCACCAAACAAATCCCTACACTACTGGCCCTTTCAGCATCAATCCGCAGAGCACGAACTGAAGTCTCACCTGAAGCAGTATCGGGGGATGCTGGAACCAATTTTCCGCACCTAGAGATCAATGTGATGTCATTTAATGCCCTAATTTTTCCTTCACGCAGATCGATAAGCCTTAAAGGCTTATCAATATAACTTCCTTGAATCGACCTCTAGACCTCCACGAAGGTCTACGGTTGGCTTTTGTGGACCCTGAACAGGCTAATCAGCTACTTACGCACATCCCAAACTACTCTTAACCCAACAATTATTCAGACCTTCTTAAGTGTTGGATAACGTTAACATGCAATAGTATAATCTTCGCGTAAACACTTAATGTCAATTGCGTTCATATAACAATATAAACCATGTAAAGTCGCGCATCAATACATCATTATTTCATACAAGCATTATTTATCACATCATAAAGCGCATTCATACATAACAAAAGTAAATGGGTAAACACAAGAATTTTAGTAATAATCTTCTTTATTGATAATCCGTTCAACTTACAGACTCAAGACTTCCCTGTGCACTCAGCTGCAGGGGTCCGCGCACTTAGTTGCAGACTCTACTCTAGGCCTCTACGCACATAACTGCATAACCTCTTCTTCCCTAATACTTCTACAATATTTCCTTCTTTTGACCCATTACATTCATCTTCATCATCTGCTATCTCCTTAGACATCCCTAAGATGCACTTATTTATACAAAAGCCGAATTAACTTACATAAAAGAGGGTAAAAACCCTTTTTGACTCTTTAATTATCTACACGCTTCGTGACCACAATTTGTAGAGACTTTACATTTTGTACATCAAAACTTGGGCTTTTGTCCCAAAACCTGGGCTTTTTCCCCAAAACTTGACCCAGGGGACCCCATCCCAACAGGCCCCCAATAAAAAGATCGTGACTCACCCTCGAGTCACTCGGCTGGCACCGAGATTTTCTTGTGAAGATCCCCCAACTCCACTTGTGCGACTGCTACTTCAGCCGTGCTCTACATGGTTGCCTGCTTGATTTGTTCCACCAGCTGCTCTGTGGCTGGTCTTGCACTGTCTTGCTTGATTTTCTGCTATGTACTTTGCAAGTTTGCCAATTTTTCCTGAATATTGGCGAAGATGATGTAGGCCTCATCCAACCAAGGCCCCAATCTGGCCTTAAGGACAACCTCTTTCTTCTGCACTGCTTCCACCTGTGTAAGCAGCTGCTTAGCCTCCTGCATCTTGGCAAGGCGTTGTGCTATAGCAACATGCGCGTCGTCACCGTCACTTCATCATATTATTGCTGGAGCTCACAGACCTCTGTATTCAAGACCTACAAGGTGGGATCTTCCTGCAGGGCCGTGACTACTTCCATGGCCTGCTCAAACAGCGTGGTGCAGTCTGCCACCGTGGCATCCACTGTCGCGACTCCATATTTAACAGCAGCTTCGCGTTGTTCCCTTACCTCTGGCGGGGTTGAAGGATGTGACTTGAGATCTGGTTCTATTATCTTCATTTTCAACTCAAACTAGACTCTAGCCACTTCTACCTTGGCGTCGCACACACCTACAACACGTTTTTTGATCTTTGCCTCCAACGGTGCTTCCTCGGGGATATGCAGTTCCGTCATCGTTCTGCATGCTTTTTCCACTGCAGCCGCGAGCTGGGTGCTCTGCGCCTGAATTTTCTCCTTTGCCTACAATGCCTATATCTTTTTGGTGAACATCTGCTCATTGTTCACCCTATATTCACTGATTAGGCTTAGTGCGTGTTGCTCCCGAGCTCTGAACTTTGCTGTCACACTTGCTTGTAGCATGTGAAGTAACTCATTAGGGAGTGCGGCCAAGTTGAGGCTTATGTTATTTAGAGAACTTACGATGACCTTGTCATCGGCCGCCTCCGTGCTCAAGGATCCATTTGGCAATGCGACTGCCCGGAGATCTAGAGATCGAACCATCTTTACTGCCTGACTGGTTCCTGGTGTCAAGATTGTCTGTGGAGCGCTTACCTGCCCTGCGCTCACCTGGATTCTATTCGTCTGAATCTTCAGCTTGCACGGATCCTTCTGGATGGTACTTAGCGCCTGTTGTTGCTGATGTTCGAACTGCTACAGTAGTTCCACCATGGTATCGTGCACCTTATCTCCGATCTCGTCAAGGTCGCCTTCTGTCAGAGTGATTGGATCCAACGATGGCTTTGTTGCTTTTGACTTCTTCTGCAACCCTTCCTTCTATTGATCCCTGTATCTCTTTATTTGGAAGGGAGTGCTTTGTTCCTCTTGACCGCCACCGCCCTGCTCTAACTGCTCCTCCTCTGTTTGGGGCAAAGGAGACTTACCACTACGCTCGTAGTCACACTCTTCTTGTTCAGCATACTGCTTTGCGGCATGCTCCTCTTCCACCCGAGCCTTCTCCTTAACCTCTTTTCTGTGCTTCTCAGCCAACTGTTGGACCTTCTACTTGGATGCTTCCTTCTTCTTCTTCTCCACGGACTCGCTAGAGCCTGCGGCCAGATCGGATGGAGTGTGCCAATCTGTCGTCCAGCACTTGATGGTTTCCTAGATGGCGTCATCTGTGTAGAAATTTTGAATAATATGACACTTATTCACAGAGATTATCCTAATTATACACTATTACGGAATACATGCACAATACATAATCTCCTCTACGTTGATCATCAATTTAGCAGCATCAAAAACAATGAAACATCAATCGCATGCACACATTAACACAATATGTAACCCGGGGAAAGCATACAGCTGAAAACCCCACACTATCTGTATATTATAATGATTGAGAACATGTAACAATACATAGTACAATACTCCTCACAAGTACTTAGTACTATGTCCACCTGTTACACACAAAACTAGCTCAGATCCAAACAAGTCACAGGTTCAAATCTCCTCCGCTGCTTTGCCTGCCTCCACTGCACAATGCTAAAGTGAAAATCACATGAGCATAGGCTATAATTCCTTGGTATTGGCCCACACTGTGCAGTCCTCATTGGCATAACTCAATCCCATTGATTGTGCAAGATCTCATGCACAACTATAGTCACAACTGATAGCAATCTCAACCTCTAACACCTGTCTCCACTGAATTGTACATGCACTGACATGCAACTGAGTTAACTGATGTATTCTTTAGTTGCTTTATGAGTTAATAATTAGTGAATTAATTAATAATTAATTCACACAACTCATCACTAGTCTATTTGCAGTTAGACTAAGTAAAACTAGTTTAACCAAGTCAAACTGAACACAACTCCATCAACTCCACATCCAACTCCATCAAACTCAACCACATGAGTTATAACTGAAGTCCTACATGAAATAGCTCAAATGACCCAAAAGAAAAGCGTATTTCCTTCTGACAGTTGCATGTGCCACATCTGTAGCTCAAACTAAAGTTCTCCAAGTGGATAAGATAATGTTTATAGTCCAAATATTATTATGAGCTAATAATATTCGACTGTTTCTATTTTTGGCCTGGCAGTCTAAAAATAGACTCGGATCACTCCGCTGTGAACCAAAAATAGAAGTCCATCTATTTTTTCCCAACATGATCAATCATCCACAAATAACATCTGCAACTCATAGACCATGATCCATATGTCTAAAAATAGACTTTGCGCCATAATTTGCCTGCGGGCCCACTTAGTGAAGGCGACTCCTTCCCACTAAGCTCCATCATCTTGTTGCATTCTCAACACTCCCTCTCAACAAGATATGAATTATCAACAACCCCTATCCTGCCTCGGTGGTATTTGAATTTGCTCCTGGTGAGCGCCTTCGTCAAGATATCAGCATCCTGATCCTTCGTTGGAATGTATGAAAGTAACATGATTCTCCGCTGCACACAATCTCTGATATGATGGTACCTGATGTCAATGTGCTTGGATCTATCATGAAATACTGGATTAGCCGAGATTTTAATGCAACTCTGGTTATCACAGTAAATCACTGTAGGCTCCAAGTGAGAATCGAACAAACCGACCAGGATCTTCCTCATCCATATAGCCTCGCATGCAGCCAAACTTGCTGCCATATACTCGGCCTCTGCTGAACTGAGTGTCACGGATCTCTGCTTTCTGCTGTACCAAGAAACTGTTGTCGACCCAATACTAAAGACCCCTCCTAATGTGCTCTTTCTGTCCGTTGGGCTCCCTGCCCAATCTGCATCCGTGAAGCCACATAGCTTCACCTCATCCTCCTATCTGTACCACAATCCATATCCCGATGTGCCTCTAAGATAACGCAATACATGCTTGCCTGCCTTCCAAAAGAGCTTGGTTGGCTTAACTATAGCTTGTGAAAGCTGGTTAACAGCATAGCATATATCAGGTCGTGTATTTACTAGATACATAAGCGACCCCACCAACTGTCGATAAACAGTGGCATCCACTTCTTCTGCTAAAGTGGCATCCTCCTTCCTCCAACCTCTAGGAAGAGGAGTATCAACGTGCTTGCAGCCATGCATGTTGAACTTCTCCAGTATCTCCCGAGCATACTTACTGGTGGGCTCCAGTATTGTAGCAATAATGCTACAACTCCTGGACCTTCCTTCTCTAATTTTATCAAACTGGTAGTTCGTAACAAACTTGGAAGCGACGGTGCTGTATGCACAAGTACTAGCTCTTGTCGCAGCTGTCACTTGGTCAGCTGGCACAAGTCCGCTAGGGCTCAAGCCAACTTCTATATGTTCTCAGAAGAAGCTTTCTAAATGATGAACGAAGGCTATCTCAAAGGAAATTAACCTACTTTGCAAGAATAAACTGAAAGCCAACCAAACATGGAAACCCTAGTAAACCCTAATCTGACTAGCTTAATCTCTATGATGCAATGGTGGGAATGCAAACTTCTAGAAATGATGCCATTACTTCTAATGAGATGAGATGCATGAATTTAAACTACTTTCATGGAAGAGAACATGTTTTTGGTATTTTTTCTCAAGTGGGTGGAGCGATTATGATTGTGCTTCTTACTGGGTCTTGTCTGTGCAGGGGTAGTTCAAAAGGGAGGAAGGCTTGGGAACGGTCAGGAGGGCTCTGAGAGGTTCCAGGGGATCCCTCACATCATTCCACAGAAGTCCACAACATTCAGGTGCTTGGCAACCGTGCTTGCAGGCTTCTACAGGATGTCTGCAGGGGATCCTACAGGAAACTCGAGATTTCTACAGGAAGTCTACTAACTTCTACAGGATGTTCTACAGTCGGAGTTTTGGGTGATGGAGGAGTGAAGGAGCTATATGGATGGATGGGTAAGGTGAAAGAGGAGCTTGTGATGGCCTATGGACAGAGAGATGAGATGGAGAGAGAGAGTGGATAGAGTTGGTTGGTCGAGAGAAGGGTAGGGGCAATGGAAGGTCAAAAAGATTGAGCAACGTGGACAGTAGAAGGGTTGGAAGGCAAATGAGTTGAACAGAGGATGAGTAGGTGGCTTAGGCACGGTTCAGAAGGATAAGAAGACGATGAAGTGGTGCTGCGCAGTGTAAATGAAACAAATCACCCTTATCTTGCATGTAAACGAAAGTTCACCAACCTATTCTAATTGTTTTATTAGGAATCAAAGAACAGCAATGTAAGTTGAAGGGAATTCGTGCATGATGCTGAACCAAAGAGTCATTACTCAAGATGAAATTGCATGGACAATTCTTCAATCGAAAACATTACATCAATACTTGCATGCATATGTTAAAATAGTGTTTTTTTGGCAGTTGGCACGGTCTACACTTCCGGTCCCCAAACAGAGGTGAAAGTGAGCATGCATTCAACCTTTTTTGAACTCAACGTAACTTCAATCTCCCTACGCTAATCCTAAACTACTGAAACAACTGCATTCATGAAACTAACCTACATAACCAAACCGAAATAGTCAACTCAGCAAACTGTATTTTTCAAGTGCATGTAAAGGAAAGAAATGCAATGATAAAAGAAAGACAAGTAACAA
This sequence comes from Pinus tabuliformis, assembly GCA_031772625.1. Classification (NCBI taxonomy): domain Eukaryota; kingdom Viridiplantae; phylum Streptophyta; class Pinopsida; order Pinales; family Pinaceae; genus Pinus; species Pinus tabuliformis. The sequence goes on from CM062820.1 coordinate 24,811,436, forward strand.
TACAAAGGAAAGGAGGTCTATTGCTCTCGGGTTGGGCCCTAAACTGAGAGCTATAGCTCCCCTAAGAACTCAGAATCGAATCCAAATCTGCCTGCCTTTTATTAAAAGATCATAATCATGAGTCTAACAACATGTCAAAATTGGCTTACAAAGAGCAAAAACAGAGCTACAGCTCGTAATCCAAAATCTATAACAAAAGTTCAAGAGTCTCATCGAAGGTTACAGCCTTAATATTTATACATGATGAGGGCCAAGCTGGCCTCCTCAATTAGTGGAGCTTGGCTTTCCAACTGAAAGTAAACTGATGTTCCTGTAGAATCCGTTGGCTGCCTTCTAGCTCGGTGGTAATAGCTGTTGGAGCTCGGAGTTGGGGTGGAGATCACGAGGGAGGTCATTCAAGGCTGTGGACAACCTCCCTATAAAAGCGCAATTCCACCTTGGCTATCTCCTTGTCTTCATTTGCGTGGTCTTTGCTCCATTTAATTTCAAAAAACCTGAAATCATCATGTATCAGCCACATAGGCATAATGACTGCCCTTCTTCCTACAAATAACACGAATATACTAAGAAATGATGCATAAGTGATAAAAAATCAAGGGTTGAGCAAGGTAAGTAGGCCAAATGAGCCCAAATTGTTACCAAAATTTGGGGCTCATCATCACCCCCCAGCTAAAATATTTGCTCATCCTTGAGCAATTTTGCTCCAGCTCCTTGTCCTTGGCCGAGAACTAGGCTCCGAAATACGCTCTTTCTTTCCTACTCTTGGTGGCTCTGCCTGTTCTGCCTTTGGTGGTGATGAGGGTGCCGCTCCTTCCCTCTTCTCTGTTTCCTTGACCTTGAGCCGGGCTTTTGAAGCCGGGTGGTCTAACCTTCCTTTCCAAGTAGTTGTTTTTGGGCTCCCCCTCTCGTAGGTGACCGATATCTTCGAGGTGGACCTCTCACTGGGTGAAGTAGGGGCATCCCCTGTAGCGATTTGGCTGCTGGATGGAGGCTGTGGCTTGCCCATCTTTATTCTCACACTTCTTCGAGCTTTAAAATATAGAGGGGTCTCCCTCTTTCTCCTCTCCTTTGGCTTAGGAGGTGTGCTGAGGCCGGCCAGCACAGCTGTTGCCTCCCTTTCACGAATGTCAGCTTTCTTCTCCTTAGGTTTCACTTTTACAGGGCTTCCTGTAGAAGACCCTATTTTAGTCAATTTCGGGCTTCCTGTAGAAGACCCTTTTTCAGTTAATTTCGAGCTTCCTGTAGAAGACCCTTTTTCAGCACTTTTCGGGCTTCCTGTAGAAGCCGGTTTCAGCTGTCCTGTAGAAGCCGGTTTCGGCTTTCCTGTAGAAACAGGTGTCGCCGCCTTGGTTTGCTTTGCTGCATGAGTTTTGCTTTTTGACTTGGTTGCGGTCGCTGTCGAGGCACTCTTGCTGACATGGACCTTCTCAGCCTTGTCCACTCTACCTTGCAACCTTTTCTCTCTTTCTGTCAAGATGGGTGTGTCATCTTTCTCCTTGTCATCCTTTTTCTCTTGTTTCTTCTCTTGCTTTTTCTTCTGCTCTGTGGTTGGGGTCTTTTGGCCTTTTTCTCTCTTTACTGTGGCCACTGACTCTTTCTCCTCACTGCTAGAAGAACCGAGCTCTTCGGTTAGCATCTTTATATCCCCATCCTTTGTCAAATTCCTGAAGGCTTCCCATGAGAGAGGAACCTTGTATGTGTGGAGCGCATCCTCCACGAGGAGTTTGATCAGTCCATGGTGGGGTACCTGGTCTGGTATGCCTTCTTTCAGCTTGGTTGCACACTCAATCAGAGACTGTAGTAGAAAGTAAGGGAGACTGAGCTTGTTTTCTACAGGTAGCTCCATCTGGTGCCGTAATTCAGTGAGTAACCGAAAGTGGTACCCGTATACAATGCTAAAACGGCCTTCGCAGGTGATGTACTTCACAATTTGCAGGCTCACTTCATTCCATGGTGGCAGTAGACTGGTTCTACGAACCCCATTTTTGTCTTCTGAGAATTCCTCCTCTGGTGGAAAGAATTCTTCTTAGCTTGTTGGCTCAATTTCCTTTCTTCTTTATCCCATGGTAATCCCATTGGGAGCTCCGTAACTAGGCTGATGAATTGTGCGGTGAGTTTGAGGCTTAGACCCCTGAAGGTAACGGTGGCCAACGTTTTAGATTTCGGCCTCAGAGCTTGCAAAAACTCTTCTGCCACTTCGTCGTCATAGCCCTGCAATTTGTCACAGAAGGATATCCATTGTGCTCGTGTGAAGAGCTCCACCACCTCAGGATTTTCTCTTAACTTCGCTGAATCAGTGGGCTCCCTTCTGATGAACCCACCCGGCATGGTGAAAAACTGCTGTGTTAGCTGGAGGTGGCAAATGGGAAAGAAATTCGGTCTACTGGGACAGAGCGTAGGATTACGCCTCTGTCATGCACATAATTCACAAAGCTTACCCCCTGCAAACCTTTAACACAGCTAATTACACTGACATCCTATAGGACGACAGTTCATGCACGGCAGACAACAATTGCAACAATTTTCTTCGACCAGACTGTAGACGACGATTCTACCACCTTCAAAAACCAATTGCATGGAGAGTTCAGACTTACCTTTTTAATCCGCCACCTTTTGATGTGAGGAACCCGACTTCCTGTAGAAACAACTTTCCTGTAGGAGCAGCGCGTGATTTCCAGGGGATACTGCAGTGGGTCTGCGCTCTTGGTGTTGCTTCACAGGCGTTCTGATGGCCAAAGACTCAGAGTATCGAACTGCAGAGGGATCCGGATGATCACTCGAGTCGCAAACGGTGAATGATAAATGCATGGGGTTGATAATCTAGCCGATTAGATTTGAATCGGCGGAATCCGTGGCGCGGGGGTGAGCTGTCCCTGCCGGACCGTTGGGCAACGTCACACCATCATTCTTCTGCAAGTTTACTTACTGCCGCATCATTCCCGCAGATCCGCCGTCGCCATTCTCGTTATAACTCGTTTCTCCCCGAGTGGACGGTTCTCACGTGTCCACTGCCCGTTTTTTCCATGGCCACCATTAACACATCCGGCTCGACCAGTTGACTGGTCGACGTGGCCAATCGATTGACCATACAACCACTCAACCCATCCATTTCACACTTTGCAAACATTTTCAAAGTAAAATTCATGCAATTCGTTGGAAGAAAGGGTCGAGACACTTACCTGTGCGGCCGCAACACGATTGTTCAGGTTCTTGGATGACGATGAGTGGATTTGGTTGATGCTGCTTGATCTGCACAGGCCCGGAGGTTCACATTCATAGGCCGCTGACGCTGGATTGGATGCTTCAGCTGCATGCGCCCGCGTTTTCATTGTATATGGTGTGCACTCTAGCGGGCTTAACTGTTACGGGACTCCTGCAGGATGTCCTATAACAGTTTCTTCCTCCTCAGGTGCATGCTGCACGACGAAGGCAATGGCCCCACTATCACGCTCACAGAGCTCATGGACGGCTGGGATGGATATGGTATGACATCTCAGCGTTTTTTTTCATCTCAAAAATTGCTTTTCTCTTGATAACTCAATGATCTGCTTTGATGGTGCAGGTAACTTCATTGCATGTCGACAGGGATGGTAGAAGGAGGTGACAACAATGTATAAGGGTGACAACAGTAGCTTGCATGCGTCCTAACCGATCCTTGGTCGTTAGATCTCCTCATAGAATGAATTCTGGCCCGTCCCGAACTTCTACAGGAAGTTTCCTGTAGAAATACAGAACTTCCTGTAGAAAAGTTGCATTTCCTATAGAAAGTCTGCATCTTCCTGTAGAAGACTCAAGCCATGATGAAATTGTGCATATACCTTGGAGGAGATGAGTATTCTTGGAGGAGGTGCTGGTGAGGTCTCCTGGCAGCATGATAGGGATCTTTGGCTTTGCATTAAGAGTCCTCCTCACCTTCATAGAACACCTGCAACTTGCATGCATTTTCACATTATGAACTTGCTGTCCCTATCTTTTTGCTTATTGTTTTTTATTTTTGAAAGATAACAGGGGCGCCTCAATGAGGTTTTCACCCTTGCCATCTGCCTTAAGCGCCTCAGAGAGGTTTTCACTCAAGGATATTTTTCAAATCTCTTTTTTTTTTTTTGAAAGACAATAGGGGCGCCTCAATGAGGTTTTCACCCCTACCACCTGCCTTGGGAGCCTCAGAAAGGTTTTCACCCAAGGATCTTTATTATTTTTTTTTTATTTTTTTTTTCTCTCTTTTTTTTAGATCTTTCAGGGTATGCCCAAAGCAGAGGCATAACCCTTCTCTATGACCAATACTGATTTCTCCATAGTTTTGATGAACTCTTGTCTTGAGAGAGGCTTCCTGTAGATCTTCAAGCGATGCCCATTGACAAGCATGGGGATGGCTTCCTCATCAATGGTTCGAATAAGAACAGATCCATTGTCATGGCATTTTTCCACTACATATGGTCCTAGCCATCTGGTTCTCAGCTTCCCCTTGAAATCTTTGTATCTGGAGTCATACAACAAGGCCCAATCTCCCGGGTGGAATTGCTTGTCATGGAGGTGTTGGTCATGCCACACCTTTCTCTGAAGTTGAACCACTTCTGAGTGAAGGAGGCCCTGCATCCGGTGCTCGTCCAGTCCATTCAGCTGCAATAACCTTTCTTGTTGTGCATGGCTGAGATCTAGATCTAGCTGAGCTGCCATCCTCAAAGTGTTGTATTCAAACTCAATGGACAGCAAAGCTTTCTTCCCATAGACCAGCTGATAAGGTGTGAAGCCGGTGGTGGTCTTCCAGGTGGTGTTGTAAGCCCATGTGGCCTCAACCAGGCGATCTGCCCAATCTTTCCTACTGCTGCTCACCACCTTAGTCAAAATCCCTTCCAATGCTCTGTTGGTGACTTCCACTTGCCCATTTGCCTGTGGATGATAGGGGGTGGAAGTCCTATGCTTGATCTTGTGGTGAGCTAACAGGTCTTCAATCAAGTTGGATGTGAACTGGCTCCCTTGATCGGTGACCAGCTCTCTTGGGTAGCCAAACTTGTAGAAAATGTTTTCTCTTAAGAACTCGGCCACCTTCTCTTCTGTTGCTGCCTTGATTGCTTTAGTCTCTGCCCACTTTGTCAGGTAGTCAGTGCACACAATGATGTAAGACCTTTGCCTCGAAGGAGGGTTGATTGGACCCACAAAATCCATACCCACTTCTCAAATGGCTCAAGAGTCACTTGAGGTTGGAGAGGCATCTCATCCCTTGGAGTCGGTTTCCCCATTCTTTGGCATCGGACACATTGACTGATATATCTTCTGACATCTGGATGAAGTGTGGGCCAATAGTAGCCTGCATGCAGGATTTTGAAGGCAGTCCTCTTTGCTGCAAAATGTCCTCCACAAGGCCCATCATGACAGGTGAGGAGGATATCAAAGACTTCCTCCTCCCTTACACAACGCCTTAAGATCTGATCAGGGCCAAGCTTGAACAGATTGCCCCTGATCCAAGTAAATGAGGCACCTTTTCTGATGATTCTGCTCTTCTCTTTTGAAGATAGGTGCGGAGGGAACTGTGCTGAAACAAGGTAGTTTGCTATATCAGCAAACCATGGAGAGAGTACTGAGATAGCAAACAGATGCTCATCGGGCATCTGGTCATCCACTGTTCCATCCTCATCTGCAGACAAATCCAATCTAGACAAAAAGTCAGCAACAACATTTTCTTTACTTGGTTTGTCAACAATGGTCAAATCAAACTGCTGCAACAAAAGTAACCATCTAATAATACGAGCATTCACATCTGGTTTATTCATTAAATATCTAATTGAAGCATGATCCGTATGTACAAAGGTTCGATAGCCAGTAATATAATGTCGGAACTTGTTCAATGCATGGACCACAGCCAAGAACTCTTTCTCGGTTACAGTGTAATTCAGTTCGGCTTTGGACAAGTTTTTGCTAACAAAGTAAATGGCATATGGAAGTTTTTGTTCAACTTGTCCTAAAGCTGCCCCTATGGCTTTGTTTGAGGCATCAGTGTGGATGTGGAAAGGTAGGGCCCAGTTTGGGCCTCTCAAGATTGGGGCTGACACCAATTTGTCCTTTAATTCATTCAAAGCCCTCTGACAATCGTCAGTCCAATTAAACTCCACATCTTTTGCCAACAGACCAAACAATGGCGAGGCTAGCTTGCTGAAATCTTTAATGAATCTCCTGTAATACCCTGCTAATCCTAAGAAACTCCGGACATCCCTTACCTTTTGGGGAGGTGGAACCTTCTTGATGTGAGCAATTTTGTTAGGATCCACTTGTAACCCTTGGCAAGAAATGGTATGGCCTAGCACAGTCCCTTCAGTCATTAGGAATTCACATTTTTCAGGACTAAGGGACAGGTTCATCTCAATGCATTTGGTTAGGACCTTTCCTAGATTGGACAATGCTTCCTGGAAGTTGGACCCATAAGGAGTGAAGTCATCCATATAGATTTCCACCGCATCATGGACCAGCTCCGAGAAGATGCTCAAGACAGCTCTCTGGAAGGTAGCAGGAGCATTGCATAGCCCAAAGGGAAGAACTCGGTAGGCAAAGGTACCCCAAGGACAAGTGAAGGTGGTCTTATCTTGGTCTTTAGGGCTGATTTGGATTTGGTTGTACCCGCTAAACCCATCCAGGAAAGAGAAGAACTTATTTCCTGCCAGTCCATCCAACACTTGATCTATGAAAGGTAGAGGGAAATGGTCTTTCTTGGTGGCTTTGTTTAGTTCTCGGTAGTCCACACAGATTCTCCACTTCCCATTTTTCTTGGGAACCAACACCAGAGGGGACACCCATTCACTATCTGAGATGGGGTAAATGAATCCGGCATCCAACAGTTTTTGCAATTCTTCCTTGACAATGTCCTTAAGGGTTGGATTCATTCTCCTCTGAGGTTGCCTAACCGGTTTACAACCCTCTTTGATGTATATGTGATGGGTACAGACCGAGGGATGGACTCCTTTCATCTCCTTATAGCTCCAAGCAAAAGCATCTAGATGGCTGGCCAACAGGCTACACAGCTCCTTTTCCTGGGAAGGAGATAGGGAGGAGCTGATCTTTAACGATCTCTCAGGGCCAAACTCCACATTCTTGACTCTGGGAGTGACAGGGTTGGTGGCACAAAGGTCCACTAAGGTGTTGGCTTGGGCATCCTCCACCAATTTCTCTAAGGATAGTGCACTGGAAGGTGGATTATGGATCAAAGTCTCAATCAAGTCATCCTCGGTTGGGGGGTCTCTTCTAGTGGTATCTAGGGTGCACAAAGGTGCTGAGTACACCTCATCCTCTTCTCCTTCCTCCAACCACAGTGGTAAGTCATGCTCTAAGGAGGGTTGGGCAGGAGGATATAGGACTAGCTGCTTGGACATAGGACCGTTTTTGATGGTCATGTTTCCTGCACGGCAGCTAATGTAAGCATCTGCAGTGGCTAACCAAGGCCTTCCCAAAATAAGAGGATATCCCGTAAGCTTTGCCTTGGGTTGCAGAACCAAGAAATCTGCAGGGTATTCCCAAGAGTCGACAGAGACCAAGGCATCCTCCACAATCCCTTCGGGAGTCACAGTGGAGCGATCTGCTAGCTGCAGTACTGTCGAGGTCTTCCTCAAGGAACCCTGAAGATTGAGTTTGAGCATGGTATCCCTGGTCATCACATTAATGGCAGCCCCCAGATCAATCAAGGTGTGAGTTATGATGGTGCCATTGATGTGGACATCTACTACAGGACTCCCAGGATCTAGGTACTTTGGGCAGATGACTTGTCCTAACATAAGGTCAGACAGTTGTCCTAAGACATTGATGGTTGAAGCATCTCTCTTTCGCCTGCCTGGGTGTTTGAAAAACTTTTCCTTAACCAGTTTGTTGTATATTGGCACATCCTTGATGGCTTGGAGAAGTGGTATTTTCACACACAACTGCTTGAGCTCTCCCAGAAGCTCATCCTCCTCTGGGTTGGGTTGTGTGGTGGCGGTTAGTCTCTCAGGAAAGGGTGGAATAGCCTTTGGTTCACTTTCCTGTTTGTCCTCCTCGTCCTCTGGGGGAGGAGGTTGGCGATCCGGAAGAGTCTTTCCAGATCGAAGATTGATCTCCTGGATCTCCACAGAATAGGTAGGACATGATGTTTCCCCAGTGTATACCTGCTGGGCCTGTCTATTGTTGGGGTTCGGGTTCGGTTGAGTAGGCATTTGAGGTTGCCTTGGAGGAGCAGGAGGTAATGGTTGAGGTTGAACTGGTGGTGGAGGCAAAATGGCAGGAGGAGTGTTGTACTGGGGCCTCCACCCCGACTGAGGTGCATTCCACTGAGGCTGTGGCTGGGCATGTGAATGATATGAATGAGTAGTGGGTTGAGTAGGGTACTGAGGTGGATAAGACCATGGAGGAGGCATAGACCAGGAAGGATGAGCAGGGGGACCCCAGGAAGGCATAGGAGTTGATTGGTTGGGGCTGTAATAAGCTTGAGGTGCCCCTTGCATCCCCTGCTGGTAAGGTCTAGGTCCTTGTGGCCTCCTTTGGTTGAGGAAATAGAGAGGTTCAGTGGGAGCTTCTGTCCCTTGGTACATAGCTTTAAACCCAGGTAAGGTTGGACATTGATTTGTGGGATGGTCCTCCTCACAAACGAAGCACACTTCAACCGAATGCAATGGGCATTCGTTCTTAGGGTGTCTCCTTGTACATCTAGGGCAGAAGATAGCCAAGGCCCTCTCAGCTTCTTCCTTCTTCTGCTGGACCCTGAATGTGTCCAGTTGCATGGCGATGGTCTGTCTCACCTCACTCTTAAGATCTTCTAATTGATTTGCAAAATCATGCTTGGAGAAAGGAATACCAGCTGAGAGAGGGTTTCCTCTACCTTGTTTCCGGGCCGCCATAGAGTGGTTTCTGAACACAGTTTTGATGTCCTCATAAGGCAGCTGGTAAATATCTCCCCCAGCTAACATGTGAAGGGTATCTAAAAGGTCTTCAGGGACTCCTTGGAGCAGGACCAACTTGAGGGATTCAGGGTCAAGTGTGCACCTGGCCCGCTTATAGCTAAGTTGGAACCTCTCCTCATAATCCTCTAAGGACTCATCATTTCCCATGGTCATCCGAAAGATTTCTCCCTTGGTTTCCTTGGACCTACAGTAGTCCCGGTACTTGGTATTGAAAGCTTGCTGCATCTGAGCCCAAGTGGTGATACTATTCCCAGGTAAGCCCATGAACCAGAGTAATGCTGCATCCTTAAGAGTGGAAGGGAGGAGTTTCATCTTCTGCTCATCTTCAGTATAGTCATAGGTCCTACAAAGGACAGCAAACTCAAACAGGAAGGTATCAGGATCTTCAATAGTCAGTCCATGGAAGTGAGGCAGAGCAGAGGGGCTAATGTTTTTCATTTTCATGTCTCCATTGGTTTCTCGGATGGGGAAGGCACCTTCTATTCTCTCATCTTCTCTTCTATTGTCAGCCATAGCTTCAGATGGGATGGTATCTAATTCTTCTTCTGCTATAGGATCTTCGTATATCTCAGGAGGTTCACCTATAGGTTCTTCTGGATCACTGTCACCGAAGAAGAGAGAAGGGTGACTCAGTGATGTGGTGGGGGTGTTGGGTAGGAATTTGCCTGTTTTATCTCAGTTCCTACGAGGCATGAAATGGAAAGACTTTTTTGATTGCTTTTGCTTTTTTTCTCTTTGGTACCTGCAAAACTGAAACAGATTGATCTACAACTAACTATCTTGCTGAAATAAAAATGCAGAATTGAAATGAAAGCAGGAAAGGACTAATCTACTTTGCTCAAATGGAATTGCAGGAATGGAAATGCTAGTCTACGCTTGCAGAATTGAAATGCTAATCTATGCTTGCAAAATTGAAATTGCGGAATTGAAATGCTAATCTATGAAAGCAGGAAATGTCTATGCTACTTTTGCAGAATGGAAATGAAATAAACTACTTGGCAGAAGGCAAGAGTAAGAAAATAGAAGAAAAGCAACAATTACTAATACTCTGACGCTTCCCCGGCAACGGCGCCAAAAAGATGGTGGGCTCCAGTATTGTAGCAATAATGCTACAACTCCTGGACCTTCCTTCTCTAATTTTATCAACCCGGTAGTTCGTAACAAACTTGGAAGCGACGGTGCTGTATGCACAAGTACTAGCTCTCGTCGCAGCTGTCACTTGGTCAGCTGGCACAAGTCCGCTAGGGCTCAAGCCAACTTCTATATGTTCTCAGAAGAAGCTTTCTAAATGATGAAAGAAGGCTATCTCAAAGGAAATTAACCTACTTTGCAAGAATAAACTGAAAGCCAACCAAACATGGAAACCCTAGTAAACCCTAATCTGACTAGCTTAATCTCTATGATGCAATGGTGGGAATGCAAACTTCTAGAAATGATGCCATTACTTCTAATGAGATGAGATGCATGAATTTAAACTACTTTCATGGAAGAGAACATGTTTTTGGTATTTTTTCTCAAGTGGGTGGAGCGATTGTGATTGTTCTTCTTACTGGGTCTTGTCTGTGCAGGGGTAGTTCAAAAGGGAGGAAGGCTTGGGAACGGTCAGGAGGGCTTTGAGAGGTTCCAGGGGATCCCTCACATCATTCCACAGAAGTCCACAACGTTCAGGTGCTTGGCAACCGTGCTTGCAGGCTTCTACAGGATGTTTGCAGGGGATCCTACAAGAAACTCGGGATTTCTATAGGAAGTCTGCTAACTTCTACAGGATGTTCTACAGTCGGAGTTTTGGGTGATGGAGGAGTGAAGGAGCTGTATGGATGGATGGGTAAGGTGAAAGAGGATCTTGTGATGGCCTATGGACAGAGAGATGAGATGGAGAGAGAGAGTGGATAGAGCTGGTTGGTCGAGAGAAGGGTAGGGGCAATGGAAGGTCAAAAAGATTGAGCAACGTGGACAGTAGAAGGGTTGGAAGGCAAATGAGATGAACAGAGGATGAGTAGGTGGCTTAGGCACGGTTCAGAAGGATAAGAACACGATGAAGTGGTGCTACGCAATGTAAATGAAACAAATCACCCTTATCTTGCATGTAAACGAAAGTTCACCAACCTATTCTAACTGTTTTATTAGGAATCAAAGAACAGCAATGTAAGTTGAAGGGAATTCGTGCATGATGCTGAACCAAAGAGTCATTACTCAAGATGAAATTGCATGGACAATTCTTCAATCGAAAACATTACATCAATACTTTCATGCATATGTTAAAACAGTGTTTTTTTGGCAGTTGGCACGGTCTACACTTCCGGTCCCCAAACAGAGGTGAAAGTGAGCATGCATTCAACCTTTTTTGAACTCAACGTAACTTCAATCTCCCTACGCTAATCCTGAACTACTGAAACAACTACATTCATGAAACTAACCTACATAACCAAACCGAAACAATCAACTCAGCAAACTGTATTTTTCAAGTGCATGTAAAGGAAAGAAATGCAATGATAAAAGAAAGACAAGTAACAATACAAAGGAAAGGAGGTCTATTGCTCTCAGGTTGGGCCCTAACCTGAGAGCTATAGCTCCCCTAAGAACTCAGAATCGAATCCAATTCTACTTGCCTTTTATTAAAAGATCATAATCATGAGTCTAACAACATGCCAAAATTGGCTTACAAAGAGCAAAAACAGAGCTACAGCTCGTAATCCAAAATCTATAACAAAAGTTCAAGAGTCTCATCGAAGGTTACAACCTTAATATTTATACATGATGAGGGCCAAGCTGGCCTCCTCAATTAGTGGAGCTTGGCTGTCCAACTGAAAGTAAACTGCTGTTCCTGTAGAATCCGTTGGCTGCCTTCTAGCTCGGTGGTAATAGCTGTTGGAGCTCGGAGTTGGGGTGGAGATCACGAGGGAGGTCATTCAAGGCTGTGGACAACCTCCCTATAAACCCGCAATGCCACCTTGGCTGTCTCCTTGTCTTCATTTGCGTGGTCTTTGCTCCATTTAATGTCAAAAAACCTGAAATCATCATGTATTAGCCACATAGGCATAATGACTGCCCTTCTTCCTACAAATAACACGAATATACTAAGAAATGATGCATAAGTGATAAAAAATGAAGGGTTGAGCAAGGTAAGTAGGCCAAATGAGCCCAAATTGTTACCAAAATTTGGGGCTCATCACTTACCCTGAGAAACAAATAGTCCACTACTGCGCTGCCAAATTTACAATCCCAGGAAATAATGAAGGAGGCCCAAGTCCTTCATTTCAAACTCCTTAGCAAGATCATCCTTGCATGAAAGTATCAACAGCTCATCACCCATTAGAATCAAATCATCTACATAAAGTACAATGATAAGCAACTTACCCTCCACCACAATCTGGTATAGGTTAGGATCCGCCTCACTCTTGGAGAATCCAAGTCCGGTGAAATAACTATCTATCCATGTGTAGCAAGCACGTGGTGCTTGTTTCAACCCATATAGCACTCTCTTGAGCCTGCACACATGCAACTCGCTGCTAAAGATCTCAAAACCTTCGGGCTGCTCTATGTACACCTCCTCCTCAATGACTCCGTTGAGGAACGCAGTCTTCACATCCATCTGATGAATGTGCCACCCCATCTGCGCTAAGAGAGCAAGAATCGTCCGTATGGAAGAATACCTTGCGACAAATGCAAAGGTCTCCTCATAATCAAACCCCTCTATCTGTGAAAAGCCTCAGGCAAAAAATCTTGCCTTGTACTTCTCCACACTCCTGTCAGCTGCCTGCTTAACTTTGTAGATCCATCTTGAACCCACCACTGATTTCCCTTCCGGTCTTGGGACAATCTCCCATGCACTGTTTCTGACAATCGAATCATACTCTTCCACCATGGCATCTACCCATGCGGGATCCTCCACAGCTCCTCGAAAGAGGATGGATCAGTCACAACACATTTGCTCACAAGAGCCATGTATCCAGTGTACCGATCAGGTGACTGTCTCTGTCTACGTTGAGCTGTAGGTGGTCCTATAACTTTCTCTACATCTTGAGCCAGTCGCTCAGCTTCTGTCAAACGCTTTCACCCTCTGATGGTTGGCGCTGCATGAGTGGTTTCTTCCACTCCATGAACTTCGTCCTGTGGCTGATCCACGTCTTGAAGCTCATCCTTAGGAACTAATAGCTCCTCATCTGCATGCAAGTGTGGCTCCCTCTCAAGCGAACACTTCATGGCTTTCTCCTCTTGAAATTTCATATCCCATCGCAAAACAGTCTTGCCACTGTCTGGCAAATACACACGATAGTTGTGGGGCGTATCAGTGTACCCCACAAATATTCCAACCTCTGCGATTGGCTCCAACTTCTTCCTGGCATCCTTCGTCACATGCATGTAAACGTTAGCACCAAAAATCCTAAAACAAGAAAGATCGGGCTTCTTACCAGAATAATCCTCCTCGGGTGTACTCATGCCAAGTATCCTGTGAGGACAACGATTCTGCACATATACTGCAGTATTGCATGCTTCCGCCCACAAGTGAATGGGTAGGCCCCGATCATGCAACATCGCCCGTGCAGCACCCACGATCGTTCTATTGTTCCGCTCAACAACCTCGTTCTATTGTGGGTTATGGGGAGCTATGAGCTCTCTTCGAATCCCTTCTGCTTTACAGAAATCCTTGAACTCGTCAGAGATGTATTCACCACCATTGTCGCTCCTAAGAGCCTTCACCTTCTTCCCCGACTCCTTCTCGACCAGTGCTTTGAACTCACAGAACTTTGAGTATGTCTCGCTCTTCTTCTGCATGAAGAAGATCCAACACTTACAAAAGAAATCATCAACAAAAATCACATAATACCTGTGCTTTGCTGTCGAAGCTACTGAGAAAGGTCCACACACGTCTATGTGAATTTTCTCAAGGATCGTCGTGGCGTGACTATCCTTCTCGTGAAAGGTGGTGTTACACAGTAATTTGTCACTGCCTTCATCCCAGTCTTCCTACTGTGTCATGAGTCCAAATCATTCATGCTCATGCTCTCTGATGTTGCCAAATGACCCACTTTGCCAAAGTTTATGCATCATCGTGACTGTTGTCAAAATAAACGCGCTGATGAGCGCTCCAAAACATACCATACGCGCTATCATCGCGGAAGTACACGTGATTCCCGCGATGGTCAGATTTCATGAGACAGCGCGACTGTTACTTTTATTTGATCACGATGACATGACCTTCTCCATTATGCAGTAGCGATGTCAGCGCTCCAGTACAGTTATGTACCCGTGATGATCCAGTTTGGGCGAGTTTGTTCTAACAGCCGACCTTCCAGATGACTCCAGACCTAGTTGTTGGCCTTGTTTATGTCGCCCTCCCTTCTCTGGAATGACTGTTCCGTCATTTGTGCTACCTTCCTTGGAGATAAGCTCATCTTCCCACCATTCATGGAGACTCCTTCTCCTATTTAAGCTTTCACCATTGCTATGAGCTGCTAATTTGGAATTCTTAGTCTTTGGAGTGTTGCTGATAGTGTTGTGAGCTTGATAGGTAGCTGGTGTGACAAGTGTGAGATTGTTTGAGGGCTTGAGGAAGGTTGTGGAGTGATTTTGATCTTGTGTGAAACTTGTGAGTGAGAGAGACTTGTATTGGGAGATCCATCTTCAAGGGTGAATGCTTGAGGAACATGCTGGCTGGACCCTCCTGAGAAGGCTTGTGACATCAAGACCTGGGTTGTAAGCTTACTCTATTTCATATTTAACACAATTGATGATGTTTTCCTATGTCTCGTATGCAATGTACTAGATAGCTCATGATTTCTTGACTTTATGGGTAAATAGTTCTTTTTTGTATCCGGTTATGTGCTTTGTTGTATTTCCTTGCTTTGTTTCAGGTTGATTACTCTCTAGGAGAAAGAAGCGGAAGCTGGAGCAGCGCAACGGAACTTCATCGACCACCGGTTGAGGTAGGCCTCTAACTTGAACTATTTAAGGAGAATTGTTGTTGATTTGTCCTTGTTTGTGACTAGACCCACTCTAGGGCTAGAGGGGTTGCCTCTGTCTGCAGAGGGAACACTTTCCTGCTTCACAGGTGGCTTTCACAAACTTTCCTAAAGTACACCCCTTGCACTGATCTGACTGCGCAAGAGTGCCTTTAGGAAGCCCCGTAGTGATCTGCTGCAGTATCTTCAAGGCTCCATGGTGAAGGTGACCCAATCTCTTATGCCACAGCTTTCCATCATCTCGGCTCACCAATCCTTCTGCCTTGCATGCCATTGTTGCGCAGCCATCTACATGCAACTAATAAAGGTTCCTCACTCGATCCCCTATCTTCCGGGTTTCTCCAGTTGTCTTGCTGCGCAGGAAAGACTTTCCCTTGCTGAAAACAACATCATATCCCTTGTCTTCTAACATCGCCACAGAGATAAGATTCTTCTTCAATCCTGGAACATGCATCACTTCCTTCAATACGAAGGGTTTACCAGACTCCCTCTCAAAGGAAATGGTACCGATACCGGTCGCACTGTATCTACCATCATCGCCCATCTCGATGTGCACTCCAAGATCTTTCTCCTCCAGATCAGGAAACAAATCTCGATCTCCTGTCATGTGAAAAGATGCACCACTGTCCAAGAACCACATCGATCCCATCACACTTGAAACCAAGCATGCAATCAATGAAAAATCAAGTTCAAACTGCGAGGCTAGAGCCTCTCCTACTGCAAATCCAGCAGCTTGCTTGTTCTTCTTCTTCTGCGGACAATTAGTGGCATAGTGTCCATGCCGGTGACAGTGAAAGCACTTCACCTTGGACATGTCCTGCTTCTTGCCTTTCGCACCAGACTGAGAAGCTTTCTTGCTCTTCGCCTTATTTGCTTTGGCAGCCAAAGCGAAATTTTCTTCATTAGTTCCCTTCGATGAAGATCTGTCCCTGGTATTCCGCCTGATCTCCTCCTGCACAAGATCTGACCAAAGTCTCTCCCATCCTTCCAATTTCTCCCGACCATTGACAGAGTCCTGATAGGAATGCCAACTCTTCGGAAGACTAAGGAGAGCCAATCTCACCAAGTCCTCATCATCGACAGTCACCCCCACACTTCCCAGCTCATCTCTGCATTGAGTGAACTTCGTGAGATACTTGGGCATACTGTCTCCCTTCTCACATTTGATGTTTCTGAGTTTATCCTTGAGCGCCAAATTCCTCTGATCGCTCTTGCTTTGGAATAGATCTGTCAACGCTTTCCACATCAAATATGGAGAAATCTTACCATGCAGGCTGGACACAATGTGATCCTTCATGCCCTCCAACAGAATCCTTCAACGCTTTGCTGTCTTCTTTTGCCAAGCATCAACTTGCGCAGTATCAGTAGGCTTTGGGACCTCAGCCTCTATGAACTCCTTCAGCCCATTATCATCTAACACTGCCTCCATCCTGTCCTTCCATGCAATGTAGTTCAATCTGCCCTTAAGAGCATACTCTAATCGCAATCCGTTGAAAGACATTGCCACATTGATACCAAGAAAACACTGCTGCAAATTCGAATTCCACCAGCTCCAAACTCAATCGCCTCTGATCTAGAATTCGTGAGAACAAAGTATTTCTCATACAGAGATTTACTGTATGGGCTTTTACCGGATATCTCACCTTCCAAAGGAAGGATGAATCCAGACGCTACCTAGCCCGATTACAGACTCTGCCTGAAGAAATAAGATGTAAACACTTTCTGAATAATAGATCTAATGATCAATAGCTCTGATACCATGTAGAAATTTTGAATAATATGACACTTATTCGCAGAGATTATCCCGATTATACACTATTGTGGAATACATGCACAATACATAATCTCCTCTATGTTGATCATCAATTTAGCAGCATAAAAAACAATGAAACATCAATCGCATGCACACATTAACACAGTATGTAACCCGGGGAAAGCATACAGCTGAAAACCCCACACTATCTGTATATTATAATGATTGAGAACATGTAACAATACATAGTAAAATACTCCTCACAAGTACTCAGTACTATGTCCACCTGTTACACACAAAACTAGCTCAGATCCGAACAAGTCGCAGGTTCAAATCTCCTCCGTTGCTTTGCCTGCCTCCACTACACAATGCCAAAGTGAAAATCATGTGAGCACAAGCTATAATTCCTTGGTATTGGCCCACACCACACAGTCCTCATTGGAATAACTCAATCCCGTTGATTGTGCAAGATCTCATGCACAACTATAGTCACAACTGATAGCAATCTCAACCTCTAACACCTGTCTCCACTGAACTGTACATGCACTGACATGCAACTGAGTTAACTGATGTATTCTTTAGTTGATTTATGAGTTAATAATTAGTGAATTAATTAATAATTAATTCACACAACTCATCACTAGTCTATTTGCAGTTAGACTAAGTACAACTAGTTTAACCAAGTCAAACTGAACACAACTCCATCAACTCCACATCCAACTCCACCAAACTCAACCACATGAGTTCTAATTGAAGTCCTACATGCAATAGCTCAACTGACCCACAAGAAAAGCGTATTTCCTTCTGACAGCTGCATGTGCCACATCTATAGCTCAAACTGAAGTGCTCCAAGAGGATAATATAATGTTTATAGTCCAAAGATTATTATGAGCTCATAATATTCGACTGTTTCTATTTTTGGCCTAGCAATCTAAAAATAGACTCGGATCACTCCATTGTGAACCAAAAATAGAAGTCCATATATTTTTTCCCAACATGATCATGTTGGAAATAATACTGAAAGGGGGGGGTGAATCAGTATTATCTAGCAATTTAATAAATCTTCCTTATTTGATCTTTGAATTATTTTTGCATGTCAGTACCATAAAATAATGAGCATGAACAAGGAAAACAGATAGTCACACCAAAGAACACAAGATGTAAGGTGGAAACCCAATGTGGGTGAAAACCACCTGCTGCAATATGTCTCTATCTTCTTTCAAATTAGAAACTCCTTTTACAATGATTTTGTACTGGTGTAGTCCTTTACCAGTACGCAGGCTGCAACCTGCAGAGAGCTACAACTCTCTCTCGTTTTCTAGTCTTCTCCTGGAAGGGAGCTACAACCCCCTACTTCTTTTCATAAAGCATCAAATGATCATCAAGTACATAACAGTTACAGTCCACTATAGTTATCAGATCAGTAATAACAGAACTAACCCAGAACACCTTATCAACAGAGAAATTCAATCAACAGAACATCTTAAGACAGAGACGCAGTTTTCCCTTCTGTGGCCTGCGACCAGACGCAGTTAACCTTCTGCTCCCCTGCATCCACACGCAGAGATCCTTCTGCTGCGCCGCGTTCCCACGCACTGTTCCTTCAACTGAACTGCGTCCTGTTGCTGCAGGGACGCACCCAGAAACACTGTCGCGCCGCGTTCTTTTGCTGCAGGGACGCACCCAGAAATACTATCGCGCCGCGTCTTTTTGCTCCGAGATGCACCTGATCCTTATTATGCTCCGCGTCCCCACGCAGTGTGCCTGTTACTGTACTGCGTCCCAGATGCACCTGAATCTTGCTTTGCCCTGTGTCCCCACGCAGGTCTCTTCTTACTGCACTGCGTCCAGGCGCACTTTCCTTTCACTGGACCTGCGTACCTTCGGGTATGAAAGATTTCAAGACTTTAAGAGTAACCCAAACAGTCAAATCTATAGATCTGATCATGCGCCAAAGAGATCTCAGTCTTTCAGAAGATTCACCTTTTTAGATCTAGACCAGATCTAGGCTCATAAGATATTCAACCAAAGACTTGCTCAAACCAAATGATCTCCTTTGCTTTATATAGGCAAGCTCCTCCTCAAATCATGGAACAATACCACGAGCCGACACCATAATAACACAATACCGTCGACTAGATACCAAGAGTAAAACACAAGAAACCCCCACGTGACCTTGAAATGTGTGCACTGGGTGGACGCACCTCCTGAACGGCTGGCCTGCGTCTCTGGACGCGGCCTCTGCATGGTGTACCTACGGGTACGCATCTTCTGAACTGATTTCCTGCGTCCTTCTTTATTTTTAATAAAAAGAGAGCCTTTCCAGGGGAGTTTCCATCAAGTACAACATCTGTAACATATATAGCCATTCCTGAAACATAATGCCAACAATCTCCCCCTTTGGACTTGATGGCAACCTCACAAACTTTGCTTCATTCTCCCCCTTTGACATCAAGGGCAAAGGGTATGCTCCCCCTAAGATCATGCTCCCCCTGAACTAGATCTGCAACAAAGAACCATAATCCTCCATGAAAGAGATAGAGACATATTGCAGCTATTTCCAAGATCTCCTTCTGACCATCCTCCATAATGCCAACAATGCATTATATGCTCCCCCTGAACCTGTACCATTAATCAGAAAAGATTCAACAATAAGATGATGCATCAACAACCCCCAGCTTTTGCCTGAGGTATTCAAAAGTTTCCCTGGGCAATGGTTTGGTGAGAATATCAGCAACTTGTTCCTTAGAAGGAACATACTCCAACTTGACCTTCTGTTCAAGCACTTGTTCCCGGAGAAAATGATACTTGATTGGTATGTGCTTGGTTTTTGAATGCATAACCGGATTCTTTGAGATGCTGATTGCACTTGTGTTATCACATAAGATGGGGATAGGTGGTGTACAAGTGATTTGAAAATCCTGCAAAGTCTGCATCATCCAAAGAAGTTGGGTGCAACAAGATGCAGCAGCAACATATTCCGCTTCAGCTGTAGACAAGGCAATCGAACTCTGTTTCTTGCTGAACCAAGATACCAGTCTGGAACCCATAAAGAACGCACCACCACTTGTGCTTTTCCTGTCATCCACGCTTCCGGCCCAATCTGCATCTGTATAAGCATGAAGAGTAAGATCTGTATCTCTAGGATACCATAAGCCATAATTTTGAGTCCCTTGAAGATATTTGAAAATTCTCTTCACTGCCTGAAGATGAGTCTCCTTCGGATTTGCCTGAAATCTTCCAACTATTCCAACTGCATGCATGATGTCTGGTCGGGTACCTGTCAAATATAGTAAACTTCCAATCATAGATCTGTAGGTTGGTTGATGTACTGCTGCAGATTCATCATTTGCACTGAGACTACATCCTGTGATCATGGGTGTACATACTGGTTTTGCATCTTCCATGCCATATTTCTTCAAAATCTGTTTGAGATACTTGGTTTGAGATAAAAAGATTCCTCCTTCTTTTTGTTGGATTTGCAAACCAAGGAAATATGTCAGTTCTCCTAGCAAGGACATTTCAAATTCTTTCTGCATGACCGAGGCAAAGCTTTGACTCATAGCTTCTTCATTGCTGCCAAAAATAATGTCATCTACATACACAACAAGTATTAGCAATTTGTCATTTTCAACTTTTATATAAAGATTGCTATCTGCTGAACCTTTTGAAAAACCTTGTTGATGAAGATATTTGTCCAAACGGTAGTACCAAGCCCTTGGAGCTTGTTTGAGACCATAGAGAGCCTTTTTCAATCTGCATACAAGATTTGGATCATTTCCAAGAATGAACCCATCTGGCTGTTCAATGTACACTTCTTCTTCCAAGTCTCCATTCAGAAAGGCTGATTTCACGTCCATTTGAAATACTTTGAAGTTTTGAAAACTTGAGAGAGCAAGGAACATTCGGATGGCCTCAAGTCTTGCAACAAGAGCAAAGGTTTCTTCAAAGTCTATTCCTTCTTGCTGCGCATACCCTTTACAAACAAGTCTGGCTTTGTTTCTAATTACTTCTCCATTTTCATTCAATTTATTTTTGAAGACCCATTTTGTTCCGATAACATTCTTATCCTTTGGTCTAGGAACCAGCTCCCAAGTGTTGTTCTTTTCGATTTGCTCAAGTTCTTCATCCATTGCTTTCACCCAACATTCATCTTTGCATGCTTATTTCACATTTTGTGGTTCAGTAGAGGAGAGTAATGCCAAATAGCTTGAGGCTTCTGCAACTGTTCTTCTTGTTTGTACACCTGCTTCTTTCTGCCCCACAATCTGAGATTCTGGATGATTCTTCTGAACATATCTGGATGGAGTCTTTTCTTCTATTCTTGTTTGCTCCTCTGGTTCTTCTTGAGGTTCTTCTTGAGGTTATTCTTCTTCATCATTCTGTCTTTGAGGGTAGCCTTCATCTTCTTCGATGTCTTCATGATGGACTTGCCTAGGAATGTATCCCTTCTCATCAACTACTACATCAATGCTGTCAACAATTCTGCCAAGTCTTTAATTGTAGCACTTGTATGCTTTGCTATATGGAGAGTAGCCAAGAAGAATGCCTTCATCTGCCCTAGGTTCAAGTTTGCCAAGCTGCTCATCAGTATTCTTGATATAGCATTTGCTCCCAAAGATTTTGAAGTGCTTTACCGAAGGAGTCCTGCCACTCCAAAGCTCATGAGGAGTTTGAGTGCTGTTCACCCAGACATTTGTCTTGTTGAGAATAACAACCGCAGCATGTGCAGCTTCACCCCAGAAAGTTGCGGGAGTTCCTGATTCATCAAGCATAGCACGAGCCATTTGTTGGATTGTTTTGTTCATTCTTTCAACAACTCCATTTTGCTGAGGAGTTCTAGCTGTAGAGAATTCTCTCCTTATCCCATGTTCATCACAGAAATCGAAAAATTCATTTGAAGTAAATTCCCCACCTCTGTCGGATCTGAGGCACTTAACTTTGTGACCTGATTCATTTTCAACCAAGACTTTGAAGGATTTGAATTTTTCGAATGCTTCATCTTTGTGCTTCATAAGTCCTAACCAGACAAACCTGGAGAAATCGTCAATAAATAATATCAAGTATTCCTCTCCTCTAGGTGTTCTTTTCCTGAATGGACCACTTGTATCTGTATGTACTAGCTCAAGAGGCATGCTAGCTGATCCTTCTTTCTCTGGAAAGTTAGTTCTGGTTTGTTTTCCAAACTGACATGATTTGCATATGGTGTTGTCAGGAATTTTGATATCTGGAAGATCGCGAACTGCCTGATATTTGCATGCTTTCCTTATTTGTGAGAAGCTTAGATGTCCCAACCTTCGATGCCATAACTAGTGCTCTTCATCCTTGCTCAGATAGCATTGTTGTTGTCCTTCTTCAAATATGTACAGATTATTTGGAGTTCTTTTGCCTTTGAGCACTGTTTTACCTGTATCAAGATCACGAACAAGACATCCATTCGATCTGAATATAACCTCGGTTCTTTGATCACACATCTGACTGACACTTAGAAGATTGTGCTTCAATCCATCAACATACAAAACATTTCCAGCCTTGACCTTTTCTTTTAACTGAGCAATGCCTTTTCCTTTTATAGTTGCAGGAGTATCATTTCCAAAAGAGACTTTCTTTCCCTTTTCTAGAGCAGAATAAGATTCAAGCTTTTCTTTATCACCTGTCATATGCTTCGAACATCCACTGTCAATGTACCATAGATTTTCCTGTCCCTCTGCATAAAAAGCTATCCCACATGTTTATGTTTGAGGTTCCTTTATTCTCCATGTTTTGGTGCTTGAGGCTTGTTCCTTTTTCTGCTGAAACCTGCTCCTGCATTCAGAGTCTTCATGACCAAAGTTATTGCAAATAGGACATTCAACTTCATTTTCAAGAATCGAAAAGTTGTTATAGGTCCTTTTTGTAATCCCTGTCATACTTCTTTGTTTTTGAGCTTCCCTAGTCATGATTGTTTTATATGCAACACATTGAGCTGCTTTGTGACCAAAGTTATGGCAAGAAAAGCATTGTCCATTGAAGAAACTTCTGCGGTTATCAAATCTACCGGCCAAATGATTGTAATTTCTATTGTCATCCATTCTTGAACCAAATTGAGAAGATTTTACCTGTGGCTGGTTGTAGCTTTTGTTCACCCTTAAGATGGATTGCCCCTGATAGTTTCTGTTTGTAATTCGTCCCTGCTTTACCTGATGATCTTCATTTTGCTTTTGCTCATTTCTTCTTGCTGCATCAAGATAACTTTTTGAGGTGGATGCTTGAGAAGTTTCTCCATTATAGCCCAGACCTGTCTTGTTTAGAGGAGATCGCTGCACATTGATAATCTCATCCAAAGTTTCAGATCCTTTGACAAACTTGAGATTAATAGCTTTTGTTTTCTCAATCTCTTTTCTAAGACCAACAATTTCACCTTCTAATTTTTCAAGATGTTTTTCCTTTTCATCAATTTGAAATTGTAGAGTATCAATGATCATGTTCTTTTCTTCTATACATCTCTTGAGTCTAGTAATTTCATCATAAAGGTTATCCAAATCTATAGCATCCATATAATCATCATCTTCAAATGCCATTAACAACTTATATTCATTACCTTGTTCATCTTCATCACTGTTTGATAGACCATCACTATCTTCATGAGTGTAGTAGCTTTTCTTATTTGCGTTCTGTTTCTTGTTCCATCTAGCAGGTTCCTTTCCTTTATCCTTATAAGGGCATTTTGCAGCATAATGACCTACTCTTCCACAAGCAAAGCATTTAAAAGGTAACTTACCTCTGAACCTTCCAGAACCCCTTTGAAGATTTCTGACAAAATTTGATTCTTCTTCCTCTTCTTCTGGGACGTGGCTTGCTTCATAATAATCTCCTTTGTCTGATGCCTTGAAAGCAGCTTCTCTTCTGTCTAAAGGACCTCCCTTTCTCATTTCATAAGCAGTTAGAATTCCATGTAGCTGAGACATAGTAAGAATTCGTAGATTTTCCTTTTCTTCTATAGCAGATACTTTAGATTCAAACTTGGGAGACAAAGATCTTAGAACCTTTTCAACCACTATAGCCTCTCTTATTTCTTCACCCAAATTTTTCATACAATTAACAATCTCATCTACTCGAAGAAAATAGTTAGCCACACTTTCATCATTATACATCTTGAGAGTCTCATACTGAATCCTGAGAGTTTGAAGTTTAGCACGCTTTACCTGTTCATCTCCTTCATAGCTTGTGACAATTTTGTCCCATATTTCTTTTGCGGATTTGTAGTGCATTACCTTCATGAATTTCGTTTGGGATATACATCCTAACAGAGTACTGACTGCTTTTGCATTTGTTTCATACTTCTTTTTCTCAGCTGGATCTGTAGGAGTAGCTGAAGGAAAAGCATAGCCTGTTTCTACAATGTCCCAAACTTCTGTACCAAGAGATTGAAGATATGCAGTAACTCTTACCTTCCAATAATTGAATTTTGTCCCATCAAAAACTGGTGGCCTGATTGATGCTTCTCTCTCTTAGTTGCTCATGATGAACGATCTACCTTCAAGCGATCAAGCTTCTCTAAAGGACCTGCTCTGATACCAATTGTTGGAAATAATACTGAGAGGGGGGGGGGTGAATCAGTATTATCTAGCAATTTAATAAATCTTCCTTATTTGATCTTTGAATTATTTTTGCATGTCAGTACCATAAAATAATGAGCATGAACAAGGAAAACAGATAGTCACACCAAAGAACACAAGATGTAAGGTGGAAACCCAATGTGGGTGAAAACCACCTACTGCAATATGTCTCTATCTTCTTTCAAATTAGAAACTCCTTTTACAATGATTTTGTACTGGTGCAGTCCTTTACCAGTACGCAGGCTGCAACCTGCAGAGAGCTACAACTCTCTCTCGTTTTCCAGTCTTCTCCTGGAAGGGAGCTACAACCCCCTACTTCTTTTCATAAAGCATCAAATGATCATCAAGTACATAACAGTTACAGTCCACTACAGTTATCATATCAGTAATAACAGAACTAACCCAGAACACCTTATCAACAGAGAAATTCAATCAACAGAGCATCTTAAGACAGAGACGCAGTTTTCCCTTCTGTGGCCTGCGACCAGACGCAGTTAACCTTCTGCTCCCCTGCGTCCACACGCAGAGATCCTTTTGCTGCGCCGCATTCCCACGCACTGTTCCTTCAACTGAATTGCGTCCTGTTGCTGCAAGGACGCACCCAGAAACACTGTCGCGCCGCGTTCTTTTGCTACAGGGACGCACCCAAAAATACTATCGCGCCGCGTCTTTTTGCTCCGAGACGCACCTGATCCTTATTATGCTCCGCGTCCCCACGCAGTGCGCCTGTTACTGTACTACGTCCCAGACGCACCTGAATCTTGCTTTGCCCTGCATCCCCACGCAGGTCTCTTCTTACTGCACTGCGTCCAGGCGCACTTGCCTTTCACTGGACCTGCGTACCTTCGGGTATGAAAGATTTCAAGACTTTAAGAGTAACCCAAACAGTCAGATCTACAGATCTGATCATGCGCCAAAGAGATCTCAGTCTTTCAGAAGATTCACCTTTTTAGATCTAGACCAGATCTAGCCTCATAAGATATTCAACCAAAGACTTGCTCAAACCAAATGATCTCCTTTGCTTTATATAGGCAAGCTCCTCCTCAAATCATGGAACAATACCACGAGCCGACACCATAATAACACAATACCGTCGGCTAGATACCAAGAGTAAAACACAAGAAACCCCCACGTGACCTTGAAATGTGTGCACTGGGTGGACGCACCTCCTGAACGGCTGGCCTGCGTCTCTGGACGCGGCCTCTGCATGGTGTACCTGCGGGTACGCATCTTCTGAACTGATTTCCTGCGTCCTTCTTTATTTTTAATAAAAAGAGAGCCTTGCCAGGGGAGTTGCCATCAAGTACAACATCTGTAACATATATAGCCATTCCTGAAACATAATGCCAACAGATCAATCATCCACAAATAACATACTGCAATTCATAGACCATGATCCATATGTCTAAAAATAGATAGTCTAAAATTAGACTTTGCGCCATAATTTACCTGTGGGCCCACTTAGTGAAGGCGACTCCTTTCCACTAAGCTCCATCATCTTGTTGCATTCTCAACAGTCCGTGTCCAAGTAAGGCAGATCAAACCATTTTTGTTGCGAATCCTTCCGCGCCCTGATGTAGATGCGGTGGATGTCAACTTTAAACCTCGTGTACTCTGAAAGCTATTCAAATACCGTTGAAACAACCATGGCTTCTAGTTGATGGCCATGTGAATGCTCACCTCGATCAACACCCAGAAGACTTTGGTTTCTGTGACACACGCGACGTCCTTTGTTGCCCAAAGGGATGCAAACTATGCAGCCTCCAGTAAATCTTTCTCCACGGGAGGAAACTGACTGTCCTCCGATAGATCCCAAGTGACGAGCACAATGGAGAGCAACAACCATGAATAGTGGAATTTTTTACTCTCATCATGTGCCTCTCGATAGTTTGCAAGGAACTCACTACAAATGTAGCGTGACCAATTGAACTGCATGCCCTCCGCGCATTGTGCAGCTAGTGAAATAACTGGCGCTGGAACCTCGTCCGTGTGACATTTTCTCATGACTTTGCCAGCAAGGATTTGCGTAGCAATTTTTACTGCAGGGTCGGTGATTGAGGTAATAGAGTACCTGCACGACTTCTTCATGAGCTTGAATTTGTCCTTCATTTTCTCTGCGAGGTTGCGCTCGCTTGTCTTTCTGCCAAACTCCTTGGCCGAATTCAACCCTGAGTGCAGCAACAACATGATCCGATGGATCAGCATATCAATGATAGGGATCGACGTGCTCATCTCCAAGCATCTGCGATGTACCAAGGTCAACAACTGCTTGATAACAATAAGGTTGATGTTGGAGCGGTGGTAGTGGGGTACCCACAATAGGTTCAACAACCTTGACTAATTCACTCTGCAAATCCACTCCACAGGCTCCAACACGGTGACACCTGATTCCTTGTAAAATACTCTTTTCATATAGTTCTCTGTTGCAAGGTGGGGGAACCTCTCGTGGTCTACCAAATCCCAATCTTCCAGCTTTAAATGTGGAATCCGTGCCAAGCACGGACCTTCAAAAGTGATGCTCTCTGGTAACAGGGGTGTATTGAGGAGGAATTTTCCTGCATCTAGGTCCTTAGGGACCTTCACTTTTCCCTTACATGGAGGGATATAATCTGGTAGTTTGGAGATAGGCTCCACCCCCTCAGAATCTATATCCTTCGTGCCTTCTTCAGCCTCCAAATCGACCACTTTCCCCTTATCCTTTGCTGGTTTTTTTTCCTTCTTCTGAGCCTGGGTAGCAACATGCTTCCTCAGTGACTCACGCACCAGCATGGGCTTCTTCTGCTTGTCTTTCTTGGGCTTGGGGACTTCCCGCACTGGTGTAGGTTTCGGCCTAGGCAACCTTAGCACCGTAGGCATAGTAGCTGGAGCCTCCATGCTCACAACCTCCGGAACCGCTCCCTCAGAAGCAACATCTCCACTAGTACTCATAGTTTCCATGGGGCTTGGTCCTAGCATATTTTCCAGGATGAATGTCTGATTTACCTCTAATAACTTGGCAAATGCAGGGCTCATGACTAAATCCTCCCAATACGAGCGATTCATACGCAATCGACAACACAACTCAATAAAAACTCTAAGGATGAAAAGTGTTTTTTGTTGGACGACCACACGTAATTTATAGGAAAATTCGAATTCAAATTCGATTGTTCCCCCCAAAATATATTCATAAATGCTGATTTGGTGGTAGATCTCCAAATATTTCAGTCTTAATTGCCTTAAATGTCACCCCCCCTCCCGCTCCTCTTAACCATCTCCTGGCAGTCAAATCATGAACAGTGACTGTAACGGTCACTTTCTGGCTGTGCTGCGCGGTCTCCCCCTCCATAGCGCAGCTCCCTTCACGTCGCTTCTAGTACTGTGACATCACCCTTTTTCGTGCAGACCCCCTTTCGCGTAGCTCTACAAACCAGGTAGTGTAGTTTATAGTCCTGCGCCTCCTTGCAGCTGCCTGGAGTGCTAAGACTATGCTACCATCATGTAGTCATTGGGCTGGATCCCCATGTATGGCTTCAATCAGCTTCCATTTACCCTTCCCAGAAATGGATCTCCATTCAACTTCGTGAGCTGAACTGCTCCACCATCTGTAATTTCTTTGATAACATATGGTCCCAGCCAGTGCATCTGAAATTTTCTTGGGAACTTAGCAAACTTACTGTCATATAATAACACCAAATCATTTACCTTGAAGGTGCATAGTTTGATGTGTCGATCGTGCCAAGATTTTTCGTGTTCCTTCTGAACCTGCTTATGGAATCCAGCCAAAAAGCTATCTTTCTCGAGCTCCATTAGCTACGCAAGCCATTATTCTAAGACTCCACAGTCCGCCATTCCTGTGAAATCCACTATGTGTAGACTAGGCACAATGTATTCCATAGGCATCACAAGTTCTATGCCATAGACTGACCTAAAAGGTGTCTGACCAGTAAGATTTTTACAAGTAGTTTTGTAAGCCCATAATATTGTTGGTACGCGCACGTCCCAATCATTCTGTTGTGCATTGCAAACCTTCGTCAGCACATTCTCAAATATCTTATTAAAAGTCTCAACCATTCTATTGGCCTTAGGATGATATGGTGTACTCTTCTTATGGTAAACCTGGAACTCTTGTGTCAACGTGCTGATCGTTTCATTGAGAAAATGCGTATTGCAATCACTCATCAAAACCTTTGGGAAACCAAACCTGGTCAACACATATTCAAACAAGAATTTCACTGTTGTTTCCCTTATACAGTCTTTCATAGGTTGTGCCTCCGCCTATCTAGTCAAATATTCGGTCGCAGTGATGATATACCGTGCACCAATTTTCTTGCCTGGAGGCTGAATCAGTCCTACAAAATCAATTGCCCATTTCTCAAATGGCTGCAATGACACCTGCGGATTCAAAGGTAGCTCATCCCTCCATGATGGCCTGCTCGTTCTCTGACATGCATCGCATGCCCTACAATATGCTTTAGAGTCTTTATGCAGCGTCGACCACCACAATCCAATGCGTAAAATCTTCTACGTTGTTGCTTTTCCTACATAATGCTCTCCCGCAACTCCTCCATGAGCTTCAATGAGGATACTATTTCGCTCAAAATCAAGCACATATCATCGAAGTATTTCGTCCGATCCCATCTTATACAAATGGCCCGCAATGACCAAAAAGTTTGTCGTGCGCAACACCAATTCTTTCTTCTCCTGACTGTTGTATCCTTCTGGAGCCATCCCTGTAGTCAGAAAGTGTATAATATCCACAAAATTATTATCTGCTATGCATATCATGAAGAGTTGTGCGTCAAGAAACCCTTCCTCCAAATTAGTAGGTTCTTCTCCTATTTCAATGCGCGACAAATGGTCTGGTCCCACGTTCAACCTTCCTGGCTTCACAATCACCTCAAAATCATATTCTTGAAACAACAACAGCCATATGCATATTCCCCCCCCGCCAACACAGGCTTATTGATTAGATACTTCAATGCAGAATGGTTTGTGTACATCTTGAAATGTCCACCTAGCAGGTAATGTCTGAATTTTTTGAGCGTGTACACCATAGCCAGCCCTTCGCGTTCTGTCGTCGAATAGTTCTTTTCTTCTTTTGACAACTTCCTGCTTGCAAACGCTATAGGATGATCCATCTCTCCTTCACCAGCCTATGTCAGCACTGCTCCTAGCGTAATACATGAAGCATCCACATGCACGTGAAATTCCTTCTTCCAATCTGGGAAGACTAGGATTGGCGTGATGACCATTTTCTCCTTCAATACATCCAGGCTGTGTTGACATTCTTCATCCCAATAGAATGGAGCATCCTTCTTCAACAGCTTTTCCATAGGTGTGGTAATCTGAGCATAACTTTTGATGAACTTCCAATAGTATCCAGTATGACCCAATGTTGCACACAACTGTTTGACACTTCTTGGCGCCTCCAAATTAATTATGACAACGATCTTAGCAGGGTCCACCATTAATCCTTACTTTCACACCACATGACCCAGAAAGATTCTAAAAGGGATGCAAAACAAGCATTTATTCAAGTTTAGCGCAATATGATACCTTCGACATGTATCCAACATCAAGCGCAAACTGGCTACATGGCGCTTTACTAGCCCAAACATTGTCCAATCATCAAAATATACCTCCAAGAACTTGTGAATAAATTCTTTGAACGTCGCGATGACTACGCACGAGAAGATCGCCGACACATTCTTAAGTCCAAAAGGCATCACTGTATACTGGAAACATCCCCATTCTATTGTGAAGGTGGTCTTACTCCTATCTTCTGGTGCGATCTTAATATGATGGTATCTAGAGAACCCATCAGTGAATGAGTAGGCCTCTTGCCCTCCAACATTATCCAACACTTCATCTGTGAACAGTGTCAGAAAAGGATCATGAACGCAGGCATCGTTAAGCTTCCTGAGATCTATGCAAATTTGTATTTCTCCTTTCTGCTTCTTCTCTTGGATTACCATTGGGCTCACCCAGTCAGATTCCTCCACTAGTTCAATAATGCCTGCTTCCAACATCTTATCTAGCTCTAAGCGTACCTTTTCTTTATACTTGGGATTAAGGCGGTATGGCCTCTGCTTGATCGGCTTCATGTTCGGCTTCAAGGTAATCTTCATTACGCCCAAGTCTCCTATGATACCTTTCAGGTCTGAAAATTTGGTAGGGAACAAATCCTGATATTCATGGAGCAACTCAGTGACCTTATCTACTATGGCATCATCCCAGTAATCTCCAATCTTCGCAAATTTCAGCTCCACCTCTGTGCCAATGTTCACTTGTCTAGTCTTCAATGGTGTGATGTCTAGATTCTCTATCTACGGTCCCTCAACTTCGCGGTGGCCTTCTGCCTCTGGGATGTTAATATTCCTTAGATCCTCATCATCTTCTTCAACGGTCACATTATAGCACTCCAGCGCATGGCGTAGTTGGGTGCTCCAATCTGGTTGAATCAATTCTAAAGGATCTTGTAGTATTCTGAAGATTGTTGCCTTAACCTCCTACAACGCTTCGTCGATACTTTTGAACCCATCCTCAAAGTTGAAGGTCATCAAAAATCCTTTTCTTAATATCCCACTCCACAGTATCGTGGTGGAGCTCTTTTTCCAGGTACCAATTCATAGGAATGATGTCCAAAGTGTGACAGAAAATATGCACCCACTCTGGCTGTGGCTCCACTACATAACCTTAGTCCATTTTTCTAAATGATCGCATGGTTCATTTCTTCCATCATATTTTTCAGTTAGACAAACTTTCGGGCAACCGAACCGCAATCTCATCATTCTTCTGTACTTGCGCCATTCATCAAAACTGTCTTTATGCATATCCCACCACCGTGCAAGCGTAGCGCCAAATCCAGCGCTTGGAAGTGATGCTTCTCAGGTACTTCCCTTTCAAATTCATCCAAAAATTTATCTACATTAGTCAAACCATCATAATAAGGTAAATTTATTACCTCCGATGACACACAGCGCAACGATTTAGTCATCATATTACAACGCAACGTAGATACTTTGTGCAATCTATTCTGCCAATGCTCCAACTCTTCATCTGAATCTGATGTACAGGAACTTTTGCGGTCCCATGCAATTCGTCCATCGGCTGTCAGATTAACCCAGTCTTGATCTCGCGCTGTTATCTTATAGATCTGATCCAAATCATCATCACTTTCCTCATAATCGTGGACCGGTTCAGTATAGCACGGTCCTTTTGCAGGGTCCAACGGTACTACACTGCGGAGCGATTTTCTTTCAAATGACATTGTCCGCTTCTTCAAATTTATAAACCCATTCATGTCGACAACCCAATCAATTCCCAGGAGCACGGGGTATGGATTGTTGTCATCAACAATCTCTATTACTTTGAAATTGGCCAGCACGCTCGCATCCTCTATATCTACAGTCACTCCATGCAAACGCCCCATAGGGATAATTTTTTGTTGGTTTGTCATTCTTAATTGAACCGAAGACCACTACAACGTAGGTCTCCCCATTCTTTCCCATGTTTGTTTAGGAAAAACATTCGCATCTGACCCCAGATCCAAAATAACTTGATCCATCTCATAGTCTC
Source organism: Pinus tabuliformis (assembly GCA_031772625.1). NCBI lineage: Eukaryota > Viridiplantae > Streptophyta > Pinopsida > Pinales > Pinaceae > Pinus > Pinus tabuliformis. The sequence continues at coordinate 24,843,225 of CM062820.1, forward strand.
ATATTTGGGCGGTAATCTTCATCTTGTGCCTCGTTCTTATCTTGTGTTTTCCTCTCTCTCTGACTGCGCAGTGTCCTTCAGGAGCACCTTCCTTACCAGCACACTTATTTATCAGTTCTTGTAGCCCTTTTACCACCTTACTATTGTGCAAAAACTTCATCCAAGTCTCCAAAAATGTGGTAAGCATAGAGGGGTCAACTTCTTCAAATAAGTTATCCTGACTTCCTGAGGTAGAGGCCTCAGCGAAGCTTTTCTTCGCTTCCATGAATGTTTCCGTCGCATACTCTAGATCAAACCCAACCTCCTTTTCTAGAGCCTTGCAAACCCACTCACTTTCTTCAGGTTTTTTTCCTTTATCATCACTGGTCATCATCCCGCTTCGCAGCACAATATTCACATTGGGATCCTCTTTGCGGGGCTCGGCCCTCATCATCTGTAAGTTCTAGGTAGGCTGCTAAGGTTGCGCCTTCTTCTCCTACATCTTAACTATCAGTATAGGGCATTCTTCTATCGCGTGGTCAAACTGAGTATAGTATCGACATGATGGGCATGTCTGGCTCGTACACTCCCGTGCGTATTCTCTTGGCACTCCACAATTATAGAAAATAACTTGCACCCAACCTCTACCAGGTCCTCCTCCTCCTCAACCTCATCCGTGCCCCTGATATCCTCTGCATGCTCCCCCAGCACCTTGATCCGGAGGCCGAGTTTCTATTTGCATTCGATATGCGGGTGTTCTTTCCATCATCAATTCATAGCTACGGCAGTTACACTCATCGTGGCCCACCGATTTACAGAAATTGCAGAATAACTGTTGCGGCATTTGTACAAATTTTTGCAGAAAGTGACAATTGTCTGTTACATGTTTTCCAGCTACCTGACAGATAGCGCACCACAGCACAAGCCCTGTACTTGGTCCTGTGGTAGCCTCCTGCCTCAGGGGCATTGGCCCTCCCCCTGTAATATGATTCACGAAAATAGGGAAATGATCTTTATCATGCCCTTGGCTTTTACATTTTAGGCACCAAATTTCTTTGTGCACCTCCGGCTGAGCAAATTTTTCCTTCTTCAAGCTCTGCAACTCCAAGCAAAGATTCTACAATTCCACGTGAATATGTTGAACTCCCAAAGCAACGTCCTAAATAGGCATTTCATGAAATCTCATCGCAATTTCCAGGGCTTCCGCCTGGGTCCCTATCTTTTGCTGCGATAAAGCAACCCTTAGGTGGGGCAGGAGTGAGGCTACAAACCATTCACGATGCTGACTATCCGTGAGATTCATGTTACCTTCGCAGATCTGGAACTTCAATCTTTGATCTAGCTCCCAGGGTGTTTCGCCTAGCCTCATCATGATTGCCTTGAAACCGACAACTGACTACGATTCAGACTTGGTCCTACCGAATTCCTTATTCAGAGCAGTCTGAGTGTCTTCTAACGATGCTAGTGGGTTATCAGTGCAGTACTTAATGTACCATGTCAACGCGCGATCTTGTAGAGAAGTAACCAACTGTGCCTTCTTTATATGATCATCTGTAATATTCTATGTCGTCCATACATCCTTCGCAAAGAAACAAAACTAGTTTGGGTCCGCACTTCCCAAGCCCTTGAAAATGAGAAACTTCATGGTATTTGACATGTGTAATGGTGGTGGAGGTGGTGGTGGTGTGGGTGAAGGTGTATGTTGTGGAGGTGGTGTGGGCGAATGAGGTATTCACGGGAAACCCTGCTTTATCAATTGTACAGTGCTTTGCGATGAGGCCTGTACCGCTCCCTCGTCATCACTCGAAGGAGGTTCTATCAATGGGCTATATTCAAGACCTTCTCTCTCCTCATTTCTAAAGAATCATCCACTTCATGTTGATCCAAACATCAAGGCAGCGGCATGACCCACTTTTCACACAAGAGCATTTTAATCCAAGTATTCAAAGATATCAAATACTTACCTCGTGGTCCTTTGAAAAAGTGTTGCTCCGTTTCGTTGTAGCTGACTAAGGTATCGACTATCAATTCTATCACAAATCCTCCTATGACTCGATCAAGCCAGTGATCGACAGCGTGCACGATCTTATCTTCAGAAGCTTCCAATTTTTGCACTAGCTCCGGGGTCCACACTATTGGACCATCAAGCCTCCACCTTCCTTGGTCGTCTGCCAATTTAGCAATCCACTCGTACAGTTTGATTGGGAAGGTGCAGAAGAAAATTTCATGTATTTCTGTGTATAGATACCTGTCCAACCACTTTTCTTTTGTCTGTCGTGGATTTCTGTTCTCTTGCGTCGTGAATTTGTGGATCATCTGTCCAACCACTTCTCAATTTCTTTCTTTGTCAGATTCAAGAGATGCGACATCACACATCTCTTTATGCAGATCCCGGTCCTGGAAATGAAACCATTTGTTGTCTTAGTGGGTCCTGACCCAAGTTCAAAGTTAGTTGTGCCAAACAAATCCCTACACTACTGGCCCTTTCGGCATCAATCCGTGGAGCGCGAACTGAAGTCTCACCCGAAGCAGTATGGGGGGATGTTGGAACCAAGTTTCCACACCCAGAGATCAGCGTGATGTCGTTTTATGCCCTAAATTTGCCTTCGCACAGATCGATAAGCCTTAAAGGCTTATCGATATAACTTCCTTGAATCGGCCTCTAGACCTCCACGAAGGTCTACGACTAGATTTTGTGGACCCTGAACAGGCTAATAAGCTACTTACGCACATCCCAAACTACTCTTAACCTAACAATTATTCAGACCTGCTTAAGTGTTGGATAACTTTAACATGCAATAGTATAATCTTCACATAAACACTTAATGTCAATTGCATTCATGTAACAATATAAACCATGTAAAGTCGTGCATCAATACATCATTATTTCATACAAGCATTATTTATCACATCATAAAGCACATTCATACATAACAGAAGTAAATGGGTAAACACAGGAATTTCAGTAATAATCTTCTTTATTGATAATTAGTTCAGCTTACAAACTCAAGACTTCCCTACGCACTCAGCTACAGGGGTCCGCGCACTCAGCTGCAGACTCTACTCTAGGCCTTTGCGCACACAGCTATAGAGCCTCTTCTTCCCTAAGACTTCTATGATATTTCCTTCTATTGACCCATTACATTCATCTTCATCATCTTCTATCTCCTTAGACATCCCTAAGACACACTTATTTATACAATCCCATGGTCTGCGAACCATGGGTAGATCTACAAAAGTCGACTTAACTTACATAAAAGAGGGTAAAAACCCTTTTTGACTCTTTAATTATCTACGCACTCCGCAACCACAATTTGTGGAGACTTTACATTTTGTACATCAAAACTTGGGCTTTTGCCCCAAAACTTGACCCAGGGGACCCCATCCCAACATGCCACAAATCTAGGAAAAAGCAACACTTGGAGGAAAGTTTTTGAAACAACTTTGCATGTAACCTCTAGCTGCTAAAAATAGCTCCCTGAATCATGGGATGCCTTTTGCATCTTTCCTTTTGCTATTCCGGGAAAAAGCAAGCCATGCATGCAAGTCAAGTTTCCTTGGTCTCGGGTGGAACTGGTCAATCAATCTACTCATGCATGAAGCTGCCAAATTGCTGGAAGGAAATGCGCATTTCTGGCTAGGAGTTGAGCTGCTTCAAAATAGATTTGCATAATTTCTGGGCAAAGCAGCTGACTGTTGCCTAGATTTGCGCAAATTCTGGGCTGAGTAACCCTGCTGGGGAAAATTGCGGAATTTTCACTGTGAGGGTTGACTGATAGAATTGCACAATTCTGGAGCCCAGCTGTTACACAGTAATTTGTCACCATCCCTGTTACCCCTTTTCCCGCACATTGGAGGACTTATTCTGGGACCTGTGAGAAGTGACATAACCTGAAAACACTTGCATTGTATCCCCTTGAGTATGTACTTCATAAGCCCTGAAGACACCTTCTGAAAAATGCCCATAAAAATAGCCCTTTTTCCATTGGCGCAGTTCCACTGTGTATCACTCGCGCCAATGGGGGAAATCCTCCAAAGAGGGTGCACCAGCTGGCGCTCTGTCTCAGAATCGCACTCGCGCCAACCCAGTTGGGTAAAGTTTTTAACAAACCAACTTACGAAGGTTCTTCCTAACCTATTCATGAACTGATTCCATCTTGAGTTAGTCCAGTTGGGCTTCGAATCTCCATAGAAGGGAAGTAGTTCTCCACCTCTCATGGAAGCTTCTTAGTGAAAAAAGCCAATCCCATGAATCTTGTGGATGACCCTAACTCCTTCTCCTCTATCTATAAAAGCTTGTCCTTTTGCCTTTGACAAGTTAGTCTCCAAGTTCCAAATTCTAAGTCCCAAAGTCTGAGAATTGCTAAGCTCATGCTACAAGAAGCCTTCTTCATTCCCATGAAGCTAAATCTAAAGTGAGGAGATTCTTGTCCAAGTAACCAAGGAGAGAGAGGCTTGTTCCCCATTCCCAACAAGCTTTGCAAGGCATGTGTTGCTGATCACCCAGCCAAAGGAGGATTTGACGTCAGAACTATGGTTGTATTCTTCTTTGTTTGTCAATAATAGACGACTATCATTATGGTTCCATTCTTATTGTCTTTGTAATGATGATTGAGTTATATCCTTTCTAACTGATATATAGTTGCATCTATTGGATTTTATGCTTGTGTTTGTGTCATTCTTTGCATGTGCAAGTGTCCGTTCACGAGGATCGTGGGGATTGTGACCGGCCGGAGCAAAGGAACGGGAGCGACGACTCTTCTACAAATATTAGCATTGGAATCCAGGTAGGCCCTCATCATCGGTCTTTGATTTGCAATTAGGAACCTACGTGTTAGCGTTGTTTGATTTTTGCTAGACCCCATTTGGGCTAGTAGGGATCGCCTCTGTCCGCAAAGGGGATTTACCTCCACAACAATTTGGCGACTCCGCTGGGGAGTTGGCTTTTTGCCTTGTTGTTTGTTTTGTCTTGTTGTTTGATTTGTAAACTTTAGACGGAGCTTGAAGTACGGCCAGATAGCCTTCGAAACACTATTGCTCTGCATTAGCAAAGTATATCAACGCCACTTCAGTCCATCTCCAGTTTGGTTTACAAGCTGAACGGCTTGGAACTTGCCTTGTTTCTTGGTTGTTTCTTGGTTTCTCCTGCTTGATTAGCTTTCTGGGTTGAGTCCCTGTGTTGCTTCTTGCCCCTTGGTGTACCTGGGTACTTTTGACTTAGCTTTGGCTCATTTGTATTTTATTTTTCCATAGCAAACTCGACTGGCGCTGTTTTATAGCGTTACAGTCGCGCCAGTTGGCGCTCATTGCACATTGACAACCCGCACCAATACTGAAAGGCGCTAGTTTCAGCCTGACAGTCGCGCCAGGCCTGGGAACTTTTGAAGTTTTCTTGGCTGTGAGCCCTCTGAGCTTAGTTTTTGTTTTGGGTACCTTTTTTAGACTACTTGAGTGTGTTGGAGTCTTGTTTGACTAGTTTTGAGTATCTTTTTTGAGAAATTCTTAATTTGATTTCCTTTGGTCATTACTTGGAGGTTTGTCCCAGTTTTTTCACAATTTTGCATCTTTTTGCTTTTGTTTTTGCAAAAAAAATTCCCCCTCATTCGCCGGGGGGGCTAAATTGTGTATGAGTGTTAATCGCCTTTGAGTGTTTTTATTTTTTGATCTTTGGAACTCTCACCCAATTTTCTTGATTTGCACTTGATTGGTTCTTGGATTACATTAGAATCATCTTGTGTTTGAGAATTCTCTTGCATAGATCACACTTGCATAATTAGAATTCTCATTTTCAGAATGTGCATAGATTACATTTGCATACTTTTCAAGTGAATTGTGCATAGATTACCTTTACCCTTTGGATGTTTGCCATTTTCTATCGATTTCACATTTCTAGCCCTAGGGTATCTAGTGGCTTTGTGTGTCGAGCCTTCCTTAGGAGTTTTGGTATTCTATTAGTCCAGTCAACTTTCTGATTGCTCCCTTGCACTCGTTTAGTGGTTGTTAATCGTTTTATTGCGTTATTTGGGTGACTTGCTTTGTTTTCACTTGAATTCCGCTTTGTTTCGCTTTGAGCCTAGATTACACAGCTCATTGGTCTCTTTGGGATTTTTCTCATTCTTTGGAGGTTTGCTTTGTGATTTAGGGAACTGAATGTGTTTGCATTGAGTGAAATTTGTGTTTTTACTCTTTTGTTATCATTTCTCAAAGTTGTTTAGTGCGTTTTGCCATCAACAAAAGAAAAAATCTCTTTTGCTTTGTATTAGTTAATGAGAATTAGAACTTTTCATTTTGATTAGTGATTAGTGATCTCAAAGAAAAGTTTGTTAATTTCCATTAGCTGCATTAGGGAAGTTCTTTGTTGTGTTGTGATCATTTCGTTTGCGTGAAAGCCCTCAAACCCTCTCGTAATTAGCATTCATCGAATGAAATGACATATTTTGGCATATAGTTTGCATTTAGATAATTTTGAGATATCACATACGGTAAGGCCTGAAAACTGAAACCTAATACAAGATCAAATTTAAAATGAACTGAATAAATCTAACAACGCATTGGAACATAACTCACACATTTAGAGGTCTAGGCTAGAGACGTGCTTCGGCGTCGTTAAACCTAGTCACTTTTGTTTCAATCAAGGTTGGGTGATTCCTCCTTCCGTGACGCAATAGTGGTCTAGTACGGATTTGAGCTCCCACGTACCGTCGAGTATATGGGGAGACCCCACTAGGTTATCATCCTTTATCCATAGGAAGCCGTGTCTACCACCTTACAAGCCGTAACACACCGAACACAGCATTCGGGAAGATTGACTGTCGTACGGAAAGTCCTTGGTTTTCATATGACTGCCAAGGTGTATATGCAGTTTTACGGATTTGTTTGGTAAACCCTTTTGCCTAGCTCTCTAGAGTAGTCACTTTCGTTCCTTTTTGGACTCCCTAAAAGAAAAGGTCCATCTGAGCACTTGTCACTTCAGGCTCATTAAACATTCGAAGGCGACTAGAGTCATATTTTGTCCTTTTCTCGACTCTTTAAAAATGAAAAGGTCAAGTTTTGTTCCTGTGTCTTAAAATTTATTCGGCCACGATTCACATTTACCCGGTTAGATCTTGTTTGCATTAGATTGAGTAGGGTTCTTTCTCGTTTTCGATGGCAACCTTCCCCGAGTCTACTGGCCAAGGTGTTCCCCCAGATGGAAACCCTAGTCCATTTCCTTCTTTTGGAAATGCCGGTGCTCCGTATATGGCAACTTTGTCTTTGCCTGGGTTAACCATCGGTTTTCCCGTATGGTTGTTTTCAACCTCGGTGGTCCCGAGTGTTATGACTCCTGTTCCACCGTCTCCTCCACCCGAACAACATTATGTTGATTCCAAGGTGGATCTCTCCCCGTCTTCGGCTATTTCTACGTCCTCATCTTCTACTTCGCCTGGTGAAATTCTGGATTCAAGTAACCAGGTGGCTAAGAAGAAGAAGAAGAAGTCTCCTAAGTGAGAGGTTAAAAGTATGACTCAAGTCGAGCCACCTTCTGCTCCTCCGCGGAAGGTCAAATTTCCTTGTAGGTTGTGCAAGGGTGACCATCTTCTTCGTGATTGTCCTGGTATTCCCAGGATCCTTGAAGTATGGTCTCGCGATCCGGCTCATCCCTCATCGTCCTCTAAAGCTCATGGCGATGCCACCCTATCAACTGACGACATTCAGAAGAAAGGGAAGATTTGAATCCCTTGTAGACTATGTGAGGGTAATCATCCCCTTCACCTTTGTTTGCTCATGGATAAAGCTTCCGTTGTTTTGGAAAGTCTTACAGCTTCTTCACCCCAACTTCCTATTGGTTATCAGAGGCTCTCTTCTGACCCCCTCCCTGTGGACAAAGAGATCGACTTAGATTCTTCTCTTGTCTGTCCTCCTCCTTCCGAACCTGGCTGTGCCAAGCCTGCTCCAGACCAACCATTGGTCGGAGAGAGTATCGACTTGAGTTCACAACCTGTTGATTACTCTGTTCCGGAGGAGCATCATGATTCTACTGCTCATGTTCTTCTCGTCTCGTCAGATTCTCCTGAGTCTCAGAACGACCCTCCTATCCTTGCTGATCAAGAGGGTCCTTCTTCGTCTCCTGTAGCGCAGGGGGCAATCATACGATTCCCCCACCAAGTAGTTTGGCCGTCTCCTTCGACTAGAGTCACCTGACTGCTTTCTGCCTTCCATCCCATGTGCCTTTCCAGATTACAGTACATGCCTATGATAAGGCAGTACCTGGCACTGTCTTGGATGAGGGTGCGTCGGTCAGTCTTATGTCGTCCACTACTTGGCAAGCTTTGGGTTCCCCACAGCTTGTGCCGGTCGCCCAGAATCTGTTAGCATTTGACGGAGGAACCAGTCAACCATTAGGGATCCTTCCAAATTTCCCTATTACTTTGGGAGGGAAAACCCTCTATATAGATGTACTGGTTACCCAAGGTGCTCCAGATTTCAGTCTTCTCCTTGGTCGTGACTATGTTTATGCCATGGGGGCCCTTGTCTCTTCACTTTTCCGTGTGGTTTGTTTTCCACACGACGAAAGAATTGTCACTATAGATCAATATCGTTCTTTAGTCCCCTGGTGCCTCCTGCGCAACTGCCACCCCCTCCTGGTTTTTATCCACCAGTTGTATCTGCCCCACCACAGATCAACTACGTGGCCACTTATCCCTTGCCTGTATCCAGTGATGCCGCCGTCGTCCGTAGTTTCCTGGGGGCATTGGGCCCTAACTTCCAAGATGTTGTCCTTCCACCGGGAGTGGCACTCTTGGTAACCTCGACTTCATGTTCATTATGATGAGGTTCGGTTGGAGCATAGTTCCTTTCCTATGACAAGCTCCTTAAAAAATGAAACTGGATCCGGTCGAGCATAGTTCCTGATCTTGTGTCAAGCTCGTTAAAAAAATGAAACAAGGGTTATGAGGATAGTTCTTTTACTGTATCAACCTCTTTAAAAAATGAAACAACTCCCTTTCCCAATCGAGTCTTTTGATTAAGATCTTGTAAAATACCAGTCGAGTCTTTCCAAGTTCTCGAAAGTGAACCTTCATTCCATCCACTTTGTTGAATGTAATGAAGCTTGGGGGGCATGTAACTCGTTTTGCGTCATTATGCTGGGGGCATGCGAACTCATAACAAGCATAGTTTTTCGTTTCAAGCTTGTGTAAACATGAAACCGAATCCAAGCAGAGTTCTCCATAGTTCAAGCTTGTGTAAAAATGAACCCATACCCATTTTACATCTCGTGATTGTTGTCTTTATCTGCTAAATTCTGCTAGATGAGCCTTGGTTGTTTTCATTCCATCTCCACCATCTCTTTGGACGATCATATGCTTTCACTTGGTTGTTTTACCTTTCCCGAGGGATCGCAGTTATGAGTGGTTTTGTTAGCCAGCCTCTTGACCATTATATGTTTTGATCAGTTCCACCATTTCCGGAACTAGTTGCTGCCCTTTATACCACTTGTTCCTCCAGGACGTGTCACCTTTAAGCTCTTTTCTGACTTGTAAAATATGAAAAGATTGCCGAGTATTTTTCCCTTTTTGACTCGTTAAAGAAAATAAAAACGGAGGTCTGCTTTCAGCTCTTTTCTGACCGTTTAAAGACGAAAATATTACCGATTTATTCCTCTCGACTCGTTAAATGTAAGTGAGAGGCAGTCGTCTTTAAACCCTTTTCCGACCGTGTAAAAACGAAAAGATCGTCGGACCCTTGTCATTTCAGGTTCGTTAACGGTTACGAAGTGACGTGGTTTCAATCACTTTTTTACTTTTTCAGGTTGAAATCACTACTCATGAAAAGTACTCCTCGATCGTAATGATCGGGCGGTTCTTTCGAGCATTGTTTTATACTTTTTCGGGCTCGAGAGACACAACTCTACGAAAAAGGACCCCCTGGAGTTTACTTTTCTGCTGTCTTTTCAGACTCTCTAAACATGAAAAGACGTCGAGTTCTTCCTTTGTCAGACTCGTTAAAATTTAATGACATCGGATGCCGTCGAAATGACGCCTCACAAGCATATGCTATCCCCGTCAAGCTTGTTGATAAAAATAACTGGGGTACTCACCAGAAATGGTGGGGAAAAATGGAACCACAATCATTGTCGTGTCGGCAGTATGTCGCTCTTGAACATGGCACTTGTTTGCCTTCGTGTCTGGGTGGGGACATCTCATCTTGTTTTTACACTTGCCTCCGTGGGTTTGGGTTATCCTGTTTGACCTCTCACCTACTCATTGCCTTGTCACCATGACCCTTGATCATTTGATGTCAAATACTGCCAAGTCCACTGTCGTGCCGCCAATATGTTCAAGAGAAGTTGACCTCTACAGAATACTCAACCTCCCTCTAATACCTCACACAAAACATCTTATCCTTCTCTGTCTCATGTCGATGACGTGGGAAACATTATGGCCCACCTTCGATCAAGGTCACTTCCTGTCGACTTCAGCTCATTATCCAAGAAGTTGACCTAGAGACTCCCTTCAGGTGCCTTGGAGCCTGCATGCCTCAATGGCAGGTTCTTCGTGTTCAACGCGAGGTTTTCATCATTGGCCTCCGATCGAATGATTCTACGGGTGTTCGACACCGGCTCACTGATTCGCACGCCATAGATTGTACCTATAGTACCTTGAGGACCATTGTCATTATTGGTGGTACCTCTCATGTCTGTTAATAGTTTTCATCATTGACTGGTAATCAGACGATGTTCTTGCATGTTCAACTTCGACTCCCATATTCGCATGCTTGAACTTGTACTTTGTTCAGGTCGAGATGGAGCGCAAGACCCTGGATTTTATCTGTTGAGATCCAGTTTGCAATTTTGTGGATTATTATGATCATTACATGACTCATTCACTGGATGGCTACGACCATGCCTGAGTCTACTTATCAATCCTTACTGGATGGCTGCGCCCATACCTTGGATCTGGATTTTTATGTACTCTGCTATGGATGGCTGTGCCCATATCACATACATCATGTACTTGAGATATCAGTTGTACTTCTTCATGAAGGTTCTCCGGCGACAGTGTTTTCAGTTGGCCATGTTCTTGTAAAGCATTTCACCCCTCTCTCTCTCTCAGGCCTCCTGCTTTAGGGGGCATCTGTTACACAGTAATTTGTCACCATCCCTGTTACCCCTTTTCCCGCACATTGGAGGACATATTCCGGGACCTGTGAGAAGTGACATAACCTGAAAACACATGCATTGTATCCCCTTGAGTATGTACTTCATAAGCCCTGAAGACACCTTCTGCAAAATACCCATAAAAATAGCCCTTTTTCCATTGACGCGGTTCCACTGTGTATCACTCGCGCCAATGGGGGAAATCCTCCAAAGAGGGCGTGCCAGCTGGCGCTCTGTCTCAGAGTCACACTCGTGCCAGCCCAGTTGGGTAAAGTTTTTAACAAACCAACTTACGAAGGTTCTTCCTAACCTATTCATGAACTGATTCCATCTTGAGTTAGTCCAGTTGGGCTTCGAATCTCCATAGAAGGGAAGTAGTTCTCCACCTCCCATGGAAGCTTCTTAGTGATAAAGCCAATCCCATGAATCTTGTGGATGACCCTAACTCCTTCTCCTCTATCTATAAAAGCTTGTCCTTTTGCCTTTGACAAGTTAGTCTCCAAGTTCCAAATTCTAAGTCCCAAAGTCTGAGAATTGCTAAGCTCATGCTACAAGAAGCCTTCTTCATTCCCATGAAGCTAAATCTAAAGTGAGGAGATTCTTGTCCAAGTAACCAAGGAAAGAGAGGCTTGTTCCCCATTCCCAACAAGCTTTGCAAGGCATGTGTTGCTGATCACCCAGCCAAAGGAGGATTTGACGTCAGAACTAAGGTTGTATTCTTCTTTGTTTATCAATAATAGACGACTATCATTATGGTTCCATTCTTATTGTCTTTGTAATGATGATTGAGTTATATCCTTTCTAACTGATATATAGTTGCATCTATTGGATTTTATGCTTGTGTTTGTGTCATTCTTTGCATGTGCAAGTGTCCATTCACGAGGATCATGGGGATTGTGACCGGCCGGAGCAAAGGAATGGGAGCGACGACTCTTCTACAAATATTAGCGTTGGAATCCAGGTAGGCCCTCATCATCGGTCTTTGATTTGCAATTAGGAACCTACGTGTTAGCGTTGTTTGATTGTTGCTAGACCCCATTTGGGCTAGTAGGGATCACCTCTGTCCGCAGAGGGGATTTACCTCCACAACACCAGCAGGCTACCAGATAGGATTGCACAATTTATGGAGGGAAGGCTGGTTTCCCTCCATAATTGCGCAATTTCTTGGGGGAGTTGCTCAACTTGCAGCTGGACCAAGTCCGGATGAACAACCTATGAGGGGAATGCATCAATCTGTTATCGACAGACTTCCTTTGTGTAGGAAAAACATTGAAGCTTGCGTACTTGACGAAGCAAGACAAGGTGCTAGGAAAGGTTGGTATGGAGGCTCCAAAATGAAGCTAAGGCAACATTTTGGAGGGTGGTTGTAGCCGCTATAACGGCAAGATCTTGAAATTTTCTAACCAATCATCATCCAAGATTATTTCTTCCTTTGGGACCTTGTAATTCATCTCAATGCTTGAAGCACTAAATGTGACAAAATTCTTCTCATGATTGTCCCTAATCATGGCTTATTCAAGTTAAACATGCTTCATTATCTACTCAACTACCTCTACACATGGAAAGACAGGGGGGTGGGAAACCACCTTGTGTAGCCAAGAATTTCTAGAATCCCTATATATTTATGAGTTTGAGTTGTTTGGAGGTAGGTTGCCTCTCTAGAACACCAAGTACAAATTTGGCCATGTATATGTTGTATATCGATCAATGGAGCATAGAGTGCAATATATCGATAAATGGAACATAGAGTGTCAATTAACTTAGGATTGAGTGATTTAGTGGGTGGCTTTTCATCTAGGATCTCAACCATTAGGTATCTTTAGGAAATCTTCTGTGGCATGTATATAGTTTCCTTATATAACCCATTAAAACAACAACACTTATTATAAAGATTACCTCACAAGCATTAAATCTAAGGAAATCTAAGGTCTAGGCTTGAGGCTTCTTGTGTTTGTCTACTGGTTTATTCTTCTACTTTTAAACCAAGACAAAGGTTGCAAGTTCCTATGGAGAGGGGAAGGCAAGACTAATAAAGAGTAACCAGCAGAAGGATTATGAACTCCACTATAGCTAATGAAATCACAATATTAACTAGGATGGTTCCATATCACACCATAGAGATGTTTCTTTACATTAAAATGAGTAGGTTAGGGTATATATGAGACAAATTCATGTGCTTATTTTCCCCAAGGAGAAGTGACCAGTGTATTAATGATTGAGACTAGGGCCAAGATTTAATAAAAAAGATGGAACAAGGGAACATAGATGGTACCAAGTACAAAAAACCCTAGGTGTTTGGGTGAGTTTGAATAGAGAATATGAAATGATGAAGCACGTAGTGGAAGAGATTATGGGATTTGGGAAGATTTCAATGTTCTAATGGCATGGAGAAATTAACTGAGGGGCCAAGAAAAAACATGGCTACTATGGAAAAATCCCAGGGCTTGATAAAAAAGAGCTTGAGTGTAATTAGGAGGTTGGAGATCATGAAGTCATTCTCATGTGTTGATGGTGTTTTTTGGGTTCAATCATGGGCTAGATAAGGTGATTTAGGCACATTAAGCATGATAAAGGTTAGGGCTTGATGGAAAATGTGATTGAACAACCATTTTTTGGAAAGAAACATTATCTTTTCTTAGTTGATGAAGAGAAAGAGGTGAGGGAAATATTTGAGAGTGAGAAAGATAAGGAGTTGGGCTATTTATGGAGATGGGAATTTTTTTTCATAAAATAAATAGATTACATTAAATAAAAATCTTAGTGGGAATGAAATGATCCATATGTGAGTTGATTTGGTTGACTCCTAGCACCGGTGAGGAGTGAGGTATCGTTTTCTCCAATTGATGCTTTCAATATTATAGGAGGCATAAAGAGCTAAGAAACATGAGAAATGATGGCAATATGGAGGACTTTATAAATTTCTTCTTGAGCTTGGGGGTTAAAAATATAGTACTAAATGCCTCTTAATATTTACCTTCACTATCACTTAAGCTAGTGATACATGGGAGAGAAGTTGAGTCAACATGTGATATGTGTGGGAGAGACAGAATAGAGACAGTGTATCACTGGGATAACCAACATCCCAATAATATAACATTGAGATAATATTTATCATAGTGATATAACATTGAGTTAAGGATGTTTGTCAACAATAATGCTGAGTTAAGTGACTTTTGAGGGAGTGTTATATCACTGGGACAACCTAGTCTAGGGCAATATATTTCTAATTTGACCAAAATTGGAGTGATACATCACTGAAGGAAGAAAGTTTGAGAAGCCAACATCTTAAGTCACTTTTGAGTGTTGTATCACTGAGTAAGTGAATATTGTAGTGTTGTCACTAGGTTGATGAATATTAGGGTGAGAAAGTGATGAATAAAGAAAGTTTACAAGGAAAAAAGCTTAGCTAATTCCATTTCACTCAACGTCCTATTGTGGGGGGAAACAATTTTTTAAGGGTTGTGTTGGGAGCGGGATCCCCCAAAGGTAGTTTTCGGGTAAAAGCCCATGTTTGAGTTAAATTTTGTAATAAAATGGTAAAGTCTCCGCATTTTGTGGTCACGGAGCACAAAGGTGTTATGTGTCATAAAGGGTAGTCCGCCCTTAGTTTTGTTAAGTAAAGTCGGTTGTAAGAGTTCTACCCATGGTCTGTGGACCATGGGATTGTATAAAAATTGCTAAGCTCTAAGTAGTTTTAGGGACATAGAATGATGAATAATGTAAGAGAGTCATAGCTCTGAAGTAAGGAGTCTAAGTCTTGGGTCGTAGCATAGGTAGAGGCTCTTCAGCTGAGTGCGTAGAGGCCTAGGATAGAAGTCTGCAGCTGAGTGCGCAGACCCCTCTAGTTGTGTGCGTAGGGCAAACATAGTTTGTACACACTTGAAAGATATCAATAAAGAGAAATATTCGGCAATTCCTGTGCCTTTGTTCTGTTAATGTATCTTGATATGTAATATATGAATTTTCTTTATTATGCTTATGTGATGCGCGAATGAATGCAATTACGTTGAATAATTGAATGCAATTACGATTATCTGTTTACGCAGTGTTAACTATAATTATTTGATAAGATAAGAAAATCACTTAGAGTAATTGGGGAATCTACACGACACACTGTCATAGTAGCGTGAAAGTACTTGAGCAGCAGGTTAGGGTTGCACGAAGGTCAATCGTACCCTTTCACGGAGGTATTGAGGGCTGGGATAAAGGGCTAGTCTTACAAGCCCTAGAGCGAAGCAACCTACGCAAAGGCAGGGATAGAGGGAATCAAACGACATCACAACCTTCTCAGGGTGCAGGAAATTGGTTCCAACATCCCCCCATACTGCTTCGGGTGATACTTAGGTCCGCACTCCACGGGCTGATGTTGAAAGGGCTAGTAGTGTAGGGATTTGTTTGGCTAATTAACGTTGAACCTGGGTTAGGCCCCCTCAAGCCAACAAATGGTTCCGTTGTCGGGACTAGAATCTGCATAAGAGATGTGTGATGTTGTATCATTGGAATCCAACGAAAGAGATTGGAGACTGGTTGGATAGGAAGATCCACGAATTCACGGCACAGGAGAACAAAAACCCACGACTGACAAAGGAATAATGGTTGGACAAATACCTGTATACAGAGATCCACGAGATCTTTTTCTGCTCCTTCCCAATTGAGCTATACGAGTGGATCACGAAGCTAGCAGATAGCCAAGGAAGGTGGAAACTTGACGGTCCTATTGTTTGGACCCCGGAGCTAATACAGAAATTAGAAGCATCTGAGGACAAGATTGCCCGCGTTGTTAATCATTGGCTCGATCGCGTCATAGGAGGATTTGTGACAGAATTCGCGGTCGACAACTCAGTCAGCTACAACGAGGTAGAGCAGCACTTTTTCAAAGGACCACGAGGTAAGTACGTAAAATATTTGAATACCTGGATTAAAATGCTATTGTGCGAAAAACGGGTTATGTAGCTACCTTGATGTTTGGAACTACGTGAAGCGGAAAAACTTACAGGAACAAAGGAAAAAAGGGTTCGGAGTATAGTCCATTGATTTCACCTCCACAAGGTGACGAGGAAGAGATAGCGAAGGTTTCTCCGCAAAGTGCTATTCAGTTAATAAGACAAGGATTCCTGTGAATACCACCTCCGCCCACTCCACCTCCAAATTCACCGCCATCACCTCCAACTTCACCCATACGACCTCCACCTCCTCCATAGTTCAGTATGGCAAACGCAGTGAAGCGGCCTTTGTTCAAAGGCTTGGGAAATGAGGACCCGGAACAATTCTTTTTCATTGTGAAAGTTGTATGGGAAGCTCAAGGTGTTACATATGATCATATAAAGAAGGTGACATTAGTTAATGCCCTGCAAGATCGCGCGCTAACCTAGTATATTAATTACTCTAATGAGAACCCGAATGTTGGAGTGGCAGACATCCAGACAGCACTGAATAGAGAGTTCAGTAGGCCTAAGTCTGAGGCACAATCGATTGTGGGATTCAAAGAAATCGTGATGCAACCAAGCGAGACGCCTTGGGAACTAGATCAGAGGTTGAAGTGTACAATCCGCGAAGCCAACATGAATTTGATAGATGGAAAGCATCACGAGTGGTTTGTGGCTTCGCTACTGCCACACTTAAGGGTTGCATTGTCACAACAAAAGATAACAACTCAGGTGGAGGCCTTGGAGATTGCCATGAGACTACATGAAACCCCGATGCAAGATCCAAACCTGGGGGTTCAGCAGATCCATGCACAACTAAAGAACCTATGCCTTGAGATGCAAAGTCTGAAGCAGGACAGGATGGTTCGACCAGAGGTGCGCGAGGAGGTATGGTGCTTGAAATGCAAGAGTCAGGGTCATGAAAAAGACCATTGCCTAGTCTTTGCGAACTATATTGCAGGAGGAGGACCGATGCCTTTAAGGCCAAAAGCTCAAGCAGGACCGAGCGCAAGGCCTGTATTATGGTGTGCTATCTGTTAGGTAGCAGGAAAACATGCCACGGATAACTGTCATTTGTTGCAGAAGTTTGTACAAGTGCCGCAACAACTGTTCTACAATTATTGTAGGTCGGTAGGGCATGATGAGTGTAATTGCAGGAGTTATGAATTGATGAGGGATAGAACTCCCACCTATAGGGTTTAGACCAAAACACAGCCCCCTGACCAGAGCACAGGGATGGCACAAATAGGATTTCAAGGGCACGGAAGAGGCCGAGGCGGAGGAGGACCTGGTAGATGTCGAGGACAATTGATCTGCTACAATTGCAGAGCACCTGGACACTATTTCCACGATTGCACCAATCAAACGCGTCCATCCTGCAAGTATTGAACGCTGTTTGATCATGAAATGAAAGATTGTCCTACGCTAATAGCAGGGATATGTGATAAAGGGGCGCTACCACCTCCACCGACTCAGAACCTGCAGATGATGAGGTCTGAGCTGTGCGAAGAGGATCCGAATGTAAATATAGTGCTCAGAAGTGGAATCGCGACGGGAGATGACAAGGGGAAACAGTCATAAGACATTGCATGGGTCCGCAAGGCTCCGAAGAAGGAGGCTAAGTTCAATTTGGAGCATGCACGTGAAACCTTCATGGAAGCTAAGAAGAGCTTCACTGAGGCCTCCACCTCAAGAGGCAAGGATAATCCTGACCAAGAGATGGACCCCTCTATGCTCACAACTTTCCTGGAAACCTGTATGAAGTTACTACGCGATAGTAAGGCTATGAAAGGGTTGCAAGAGATCATCAATAGATGTGCTGGAACTGCGTCGGGTGAGCCACACATGGTACGAAAGATTGGTAAACATAAAACAAGGATGGGACGGGAGATGAGATTGGCCGCACAGATAGGAGAGTATGAAATGGATCAGGTTATCTTGGACCTGGGGTTAGATACGAATGTTCTACAAAATCAGACTTAGGAATGGATAAGGAGACCCACGCTGCAATGGTCTCTGATTCAGCTAAGGATGGTGAATCAGCAGAAGATCATCCCCATGGGACGACTGCAGGGCGTGACTATGGATATTGAAGGTGCGAACACACTAGCTGACTTTTAAGTAATAGAGATAGTGGATGACAACAATCCCTATCCTACGCTCCTGGGAATTGACTGGACTACCGATATTAACGAGCTAATCAAACTAAAGAAGCGAAAGATGATATTTGAGAAGAAATCATTGCGCATCATAACACCCCTAGATCCAGCTGAAGGATCGTGCTTTACGGAACCAGTCCACGATTATGAGAGTGATGACGATCTGGATTGTATCTATAAGATAAAAGTGCGAGAACAATATTGGGTGAACCCCACCGCGGATGGATGGATTACATGGGATCGTGAGAGTTCCTGCACTTCAGACTCCGATGAAGAAATAGAATGTTGGCAGAATCGGTTACATGAAGTAAATATGCTGAATTGCAACATGATGACCCGATCGCTGCGCTATGTCCTCAAAGGTAAGAAATTTTCCTACTTATGATGACCTAAATGAGGTAGATATCTTTTTGGATGCATTTGAAAGGGAGGTACCAGAAAAGCAGCGCTTCCAGGCGTTGGACTGGGAACTACGCACTATGTTCACAAGGTGGTGGGTACGCATAAGGGAAGCTTTGATGATTGGCGCGAATGTAGGAGAATGATGAGAACTCACTTCAGAAAGAAGAAGATGTGAATGACAGATAAGTATGATGGGCACGATGATACGCGCGCGCACATTTGGCCAAATTGGCCCAGCCTTATGGAGAAAATCCCCAACCTGAATGGGTGCACTTGTTCTGTCATAGCCTGGATGTTGTCCTGATGAATTGGTACATTGAAACAGAGCTCCGCCATGGGACAGGCGAATGGGATATCCTGCGCGAAGGGTTCATGATGATGTTCAATTTTGAGGACAGGTTTGACAGTATTGATGAAGCGCTACAAGAGGTGAAAGCAGCAATATTTAAGATACCGAAGGATCCTTTAGAGCTGATTCAGCTTGAATGGGCTACTCAGCTGAGTCGTGCGCTAGAATGTTATAATGTAACTGCTGAATAAGAGGACAAGGATCCGCGGAAAATTAACATTCCAGAAATAAAAGGTCACCACGAGGTTAAAGGACCACAGATTGAGAACCCTGATATAACTGCGTCGTTGAAAACGAAACAAGTAAACATTGGTATGGAGGCAGAACCCAAATTCATG
Source organism: Pinus tabuliformis (assembly GCA_031772625.1). Taxonomy (NCBI): domain Eukaryota; kingdom Viridiplantae; phylum Streptophyta; class Pinopsida; order Pinales; family Pinaceae; genus Pinus; species Pinus tabuliformis. Next base: position 24,862,514 of record CM062820.1, read on the forward strand.
AAGATTGGAGACTATTGGGACGACGCGATGGTGGATAAGGTTGCTGAATTGCTCTGCGAATATCAGGATTTATTCCCTACCAAGTTTACGAATCTGAAGGGGATAATCGGGGACCTAGGTATGATGAAGATTACATTGAAACCTGACGTGAAGCCAGTTAAGCAAAGACCTTACCATCTCAATCCGAAATATAAGGAGAAGGTCCACTTAGAGCTAGACAAGATGCTCACGGCAGGTATCATTGAGCCTATGGAAGAATCTGACTGGGTAATCCCAATGGTGGTACAAGAGAAGAAGCAGAAGGATGAAATAAGGATATGCGTGGATCTCAAAAAGCTGAATGACGCTTGCGTGCATGATCCTTTCCCGACTTCGTTCACTGATGAAGTGTTGGACAATGTAGGTGGCCAGGAAGCATATTCCTTCACTGATGGGTTCTCTGGGTACCACCAGATCAAAATCGCGTTGGAGGATAGGAGAAAGACAACCTTCGCGACTGAGTGGGGTTGTTTTCAATACACTGTAATGCCATTTGGATTGAAGAATGCGCCTGCGATCTTCTCGCGCGTAGTTGTTGCTGCGTTCAAGGAATTTATTCATAAGTTCCTGGAGGTATATTTTGATGACTGGACTGTATTTGGGCTAGTTAAACACCATGTAGCGAGCTTGCGCCTGATGCTAGATACCTATCGAAGATACCAAATTGTGCTCAATCTCAAGAAGTGTATGTTTTGTGTTCCTTTTGGGAACCTATTGGGGCATGTGTTTTGCAGACAGGGGCTGATGGTAGATCATGCAAAGATAGCGGTGATATTGAACTTGGAAGCACCAAGGAGCATGAAACAGTTGCGAACTACCATAGGACATATGGGATATTACAAAATTTTTATCAAAGGCTATGCCCAGCTCACCACGCCTATGGAGAAATTGTTGAAGAAGGATGTCACATTCTACTGGAACGATGATTGTAAGAAGAGCTTGGATATATTGAAAGAAAATATGGTCACCACGCCGATCCTAGTCTTCCTGGATTGGAAGAAAGAGTTTCATGTACATTTCAACGCAACATGTATAGCGCTGGGAGCAGTACTGACATAGGCTGGCGGAGAAGGCTTGGACCATCCTATCGCATTCATAAGCCGAAGATTATCCAAAACAGAGAAGAACTATTCCACCACTGAGCGCGAAGGGCTAGCTATGGTGTATGCGCTCTAGAAGTATAGGCACTACTTGCTGGGAGGTGATTTTAAGATGTATACAGATCACTCCGCACTGAAGTACCCGATCAATAAGCCTGTGTTGGGGGGGGCAAATATGCAGGTGGCTCTTATTGTTCCAGGAGTATGATTTTGAAGTTGTTGTGAAGCCTGGATGACTAAATGGGGGACCAGACCATCTCCCGCGCATCAAAACAGGGGAGGAACCCACTAACTCGGAAGAAGGATTTCCTGATGCACAACTACTTGCAGTGCACGTCACGGATGGTCATTTCGAGGATATAATACACTTCCTAACGACATGAACTACTCCGGAAGGATACATTGTCCAGCAAAAGAAGGAATTAGTGGTACGCGTGGCAGATTTCTTTGTCATTCCTGGGCATCTGTATAAGATGGCAACTAATGAGATATTGCGACGGTATGTAATTGAGTTTGAAATAAGAAGCATCCTTGTGGACGCTCATGGGTGCGCCACAGGAGGACATTATGCAGGAATAGAAACACGTATAAAATTATACGCGCAGGGTTGTGGTGGCCAACCCTCCATCAGGACTCAAAAGCATATTGCAAGGCGTGTGATGTGTGTCAAAGGACTGGCAGGCCATTGTGGAGGGATGAGATGCCTTTGAATCCACAAATGACGTTGCAACCCTTTGAGAAATGGGCGATAGATTTTGTGGGACCCATTCAGCCCTAAGGAAAGATAGGAGCAAGGTACATTATCACCGCGACGAAGTATTTGACTTATTGGGTGGAGGCACAACCTGTGAAGGATTACACAGGCACGACCACTGCAAAGTTCCTCTTTGAGCACATACTGATGCAATTTGGCTTTCCAAAGATCTTTATGAGTGATCGTGGTACACACTTCCTGAATGAGACAACTAGCATGCTAACGGAGGAATTCCAGGTATATCACCAAAAGAGCACGCCTTATCACCCGCAGGCTAACGGGACGGGGGAAGCGTTCAAAAAAGTGCTCGAAAACACGGTGACCAAGGTTTGTAATTCTCAGCGAAGTGATTGGGACCTACGCATACCTGTAGTACTGTGGGCTTATCGAACGACCTACAAGAAGTTGACTGGACAAACCCCTTTTAGGTTTGTCTATGGTGTTGAAGCGGTAATGCCTATGGAGTATATTGTGCCTAGTCTGCGCATAGTAGCACTCACAGGTATGACGGATCACAGAGCCCTAGAGGAAAGGCTCGCACAGCTGGATGAACTGGAGGAAGAGAGATTTTTAGCTGGATTTCACCAACAGGTCCAAAAGCAGTGTGAGAAGGCATGGCATGATCGACACATTAAGCTGCACACATTTAAGGTAAATGACCTAGTTTTGCTATATGATAGTAAGTTTGATAAATTTCCAGGGAAATTCAGGATGCATTGGTTAGGGCCCTATGTCATTAAGGAAATTACCGATGGAGGAGTGGTACAGCTGGTCAAATTAAATGGAGAACCCTTCCCAAGAAAGGTGAATGGCAGTCGCTTGAAGCCATACACCAGCAGTCCGACCATGTGAATAGATGAAGGTAGCACAGTCTTAGCGCTCCATGCAGTTGAAAGGAGGCGTGGGACTATAAACTACACTGCCCGGGCTGGGAAGCTATGCGATTGGAAGACGGTGTGAAGTAAGGCATCGTCACTGGGTTCGCGGCAGCACGGAGGGTGTTGTGCTACATAGGGAGAAATCGTGCAGGTTGGTTGGAAAGTGACTGTTACAGTCACCGTTCATGAAAAGACGACAGAAGTGAGGCCAAATGGAGTGGGAAACTGACATTTAAGATGAAATTTATGGCTCAGATCCTTGAAAATCTACCGCCAATCTGACATTAATGAACCGATTTTGGGGGGAACGGTCGGATTTGAATTCAAAATGCCCTATAAATTACAAATGGTTGTCCAGCAAGAAACACTTGGCATTTTGAGTATTCAGTTGTTGAGCTCTCAGACACTTATGGACCCAGAGTTCTTCGAGGCTCTCGGCTCTCAAACAAACTCCTACATTTGCGAACTTGCCCGAGACGTCGTGAGCAATGATAGAGAGTGTTATGTCAACACCCCCAAAAGTTATCAATACAGAGCAAGTAGTAGAAGAGCCAGCACAAGAAATGGAAAAACAGGCAGAAGTAGCTACCCCTGAAGTAGCTGCTCCAGAAGTAGCCGAAGTATTGGCAGAGGTCCCTAAGTCACCAAGAACGCCGAGACCGAAGCCAACCCCAACCAAAGAAACCAGAAAGGACAAGAAGGGCAAGCAGCCTGCCATATCGATGCGTGCATCGCCAAGGAGAAACCCACCAAAGCCCACTACAGAGGAGAAAGGCAAGGATATAATCCTAGAAGCAAAAGAGGAAGATATTGAAGATATCCGGATGGACGATGAGGATGTGGGAGTCGAAGTGGAGGAGGTTGAAGCCTAGGGTGCAGACCCTATTACGCGGCTGCCGGAGTATGTCCCTCCATGCAAGCCTAAGTCCAAGGTCTCAAAGGACATTGATGAGAGTAAGACTCCCCTACAAACCCCTCTGCTGCCGAACAAAATTGTTTTCGACGATCCGCATTTGGCACGGGTGCCAATACTGAAGCTAGAAGACTGGGACTTGGTGAACCATGAAAAGTTCCCACACCTGGCGACCGAGCAGCTGATGCACCACATCATAGGCAAAAATACGGGGATGACCGCATTGGAGCTACAGAAGTGGCTCAGGGGAGTAGAGAAGGCAGGATTTCTCATCCTGATTTGGGTGTCGCACTATAGCCGCACCCTAGTGACAATTTTGGTCATCAAGCAGCTATTGTGCTTGGTGCATGAAGGGTATCTGTGGCTGGAGGAGCTTATACCCATCACAGATAGGTTAATTCACCAAATAACGTGCCTACCGTATACAGGTGAGAATCCGGTGATGATTTTCAGTGGCAAGGGTGGCAAGCAGGCTCTTGTAGAGTCAATGAAGGAGAAATTCAAGCTGGTGAAGAAGCCGCGCAGGTACGCTATCTCCAGCATCTGTGACCCCGATGTGAAGGTAGTAACGTAGATCCTTGCAGGGAAGGTGATGCAGAAGTGTCACACCGATGAGGTGCCGGCGCCTGTCATCGCACTCGTACAGCAGTGCGCAGAAGGAGTCCAGTTTAACTGGTCGGACTACCTTCGCGGAGAGTTCCTGGTGAACTTCCGCGAAGCGCAAGAGCTCAGCAAGATGTTCCACTATGTATGGCTCTTGTTGTCGATTGTGCTGGTAACATGGGAGCTCCCAGAGGACAGCCAGGTCCCTTCGTTCGTGCCAGACCTCCCTGAAGCAGTGAAGTACTCTTCGTTGTGGGTGACCAAGGATGTGCAACGAGTTCGGGACAGTAAGATCTTTTGGATCTTGATGGAAATGAATATTAGGATGGCCATCAATTGCAAGCCGTGATTATCACACAAAATGTACGCTAACCTGCAAAGATATGCCGAGTTCAAAGCCGATTTCCATCGAGTCTCCATCAGGGCACGAAAGGACCCTGCGCAGAAGTGGTACGACTTGTCGTATCTAGCCACAGATGATGCCATTGATGCGGTGCTTGATCAATGGCTGGTGGAGTGGCGCACTACCACGGACTTGGCGGTGGGTGGAAGCAAGTCCGCTGCACAGAAGAAGAAGGAGGAGGCCAAGCTAAAGATGGCACAGTTGGTCGAGAAGAGGAAAAAGGAGGCCACTGAAAAGGCCCAGGCAGAGCAGGCAAGAAAGGAGGCAGGAAAACAGACAGGTGGCACAGAGTGGGGCTCTGACAAAGGCACGCGATTGCCTTCACCTAAGACTGAAGAGGAAGACATAGAGCAGCACAGTGCGGACCCTCAGGAGACATCTGCCTGCATTAAGCGCTTGAGAGAGCTGGAAAAGGGAGGGTCCAGAAAGAAATCCAAGGCAACCAAGACCTCGTTGGACCCTATCACATTGACAAAGGGTGACTTACATGATATTGATGACACAGTGAGAGATGTCACCGAGGAGGACCTGCAACAATTTGAACAACAACAGTAGATCATCCTAGGGCCCATCTACACCGGGTTGCAAGAGTTGCAGACCCGCGCGTCACAGGCTGGTATGGTGTTTACCAGCTTGGCTATCAACACTTCAGAGGATCCTGATATGCTGCGCACGAAGGCTTCCAGGGTGATAGTGCTGTCGGATGGAGCACTGACCATGGAAAATGAGGCTGACATGCCCACTGTCAGCACCTTGAAGGGAGTTGGGCTAAACCTGGCAACACTTCCACGCGATGCACTCCACCTCTTGCAGGATGGAGTAATTGCATAACTAAGGGCTCAAGAGCACCATGCCCTCCAGGTGATCAGCGAAAAGTGGATCAACAATGAACAGATGGCCCTACATAGAAATGCTACCATCGTTGTTGAGACCAAGGTGACCAACCAGAGCAAGAAGATTATGCAGGTCGTTGAGGAGGCATGCAAAATGGTCCCAGAGTTGGCCATTCCAAAGGAGGAGCTAGTCGAGGTCTGCATCCACAAATTGGCCACAAGGGTGCATGACACTCGGACTGAGATGGCGCGAGTTCAGTTGGAGTTGAACCTGTAGATTACAGAGCTATAGTTGAGGGCCCAGCCTTCAACACTACCAGAGGTAAAGGAACAATGAGCGGCTGTTGTCACAGAAGCAGTCGCGACGGTGGAGAGTGCAGTAGCAGACTGCACGCAGTTGTTCGAGAAATAATTTGAGGTCCTGACAAGCTTGCAGGAGGACCCAAATATAAAGAGGCTGGAGATGGAAGCGCACGAGCTACAACAACGCTATGATGAAGTTAAGGGCACAATGCGAACCGTCGTGCTGACATAGAGGCTAGCCAAGCTGCAAGAGGCCAAGCAGCTAAAGGAACAAGTGGACACAGCGCTGCACAAGGAAGCAGTGCTGAAGGCGTGACTAAAGCCCTAGATGGAGGAAGCTTACGCAGTCACAGGAAATATTGAAGGCAAGCTTGCAACTCTACAAGCGACGCAACAAAAGCTTCAGGCTGACAGTGCAGGAGCAGTGACCGAGAAGATAGTGGAAGACGTGAAGCAGGTAGCAGCTCAGTGCACGGCCGAGGTTGTGGTCATACGGGTTGAGCTAGACGGGCTTCGTGCAAAGATCTCCGTGCCTACCGAGTGACTCAAGGGTGAGTCACAATGTTTGTGTTGGGGGCCTGTTGGGAGCGAGATCCCCCAAGGGCAGTTTTGGGGCTAAAAGCCCATGTTTGAGTTAAATTTTGTAATAAAATGGTAAAGTCTCTGCATTTTGTGGTCGCGAAGCACGAAGGTGTTATGTGTCATAAAGGGTAGTCTGCCCTTAGTTTTGTAAAGTAAAGTCGGTTGTAAGAGTTCTACCCATGGTTTGTGGACCATGGGATTATATAAAAAGAGCTAAGCTCTAAGTAGTTTTAGGGACATAGAATGATGAATAATGTAAGAGAGTCATAGCTCTGAAGTAAGAAGTCTAAGTCTTGGGTCGTAGCATAGGTAGAGGCTCTGCAGCTGAGTGCGCAAAGGCCTAGGGTAGAAGTCTGCAGCTGAGTGCGCGGACCCCTGCAGCTATGTGCGTAGGGCAGACAGAGTTTGTACACACTTGAAATATATCGATAAAGAGAAATATTCATCAATTCTTGTGCCTTTGTTCCAGTTAATGCATCTTGATATGTTATGTATGAATTTCCTTTATTATGCTTATGTGATGCACGAATGAATGCAATTACGTTGAATAATTGAACGCAATTACGATTATTTGTTTACGCGGTGTTAACTATAATTATTTGATAAGATAAGCAAGTCACTTAGAGTAATTGGGGAATCTGCATGGCACGCTGCCATAGCAGCGCGAAAGTACTTGAGCAGCAGGTTAGGGCTGCGCGAAGGTTGATCGTACCCTTTCGCGAAGGTATTGAGGACTGAGATAGAGGGCTCGTCTTGCAAGCCCTAGAGCGAAGCAACCTGCACAAAGGCAGGGATAGAGGGAATCAAACAACATCACAACCATCTCAGGGTGCGGAAACTTGGTTCCAGCATCCCCCCATACTGCTTCGGGTGAGACTTCGGTCCACGCTCCACGAGTTGATGTCGAAAGTGCCAGTAGTGTAGGGATTTGTTTGGCTAATTAACGCTGAACCTAGTCAGGCCCCCTCCAGCCAACAAGTTGTATTGTTGGGATGACCAAGTTCCCAACACTGTATCGTTGGACTTCTTAACATCCCAATGTTATATCGCTAAGTTGAGAAACTTTTCGAAAACTTGCTTCAAGTGAAACTTAATTGGTGTAAAGGCCATTAGAACAATGAATTTAGTTGATTTTAGGTCAAATGAAACTTGGTAGGGGTATGATGGGAATTTTAAGTAGGTGGGACCCTCAATTTTCTCTAGGTGTTAGTGACACTTAAACAAGACAAGGTTGTTGTTGAAGCTACTACAACAACACCTAATTGGAATACTAGTAGAAAAGAAAAATTGTATCTTTATAATTGGGATGGATTTTTTTTTTTGTAAGCTTGGTGGGAATGCATCTTCATCATGTCCAATATATCGCCCCGATCGGGACAGGGAATTGAATCAGTGACTTCACATTAAGGAATGCCTTAACAGAGCACCTGATCACCATCTATCCAAGATCACGTGACATAATTGGGATTGATTGAATAGGTAACACTTTTATTAAATCCTCAAGGTCCATACCTACAATGATTCACCCAAATGGAATAAATCATAATTTCAAAAAAATCATGTCAATTTCCTTAAAAGTGCATATAGATTTCTTCATTTCTTCAAAAACATCATATGTCCAAAATTACAATGGACATCCATGCAATTTTACCCATACAAGTATTATATGTGACTTCAAACTTGGCATAAAAAAATGGTTTTCATCTCTTCAACATTAGCATAACCAAGTCCCATTTTACATATTTCCTCAGAAACTTCCCCACATCCTTGGTAGACCAAAGAATAATATTTTTCCATACTTTATCTAAAAAATTAAAATAGGTACAATAATCTAGCCTTGGCTCCCAATTTAACTTCAAGCACTCCCTTAGGGCTTTTACATGTATACTTCAACCTTGAAACTACCTTAACACTATCGAGAAGCTAGTACCAACGTCCACTACTTGTTCATTTTCACATGGTCCCCTAAATCAAATGAGTTGGATTCCTCCTTTCAAAAAATTAACACCTTGTATTAGTCTTGAATCATAATCATGTCTCCTTATTTGATGCCCCCCTTCACCATTATTACAATTAGAAAAGGATTTGAATATTGCACCCTTGTATTCCAACCCTTGCTTAGCCTCATGGAATGTATTTTGACCATTTCCATATGTTGATATCACTCTTCCTCCCAATGACATCAATGACTTGACCACTAGGTCTTCATCTAACATCTCCTTCTACTTCTTAGCCAATGAACAAGGCTTAAACATAAAAGCATCATCAAAGGAATGAATAACCCGAGGGAAGATGATAGAAATAATATATTATCAAACTAAAGGACCATAAAAATGTACTGAATGCACTATTGGGACTCCCATTTTCTCCACCTTCATGTCCATTGTATTAATGGTGCTTCACTATTAATCACATGCCATATCACCTATTGAGAATTCACATATTCCACTCTTGATATGGGTTGATATGAGCGATTCACATATTGCCTAGAATGATAGCTAGACCCATCACAAAAGATTCAAGGTTCCATCAAAGTATTTCTTAAATAGTACATTTGGTGTTGTCATAAGATATCTTGGAATTAACTTCAAAACCATCAATGATTGTTAAAACCAATGGCCTTTATGTTTTTAACTCTTATTTAGTACAAGATTATATTTGTTTAATCATGGTTTAGTGGTTAGAGTAAGACTTAACTAGTTCACATGCTTTTTACTAGAATAAATAAACAAAATTATATGTTTCCATTTAAGATGACAAAAAATATACATTTATATAGTGTATCTCTTCACCACGTGGAGGTGGTATCAAAAGAAGCACAGCAAGTGGTCCATATAGGGATATAAATAGGTGTGAAGGAGGTTTGTAACTACCTAAAAAAAGGCTAAAGTTGGAAGGAGATTATAGAGTTAGTTGCCTTTTTATCTTGCATGTTATTGGGGAAGGGGAAGAAGCCCTTTTATCAATTTCCAAGTGGGAAAAGGAGGTTTTTGGCTATTGGTTCTTGGTACAAGTTATATTTGAGGAAATTAAAGTGGGCCTTGGGAAGGTCACGTCCGAAGTTTGAAAGAAGTAGGTCACAATGGTGAACACTAAGTATAACCCAGTGCACCAAGATGAGGTGGCATTGGTTATCAATTTCCAAGTGGGAAAAGGAGGTTTTTGGCTATTGGTTCTTGGTACAAGTTATATTTGAGGAAATTAAAGTGGGCCTTGGGAAGGTCACATCCGAAGTTTGAAAGAAGTAGGTCACAATGGTGAACACTAAGTATAACCCAGTGCACCAAGATGAGGTGGCATTGGAAAATAGAGTCCAAGTTGTTCAAATAAGCTTAGCAAGAATGGTAGATGCTATGGAAGGCCATCGAAAATAATTTGATGAGATTTGAGGAGAGCTCTAGTATATTAAGGGATCCATTGAGGTAGGTTCCTATTTTATTGATTATGCAGTGAGAAACGACCATGATCATGAAGATCAGATGAAGGACTTGGAAAATTAGGTGAGTTCACTTATGGCACTCACAAAATTCCAAGCTAACACTATAGAATTTGTGAAGTAGGCCATTGGGTAGAGTTTAGCCAGTTCATCAATGAGGGTGAAATCGAAAGAACCAAAGATGTATGATGGGGCTAGAAGTGTTAAAGTACTTGGGAATTTCTATTGGGATCTGGAGAAAATGTTGGAACAAGTTAAAGCATGTTCTAAAGACATGAAGGTCAATGCAACTTTTATGTATTTCACGGGAATAACAAAGCTATGGTGGAGAACCTGAGTTGAAGACTTAGTAGTTGGTTGCAATGAATAAGATTTTGACTTGCATAGAGCTAAAGCAAGATTTGTTATATGCATCGTTCAGACCAGGGAATCAGGAGTGGGTGGCGATGGATTGTTGGAAGAATCACCGCACCTTTATGGAATCCGTAATTTCCACCCTAGGGATCCTAGTTACTGGTTTGGAACATTTACCAACACCTATGGGTTTTGGTGTAACGGAAAACCTCCACATGGTATCAGAGCTTAGACCCAGGTTTGATTCCCCCAAGTTGCGTTTGAGGGGGGGTGTTGGAAGAATCACCGCACCTCTATGGAATCCATAATTTCCACCTTGGGGATCCTAGTTACTAGTTTGGAACGTTTACCAACACCTGCGGGTTTTGGTGTAATGGAAAACCTCCACAATGTGTTAGAAAACCTGCACAGATGAATCTAACTAGTAAAGGTTGAACACATAGCTTTGCAGAGCAAAAACACTAAAAGAAAATCGAAAGAACAAAAGGAATTATATTGATTAACGAAAATAGGTTACAATGCTCATGATATAGCATCACTGGGTGAAGATCTCGAGGTATAGTGGTGATCAATGAAAGGAATCAACAACTACAACAAGTTCTGGAGAGAACTAGCCAGTTTTGAAGTGAAAAGAGGAGAAAATTAAGGAGTAAATCATGCAAAAGAACTAGCCACTTGCGGAGTGAAAGGAGGAGAAAATCATGGAGTAAATCATGCAGAATAACTAGCTAGTTGCGGAGTTAAGGAAGGATAAAATCCATGAGTAAATCATGAAGAAAGCATCTTGCATGTAGTCCCATGCTCTAACTAAGTGTCCGCATGTGCTGGTAATGAAGGTCCTAGGTGTGTAGTACCTCCAACACCCCCCCCCCCCCCCTTGAACACCACTATGGGGAAAAATATAAAATGGGCCCTGGCAACTAAGGCCAAAGGTCACCCAAAATATAGTGCAACTTGTACTAAAATTGAGGAAAGAGGGAAAACCTCGTGGGAAAAACCCCCCTCAAAATACAATGTAATCAAAAGAAAAGAGGAAGAAAAGACAATTGCTAAGCAACTGTGTCCTTCACTCCAAGACAATCGCGCAGAGAGTGAAACTTCTGCTCAGTGAATGTCTTGGTGAAGATGTCTGTAGTTTGTTCTGCTGAAGGACAAAACTGCAAATCAATGACCCGATCATGTACTAAGTCTCTGATGTAGTGCATATGGATCTCTATGTGCTTCATCCGCTGCCACTGTACTGGATCCCTGCAAAATTTGAGAGTGCTCTGGTTGTCACACCAGATGACAGTGGGTTGGTGGAACTGGACGCCCAACTCAGTGAGGAAGTGTTGTAGCCACAGAGCCTGAATGGTGATGTTGACTACTCCTCTGTACTCGGCCTCAGCTGAAGAGAGAGCAATAGCAGCTTGCTTCTTGCTCGACCAACAGATAGGGCCAGACCCTAGACTGAGTGAATATCTGGAGGTGGACTTGCGATCAATGTTATCACCCGCCCAATCAGAATCTGTGAAGCCAAGGAGATTCAATGCAGTGCTTGCTGCATAGTGAATCCCGAAGGTGATGGTGCCCTGCACATATCGGAGGATGCGCTTGGCAGCTTTCCAGTGTAGCTCATGCGGCTCCTACATGTATCTGGAAACTGCCCCTACTGCATATGAGATATCTAGTCCGAAGTGGGTGAGGTACAGTAAGCTCCCCACTAGCTGTCAATAGAGAGTACTGTCAACTAATGGAGTGTCACCTCCATCCTCAAGGTGGACCCCAGACAGAAAAGGAGTCGGTGCTGGCTTGCAATCTGTGATGTGAAATCTCTCGAGGAGATCTCGTGCATACTTAGCCTGAAAGAGTTTGATGCCTGTGGCATCCTGGTTGATCTCAAGACCAAGAAAGAAGTGTAATGGACCCATGTCCATCATCAAGAACCTATCATGCAAGGCCCTCTTGACTGTATCAATGGCTGAAGCTGAGCTGCCGGTGATCAGGAGATCATCCACATACAAAACTAAGATAAGAAGAGAATCATGTGTCCTGATCATGTAAACATTCGAAACAGACTTACATATTTAGAATTTTTGTGATAAGAGAAAGCATCCATCTTTGCATACCAAGCTCTCGAGGCCTGCTTAAGGCCGTAGAGAGACTTCTTCAGTCTGCAGACCAAAGATGAATCCTGAATGAAACCATGTGGCTGCTCCATGTAGATCTCCTCAGATAGATCTCCGTGAAGAAAGGAATTCTTCACATCCATCTAATGTACTTCCCACCCCTGGGTAGTTGTAATGGCAAGTGCAAGGTGTATGGAATCCATCTTTGCTACTGGAGCAAAGGTCTCATCATATTCAATGCCATGCACTTGCTAGAAGCCTTTGGCTACTAGCCTGGCTTTCTGTCTGGTGATTTTCCCATCTACAGCACTCTTGGTCCTGTAGACCCATTTGCATTGGACAAGTTTCCTTCCTAAAGGAAGGGGGACCAAATCCCAGGTCTGGTTCTCGAGGAGGAGGTTATACTCCTCCTCCATAGCAGACTCCCAAGAGGGATACCCAGCAGCCTCAGCATAATACTGTGGATCAGAAGACTAAACCAAATGACAATGTTGGGATGGCGTTGGTTCAGTGGCAATGAGGGAAAAAGGAGGCTCAATAAACTCTGAGCTAGTCCTCTGCGGATCATAATTATCCCCCACAAGACCATTTCTAGCATCTGGGTGGTCTTGTGCATATATCTCACTTAATCTCTTTGTTCTCCTGAAGTTGATTCACTACTGGAAGCCCGATCTAGGCTTGGATGTGGATCATCATATGCATGCACTGGATTTGTGTCTAAAGACTCTATCTCTGCATTTGCATGCTCTACCTTGGCATCTGCATACTCTGTATCTGCATCTGAGTGTACTTATTCAAAATCTCGGTCATGAGGTAGATAAAAGGTGTCTGCATGCGGAAATTGAGGTACATGCGAGAGACTTTCCTCAAATTGGACACTTCGCTCAATGATGAGCTTGTCCATAGAGGAAATCAGGAGTTGGTATCCCTTCACACCATCATGGTATCCAACAAAGATGCACTCAATGCTTTGTGGATCAAGAGATTTCCTCTTTTCAGAGGGGATCTTGGCCCATGCTCAGGAGCCGAAAACACAGAAGTGGGTGACCTCTGGTTTAGTGCCGCTCCAAGCCTCAAAGGGAGTCTGATCCTTGACAGATATATGAGGAGATATGTTTTGGATGTAGTTAGCACAATTAAGTGCTTCAACCCATAGCTTATGAGGTAGTGACTTAGCATGCAGCATGCAGGAAGCCATCTCTTTGAGAGATCGGTTCTTTCTCTCAGCAACTTCATTCTACTGTGGAGTGTATGGAACTGTGTGCTGCAACTGTATGCCGGACTCAAGGCAAAGGTTCTGAAGTGTTGCATTAACATATTCCCCCCCATTGTCTATACGGAAGGCTTTGATATTTCTCTCTGACTCTATCTCAACTAGTGCTTTGAAATCTTCAAAGTGCGCAAAAACTTCAAAGTTGGCCCTGAGAAGATACACCCAAGTATACCATGAGAAATCATCAATAAATGTAAGCACATACCTTGCTTTGTTGATGGAAGATGAGGAAAAGGCCCCATGATATCACTATGGATCATATCTAGAGGAGAGGATGCTTTGTGAGTCTTGCCGGTGTCAAATTTTTCTCTAGGATATTTTCCAAGGGCACACCCTTCACAAACTCCTTTGGAGAAGCTGATATTTGGCAAGCCTTCCACCATCTCATGCTTGCTTAGCTACTGCATATACCTGTAATTTAAGTGACCAAACCTCTCGTGCCAAAGCCTACTACTATCATCAGCATGTGTAAGCAATAAGGAGGATTCAGATTCAATAAATTCAGAAAATGTATACAGTCTAGCTCCATTGTTTACCTCACTGGTTGCAATTTTGGAGCTGCTATGTAGGTCATATATGTTCACTGCATCTAGAGTGAATTCCACTCTCTTTCCGGTGCCGGAATGAGTGATCTAATAAACTGAAAGCAGGTTTACCAAAAGTTTTGGAACATGAAGCACATCTTCAAAGCTTCCATGTAAAAGTTCCACTCTACCTTTTCCAGTGACCTCAATAGGTGAGTCATCTCCCATGAGGATGGGAGGTCCTTTGCATGCATCCAAAGAGGAATAGACTTCCTTTACAGCAGCCATATGATGTGATGCACCAGAATCTATAATCCATGCATCAGGGGAAGAGTTAATTGCAACTAAAGGATGAAAATTGTTACCTTTCCCGTGTGGCGGATCCTCATTTTTCTTCTTGGCGCCCTGAGGGATGTGGTCCCCAAGGTTGTGCTTCTGAAGGATTTCTACCATTTGGTCAATTTGTTTCTTCATGCAAGAGGATTTCGAATGGAATCCTCGGTGACAGTAGGTGCGTTTGTCTCATTTCTTCCCTTTCTCATTTCTGGAGTTGGAGGAGTCATTGAAGGGCTTGGTGTACCCTTCCTTCTTTCGATGGGAATGCACTTTTCCCTTGTCTTTTTGCTGCTTATTTTTTTGATTTGAATCAGATCTGTGATTTTTATTGTGGCTGCCATCATGCATAGCAAGTGCATGCACTTTTGGAGGTTTTATTTTACCCATGCCAATGAGTTTATCTTGCTCAAAAGTGAGGAACTCCATGAACTCTTTGAGAGAAGGCTCTGATACCATGTGGAGTTTTTCCGTTACACCAAAACCCGCAGGTGTTGGTAAATGTTCCAAACCAATAACTAGGATCCCCAGGGTGGAAATTACGGATTCCATAGAGGTGCAGTGATTCTTCCAACATGGATTGTCTAAAGCAATTGAAGCATGCTGGGAAGATACAAACTTACATCAAGGAATTCTTAGGTCTTATATTGGAAATCATATACATGCATGATAAAGATAGGATGTATAACTTTATCAACTATCTCCAACCATGGGAAAAGAAGGAAGTCATAAAGTAGGGTGTCAATACTCTTGCAAAATCCAACACCACTGCAGAAAAGCTCCTAGACTATCATATAGATGGAAAGGACAGAGAGTAAGTGTCGAGTGATAAGAGAAAGAGAAAGAACCAGGAGAAGGAGAAAGATTCTAAAGGAGGCAAAGTAGCAGGTGCTATCAAAGAGGAGGGCCATATCATGTTGGGTATGTGGAGAAGATCACTTGGCAAGGAATTTCCCCATTAAGAAGAATGTGGTTATTTTAGCATAGAAAGAGGGAAAAAAAGTCGGGATGGTGCAGGTAGTGGGTACCTGGCAAAATCATAGAGGAGACATGAGTGCAACAATGAAGATGGCCACCATCTTGAAAGATGAGAAAATTTTTTGTAGATCTACATGTGGAGTTATGAGCAGCAGTAAGGTAGAGTCTCTTCTCTCACAACATGTGGATATTGTGACCACTCTGAAAGACAAGATAGAGAAGTTGGAGAGGAGAATGAGTAGTTTGGAGCAGAAAGGGAAGACAATGATGACATCAATGGCTCAGGGGTGTGACCAAGGAAGTGTGCCTTGGTAAGTTGAGGCCATGGAGAGATTTGGTATATTGACATTGGGAGGATGGACAGGATACCTTGAGCTAGAGAGACTTGTTGAGGAGGTAGAGGGTAGGATTTGATAATACCCACCTATGTTGACCTATGTTACGAGGAACTATGGAGGGATTCTTTGAGGCTAGCAGATGAGGGATATAGGTGGGGGTCACAATGACCACCACTTCTCTTCATCACATTGAGCCATGATTAGGTGGATCACTATTACAATTGGATGGTAAGTTGAGATCATGGGGGTGCCTAGGATGGTACCTCTACAGTAGGGAGATTGATGAACTTGGATGATTTGAGGTTAAGGATATTGCACTATGAGGCATGAGTTCTTATAGAGCTTGGTGTGAGGATCATATTAGCTACTTTAGGATCATATGGGCTTGGTCGTACAAGTGTCACGATGGCGTGACACAACCAAGATATGTAATCCCAAAGAAAGTCGACCCAAGTGTTATTAACTGAGTGCACATGTCAACTCGAGGTGTCACAGATCTGAGTGACAAGTGAGCAAGTATGGTGTCTGAGTGGTGGGAAAGTGAGGTAGGGACGAGCCAGACAATGAGAGGCTAGCGTGACCAGAGGATGCAGTATAGGAGTGATGATTTGACCCCAACCGAAATGGTAGGACCGTTAAGGGAAGTTGCACCACAAGTCGAGTCCCATATAAATAAAGGGAAGCGCATGAAAAAGAGATGAGGCAAGCAACAACAACAAATTCACACAACAAAAGAAAAGAGCTCAAGTTATACAGTGAAGCATAAGGAGAAGGTGTGAAATGTCGTAGTCCAAGGAAGATGAGTTGAGGGGCGGGAACCAAGGGAAAGGAGTTCAAGTGAATCTACAAGTGCGTAGATGAATTGAGTGGGTCTATGAAGGAACCAAAAGGAGCCGAGGTTGGAAGGGATGACCCTTCGGGTCGAACATGATGGTTGGCATAGTTTTCAGACAAATAAAGTATTGTTGTTGTAACTCAAGATTGAGTTGTTGTCTCAAACCCTTTATGTAAAGAATATTTACATTGTTTAATAGAAGAAGGAAGGTTTGAGGGTCGTTTCATGTAAATTGTGCATGTGTAATGTTATTATTGATGGTGTGATATCTTTACATATACTGCTCATTAGTGATTCATGAATGGAAGTTAATTGAAGTAGAGCGACAATAAGAATTAATTACACTATATTGGAGGGTTATGATATTCTACTAAGTAATTAATAATATAGAGATTATATAAGTAAGCTTATTGTGAGGCGTAATTTGGGTGGAGTAACTTTGCATTACATTAGGGAGTTGTGAAATACATTGGTGCCATAAACTTGAAGGGTCACAGTTCATATCAAAGTGCCTTGTAACAATGTGGAATCCCTAAAGTCATGACAATATAGCTTATACACTAATTTATTTATAAGATATGTGAAAGTATTAAGAAAAAGGCAAGTTTGTTGACAATAATAAGCATACAATATTAAGAATTTGTTATTACATAGATTTATAAAAAAAATCTTAAACATAATCAGTGAAAAGTTTATAAAAGTAATATCAATTAAAAATAAAATAGATTTCATAAATTAAATTAAATACATTATTAAATTTTACTATTATTATACTATTTTATAATAATAATAATAATAGTAAAATATGAAAACCGAAAATAAAACATGGATTTTCTTGTAAAACATCTCGCTCAAAACTTGATTTGTATTATTTGGAAAGCGCAATGAAATTGTACGTTCCTTTAAGACCGGTTGTGATTGGAATTTTTTTTAGTTTACTAACTGTGAAAATAATGGAGATATTGCAAAATTATTAAAAAATTTAATAACTTTAAGATAAATTTATAATGATTAAAAGTCCATTTTTAATCATTTTTAGTTCACAAAATACTTCTAGTGAATCATCAAGTGGTAGTTGATTAGAAAGCTAAGCACATGGCAATGGGAGATGAAAAGAGCCATGGATGAATTGACACCAAGGATTACCAGCACTCCACCCCTTGGAAACCCCACAAAATATTAACCAAGTTGGGCATACCAACCCTCAACACCATTGTAAGTCCACATACAAGTAACTTTACCTTGTATCTTATGTTGTTAAAAATTGAAGAATTGAAAAGATGAGTATGGTTTTGTTGTTTTATCATAGGTATACATTTATGGTTTTTGTTTTCGAGACACTTATTTTACCTCGAACCTTATATGTTTTCACAACAATAGTATTTAAATGTATTTACATGATTCGAGGATAATTAAGTTAAAAAAAAATTCATTTGTATGATTATGTGGAAATTTATTTTAACTTTCAATTTATTATTATACTTTGAGAAGAATCAATATTTTAAAGATGATTTTTTTTTTCTCAAATTTCGTATCCTTTCTACACATAATAGATATGGAGTTAAGATGATGTTGATGGTGCTGGAAGCTGACAATAAGGAAGGTGGTATCCCCGATGTGAAGTCCCAATTAGACCCCACGCCATTTGGATTAGGATCCCCAATCGGAATATGATTGGTTTCCAAGTTGGTGGTCTCAAATATATGCCTTGGCTGCAATGAACACATAATATGACATATGCATGGATTTGGTGATAACAAGTGTATGAACTTTGTGAGATATCAAATGTAATGTATGAAAGGTTTGTTCACATCAAAGGGAAATAAGTGAGCCCCTTGGAAGAAAGTAATAGTACTATCTTAGAAGAGACACACGAGCAATACAAAGAATCGTTAGTTAACCTGCAAAATAGTTCACAAGATAACAACGATCATGATAACATAAACAACACACATTCAACAAGGTACATATGAAAGTAAACGAATTAGTTCATTAACATTAGCGTAAATAAACAACATATATTGCAAACATATAAAGAATAGTCTTACTACATTCAAAACATATGCATGAAGGTGTGTCAGCTTTGAGAGCTTATTATTATTAAGTGAAAGTTTCGAGCATACAATTACATTGATATGACACTAGCCCCAATAGTGGAACATGAAGCCAACACTTGCTTCTCCAAAGAATGATACTCTTCCTATGCTAGACTAGAGAATCCAAGGCTCCAAATCTCAGGTTCCAAGCCCTTTGCTTGAGTTATGAGGGTTTATTTATAACAAATGAGATGACTCTTCATCTCCCTTGGTGACCTTTGAAATTCCCCCATGACTCTTGGACTTCTTTTGTCTTTTCTATAACTAATGACTCTTCACATTCCACATTTAACTCTTGGACTTCCACTTACATTTACACTTTATTATATTTCAAATACAATAAGACAAAACTCCATGTAGGACAAAAATGGCTAGAGCCTAATAAGACAAACTAAATGCATTAATCTTGAGTTTGAGGAAACTCTAGCTCAACAACTTCAACTTGTAACTTTGTAGTAACATATTGATGCCAAGCTTTGTATTGTGCAATTATTTCCTCAAAATTTGACGGAATATTAGGCTAATATCTGACTCTAGCCTACATAACACAGGGATAAATTGTTTTTGAGCCTTTTTGCACCTCATTCCGCAACAAGAATAACTTCATATTAACCTTAACAGGTCCAACTATATACCTCTGCATGTTTTGTCTATTGATCTCCAAGTCCTCCTTGGTTGTGACCTACTTCAGACTGTCCAAAAACTCTTTGATTTCCTGCTTGATGATGTTTCTTCCCTTTGCCTCTATAAATGGTCCAACTGAAGGGATCTTGTGTGTTCTAACAAAAGAATCCAAACCATTGTACAACCGTGCATAGGTAGCTATTATGTTGGCCACAAAAGTGTTGAGCTTTTTGTTACTCTAAATGTGCATTTTGACTTCAGCCTTATCCAATTCTACTTCTTGTCTTGTCTTCCTAGCCAACTCTATAGGTGCATCCCTATACTTACCACCCCATTCTTGGATCGTGCTAATGGCCGCATATATTACTTTCAAAGATTTTGTGTTTTCCTGCGACTTATTCTGCATATCATGTAGGGGCACTATTTCCTTATGCAAGGTGATCATCTCCTCAAAAAGTGACCTCATTATGCCTCTCAATACCTATATTTCACCATATATTGTTGCTTGAAGTTCTTTCAAATAAGAATCTGCGTAAGACAATCATTGGATCTCAGCTTGGAGATGTTCTACTTGTTGTCTTGCAACATCCAAATCTTTAGCCATTTGTCGATTTTTTGTCATCAAGAAATATGTATTTGGTTTTGCAGTTCTTTCAAAGGCCAAGTTTGCTGCAAAAATTCCATTTGGATTCCTTCTATTTTTGGTAACAATCACCCTTTCAATGTGGATGAAAGCAGGATGGACCAAATCATTAGGGAAGAATTTCCTCCTTTCCTGTATTATTTTGTTTTGGAGCTGGTTAAAGGTCAAGCTGGAAATATCCATGATCATGTCATCATCTTGAGGAGAGATTCCCATTTCACCTTGTA
The DNA here is from genome assembly GCA_031772625.1 of Pinus tabuliformis. NCBI lineage: Eukaryota > Viridiplantae > Streptophyta > Pinopsida > Pinales > Pinaceae > Pinus > Pinus tabuliformis. Next base: position 24,882,691 of record CM062820.1, read on the forward strand.
GAAATTCCTTGTAGATTCAAACTTTTAATTGTAATATGCTAAAATAATGCACTTGAATGTACTCTACTCATCAGTGGAAACAATTAAACAATCACGAAATCACAAAGCATACAAGAGAAAGAATTCAATCAACACATTACACAATGATTTCTCGGGGAAAGCCACAACTAAAAACCCCTGCTATATTTATATTGAATTAGATAGGAAACATGAGAAGATTACAATGCTTTGCTCAAGCCCGAGCAACCTCTACACTATCTCTATCTGTCTCACTGCTCCCTAGACAAGCCTAGGCCAATACTTAACCAGTTTTCTCGTTTCCCAAGTCCCTATTTCCTTGCATTGTTCCCTTGGGAATTAGCCCCCTATTAATTAGGGAAATTCCTCAATATGTATTGCGCATTCCTCATAGGCCTTCCTCTGACTGCATGCACCACCTATACAATTCAGATGATTGTACAACTGATAGTACATTATCCCTAAACTCCAATCTCAACTAGGTAACTCTCATATCTAACATGCATGAGTTATTTATGAGTGAATCATCAGTTTACTAGTTGATCACTGTAGGCAGCACCACCCTTCACTGCAGGCAGCACCACACTACTAGACATCCCACTAGTTCCTCCAACAATTGGAACTAGTTTAGTTGACTTTAACTCAGTTAAACTGAATTGATTAATTACAACTCAAAATAAGCTCAACTAGGGCTCCTATAATGTAGGAGACTCTCTACATGACTCTATTTAGACCCTCACCTCGAATTAACTGAGCTAACTAAGTTAAATTAACTTAGTTAACTAATACAAGTTGTCATGAGATGTGGAATTACAATTTTATTCCCAATTTGATTCAAGGCCAAAATTAAATTAGAATTTTCTTTTTGCATTTTCAACACACCATCTAGGATGTGGCCATCTGTGTGGGGAGTTGAAGGTTGACCAGAAATATGTTCTAGAATGGGCATGATGTCAACCTCTTATTTCTTCTCCACCTATTCAACATCCATGTCTTGGGCCAATACTTTCTCCTCAATTTCTGCTACAAACTCTTGACCTTTCTTTTGTCGATTCTCTTCTGCTTCTAGTTGTTTATGCCATTCCTCCTCTTCCCGCTTCAATATTTCTTCTTCTATTTGCTTCAATAATTCTTCTTCTTCCTTTCTCTTAAATTCTTCTTGTGCCTGCATTTCCTCATGTTCTTTCCTTTTCTGTTATTCCTTCCACATTCTCTCTTCCTCTTGCCTCCTATTTACTACCATGGCCTCTTTTAGAATGATTGGATCAACTTTGAACTTACAAATTTTCTCCTCTCCTGGGTTATGGGCAACCTTCCTCTTGTACTTGATGCTCACTGGGGTGTGCTCTTTTGGTTATTGTGCTTCCTAGGTAACTCTTTGTTCTGGAATTTCATTGGAGGTTCTTGCCTCACTTCCTGGTGCATGCGACTGAAAGACATTATAACAATTCTTAATCTTTTATTCCTTTGGCCTAACATAGGTCCAATATGGATAGACAAAATGCAACTTGGCATAGTGTCTTCTGCAAACTCCTCTGGGATCGTACTGATGAAAATCTATCATACCAAACTTAAGGCTTTCCAATTATTTAGCTTCAACATCTACAACCTCCAAGTTCTTAATCTCAAAAGATCCCAACTGCAAGGGAAATGCAGGACAAGGTGCCTTCTTCTTCCTCTGTAGTACTGCAGATAGACTTGTGACAAGATGATAAGCAACCTCTTTCATAACTCCTTTTTCTGTGGCATACCTCGGCAATAGATGAGATCGTTTTTGACAACCAAACAGTAGAAATTCCTTGTAGATTCAAACTGCTAATTGTAATTTGCTAAAACAATAGACTTGAATCTACTCTACTCATCAGTGGAAACAATTAAACGATTGTGAAATCATGAAGAATACAAGAGAAATAATTCAATCAAAAAATTACACAATGATTTCCTAGGGAAAGCCACAAATAAAAACCCTTTCTATTTGTATATTGCATTAGTCAGAAGATTTGAGAAGATTACAATGCCTTTGCTCAAGCCTAAGTAACCTCTGCACTATCTATATCTGTCTCACAGCTTCCTAGACAAGCCTAGGCCAATACTTAATCAAATTTTGGCTTGCCCAAGTCCCTATTTCCTTTGCTTTGTTTCCTTGGGAATCAACCCCTATTAATTAGGGAAATTCCTCAATTGGAATTGTGCAATCCTCATAGGCCTTCCTCTGACTATATGCACTACCTGTATAATTCAGATGATTATACAACTGATAGTACACTATTCATAAACTCCAATCTTAACTTGGTAACTCTCAGATCTGACATGCATGAGTTATTTATGAGTGAATAATTAGTCAACTGGTTAACCACATGAAGCATCACCCCAATGTATGGCCTCCTACTTTGGAACTAGTTTAACTTACTTTAACTTAGTTAAATTGAATTAATTAATTAAAACTCAAAATAAACTCAACCAGGGCTCCAATAATGTAGGAGACACTCTACATGACTCTAGTTAGACCCTCAACTCGAATTAACTGAGCAAACTAAATCAAATTAACTTAGTTAACTAATACAAGTTGTCATGTGATGTGGAATTACAATTTTATTCCTAATTTAATTCAAGGAAAAAATTAACTCATCATTTTTTTGTTGTGTTTTCAACACAAACACTCTGAGGTATGTACCATATGGTGAGGCAAACCAATATACTGCTTCAATCACTGAGTTTATTGCCTCACGAGACATGCTAGGGGCCTCTTCTTCAAAGATCATCTGATATAAGACCTTGAAAAACTGATCAACAAGTCTCTCAAAGACTCCTCAGTAGATGCATTATGCCATTAGCTTACAATAAATGTGGATAAGGGACTCCTTAGGTGTCCATTTCCAATCCAAACCAGGGAACTCATTACGAGCACATACTCTATCTAGAAAGTAGGAAGACATGTAGAATTGTTGTTGCTTTCCTTGTGGTGTGTTCTTTAACTTATTCACATTAATATATAACTGTTGAGCCACTAGATGAGACTAGTTGAAAATATTCCCTTCTAAGACAATCTGATATAGCATGTAGACCCATCCTTCTGGGAAGGATTCAATATTCTTGTATCCGTAGACTCGGCAGCACAAAACTATCAAGTCATGAAACACTGTTCTAGGTGACTTGGTCTTGTATATTGCTACGTGTCTAGCGAAATTTTGTTGTTTCTATCCACCATGACTTAACCACTACCTTAGTGTTAAGATAGCTTGAGGCCCCATATAACTGTGAATCTAGATGCTGCTTAGGCTTCAGAAAATTGTAAATCAAGTGGATGTCATGTGGTCAGTAAGAGGCAAGCTGCTACCCACTAGCATTGTTCAATGTCATGTTCTTGGTATCTAGGCCCTACAAAATCCATCTAATAATATCTACACATGGAAAAAATGGGAATCTTCAAGAAGCCCTATGGAACCCTGATCGTTGAATGTTGATGTAAACCTGCCTATCCTCCAGATCTTCTTTGAATTTTTCCCCTGTGAATGCATCCTTGACAGTATGCCAAGTGACAGTGGAGTCCTTATTAATGTATAATTATGTATATGTTAGAATAAGGATTGATATTGAGGGACTATTAATGACTTCCTTGGTATTTCTTTCTGTGGTTTCCTTTGATGCTATCTTATTGGGAGGCATAATGTTATCTGATAATTAAATTGTAACGTGTTTAGGACCTATCATACATGTTGCAAGAGATGCACTCATGGAGATAACAAGTTAGCTTAAAAGATCAGTTCAACAATCAACTTTAAAGCAACAACACAGTCACTGAGGGAAAATATTACGCAATACTCAATAGCAAAGAGGAATACTAGGCTCTGGAATTGTGCAATGCACAGAAAGAGAGATATTGCATAGTTCTGTTTGATATGAGGTTGTTTTGTGGATTGGAAATATGCAATGTGTAGTCTCAGCTAGTAGAGGGAGAGAAGGAATGAATAGTGCGCATTTTTTGTGGCTAGGCAGGGACACTTCTAGATGGGATTGTGCAATGTGTGTTGGAGGAGGCCAGTAACTGAACACTGAACAATTTAACTTGACAAGGGAGAGGATTGCTGCTAAGGATTGCGCAATGCATATTAGGGAAGGTTAGCAAGCCTTAAGGATGGTGCAGTTCAGCTCAGGCAGGAGGTAAACTTCGAATTTGGGAATGAGGAAGGAATGGGTGTAGATCGATCTTAGAAGCCTTTAAATCAATCATAAGCATCTCCTAGATAATATAATACAAAAGGAAGAACATGCATGCATAAATAGACCCAACAACAGTAACTGTTGGTAGGAGAAAATACAAGAAAGCAATGCGACACTTGTAAAAATAACTCAAAATGCTAAAACAACACTTGTACAAGCTAATAATGATTGAAATTCCAGCAACTACAAGAAGAAATGGGAAAAAGTGACACTTGCAAACACAAAAGTGACAAAAAAGCAGCAAAAAGTGACACTTGAAAAACTTACCAAAAAAAGTGCTACAAATTGGATCCAAAGCTTCTTGAACTCGTGAGAATGGATAGAGCTCCAATGTTAGATGTGAAAATGATTTTTACAAGCTTTAGTTATATATATTTACTCTCACACAATTAGGGTTATGGTTTTTGATGCACGTGCCTAAAATCAAGGAGAAAGCGACACTTGTCTATAGATCTAAAATAGAAACTTGTGCCACACCATTAGAAAGGAATGAGAAATCCATATTTTCTAGGGATGCATAATTGGTTGATACAGAGAGGACTACACAATTCCTAGTGACAAGGGATTGTGCAGTTCACTGGCCTAGTGGATTACATAGTTTTGCTCCACAGTGAATGATTGCATAGTTTTCTTGCTCAATGACTGCTTGTCTCACAAGATTATGCAGGTCAGTTCCTTAAGGAATTGCGCAATTGCGAGTGACAAAGATTCCACAATTCCCAGAGTCAAGACCAACAACTAGTGCTAGATCATGATATGACTTTGCTTATGTTTGAAAAAAGGGGGTTTGCTTGTATTTAGAAGTTGTGTAACTGTTGTTGAAAAGACAGTCGTCGTCACAGCAACACACTTAAGACATCACACAAGCGACACATATGGAAAGATAAATGTAATTAATCAAGAGGAACAATTGACAATGAAAAATCTTGTTCTTGTATACAAAGGTAGGCACCAAAATCAATGCGTAGGACAATTTTTGGAGGGGGTCGTAGCAGCTACAACACTTAGTGACACACTGGTAGAACTCTAGCTTCTTTGTATGGCTCTAACTCTTGATACCAATTCTAGCTCTTCAAGAAGTATTGTTCATTATGTTGATCACCATAGCTTCCTTACTTAGATCAACTTTAAGATATAGTTTTCTTCATTCTCTTTATCATCCAAGCACTTACATAAGAAAGTAAAAAGTTAGTTGTTTTGATCAAGAGTAAGGGGTATATAGATATGCGAGTGAAATATTGTCAGAGTCTTAGTTTTCATCTTTCTGTTTCTCTGCTACTGTCAGGCTTGGATAATACCCCAGTAGAGTCATTTTAGGAACACAAGCATCAATTCACTACTAGTGAGCCTAGATAGTACCCCAACAAAGTTGCTTGCTCCACCTCTATGTGTAGGGAGCCTTTCTCTTCTTTCAACTTTTATTTATATAGAATTGTGGTAAAGCACTTATTATTTAATTGGGGTGGAAGAAGGATCCTGATTTATTGAGAGAAAAAGAGGTTTCTCCTTCAAATAATGATATATACACCTCTGAAAAATAGTCCACTCACTTAATTTTCCTCCTCTCCTTTCTCTACTCGACCAAGTTGACAAGTTAAAACCTATCAAACATAGAAAGTTGATTAAAGAATAAGATCCTATTTATATATTTGAGCATCGTTGATTCACTAAGGTTTTCTTCGAGAGAGAACATATTTTCTATGTAAGCATCATATACTAAAAGATACAAGGCCCATGCAAAGAAGGGAATAAGCAGCTAACAAAGCGTTAATTGTTGTACAATGTCCTTTCAAACTTTTCCATGCTCATTCAGAACCAAAACATGACTTTCATGCAAGGCTTATCACAAAAGAAAAGCACAAGATGAAAAAAAAAAGAACAACAAACAAATAAAACAAACTAGATTAACCTAAACTTACTCCTAACGAAAGATAGGTCAGGCTATGAAATGAAATCTCCAATGTAACCAACAAAGCAACTCCCGACCTATACTGACGATGGAATAAGCAAAGGGAAATATCATAAAATAAAGCACGAGGAAAGAAATATAAATCATGACATGTTTTAAAATTTGAAGGCACAAAACACTAGTAGAAAAATATGACAAGAAGGCATGAACTAAACATTCCATTGCTAAGTTATGATACACATCACGACAGTCTTTCATATCAAAACATCCATTCCAACTTTTAAACTTGATAAACATTAGGAAAGATAAAAGCTTATTCTTAGTGATTGGGGTTTCCAAGTAAGATTCCTCCAACCATTTAGCAATGGGATAGTGATAACTAGATGAAGAATGGTGAGACTGAAAGATAAAGTCATTTTCAGACTATGGAGTCAATTCATGAAGATTTTCTCCTGAAAGAGTATTAGTCTGATTATGATTGGAACACTCATCAAAATCACGAGATCCTAACATAACCATCAGCATAAGATAAAGTGCCTCGACATCTTGACAAGTTTCCCTATTATCAAAATATAACTCATAAAAAATCAATGGCTTGGAAAAATCAACCTTTAACGACACACAATCATCACTCGATGATTCAGTGAATACATTAAGGAATTCGTGATCAAGATTTGATTTCTCATTCAAGCTAAGGGAATCCTCATGGTTTGATGAATCTGAAAATGGAATTGGTTGAAAACATGAAGTTGCACCCTATGCTTCTTCATATTCACAAGATGAGGAATGAGATAGATCGTGAAGAGTAGATTCCTCCTTATCTTATTTCACTCTGGAATCATCCATAGATGTGACAGGTGTAACAAAGTCATTGAATATGTTAGGATAGTGTGTGAAAGATGAGAAAATTGAAAGATCAAGTGAGGAATCATCTTCAATAGTAGATTCTTGTTCATAATCAGAATACCAAACATAATCATTATGAAAAACATCTTGAATCTCCTGACCCATATTAACTCCATCCTAGACTTGACCCTCATGAGATTCAACATAAGCTAATATAACAAGTTGACGTAGTGAATCAAAATGTAGAGGGTAAGAGGAATTAACTTATGGAGGATAAGGAACATACCAAGAAGAAACAATAACATCAATTAAATCATATTCAAGATTGAGTTTTGAGTTCAAATATTGAATATCAGGGGAAGGAGAAGATGGGGTTGGATCGGAAAATTTTTCTTTAAGGTCTACAACCTTGACTTGGGTGCATGGAGATTTTTTTTGGCATTATGATGCATGTGTTTTCCTTGATGGAAACTCACTTGTAACAGAAAAATTATATGCTAACTACATGAATCCACAGGCCAGTTCAGAGGTGACAGAATGATGGAACATAATACCAGAATGATGGGTCAAAGGTTTACAGATCAAAATCAGAAGTTTGATACGAGGAGATTGTTGGGATTATGAATTAGGTGTTGTCCTTGATGGAAACCTACCTGATGAGTTTTCCTTGATGACAACCTATTTGATGAATGGAATCCTACTTGATAAGTTGTCTCTTGACGAAAATCTACTTGTCAAAGGTATAAACAGTATGTGTTCACAAATGTGACAGAATGCATGGCAGTTCAGAGGAACCAGTTCAAAGGAATGATAAAGTTGGAAGTTCAAGAATTATACGCGGGTTTTGTTAATCCAACTCATGTATGCACACGAGATCAGTGAAGAAAAGTAGCGTATGGTTTTTGTACCATGGTATTCTAGATACTAGGGGTCCTTACAATGGTACTGGCCCATTGTAAGGAGCACAACAAAGGATATTGATCCTGTCAAAGTTTACCATCGGCATTAATGTAGTTTTGACCTGTGGTATTGGATAAAGGCTAAACTATATAAAGAGGTGAAGATCAAAGTGCTAGGAGTGCAAGTGATAGAAATATTATGAAGAGTTAGATCAAAAGAAAATATGCATGTTATGGGTTTTTGATGCTTTGCTTGATCTAAACTAACTATGCACTTGATAGTTTGATGATGGATGAGATCCAATAGATCTTAAATAATTATGCACTAATGAATACAATAATGGATCAGGATCATGAGGCCTGAAATGAATTTTCATTGTATGATCTGCTCATGGATTGACTAGATCTCAGTAATGACGCATGTTTTTACCTATGAATATTATGATCTGGGTCTTTCTGAAGTTCTGAAGAGCTGCAAAATTTTAGGTCAAAATTTGTAGATCTATACGCTGGTTGGTCTCAGGAAAAGTGTGTATACATGCGGGTTAGCTTCTTCAAAGTCACGTATATAAAGTAAGGAGTTTCTAAATTACTGATCAACCTTATCAGTGCTACAGTTTCTCTGTTTTCTATCAGTGACGTCCTCATGTTGATCTGGTTTGAGTGATAATGTCTGAAGTACATTTAATTGAATGATGAAGTTAAATTTGGTTGTTGATTGATTGAAGAATGTTAAGTTTACTTGTCGATTGTGATTGAAGATCAGAGACAATTCTGTGATTGGTTCAGAGAGTTGCAGTAGATCTGAGTATGGTTCAATGTTCTTTTCAAAATTGCAGTAGTCAAGTTTTTAGTTTTCAGTATTTTAAGATTTGTACGTGGGTTTCTATATAGAAAAGCATGTATGCACATGGGTTGCCTTAAGTGAAGTAGCGTATGCATTTTGGCATTTGAATGATCAGGAATATAGTTGATTCTATGTGTTGATGCAATATTCTAGGTTTAGTTCTGTGTACTGGTTATAGTGATCTAACTGTTCCAGTTGATTGGTTGAGTTTTGATTAAGTGTCAGTTGATTGGGTTTTCAGTGAATGGTTGATTCAGTTGTGTCAGAGATTGATGATTGGGTTTTAGTGATTGGTTAATTCAGTTGTGTCATATATTGATGAATTGATTCATTTGTGTCAGAGATTGATGAATCTATTACAGTGATGAGTTACAGTTTGATTATTTATATTGATATTAAGTGTTGATAATGGGTCGAGTCTGAAAATTTGATGAAACGTGGTCCATGGATGTTGCTGAGGGTTGTAGCCTTCAATAACAAAGTCGAAGCTTCCTACCAGTAGTAGCTGGTGATCAGATTAGGGGGTTGGAGCTCCCTTCCAGTAGAAGTTGGAAAACGAGTGAAGTTTGTAGCCTTCTGTAGGTTGGTTCCTACGTATTGGTACAAGTTTATGCCAATACAAGAACCAGGGGGTTGGAGCTCCCTTATAGTAGGAGTTGGAGAATGAACGCAGGTTGTAGCCTTCTGCAGGTGGGTGCCTGCGTATTGGTATGAGTCTACACCCGTACAAGATTGTAAAAATATTTTTATTTATATTAAAAAGAAGACAGATATGATATCAGCTGATGGTTTTTTCCCGCATTGGGTATCCACCTTAAATCTTGGTGTTCATGTGTGTTGATTACGTGTGATGGTTTATTTTATTATTACAACAAATGGTTACTGTTTATATAATGTTTAATAAATACCAACATATTATGAATTAAATGAATCATAAGTTCACTGGATGTATGTTAGTTATCTTAAGAACAGCCGCGTACACACGCGGGTTCCTTTCTGTAATGTCGCATATAGAAATCTGAATAGGAAATGTAAAAGGTTATTGATTTGAAAATACTAATTCACCCCCCCTCTCATTATTTTTCCCAACAATTGGTATCAGAGCAGGTCCTTTGGTAGAAGCTTGATCACTTAAAGATGATCCATTAATACAATGGGAAAGAAGAAAAATAAGAAATCACCTCAAAAGAAGAAGACATCTCAAAGAGACAGTGATAGTGTCAGAGACGATTGGCTATTAGGTGGAAGCAAATATTCAGATTCAGAATCACCTCAGAATGAATATGAACAAGCAAAATAATTATTAGGTACTAATTTTTGGTCCTTTGGTGATACCTTTCTCTGTTCATGCAATCTTGAAGATAATGAATGTGACAATGAAACAATTGAATTTTATCTTATGGTTGAAAGTGAAAGAAATCTAATAGAGGTAGAAGTTAAAAGGCTCACAGATAAAATTAGAGATCAACAAGATCTATTTGATAAAAGCGATTGTACCTACAAAGAAGAGGTTACCAGGTTAAAAACTCAGTTGGAGGAAGGAAACAAAATAAAGAAGTAGTAAAAGGAAAAGAAACATCAATGTCAAAGGTTGTAGGATGAAGAAACATCATTGATAAATCAAGTGAATGAAAAGGATACAACAACCAAGGAACTTAAAGAAAGAACCAGTTACTGTGAAGGTCTTGAAGCTGAGGTCGTCTCTCTAAAAGATCTTAAAAAATAAAATAAGCAGAATGAAGAACTACTTCAAGTATTTGAAGAACAAGAAAATGAGATTCTCAAATTAAAACAACAAGGGGAGGAAGGAAGAAAGGTTGAAGAAATCATGAAGAAGCAATATCTAGAAACGGAAGAGCAATATCAGGTTGAGGAAAATATCTTAAAAGGAAAATTAGAAGAAAAGGATAAACTTCTACAATTTCAAGATAGTACATAGATTTTGGATAATATTCTTAGTAGACAAAGATCTACTGCCATCAAATCTAGTCTTCGTTTTCAAGAAACAGTTAAAGGTGAATCTAGCTCACAAGCTAAGGCAAGGAATTCTAATGCAAAATCTGAAATGCTCAACAAGGAGATAAGAATTCAATCCCATCAACAACCAAGGAAAAAAGTATTCAAAGAAAATCATTTACTCCTAACTATAGAAGTGTTAATCAATTCTTTCCTCTAATCAATAATGTTGAATGTTCTATGTCTCATAATTTTGGACATGTTGCAACTAGGTGCATAAGTAGAATGTTTCAAGCTAATAACTGTCTCACAGAAAGATCATCAGCTTCTAGGTACTTTAAGGGATATTGTTTTTCTTGCAATATGTTTGGTCACAAATCCATTGATTGCTATAGAAGGAATATGAAACATATAATATGTTATGATTGTAACAAGTTTGGGCATGTAGAAAAAGAATGCAGGAACAAGTCTATGGATTGCCATAGACAATATGGTAAGAAACCAAATAAGAACATTGATATCAGAAAATCTGGAAAAGATGGATCCACCAATAAGCAAGAAAAATAAGATAAGATAAGGTGTGGTCTTGCTCTCTGCTCATTTGAAGACGAAGATGAATGGTACATAGATAGTGGATGTTCTCATCACATGACTCGAGACAAGAGTAAAATGGAGCCTCTGATGAAGAACCATCATGGTAATGGTATTCTTGGAACTGATGTTTCAGGAAAAGTTCTAGGATCAAGTACAGTCAAAACAGACTCTGGGGGAACTAAAAGTATGAAATTTCAGTATTCCACTTTTCATACGCAGATCTTATGAACACAAGTCACGTATATTCATGATTTTCAAACTGCACAATCACGTATATGTTGGTTTGATGAAGAAACAGTGGGACAGACAGAAAAAGGGTCTGATATGGTTCAGTCAATTATCAATTGTCTTTTTTGTTTTGATGGATGATGGTTACAGTCTGTTGATACTATTTAGAAGTGATTTTGGCCCTCATAAGTTGTTGATGTCTTGATGTATAACTGGTTGATGATGATGCCTTGATAATTCTTACTAATATATGAAATGATCATATCTGACAGTGAACAATTGGCATAGGTTTAGGGGGAGCATTTGCTATGCTTCTAATAATGAATTGTTGGCATTATGCTTGCTTTAGAATTCCTTGATACGTAATTATGCTTATCAATGATGATGATGCTTATGTTGTTGAAGTGTTTAAATGATGCATCATACTATGTTGCGGTCATGGGTTGCCTATGATGAAATCACAGATGATACTTATATTGCTTGAGATACATAGTTGTTTTGATGCTTCTGATAAGATTTATGGATTATTAAGATGATTCTTTTGATGATACATATAGTGCGTATGTTATGTTGCTTACATGGTGACCTTCATAAGTTCAAGGAAAAAAACAAAGCTTGAGTACACAACTTCATTATTTGATGATGATAAGTGTCACTCATTTCTTTTATGTTGCTGTCATCATGCCTTCAAAGATACATAAATTTCATATGGTGGAGTTATGAATGAGGATTCCTATAGTTCTTGGCTCTCACATGGTATATTGTTTGAGGATTTTTTCTCTTGATGGTATCAAGAAAGTTTGACAAATGATTGTGAGCTCATGGTTTGCTTTTCACATTGATGAAAAGCTAGATACATATTGCTATCGCTATGTTGGACACATCGATGATTACTTAAGTTGCATATTGGTAAATGATGTTGGTATAAAAGATCCTCTTGTATGAAGAAAATTGGCCAAGAAAATGGCATTATTGCAGGTTTCATGAAAACATGGCTATTTGGAGACATGGCTTACCTAGTCACATGATGATAATGATAAGGAATGATGAATACTTCTTCCTATATTACTTTATGTTGAAAGGCTTGTGTTGTTTATCATGGTTGATGCTTATCAGATGTGGGATGTTAGAAAACTCCCTAGTGATGATACATGTTTGATATATTGAGGGTTGATTGCTACGATGATTTGATGATGATGTTATGGTCATGGATGATGACTATGGTGCTTTCACATGTATATGATATGATGATAATGTTTTTGTATCATTGCTTAGAGATATGGCATATGCTTAGTTGATTCATGGAAGGCTATGTTTTTTATGAACATAAAAATTTTTCTACTAAGGAAAAGGAGCAAGTTGATCTTGATAAGGTCAAGAGGATGAGTTGATATCTATATACGACATACTTAGTCACAGGTTGATGATATTAAAGCTACATTATCTTATCTTGCAAATTAATGATGGACACATACAGGTTGTTGTTCTTAATGCTGCTGAAATATGCTAATGGTGCAAATCATATATGGTGTATGATAGTTGCTGATAACTATCATGATCTTGTTTAGGTTTTTGGTTTCAATTATTAATGTATCATCTTTCATTTGATGTAAAGGTCATATGGATACATATGATGTAATAAATGTCATATTATGTCATGTATGGACTTTTGAGGTCATGTCAAATATGTAATCCCACTTGGTTGGGTGGTAGTGTCAAAAATGTAAACCCACTTGGTTGGGTGGTTGATTCAAATGTGTATCCCCACTTGGTTGGGTGATTAATGTAAGTATGAATACTTGGTGATAGAAAAGTCATACTCGGTTGAGTTATAGAATCATGTTTTTCATTTAAAAATCTTTCTGAAGATTCAACATGTGCTCAGGGGGAGCATGATCAGTATTCATATTCAACAGTTCAAATAGGGAAGTCTTCATTTAACATTAGAAAATCCTTTGCCCTTGATGTCAAAGGGGGAGAGTAGCTTGATGTTTTGAAAAGCTTGGTGCTTGGCTTGATGTTATTTACAGGTTTTGGTGACCAAACACCAAAGTGGTTACCATCAAGTTCAAAGGGGGAGATTGTTGGCATTATGATGCATGTGTTGTCCTTGATGGAAACTCACTTGTAACAGAACAAGTATATGGTAACTAGATGAATCCACAACTCAGTTCAGAGGTGACAGAATGATGGAAAAAAATACAAAAATGATGGGTCAAAGGTTTACAGATCAGAATCATAAGTTTGATACGAGGAGATTGTTGGCATTATGAATTAGGTGTTGTCTTTGATGGCAACCTACCTGATGAGTTGTCCTTGATGACAACATATTTGATGAATGGAATCCTACTTGATAAGTTGTCTCTTGATGAATGGAATCCTACTTGATAAGTCGTCTCTTGATGAAAATATACTTTTTAAAGGTATAAACAAGATGTGTTTACAGATGTGATAGAATGCATTGCAGTTCAAATGAATCAGTTTAGTGGAATCAATTTAGAGGAATGATAAAGTTGGAAGTTCAAGAACTATACGCGAGTTCTGTAAAGAAAAGATGTGTATGCATGCGAGTTCAGTGAAGAAAAGTAGCATATGGTTTTTGTACCATGGTATTCTAAATACCAGGGGTCCTTACCATGGTATTGGCCCATAGTAATGAGCACGACAACAGATATTGATCCCGTCAAAGATTACCACCAGCACTAATGTAGTTTTGACCCGTGGTATTGGATAAGGGCTAAACTATATAAAGAGGTGAAGATCAAAGTGCTAGGAGTGCAAGTGATGGAAATCTTATGAAGAGTTAGATCAAAATAAAATATGCATGTTATGGGTTTTTGATGCTTTGCTTGATCTAAACTAAGTATGCACCTGAGAGTTTGATGATGGATGAGATCCAATAGATTTGAAATAATTATGCACTAATGAATACAATGATGGATCAGGATCATGAGACTTGAAATGAATTTTCATTGTATGATTTGTTCATGGATTGACTAGATCTCAGTACTGACGCATGTTTTTATCTCTAAATATTATGATCTGGGTCTTTCTGAAGTTCTGAAGAGCTGCACAATTTTAGGTCAAAATTTGCAGATCTATACGCTGGTTGGTCTCGGGAAAAGCGCGTATACACGCAGGTTAGCTTATTCAAAATCACGTATATAAAGTAAGGAGTTTCTAAATGACCGATGAGCCTGATCAATGTTGTTGTTTCTCTACTATCTGTGAATGATGTCCTCATGTTGATCTAGGTTGAGTGATAATGTCTGAAGTAGATCTGAATGAATGATGAAGTTAAATTTGATTGTTGATTGAATGAAGAATGTTAAGATTACTTGTTGATTTTGTTTGAAGATCAAGACATTTATGTGATTGGTTTAGAGAGTTGCATTAGATCTGAGTATGGTTCGGTGTTCTCTTTAGAATTTCAGTAGTCAAGTTTTCAGTTTTTAGTATTTTAAGACCTATACGAGGGTCTCTCTACAGAAAAACGTGTATGCACATGGGTTGCCTTAAGTGAAGTAGCGTATACATTTTGGCATTTGAATGATCAGGACTGTAGTTGATTCTATGTTGATGCAATATTTTGGGTTCTTGTTCTGTGTACTGGTTATAGTGATCTGACTGTTCCAGTTGATTGGTTGAGTTTTGATTAAGTGTTAGTTGACTGGGTTTTCAGTCAATGGTTGATTTAGTTGTATCAGAGATTGATGACTGGGTTTCAATGATTGGTTAATTCAATTGTGTGAGAGATTGATGGATTGATTCATTTGTGTCAGAGATTGATGACTCTGTTCCAGTGATGATTTTACAGTTTTATTATTGATATTGAGCTTACATGCTGATAATGGGTCCAGTCTAAAAATTTGATGAAACGTGGTCCATGGATGTTGCTGAGGGTTGTAGACTTCAGTGACGAAGTCAAAGCTTCCTGCCATTAGTAGCTGGTGATCAAATCAGGGGGTTGGAGCTCCCTTCCAGTAGCAGTTGGAAAACAAGTGAACATTGTAGCCTTCTGCAGGTTGGTGCCTACGTACTGGTACAAGTTTACGTCAGTACAAGAACCAGAGGGTTGGAGATCCCTTCCAGTAGGAGTTGTAGAACGAACGAAGGTTGTAAGCTTCTGCAAGTGGGTGTATGTGTACTGGTATGAGTATGCACGAGTAGAATATTATAAAAAAAAAATCTCTATATTAAAAAGAAGATAAAGACAACAACAACAGGTGGTTTTTTCCCGCATTGGTTTTCCACCTTAAATCTTGGTGTTCATGTGTGTTTCTTATGTGTGATGGTTTATTTTGTTCTTACAACACATGGTTATTGTTTTTATAATGTTTAATAAAGTATTGATGCACTAGCCGCAGACCAACATATGATGAATTAAATGAATCATAAGTTCACTGGATGTATGCTAGTTGTCTTCAGAACAGTCGCATACACACGTGGGTTCCTTGTAGTAAAGTCAAGTATAGAAATATTAATATGAAATGTAAAAAATTACCGATTTGAAAATACTGATTCAACCCCCCTCTCAGTATTTTTCCCAACAATTGGTATCAGAGCAGGTCCTTTGGCAGAATCTTGATCGCTTGAAGGAGATCCATCGAGACAATGGGAAAGAAGCAAAAGAAGAAGAAATCTCAAAGAGACAGTGACAGTGTTAGAGACAATTGGCTATTAGGTGGAAGCAAATATTCAGATTCAGAATCACCTCATAATGAAGATGAACAAGCAAAAGAATTATCAGGTACTAATTTTTGGTCCTCTGGTGATACCTTTCTCTATTCATGCAATATTGAAGATAATGAATGTGATAGTGAAACAACTGAATTTTCTCTTATGGGTGAAAGTGAAAGAAATCTAATAGAGGTTGAAGTTAAAAGGCTCACATATAAAATTAGAGATCAACAAGATATATTTGATAAAAGGGAATGTACCTACAAAGAAGAGGTTACCAAGTTTAAAACTCAGTTGGAGGAAGGAAACAAAATAAGGAAGCAATACAAGGAAAAGGAAGATCAATGTCAAAGGATGTAGGATGAAGTAACATCATTGAGAAATCAAGTGAATGAAAATGATACAACAACCAAGGAACTTAAAGAAAGAACCAGTTACTGTGAAGGTCTTGAAACTGAGGTCGTCTCTCTAAAACAAGATCTTAAAAAATCAAATAAGGAAAATGAAGAACTACTTCAAGTATTTGAAGAACAAGAAAATGAGATTCTCAAATTAAAACAACAGGTGGAGGAAGGAAGAAAGGTTGAAGAAATAATGAAGAAGCAGTATCTAGAAATGGAAGAGCAATATCAGGTTGAGGTAAATATCCTAAAATGTAAATTAGAAGAAAAGGATAAACTTTTTCAATTTCAAGATAGTACTAAGATTTTGGATACTATTTTTAGTAATCAAAGATCTCCTACCATCAAATTTGGTCATGGTTTTCATGAAACCGTTAAAGGTGAATCTAGCTCACAAGCTAAGGCAAGGAATTCTAATGCAGAATCTGAAATGCTCAACAAGGAGATAAGAAGTCAACCCCATCAGCAACGAAGGAAAGAAAGTCTTTAAAGAAAATCATTTACTTCTAACTATAGAAGTGTTAAGCGATTCTTTCCTTTGATCAATAATGTTGAATGTTCTATGTGTCATAATTTTGGACATGTTGCAACTAGTTGTAGAAGTAGAATCTTTCAAGCTAATAACCGTCTCACAGAAAGATCATCAGCTTCCAGGTACTTTAAGAGATATTGTTTTTCTTGCAATATGTTTGGTCACAAAGCCATTGATTGTTATAGAAGGAATATGAAACACACAAGATGTTATGCTTGTAAAAAGTTAGGGCATGTAGCAAAAGAATGCAGGAACAAGTCTATGGATCGCCATAGACAATATGGTAGGAGACCAAATAAGAAAATTGATATCAGAAATCTGAAAAATATGGATCCACCAATAAGCAAGAAAAATAAGATAAGATAAGGTGTGGTATTTCTCTCTGCTCATTCGAAGACGAAGATGAATGGTACATAGATAGTGGATGTTCTCACCACATGACTAGAGACAAGAGTAAAATGGAGCCTTTGATGAAGAACCATCATGGCAATTGTATTCTTGGAACTAATGTTTCAACAAAATTTCTAGGATCAGGTACAGTCAGAACATACTCAGGGGGAACTGAAAGTATGAAATTTCAATATTTCACTTTTCATACGTGGATCTTATGAAGACAAGTTGTGTAAATACAGGAGTTCAAAACTGCACATTCGCATATATGTTGGTTTGATGAAAAAACAATGGGACAGACTCAGAAAAAGGGTCTGATATGGTTCAGTCAATTATCAATTGTCTTTTCTATTTTGTTGGATGATGGTTACAGTTTGTTGATACTATTTAGAAGTGATTTTGGCCCTCATAAGTTGTTGATGTCTTGATGTATAACTAGTTGATGATGATGCCTTGATAATTCTTACTGATATATGAAATGATTAGATCTGACAGTGAACAGTTGGCACAGGTTCAGGGGGAGAATTTGCTATGCTTCTAATAATGCATTGTTGGCATTATGTTTTCTTTAGAAGTCCTTGGTACGTAATGATGCTTATGTTGCTGGAGTGTTTAAATGATGCATCATACTATGCTGTGGTCATGGATTGCCTATGATGAAATCACAGATGATACTTATTTTTCTTGAACCACATAGTTGTTTTGATGCTTCTGATCAGATTTATGGATGATTCAAATGATTCTTTTGATGATACATATAGTACATATGTTATGTTGCTTACATGGTGATCTTCATAAGTTCAAGGAGAAAAACAAAGCTTGAGTACAAAACTTCATTATTTGATGATGATAAGTGTCACTAATTTATTTTATGATGTTGTCATCATTCCTTCTGTTAGCGCTTGAAATTTCACCTCAGGCTGAGAAAGGTAAACTCCAAGGCAACATCAAACCACTTAGCCTCGTAGCTAGCCCTACGGGGCAGGAGAGGGCTCTCTCCGGTCTATCTCGATAAAGATCTTCAATGGGCGAGATAACCAATATGGTAACACTGATTTTAGGCTAGTAAACTGATCAAAAGGGTTGATTTGGGATTTTTAGGGTTTTTGGTGGCAAATTGAGGAGTGACAATTTTGGGCGCGGGGATAGGACACAGTTTCTGCAGGGGGTTCTTTAGGGCGAGGTAGGAGACAGTATTGATGCCTTAGATTGAGGTGAACGGATGAGAAAGACAGGTGAGGAGCTAAGGAGAGCAAACAATAACTTTGAATTCTCCTTAAACAGCAGAAAACATTGAAATTAAACAAACTTAAAAGCAGAGCATGACAGTCATGAGTTCTACTTTAACACTTCATTTGTTTAATGTGCAGAATTAAAAGAAAGGAAATGATTCACATAACACACTTACAAGTACATAGAGAAACACACCATCAATACATGTAACCACAAGAATCCCAAAAAGGACTGCAAAACCCTGGTCTTCCTTAGCCAAAAATTGCAGAGATACAGCGAATAATACAATGATAGCTTCTCCCTCAAGAGTCCAACCATGAAAATGAGCAAGAAAGTACATAATATAGATCATCTAACCTCTTTCCCTGCCTCCATGGGTCGAGCTCACTATCCTAGGAGCTGTTTCAACCACTTCTAAACTAAGCACTGAAAACTAGGCAGTCAAAACAACTTGCCTCTATAAGCTAGGAAACCAATTCATTCATTTAATTTTCACCTATTTCATGAATGAATCTTCTAGAAGAGGTACATAAGTGTAAAAGTGTCATAAAAGTACATTAATTACATCAAAGAGGATAATAATCCACCCCAAAAAGTCAAACAGAGTCAAACTGCGTTTTTCTGAGCTGTACACTGAAATTTGGAGAAATTTGCCTGACGGGTCGCGCGCCTCTGCCTGACCGGTCGCGCGCCTTTGGGACCACGTTTGGGGCACTTCCAGGTGTCCAAATTGAGCAAGAGTAGGCTTGTTGGAAAGGTATGTGAGTCTAATTTCCAACCCAACTAGAATTTCTGAATTTGGTGATCATTTGCCCCTCCAAAATTGCAATCTCCCAAGACTGCTTTCTGTGTCTCAAAAATGTGGCAGAAAGTCATTTTTTGCTTGTTTTTTGACTTTCTGGAGGCCCAAAACTTCATAAAATCTCTTGGCCATGGATGAGCATATGTAAATTCTCATGAAAAATCTGGAAATTCTGAGTTTTTGCAAAATGGAGTTGCCAGGATGAAGGGTCACGCGGGGGGTGAGACCCGTTAATGGAGAAAACCTGTAAATTGCCTGAAAAAAACCAAAATTTACCCAAAATGCTCAAAATTTCTTGGGATTTGTGCTGTGGCTAGGCTATTTAGTGCCTTGGTCCTTCAGTGAGGCCTAGGCCAAGATGTGGAGGGGATCGGGCCTTTTTCTTCGCTTTTCTGCTTTGGCCAACCGCCTTGGATCTAGCGATTGAAATTTTGACATTTCTCTAAAACCATGACACCTGTGCAAAAAGTGAAGGAGGTTTTTCTTCTTTGGCATGTTATGGACAAAAACCTCTCTCAGTTTTCCAAAATTCATCTTTTATTGCTCTGGAACATCATTTGAGTGCGACCTTTCCCGATGTGCGAAACAAGGAATTTTGTCGAAATGGAGCGAAATGAAGGGGATAGGGGGCTTCTAAATTCTTAAGGAAATTTTGGGGAGTAGGGAGGGATGTTAGGAAGCAGGTGAAAGTGGAATCGTGGTGATCGAGTGAGGGGAAGGGGTCCAAAAGAGCAAAACACAGGCATAACCTAGAAAATTGCCAGGTTGTAGCTAGAAACTAGGGTTTGTGCAAAAATGAGGATTTTGGGGGATCTCAGTGATGGGAAGCATTTGATAAGGTACTTTAAGGATAGGGGAAGGTGTATGAACATCTGGATACAAGTTTTGCCGATTATTTGACCGTCCAAGAGAAATTAGCTTTCAAAACCCTAGGAGAGGGAAATGACCTTGCCTGGGTGCAACTGAAGCATGAACAAGATGTAAAATGACTCATTAGATACTGACATGATAATGAAAACCCCTTTGAATGATGATAGACTCAGCTGAATAATGACATGGACCGACATTTTGACAACTTTAGAAGGAGTTAAAGCAAACCCTAGACCTAATGCCTAGTGACCAAATTTTGCTTGAAAACTCTTTGAAATGACAAAATTTGACCTTGACACTTCAAAATCACTTTGTAAGAGCATGTTTGATCACTGAAGGAAGGCTGGAAAGACTGACACTAACATTGGCTCCAATGGGGATGGTAGCTCCTTGGAGGTGCCAAGAACCTCAGACCTCTGGGAGAGCAGACCAGTGCTTGCAACCATTGGGCGATGGAGTCATTATTTCGGCAAACGACACAAGACTTTGACTCATTTATTGGATGAAAACTTGACTGAAAACTGACTGAAACTTAACTGGAACTTGACTCAAACCAACTCGATGGCAAACTGAAATAACTTGAAAAACTCACTCAACAGACCAAACACAAATGACTCATGACTGACTTAACTAAAACAAGAACTTACAAAGCTTTTTGAAGGGCAGCAGTCCATCAAGATTTGAAATCATGATGACAACCACCTGTGTTTCTTACAAGACAATATACATCAAACTATATCATAATGCCAATGTAACCAATCAAGCAGATGCCTTCTTGACTGATTCTCCCAATCAGATCTCATGATCAACAATAGATACTGGTAACTGGGCATCCAAAAACATAGCTGACCATGATCTCCTTCATCACTGAACACAACAATAATCACTTTCACTGCTGACTGTAACAAATCTGCCATTGGATCCTGGAAAACATGAAGACTTGACATTGCCACCTCCTGCTGAAAGAACAAGGTGTCTTTTGTTTCAATTTGTGATCTGCCTTCCTCAAGTGCTTCGGTGAAAGTATGCTCATGGGCTTCAAAAAACTCTGAACAAATGGATGGGCAGATCTCTTCTTGGAAAAACATTTCAGCACATGAAACATATGAAGAATCTGAAAGGTAATCCTGTATGCTATGATCTTCGGTAATCTGACAATATGGTAGGTCATCTTCAAATGACATGACAGCCGGATTATCATCTTTGTGAAGGAAAACATTATCTGTTTGCTGTTCTACAAGACAATCATCTTCTTCAACAGAGGAAGAAGTTTCCCCAACATTTTCCTGACTATGTGTGCATTGCAAATCTGCTGTAGCTTGGGCTGTAACAAGACCTTTCAAAAGCTGATCTATCTCCTCTTCAGACAAAGGAGACAATGCCTTTTGTTCTCTTCTGCTTAAACAGTAATTATCTTCATACGATAGGGCACTCAAACTATCATTTATTACTGAGTTATTGAAAGGAGATTCATCACTTACTTGCACAAAGATCTCACCTTGCTGTTCATGAGTTGACTGAATGACCTCCTCATGAAGACTCTGTTCTAATGACAGACTGGCAGCACAACTGAGAACATTTGAATCCATACCGCTGTCTACGATCTCAACAACAAAATTCTCCTTTTCAGGATTCAGCACAAGGTATTCTTGGTCATCATGATCTGAATGTTGATCTGAAATAGCTGACTTGACTGCATCACATTCTGAAATTAAATGTTGACTACGCTGCACGCTGTCTTCTTCTGTGGGCAGATCTGAAATAGATCCCTCTCTTTCATCATTTTCAGCCATATGACCATCTTCAAGCTGCTGATCTTGATTCTGCTGCAAAATTTCCTGATCATCTTGATGGGTATCCACTAGTTTCTCTTCATGTTACTGAAATGGATTCTCATACAGAGCCTCCATGATCTCAACATCCATAAAATTATCATCTTCATAATATTGCTCAAGGCTTTCAATAAAACTATAAGCATGCTTGCAACAATCATGAACCAAATTTAATGATGGATAAGATGCTTGATATCTTTCAATAAACAAGGCATGAAAATCCTTTAAACAGTAAATACAGGCTGGCAGCAAATTTTGATACCAGGATTGAGCTGCACCTTCCAGAGTGGCCAGGAATATCTTCATTAAGCAATCTTCAGGAAAATCCACCTTCAACTTGCAAATATGCATATGAAATCTAACTAGATGTAAAGCAGCATCCTTCTTACCATCATCATTAAACATAGGCAGATTCCTTGACCAATCTACCTTCGGAATTTTATTTGGAAAACCAGGGATGTGATCTCGGCTCAAGGGAGCATATCTTCTTGTGATTCGGTCCATCTTGAAAATCTCACAGCTACTGATCTCTCTATAGTGAAGTCACCATGAAGCATTGATCTCTGGAGTTTTCAGTGAAGGAGTCGTCAGTGAATGATTTCAGCCTTGTCATTGTCTGATCGTTGTCCACTATCAACAATCAAATCTGAACTTGATACATGTACTGGGGTAATATGCAAATGAAGTGTTGTATTCACAAGCTCACGGAGATTGACTGAAGCAGCGTTTATCTACTTCCGCTAATGCAAAGCAAAAGCGTTTCGAAGGCTACCTGGCATAACTTCAGGCTCCGTTTAAGACTTATGAAACAAACACATCAATCAGCAAACAATTTGTTCTCCCCAGTATGGTTGCCAGTATGTTAGCGCTTGAAATTTCACCTCAGGCTGAGAAAGGTAAACTCCAAGGCAACATCAAACCACTTAGCCTCGTAGCTAGCCCTACGGGGCAGGAGAGGGCTCTCTCCGGTCTATCTCGATAAAGATCTTCAATGGGCGAGATAACCAATATGGTAACACTGATTTTAGGCTAGTAAACTGATCAAAAGGGTTGATTTGGGATTTTTAGGGTTTTTGGTGGCAAATTGAGGAGTGACAATTTTGGGCGCGGGGATAGGACACAGTTTCTGCAGGGGGTTCTTTAGGGCGAGGTAGGAGACAGTATTGATGCCTTAGATTGAGGTGAACGGATGAGAAAGACAGGTGAGTAGCTAAGGAGAGCAAACAATAACTTTGAATTCTCCTTAAACAACAGAAAACATTGAAATTAAACAAACTTAAAAGCAGAGCATGACAGTCATGAGTTCTACTTTAACACTTCATTTGTTTAATGTGCAGAATTAAAAGAAAGGAAATGATTCACATAACACACTTACAAGTACATAGAGAAACACACCATCAATACATGTAACCACAAGAATCCCAAAAAGGACTGCAAAACTCTGGTCTTCCTTAGCCAAAAATTGCAGAGATACAGCGAATAATACAATGATAGCTTCTCCCTCAAGAGTCCAACCATGAAAATGAGCAAGAAAGTACATAATATAGATCATATAACCTCTTTCCCTGCCTCCATGGGTCGAGCTCACTATCCTAGGAGCTGTTTCAACCACTTCTAAACTAAGCACTGAAAACTAGGCAGTCAAAACAACTTGCCTCTATAAGCTAGGAAACCAATTCATTCATTTAATTTTCACCTATTTCATGAATGAATCTTCTAGAAGAGGTACATAAGTGTAAAAGTGTCATAAAAGTACATTAATTACATCAAATAGGATAATAATCCACCCCAAAAAGTCAAACAGAGTCAAACTGCGTTTTTCTGAGCTGTACACTGAAATTTGGAGAAATTTGCCTGACCGGTCGCGCGCCTCTGCCTGACCGGTCGCGCGCCTTTGGGACCACTTTTGTGGCACTTCCAGGTGTCCAAATTGAGCAAGCGTAGGCTTGTTGGAAAGGTATGTGAGTCTACTTTCCAACCCAACTAGAATTTCTGAATTTGGTGATCATTTGCCCCTCCAAAATTGCAATCTCCCAAGACTGCTTTCTGTGTCTCAAAAATGTGGCAGAAAGTCATTTTTTGTTTGTTTTTTGACTTTCTGGAGGCCCAAAACTTCATAAAATCTCTTGGCCATGGATGAGCATATGTAACTTCTCATGAAAAATCTGGAAATGCTGAGTTTTTGCAAAATGGAGTTGCCAGGATGAAGGGTCGCGCGGGGGGTGAGACCCGTTAATGGAGAAAACCTGTAAATTGCCTGAAAAAAACCAAAATTTACCCAAAATGCTCAAAATTTCTTGGGATTTGTGCTGTGGCTAGGCTATTTAGTTCCTTGGTCCTTCAGTGAGGCCTAGGCCAAGATGTGGAGGGGATCGGGCCTTTTTCTTCGCTTTTGTGCTTTGGCCAACCGCCTTGGATCTAGCGATTGCAATTTTGACATTTCTCTAAAACCATGACACCTGTGCAAAAAGTGAAGGAGGTTTTTCTTC
Source organism: Pinus tabuliformis (assembly GCA_031772625.1). Classification (NCBI taxonomy): domain Eukaryota; kingdom Viridiplantae; phylum Streptophyta; class Pinopsida; order Pinales; family Pinaceae; genus Pinus; species Pinus tabuliformis. Next base: position 24,907,438 of record CM062820.1, read on the forward strand.
TTTGGCATGTTATGGACAAAAACCTCTCTCAGTTTTCCAAAATTCATCTTTTATTGCTCTGGAACATCATTTGAGTGCGACCTTTCCCGATGTGCGAAACAAGGAATTTTGTCGAAATGGAGCGAAATGAAGGGGATAGGGGGCTTCTAAATTATTAAGGAAATTTTGGGGAGTAGGGAGGGATGTTAGGAAGCAGGTTAAAGTGGAATTTTGGTGATCGAGTGAGGGGAAGGGGTCCAAAAGAGCAAAACACAGGCCTAACCTAGAAAATTGCCAGGTTGTAGCTAGAAACTAGGGTTTGTGCAAAAATGAGGATTTTGGGGGATATCAGTGATGGGAAGCATTTGAGAAGGTACTTTAAGGATAGGGGAAGGTGTATGAACATCTGGATACAAGTTTTGCCGATGATTTGACCATCCAAGAGAAATTAGCTTTCAAAACCCTAGGAGAGGGAAATGACCTTGCCTGGGTGCAACTGAAGCATGAACAAGATGTAAAATGACTCATTAGATACTGACATGATAATGACAACCCCTTTGAATGATTATAGACTCATTTGAATAATGACATGGACCGACATTTTCACAACTTTAGAAGGAGTTAAAGCAAACCCTAGACCTAATGCCTAGTGACCAAATTTTGCTTGAAAACTCTTTGAAATGACAAAATTTGACCTTGACACTTCAAAATCACTTTGTAAGAGCATGTTTGATCACTGAAGGAAGGCTGGAAAGACTGACACTAACACCTTCAAATATGCATACATTTCATATGGTGCCGTTATGAATGAAGATTCCTATAGTTCTTGGCTCTCACATGGTATATTTTTTGAGGATTGTTGCTCTTGATGGTAACAAGAAAGTTTTAAAAATGATTATGAGCTCATGGTTTTCTTTTCACATTGATGAAAATCTAGATACATATTTCTATCGCTATGTTGGATACATGGATGATTACTTAAGTTTCATATTGGTAAATGATGTTGGTATAAAAGATCCTCTTGTATGAAGAAAATTGGCCAAGAAAATGGTGTTATTGCAGGTTTCATGAAGACATGGCTTACCTAGTCACATAATGATAATGATAAGGAATGATGAATACTTCTTCCTATCTTACTTTATGTTGAAAGGAGTGCAGTGTTTATCATGGTTGATGCTTATCAGATGTGGGATGTTAGAAAACTCCCTAGTGATGATACATGTTTGATATATTGAGGGTTGATTGCTACGATGATTTGATGATGATGTTATGGTCATGGATGATGACTATGGTGCTTTCACATGTATATGATATGATGTGAATGGTTTTGTATCACTGCTTGGAGATATGGCATATGCTTAGTTGATTCATGGAAGGCTATGTTTTTTATGAACATAAGGCTTTTTCTACTAAGGAAAAGGATCAAATCGTTATTGATAAGGTTAAGAAGATAAGTTGATATCTATATACGACATACTTAGTCACAGGTTGATGATATTAAAGCTACATTGTCTTATCTTGTGAATTGATGATGGAAATATACAGGTTGTTGTTCTTAATGCTACTGACATATAGTTATGGTGCAGATCATATATGGTGTATGATAGTTTTTTATAACTATCATGATCCTGTTTAGGTTTTTGGTGTCAATTATTAATGTCTCATCTGTCATTTGATGTAAAGGTCATATGGAGACCTATGATGTAATAAATGTCATATTCTGTCATGTATGGACTTTTGAGGTCATGTCAAATATGTAATCCCACTTGGTTGTGTGGTAGAGTAAAAAATGTAAACCCAATTGGTTGGGTGGTTGATTCAAATATGTATCCCCACTTGGTTGGGTCATTGATGTAAGTATGAATCCTTGGTGATAGAAAGGACATACTCACTTGAGTTATAGAGTCATGTCATTCATTTGAAAATTTTATGAAGATTCAGCGTGTGCTCACGGGGAGTATGGTCAATGTTACACAGTAATTTGTCACCATTGGTCACCGTCCCTATCGCCCCATTTCCATACATTGGAGGACGCATTCCGGGACCTGTGAGCAGTGACATAACCCAAAAACACTTGCATTATGTTCCCCTGAGTATGTACTTCATGTTCCCTGAAGACACCTTCTGCAAATTATCCCTGAAAAGTGCTCTTTTTCCATTGGCGCAGGTCCACAGTATCTTACCCACGCCAATAACTGAGATCCTCAAAAGAGGGCGCGACCACTGGCGCTCTATCACAGAACAACACCCGCGCCAGCCCAGTTTAGTAATGATTTTTGCCAAAAGCACGCCCATATGATTTTTTCCCTTTAGATCACGAAACCTTTTGAGGGAAAAATCCAGTGGATAGAGGTCGAGAGTCATCATCTATCCTTGACAACTATCCACAGTAGCTTTTCCGAGATAATGCCAATCCACAATGGGTGTCCTGGTTCATCGAATCTTTCTACCTTCTCCATCTATAAATATTTGTCCTCATGCATTAGACAATCTAGTGCTAGTTGTTGAGTTCTTGAGTTCTTGGAGGAATGCTAGTTATGATTATCATGAGTGATAATGAAGCATAGAGAGGTTATGCTACCAGAGAGGAGATACATTGCAAGACACATATAGTTGCTCGCCCAGCCAGAGGAGAGGTTCAATGTCAGAACCTTGGTTGTAACTTTTCCTGTCTATTATTAATTAATGAGCAACTACTATTATAGTTCCAATCTCATTGTCTATTATAGTGATGTGTGATTTATTTCCTTTCTAACTGAAATATAGTTGTGTCTTGGTGGATTTTATGCTGGTATCTGTTTCTTCCTTTGCATGTGCAGGTGTCCGTTTATGATCTACTGGAGCGAGGGAGCGGGAACATCAACTCTGCTTCGACCATAGCGTTGGATTCCAGGTTGGTCTTCTTAATTCACCTTTAATGTACAACTAGGAACTTGCGTGGCAACGTGGTTTGATTGTGGCTAGTTCTGTTTTAGGCTAGTGGGATCGCCTCTGTCCGCAGAGGGGATTTATCTAACCAACAATTTGGCGACTCCGCTGGGGAGAAGCTATTTGGAGTTTGTCTTGCATGTTAATTTTCTCTTGCTTGCTTGAGTGAATGAGCTTCCTGGGTCAGTTTTGAGTTTATTCTTTACTGTTTGATCCATCTGAGCACTGTCAACCCGACCTGAGGTCGTGTTATTTATTTTTCTAACCGGCAAGCTTAATTGGCGCGGTTATTACTCCGACAGTCGCGCCAGTAGGCGCATGTTGCTCAAAAGCAACTCGCGCCAATCCTTTGGTAGCGCAAGTTGCAGGTTGACAGTCGTGCCAGCTCTGTAAATTTTGCCTGTGTATGGGTGGAAAGCTCTTTCAGCCTCTTTTTATATCTCTTACAGCCTCTGGAAGTGTGTTGAACCTCTGTTTGACTGGTTTTAGCCTTTATCCTTCAGTTGTTTGCTTATTTCTATTGATTTTCGTCTCAGCCCTAGAACATCTAGTGACTTTGCATGTCTAGCCTTCTGTGGGAAGTTTCAGTCTCTTGATTATCCAGTCAACTTGTTGGTTGTGTTCTGCACCTATCCAGTGATTTGTTAAAGCTTGATCTTCTATACTCTGAGTGATTCACTTCTAGCCTCTTTGGATTTTACTTGACTTCATTCGAACTTAGATTACATGGTTCATTGAAAGTCTTTGTGTTTTTCCTTGCTTGCATAGTTCATTTTGGTGTTTCAGAGTTGGTTCTATTTCATTGAGTGAACTTGGATTGTGCATATCTCTTAAGATTTGTTTAAATGCATCATGCCATCTTAAAGGAAAGAAAAACAAAGTATTTTTTGCATCATATTAGTTAGCATTTATTGTTATTTGTTGCTATTAAAAAGAAAAAGAAAAAATTTCATTTCTTGTTATTAGCTGCATTAGGATCTTTGTTGTTTGTTGAGTGATCATTTCGTTTGTGTAAAGATCTCAACCCTCCTGTAGATAGAATTCATCGAATCAAATGATATAGTTTTGGCATATAGTTTGCATTTAAGAAGTTTTTGAGATATCACATACGGTAGGACCAAAAAACTGAAACATAATCGAAGATAAACTTTAAAATAAACTCAATGAACATAACAACGCATTGGAACATAACGCAAATACTCTAGAGGTCTAGGTTAGAGACGTGTTCCGGCGTCTTTAAACCTGGTAGTTTATCGTTGAGTGGTTGGGTGATTCCTCCACGGTGAAATGATAGGTGCCAATACGGACTGAGCTCCCACGTACCGTCGCGTATATACGGGAGACCCCACTAGGCTATTATCCTTTATCCATAGGAAGTCGAGTCTGCCGCCTTACAAGCCGTAATGCACTGAACACAGCATTCGGGAAGATTGACTGCAGTATGGGAAGTCCTTGGTTTTCATCTGATTTCCAAGGTGTGTAAGCAGTTTTACGGATTGTTTGGTAAACCTTTTACCTAGAGTCTCCAGAGTAGTCACTTTTGATCCTTTTCGGACTCCCTAAAAGAAAAGGTGCCTGTGAGCGTCTTGTCACTTCGTGCTCATTAAATATTCGAAGGAGACTAGAGTCATCTTTTACCCTTTTCTCGACTCTTAAAATATGAAAAGGTTAAGTTCAGTGTCTTAAAATTTATTGGCCACGATAACATCTACCCAATTAGATTTTGTTTGCGTTAGCTTGAGTAGGATTATTTCTCGTTTAATGGCAGCCTTCCCAGCGCCCACCAGCCAAGGTGTTCCTCCTGATGCGAACCCTCGTCCATTTCCTTCTGTTGGAAATGTCGGTGTTCAGTATATCGCAACATTGTCTTTGCCTGGGTTGACCATTGGCTTACCCGTATGGTTGTTTTCAAACTCGGTGGTCTCGAGTGTGATAACTCCTGTTCCGCCACCACCTCCTCCACTCGAACAACACCATGTTGATTCTAAGGTGGACCCCTCCCCTTCTTTGCCCATTGTTGCGTCCTCATCTTCTACTTCGCCTGGTGAAACCTTGGATTTTAGTAACCAGGTGGCTAAGAAGAAGAAGAAGAAGACCAAAAAGAAGAAGTCTCCTAAGGGAAAGGTCGCATCTACCACGAAAATATCTGAAGTGGAACCACCTTCTGCTCCTCCGCGGAAGGCTAAGTCTCCTTGTCGATTATGCAAGGAGGACCATTTTCTTTCTGATTGTCCTGGTATTCCCAGGATCCTAGATATATGGTCCCGTGACCCGACTCACCCCTTGTCGTCGCAGATCGACGATACCTTATCAGTTAGTAAGAGAAAAGGGAAGGTTCGTTTCCCTTGTCGACTTTGTGAAGGTAGTCATCTCCTTCGCCTTTGTCCACTTATGGATGAAGCCTCCTGTCTTTTGGAAAGTCTGTCAGCTCCTTTACCCCAACTACCCGCTGGATATCAACGTCTTTTTGCAACTACAGATCATCTCTCCACTAACCAAGTGATCAAGCATGATTCCTCTTTGGTCCAGCCCTCTCTTCCCGAACCTAGCTGTGCTCCGCCCGTTCCAGACCAGTCCCTGGTCAGAACGAGTGTTGATTTACATTCGTCATCTATGCACCACTTTATCATCAAAGATGAACCACCTGAGTCCAAACCAAACGAAAGTCCAAAGTTCCAGATTACAGTTGACCCGGTCTTTCAAAAGGTCCAGCTTACAAGTGACCCGGTTTTGCCTACAGAAGTTCCATCCTTAGATGATCTTACATCTGAATCCAAACCAGACAAAAGTCAAAAGGTCCAGCTTACAAGTGACCCGGTTTTGCCTACAGAAGTTCCATCCTTAGATGATCTTACATCTGAATCCAAACCAGACAAAAGTCAAAAGGTCCAGCTTACAAGTGACCCGGTTTTGCCTTCAGAAGTTCCCTCCTCAGATGATGTTATCACTGCAAAGAATGAAGACCCCACCGTCCAAATTCTATTCATCAACATAGACTCTAATGATCAAGTGAGCATCCCTCTCATTCCTTCGCACCAGGAAGAAAGTCCATCAGAATCATATCCGGTTGTCTATCCAGTCCCACCTCCAAGCAACCTAGTTGTTTCCTTCAATTGGGATCAACTAGGCAATCCTCGGTTACCAGCCTCCATACCATTTCGAATTATAGTCCAAGTCTACCGCATGGTTATGGCCGGTACAATTATTGATGAGGGATCTCCTGTGAGTATCCTTTCTTCAACAGCTTGGGAAGCACTTGGTTCCCCACTGCTTCTGCCTGAGATAAGAAACCTTACAGGTTTCCATCGAGAAACAACTCGACCTTTAGGAATTCTTCCCAATGTACCTATCACATTAGAAGGGAAGACTGTTCAAATGGGCGTCATGGTAGTCCAAGGTCCGTTAGATTACAATTTACTCCTTGGACGAGACTATATTTATTGCATACGTGCAATTGTGTCCTCACTCTTCAGAGTGATGTGTTTTCCGCATGAAGGAAGGACGATCAAGGTCGTAGACCAACTTTCATTCCCCGGTTCACACTTCACATATAGTCATCTACCATTCCTAAATGGTCTTATTTCCACAGGAAATGCCTCAACATCCACTCCGTCATTCTGATGACGGCAGTTGACCCGGGCGCGTGACTGAGGCCCGGGGGGGGGCATGCATCCTCCTTCAAAATCGAGTCTTTCCAAGTAAACCTTCATTCCATCCACTCCGTGAATGCCTTGGAGCTTGGGGGGCATGTACCTCGATTTTGCATTATCATGCTGGGGGCATGCAAAAATTTAATAAGCATACTTTTTCGTTTCAAGCTTGTGTAAACATGAAACCGAATCCAAGCAGAGTTCTCCATGGTTCAAGCTTGTGGAAAAAATGAACCCATACCTGATTTACATCCTGTGATTGCCTTTTATCTACTAAATTCTGCTAGATGAGCCTTGGTTGTTTCATTCCATCGCCACCATCTCTTTGGCCGATCATATGCTTTCACCTGGTTGTTTATCCTTTCCTGAGGAACTGCAGCGATGAGTGGTTTTATTAGCCAGCCTCTTAACCTTTGCATGTTTCGAGCAAGTTCCACCATTACCAGAACCAGTTGCTACCCTTTATACCACTCATTCCTTCAGGACGAGTTGCCCTTACGCTCTTTTCTAACTCGTAAAATATGAAAAGATTGCTGAGTATTTTTCCTTTTTGACTCGTTAAAGAAAATAAAAATGGAGGTCTGCTTTCAGCTCTTTTCTGACCATTTAAAGAGGAAAAGATTGCCGAGTCGCTCCTCTTGACTCGTTAAATGTTAATAAGGGGCGGTCATTTTAAGTTCTTTTTGTCGACCGTTAAAACATAAAAAGATTACCGGGTTTTTTTCGTTTCAAACTCGTTAATGGTTACGAAACAGCGTGGTTTTGATCGCTTTTTTACTTTTTAAGGTCGAAATCACTAATTATGAAAAGCACTCCTCAATCGTAAGGATCGGGCGGTTCTTTCGGGTATTATTTTATACTTTTTCGGGCCCGAGAGACACAACTTTACGAAAAAGGACATCCCTGGAGTTTCCTTTTCTACTGTCTTTTCAAACTCTCTAAACATGAAAAGACGCCGAGTTCTTCCTTTGTCAGACTCGTTAAAACTTGATGACATCGGATTTTGTCACACCACAAGCATATGCTATCCCCATCAAGCTTGTTAAAAATAACTGGGGTACTCACCAGAAATGGCGGGGGGGAAAGAAAATTTTTGAACCATAATTATTACCGTGACGGCAGTATGTCGCTCTTGAACATGGCACTTTTCTGCTTTCGTGTCCAGGGTGGGGATATCTCATCTCATATCTTTCACTTGCTTCCATGGACTTGGGTACCTTATTTGACCTCTCATCCACTCATTGCCTCGTCATCATGACCTTTAATACATTGATGTCAAATACTGCCGATTCCATTAATGTGCCGCCGATATGTTCAAGAGAAGTTGACCTCTGCAAAGAAACAACCTCCCTCTGATAGTTCGCACAATCTTGATTCACAACATTATCTCTCTGTCTCGTGTCGATGATGTGGGAAACATTATGGCCCACCTTCGATCAAGGTCACTTCCTGTCGACTTCAACTCATTATCCAGGAAGTTGATCTAGAGACTCCTTTCCGGTGCCTTGGAGCCTGCATGCCTCAATGGCAGGTTCTTCGTGTTCGACGTGAGGTTTTCATCATTGGCCTCCGATCGAATGATTCTACGGGTGTTTGACTTCAGATAATTAATTCACACGCCGTAGATTGTACCTATAGTACCTTGAGGGCCATTATCATTATTGGTGGTACCTCTCGCGTCTGTTAACAGTTTCCACTATTGACTGGTAATCAGACGATGTTCATGCATGTTCGACTTCAGCTCATATATTCACATGCTTGAACTTGTACTCTTGTTCGGGTCGAGATGGAGCGCAAGACCCTGGATTGTGTCTGTTGTAATCTAGGCGTGATTCTTGATACTTGACTCATTCACTGGATGGTTGCGACCATACCTGAGTCAATTCATTGATCCTAACCAGATGGCTGCGTCCATACTATGGATCTAGATTATTTATGTACTCTCTTATGGATGGCTGCGACCATACCACGTACATCATGTAATTGAACTATCAGTCATGTCTCTTAACACAGATCCTCAGCGGAAGCTCTATATATGTGTTCTTGTGTGTTCTCGTAAAGCATTTCACCCCTCTCTCTACCTCTCGGACTTCATGCTTTAGGGGGCATCTGTTACACAGTAATTTGTCACCATTGGTCACCGTCCCTATCGCCCCGTTTCCATACATTGGATGACGCATTCCGGGACCTGTGAGCAGTGACATAACCCAAAAACACTTGCATTATGTTCCCCTGAGTATGTACTTCATGTTCCCTGAAGACACCTTCTGCAAATTATCCCTGAAAACTGCTCTTTTTCCATTGGCGCAAGTCCACAGTATCTTACCCGCGCCAATAACTGAGATCCTCAAAAGAGGGCGCGACCACTGGCGCTTTGTCACAGAACAACACCCGCGCTAGCCCAGTTTAGTAATGATTTTTGCCAAAAGCACGCCCATATGATTTTTTCCCTTTAGATCACGAAATCTTTTGAGGGAAAAATCCAGTGGATAGAGGTCGAGAGTCATCATCTATCCTTGACAACTATCCACAGTAGCTTTTCCGAGATAATGCCAATCCACAATGGGTGTCCTGGTTCATCGAATCTTTCTACCTTCTCCATCTATAAATATTTGTCCTCATGCATTAGACAAGCTAGTGCTAGTTGTTGAGTTCTTGAGTTCTTGGAGGAATGCTAGTTATGATTATCATGAGTGATAATGAAGCATAGAGAGGTTATGCTGCCGGAGAGGAGATACATTGCAAGACACATATAGTTGCTCGCCCAGCCAGAGGAGAGGTTCAACGTCAGAACCTTGGTTGTAACTTTTCCTGTCTATTATTAATTAATGAGCGACTGCTATTATAGTTCCAATCTCATTGTCTATTATAGTGATGTGTGATTTATTTCCTTTCTGACTGAAATATAGTTGTGCCTTGGTGGATTTTATGCTGGTATCTGTTTCTTCCTTTGCATGTGCAAGTGTCCGTTTATGATATGCTGGAGCGAGGGAGCGGGAACATCAACTCTGCTTCGACCATAGCGTTGGATTCCAGGTTGGTCTTCTTAATTCACCTTTAATGTACAACTAGGAACTTGTGTGGCAGCGTGGTTTGATTGTGGCTAGTTCTGTTTTAGGCTAGTGGGATCGCCTCTGTCCACAGAGGGGATTTACCTAACCAATAGTCAATATTCATATTCAGCAGTTTAGATATGGAAGTCTTCATTTAACATTAGACAACCCTTTGCCCTTGATGTCAAAGGAAGAGAGTAGCTTGGTGTTTTGAGAGTAGCTTGATGTTTTGAAAAGCTTGGTGCTTGGCTTGATGTTATTTATAGGTTGTGGTGACCAAACACCAAAGTGGTTGCCATCAAGTCCAAAGGAGGAGATTGTTGGCATTGTGATGCAAGTGTTGTCCTTGATGGAAACTCACTTGTAACAGAACAAGTATATGGTAACTAGATGAATCCACAACTCAGTTGAGAGGTGACAGAATGATGGAAAAAAAATACCAGAATCATGGATCAAAGGTTTACAGATCAGAATCAAAATTTTGATACGAGGAGACTGTTGGAATTATGAATTAGGTGTTGTCCTTGATGGCAACCTACCTGATGAGTTGTCCTTGATGACAACCTATTTGATGAATGAAATCCTACTTGAGAAGTTGTCTCTTGATGAATGGAATTATACATGATATGTTGTCTCTTGATGAAAATCTACTTGTTAAAGGTATAAACAGGATGTGTTTTCATATGTGATAGAATGCAAGGCAGTTCAAAGGAATCAATTCAGAGGAATTAGTTCAGATGAATGATAAAGTTGGAAGTTCAAGAACCATACTCATTTTCTATTAAGCTAAGTTGCGTATGCACATGAGTTCAGTAAAGAAAAGTAGCATATGGCTTTTGTACCATGGTATTCTTAAGACCAGGGGTCCTTACCATGGTATTGGCCCATAGTAATGAGCGCGACAACGAATATTGATCCCATCAATGTTTACCGCCAGAACTAATGTAGTTTTGACCCATGGTATTGGATAAAGGCTAAACTATATAAATAGGTGAAGATCAAAGTGCTAGGAGTGCAAGTGGTGGAAATATTATGAAGAGTTAGATCAAAAGAAAATAATCATGTTATGGGTTTTTGATGCTTTCTTGATCTAAACTAAGTATGCACTTGGGAGTTTGATGATGGATGAGATCCAATAGATCTGAAATAATTACGCACTAATGAATACAATGATGGATCGGGATCATGAGACCTAAAATGACTTTTCATTGTACGATATGCTCATGGATTGACTAGATCTCAGTACTGACGCGTGTTTTTACCTTTGAATATTATGATCTGGGTCTTTTTGAAGTTCTGAAGAGCTGCACAATCTTAGCTCAAAATTTGCAGATCTATATGTTGGTTGGTCTCGGGAAAAGTGTGTATACTGTTATACAGGAAAATGACCTCCTCATCAGCTCAGAGGATAAAGACATGATGGCTGAAGGACTGACCAAGTTCACAGGCCCAGTTTTCAAGCTAACGTTGTCTAAACACTAGAAACCTACTTTATAAAGCTTCCTAGCAAGGCTAAGGGTGCATTAGTGCCCAAAGTAACTCTGTTTGTTACCTCGAGAAGAGCGTTAGTGAACCCTAATGAGTTTCTATGGGTCAAAGGAACGAGTTGACTGAGAAAATATCCCTAGATTCTCTCCTATGTCAGCTCATAAAAGCAGGGAAACATCAAAACTCGACCTGTTTGGGGGAATTACTAATTCCTAATGGAGTATGAAAATGGGAAAGAGCACAAAGGCATGGAAACATCACTTCTTTTGCCTAATGGAACTCATGAAGGACTTGGAAACCCTATCCTCACATGCTATATATGCAAGGCTAGGGCCATTGTGAAAGAGGTTGAACCATTTGAAAGGATTGCCTATTTGACTGTCGAGCAGAGTCTCAGACTAAGGCATCATAAGAGGTTAAGAAGGGAGAGAGAGAGAGGAGCTAGAGGGGTAAGGGGAGGCTGATGCAACTGATGGTTGTAATCACTCTTTCTACATCAACATAGAATTGCCATTGTGTTGTCCACTCTGAGATGTTGATAGTATGACTTGTTTGTATGTTTATTCAATATCATTAGCATGAGTGGCTTAGGTATATGCAACTAGATATATTTATATGTTAATGCATTGTTTATAAAGGTTTTATGATGTGATATTACGCTTGTCTTTGCTATGTGTAGGTTTTGATCTGGAGCCGAATCATGGGTCTTCCGCCTAGCTGCATTGCGCTCTCCAGAAACACCACACTAAGACTCGGGGTAATAATTCCTTCTCGCTTTGATATTAATTTGTTAAACATAGATATGCATGTATCTTTGTGACAGCTGCAGCTAATCTAACTGTCTACCTGTTGTGGCCACAACCACCACCCTATTAAAACACGCTCTGGCAGCCAATTTGAATGGGTCCCCTAGAAGTTTGATCTTTCATTTCTCTGATGATAACTCTCCAAATGATCTATTTTTATCCCAGGGATTTCAACTCTGTGCCAAGTCAAATCTTCAATTCTTAATGGTAAGACCCCCTGAATAAATCTGTACGGCATGATTCATTTATAACCCAGTCTAGCCCTCCATTCATGTTCTGTCATCGGTACTTTTCTCAATCCTCATAAACATTCATGGTACTCTATGCCCGCACATATAACCACCCCCACTCTTTACCATGGTCATATGTGGACTCAACCCACAAAACCTTCTATCGCGCCTCTATTTCTATTACAATACTTTTGTAACAAAAATACTTTGCAAACGTATGTAACTTACCTTTTCGGTGCTCTTTCGGCCTTTATACATTTCTCAATGCCTGCCTCTATCACTATCGCAATCTCTCCATTTCCGTGGTTATACTTCACCTTCCTCTTTCGCATCCGCTAAGCGAGTACCTTCTGAACTTCAAATGCAATTAATAGCAACACATATGATGTTGGTTCCGTTCCCCAATCGCAAATCGCAATCGGTGGAACCCAAGGCCCATACATACAGCATTCCGTGATATGGCGGACCTGCCGCGATTGTTAAACATAACACATACATTTATCGGGTATTCTTCCCCAATCGCAAATCGCAATCGGCAAAGTTCAAGGCTTATACATAAGGCGATATGCGATATGGCGGACCCGCTGGGACTATTAACCGCAGCATATATATTTTCGGGTCCGGCCTATCGCATATCGCAATCAGCAGAACCCAAGGCCCATACATAAGGCGCTCCGTAATCTGATGGACCCGCCGAGATTATTAAGTGCAGCATAATATGATTTCGGGTCCGCTTCCGCCATCGCAATATCAGAGTTCGGCAGTTCAATAAGCCCGATTCCTCTCCACTGAAACGATGTGATGCGATAGTGTTTCGCGGACCCGATAGGGTATGGGTTCCCGTCTATAATATTTCAAGTCCAGATTTCAGATCCGGTTCTGTGTTATGCGACGATTTTCAATGTAAATCGGATTTACGCTTGCGGGACTTAATCAATGCATGAATTAAAAACCAGGGGCCGATTCTTTCACACTTGTTCCTTTTGATGTTATAAACGTTTTAATGAAGGCAAGATTTGTGTTTTTAAGCATTTCTATCATATTTTCATAAGCATAGTTGATGTTGGTTATCTCTGCAGGTGAGGACCGAGAGAAGGCAAGTGAGGTCGAAGAACAAATGCATAAGCATCAAGTATGGCTCCGAGTAAAAGATGCATGAGCGTATTCGAAGAGTTTATATATGCGACTGTGTCCTATTTAAAGATCCATCTTTAGGTGTTGGCGGTCTTGTTTCCATGTGTTACCTGTGTGTTCTGAAGGTTATGCAGTCTTAGGCCTTATCATGAAGAAATGACACGCATACCTCCTCCTTTCAATCGGCATCTATTCATTTCCCCAGGAAATGAAACACTCCAGCAGATGTGGCCTTTACGTGTCAGTCGTTTCACCGATCGATTCTACGCCTGTATATTTTAATTTGTATATTGAAAAGAGGAGGGAGGTGAAAAGTCAGGGGAATACCGAGGGTCAATTTCTTCTGCATAAGTATTACCTCCGAAGATGAGGGGTGGAATTTTTTTTGGGCAGAATAGATTTTGATTTATTGTGAATAAAGAAGACTGTTTGGTGAATTCCTGTATAAGTAATTAGATTTCAATTAAGAATATATTAGAATAGATAGGACTAGCATAAGTAGTTAGAATTAGTGTAGATAGGATTTGATACATATAGGTTAGCTGTTTTGTTTGTTGATTTAATTGAAGTCTTCCTCCAAGAAGCAATATTTCAACACATATAACAGTTTACGGGATCCTCTAAAACCCGTCAGAACTAGCCATTCCAAACGAAAACAGATCTGATTGGGGTCTGCAATCGAGTTAGTTCCCCTTGTTGGCATAGCGAACATTTGCCGCGTCAACAAATTGGCGCTAGAAGGAGGGCCTGAACTATCATCCATAGCTTTTTATGATTTCATCTATAAATGTCGCGCATGGACTCAAAAATATTAATGCATGGATCATAAAGGTCGAAAAGATCCTTCCTCCCATTTGGAAAAGCCTCATTTCGAAGAAACAGAGATCCCTCTAGGTCTCGTGCTTGGGTCACCCGAAGAAGAGACATTGTGGGAGTATCCTGTCACTCAAGAACAACCAGTCAGAGTACTTACTCGGGCTTACGCTCGTTCCCTCTCTCAACTCCCCATCTTTCACTCTTTACCTCCTACAACTAAAAGAAATCCAAGGATCTGTTCCATAAATGAAGAGACATCTACAGCCTCGTCTCTTAAAGATATTGTGCTAGAGTCCTTGCAAAGTATCGACACTCCTTGGGAAGAAATTCCTGAGGATCCACTCTCTGAAGGTAATCCCTAGCCCGATTTGGGAAATCCTAATAAAGAACGCCTCAAAGAAACCTTCAACCAGAACCTCCCTATCCATAATATGGCTAACTTTCCTCTTCCAGGTGGGAATCAGCTTCAACTGGGTGGGAACCAACTCCCACCTCCTCCAGGAGCACTCCCTCCCTAGCTCACTCAGGATGTCGTAGCAGTACCTGGGCAATAGCATCCGTTACCCAAGAATGTAGAAAGAGTACTGCCTAAATTCGACCCTAAGCAGGGAGACACTGTTGATAACCATATTCACTCTTTCTTCCTGGTCGTGTGCATGTCAGGAGTAGCTGATGAAGATGCAGTATGTGACTTATTCCCTTTTACTCTGATTGGTGCAACCTCCACATGGTACTTTAGCTTGAGAATAGGATCGATCACCTCATGGGTCACCTTTCAAGAGGCCTTTTTAGACAAGTTGGGTAATGACAAAACACCTGTGGGCTTAGTTTTAGAACTATCCCGTTTGAAAATGGAAGCCAAAGAAAACGTTAAGGATTTTAACATCCAATTCAACACTTTTTTCAACAGAATCTCGGCTAACACTAGACCTACTAAGCAGGTGCTCATGGAATTCTCCATCACTGCTCTCCCTGTCCCTACTGCGATGTGGGTCAAAAGGAGTAACACACTAACCTTACAGGGTGTTATCCATGAAGCAGTAAAAGTGGAGAATGAAATGATCAGTCTCACAACATGTCATCATACGACCGAAGGAAAGAAAGCCCCTCAGTCATCTAAGAAGTATAATGGGAGTGATAACAAAGTGGCTGAGATCAAAGAAAAGGACACCACAGATGTGGAAGGTTTGCATCGGATCATTAAGAAATTGACAAACACAGTCATCGATATGAAGAGGAATTCTGGAGAAAGTACAAATGGGAATGGAGGAGATTATAACAACAGAAAATCCTTCAAACCTTTCTATCGTAAGAAGATAGAAGGTGGTCATGGCCAACTTGCATTGCCTGCTCCACCCAATGAAGGGATTTTAAATACGGAAGAGCTAGCTCTTATCAGATCGCTCCTTACCAAAGAAGAACCTATAGTGGAGCTGGAGCCAAAACAAGAAAATGAGGAAGAATACCAAGTAGAAGAGCCCTTGGACGAGGAATCTCAAATCAATGTACTGTGGGATTTCTATACAAATGAGAACGATGACGACAAAGGAGATAGTACGGCAGAAATCCACACTAATGAAATCCACACACGAAGTAAAGGGCCACTTGCGGGCATGATGAAGCCTATAGACCAAACAAAGAAAGATGTTCACCCTTTGAAGGCATCCGCTCCCAAAGTTCCTGTTGAGAAGGGTAGACCTAGTGGTGATTCCAAGAGTACTCCAGTTGCAAACTATCCAGAGAAAGATAATACATCTCCAACTGCAACGAAGGCGACTCAAAATGGTAAAATCCCACCTAAGAATGGAAAAACAGGTATGTTTACTCTACCCTACCCTGTTTATAACATTGATTACAACATTGTGGATGATCTTAAGAAATACCGAGCTAATATCACATACTTCGATTTGCTAAAATCAACGCAACAAAGAGATCTACTCTTGAAAGCTTTGAATGAACGGAATTGAAAATCTCCCACCAATCCAAGTAGTCAAACCAAAACTTCGGTGTCCAGACCCGTTAGTACCTCCAGTACATCCCAAAAGCCACCAGCCATGGAAGCCACTCTGTCAAAAATAAATCGAACGCCCCAAGATGTCAGTGCAGCCATGATAGGAAGGAAATCAAAATCCATGACTCCACCTTTCCTTATCACATTTGAAATCTTCAACATGAACGTACACAATTGCTTGGTAGATTCTGGTGCCTCGTCCACTATTATGCCTTACATTGTTGCTAAAAGACTTCGCGCGATACCCGAGAAAACTGGAACTCGAATTATGCAATTGGACAGAACGAATGTGAAAGTAATTGGGGAATTGAAAGATGTGTTGGTTCGGATGGCTACCAAACCACAGTACACACAAGTCATTGACATAGTGGTAGTCGACTGCTATGGGGTAAAATGCACGGTGTATGGAGAATGAAAACACCCTCAAAGGTCTTCCCGAGACCTTCGAAAGACTGTAAGATTATCTGCAATTGTCACAAAGTTACATGCATGTTCATAAACAATTACTAACTATCAAAGTATGAGAAGGAGATTACCTCAAGCCTCCGTGTAGATTTGCTGGAGAGCACAAATGCAGCTAGGTGGAAGTCCCCTGAGCCGGCTCCAGATCAAGTCCTGCACAAAGAAGAGACAAGCGTAATCACAACATACAACTCTGATAACTAATATATGAATACATAAAGAACATATAATTTCATACAACTAAGCTACTCATGCAAACAAGTATTGGACAATCAACTTAATGAATGATAGTACCAACACCATAGAGTAGACAACACAACTACAGTTCTGTATTTATAATGGAAGAGTGATTACAACCATCTGTTGCATCAGCCTTCCTCTACCCCTTCAGCTTCTCTCTCTCTCTCCCTTCTTGCTCACTTCTGATGATATGAGACAATGCTCAACAGTCAAGTATGCTATCCTTTCAAATGCTCTGACCCCTTTCACAATAGCCCTAGCTTTGCTTATGTAGCAATTGAGTTAGGGTTTCCAAGTTCCTCCTTGAGTTCACTAGGGCAAAAGCAATGAACTTGCCATGCTTTTCAGCTCTTTCCCATTTGCCTCCTTCTTTCGGATTAGAAATCCTCCAAATAGGTCGATTTTGGATGTTTCCTTGCTTTTCTTGAGTAATTTTAGGAACAAATATCTAGATATTTATGAGTCAATTTGTTCCTTTGACCCTTGGAACTTCACCAAGTTTCACTAACGTTGTCCCCTGACTAGAAACTTGAGTTAGTAGGGTCACTAACGCACCCTTAGGCTTGGTAACAAGCTTTATAAAGCAGGTTGTTAGTGTACAACTAGCATTAGTGTGGAATCAAGGCCTGTAATTGTGGTCTTTGCTTCAACCATCATGTCTTTCCCCTCTGAGTTGATGAGGAGGTCAATTTGTTGTATAACATCGACATACTCGAGGCTTATGGAATGCTGCTTAGTAGGGACTGGTCAGCAAAACTGAATGGATATTTCTCAACTGATTGGTCCCATCTCTTGCTGCCTCAGAAGGGAAAAGGTGATATGCTGAGGGTTGATCGAGAAAGATACATGAAGTATGTGGTGACGGAACTAAATGGCCCCAATGAACCTGTAATGTTTACCAACTCTATCCTTGGGAATTATAGTTTCGACGTTTGTGCCACGGAAACCTGTTTTGGAGAATTCCATGTAGAGACAGTTGAAGAAACTGTGACAAACACACAGTTGGAAGCTCTCCCCTACAATCCAACTGATGAATTATCCTGTATTATAGTAGATGATAGGACTAATTTCGTAGAAAGTAGTTCAATTGATGTAACATTAGATTCTATATTTTGGACACTCTATTTTGATGGCTCTAACTACCTTGAAGGTGCAGGTGCTGGGAGCATTCTCATTGACCCACAAGGGAACCAACATCTGATGGCCAGCCGATTGGAGTTCGCGTGCACCAACAACATGGCAGAATATGAAGGCTTGCTGTAGGGCCTGAAGAAAGCCATTGATATGAAGGTGAAAAATCTTAAAGTTTTTGGTGACTCACAGATAATTGTAGACCAGGTAAGGAAAAGGATACATTGCAATTCGCCACACCTGGTAAGATACCAACATGAGGTATGGAGCTTAATTGACAATTTTGATTCTTTTAATATCACATACATACCTCGAGGAAAAAACCGAGATGCCGATCTGATGGCTAGTATGGCTTCAAAACTTTTGCCTGATCTTAGATTAAATTGTTAGAGAATTATATTTTACAGAGCAATGGAACACATAAAATATTGCAGAAATATAAACACAGAAAATGCATAAAACAAGAGAGACACAGATATACGTGGTTCACCCAGTTTGGGCTATGTCCATGGAGAAACATCCAGTCCTTCTTTTTATATTATCCAGCAAACTGAAGAGTTACAACCTACAGCAGATCCGCTGTAAATTCCCTCTTCGCTCTCAATCTCCTCTCTCTTCCTCAGTTAGAATACCGATATACCTAGATGCAATACAATCCCCTCATATATAGCGAGGGGTTGCCTTCTAGGGCAAAAAACCCTAAATTAAACATAACTTCTACCATCAGATCTCCGCCTAATGAATGGCCCAGATTGACTACGAAATTACAACATTTTACAAGGCAATTTTACATCTATTCTTAGCTTCGGGGGCACTGCCCCCGATCCCCCCGCCAGGGGGGGGCTCCCAAAGGTCACAGCCGCCCCCCTCTGGACCCCCCCTACAGCGAATATTTTACGGGCAGCATTGCTGCCCCATTACGAACTGGGGTCCAATGCGGTGATACCTTTGAATACAAAAGATAATCAAGCTCCACACCCAACAATCTCCCACTTAGAGACTGATTATAGCAACTCCACCACTGCTTCATTTGCTGGACAATGACTCCACTTTGGACCTGGCTGTTTCTCATCTTCTTCATCATACTTGAAGACCAATTGAAACTAAGCAAATTCTCAGTTTTTCCCTGGTTACAATTTGTGTTAACATATCTGCAGGATTCTGGCTAGTGTGTATCTTTTCCAGCTTCAACTGTCCATCTTCCAACGCTGACCGTATGAAATGGTACTTGAGTTGTATATGTTTAGTCTTGGAATGAAATGCAGAGTTCTTTGCAAGATGTATGGCACTCTGGCTATCACTGTATAACTTTCCCAACTCCTACTTCTTACCCAATTCATCCAGAAACCTTTGTAACCAAATCATTTCTTTACTAGCCTCTGTAGCAGCAACATACTCTGCTTCTGTTGTTGAGAGTGCAACAACACTTTGCAGTTTTGAGACCCAACTAACAGTTGTTCCACCTACAGTAAACACATACCCTGTTGTGCTTCTCCTATTATCTCTATCACCCGCCATATCTGCATCAACATATCCCTGTAGAGAAATGTTTGAACCACCAAAGCATAATGCTTGATTTGTGGTACCTCTTAAATACCTGAGAATCCACTTCACCACCATCCAATGTTCTTTTCCTAGATTGTTCATGTACCTGCTTACAACTCCCACTGCATGTGCAATATCAGGCCTTGTGCAGACCATTGCATACATTAAGCTTCCAACTACTGATGCATATGGAACTTTAGAAATATGAGCCATTTCTTCCTGAGCCTTGGGACACTCCTCCTTACATAATTTGAAATGGCTAGCCAAAGTTATACTAACTGGTTTTGCATTCTGCATATTAAACCTTTTCAACACCTTTTCTATGTACTCACTTTGAGACAATGTTAATTTGTGATTCTTCCTGTCTCTAGTTATTCTCATACCAAGGATTTGTTTTGCAGCACCCAAATCCTTCATTGCAAATGAGTTTGCCAATTTTCTTTTGAGCACATTTATTTCCTGCATGTTAGAACCTGCAACAAGCATGTCATCTACATACAATAACAATATAATATATCTGCCATCATTTTTCCTTTTGAGATAAACACAATGATCAGAGTGACATCTAGTATAACCTTGTTCATACATAAACCTATCAAATTTTAGATACCACTTCCTTGGAGCCTATTTTAAGCCATACAAGCTCTTCTTCAACCTGCACACTAGTTTCTCCTTCCCTTTTACCTCATATCCTTGTGGCTGTTGCATATATATCTCTTCCTCCGAATCGCCATGGAGAAAGTTTGTCTTTACATCTAACTGCTCAAGATGCAAATCTTCAGCTGCTACTAGACTTAAAATAGTTCTGATTGAAGTCATTTTAACAACAAGAGAAAATATCTCATCAAATTCTATACCCTTTTTCTGTGCAAACCCTTTCACCACAAGTCTAGCTTTATACCTTTTTCTACCTCCATCTTCTTCCTTCAACTTGTAAACCCATTTATTCTACAATGTTGTTTTACCTGCAGGCAACCTGACTAAGTCCCAAGTCTAGTTATGTGCTAAGGAGTCCATCTCTTCTTTCATGGCTTGCTCCCACTTCTTCCTGGTTTCTACTTGCACTGCTTCTTCATAACATTATGGTTCACCAGAATCAGTCAACAATACATAATATAATGAAGGAGAGTATCGTTCAGGGGGTCTACTTATCCTAGTAGATCTTCTAACACCAGTTTCAGGTGTTTGAGGTGCTTGTTGCTATTCTAGTTGTTGTTCTGGCTATTGATCATTATGATTTTCAAGCACCATTACTTTTCCTGTGATATCGTCAAGCACTGTGTATTCTCTGTTTTCTTTTTCCAATTTCATTTCCTGCAGCTGATCCTTATACAAAACCATTTCATTGAATATGACATCTCTGCTCCTAATGATTTTGTGTTTTTCATAATCATAAAAGCGATAACCAAAATCATTAACACCATATCCAATAAAGGTACATTTCTTTGATTTTGCCTCAAGCTTTGTTCTATTTTCTTTATTAATGTGGACAAAGGCTTCACAACCAAAAGTCTTTAAAAAAGAGTAGTTTACCTTTTTACCTATCCATGCCTCCTCTGGAATACCACCATCCAAGGAACTTGAAGGCCCTCTATTTATTAGATAAACAAAAATATCTACAGCATCTGCCCAAAATTGTAAAGGCAATCCTACATGCAATCTCATGCACCTTGCACGCTCCATGATTGTCCTGTTCATCCTTTCTGACACACCATTTTCTTGTGGTGTTCCTGGAACTATCTTCTCTCTACGAATTCCATTCTCTGAACAGTACCTATCAAACTCTTTGCTGCAATATTCACCTCCATTGTCTGATCTGAGACACTTCAACCTTTTTCCTGTCTCATTTTCAACCAAATATTTCCATTTCTTGAAAGTATCAAATACATTATATTTATTTCGAATACAATAAATCCAGGTTTTTTTAGTTGCGTCATCAATAAAAGTAGCAGGTCCCCATACATCTATATGCACAAGCTCTAATTTTTCGCTCTTCTTTTCTTTCCCAACTCTAAGGAATCTGACTCTCTTCTGTTTTCCATAAACACAATTCTCATAGAATTTTAAATCAACATGCTTCAAACCTGGCAACAAATTTCTTGAGTGAAGAATCTACATCCCCTTCTCACTCATGTACCTGAGCCTATGATGCCACAATGTCGTATCTTCTCCTGTAGAGGTTAAAGCATTAACAGAATTAGAAATACCATTGCATAAATACAATGTACCAACCTTTCCTCCTTTCGCTATTACCAGGGATCCTTTAGTGACCTTCCAGGTTTTATCTGTGAAAGTAGTTACACAACCTTCACCTCCCAACTGCCCTGTTGAAATCAGATTTTTCTTCAGATCTGGAATATGCCTTACCTCCTTCAATAGCCATTGATTTCCATTTTGTTTTTTTATGAAAATTGTACCCATTCCAATGATTTTACAGGGTTTATCATCACCCAATCGAACCTATCCAAAATCTCCTTGAACATAATCATAAAAATGTTTCCTATCAGGTGTGGCATGGAATGAGGCCCCTGAATCTACCACCTAGACATCAATAATATTTTCTAATGAAAGAATCAAAGCATCTTGCAACACATCACCTGTTACATTCACTTCATGATTATTTTCTTGTTGCGCGTCTCCTTCTTTTCCCTTTCGAGACTTGCAATCTTTCTTCAGGTGTCCTTTCTTCTCGCATTTCCAGCACACTATCCCTGATATGGACTTGGATCTGCCTTTTCTTGACTTACTGCAATATCCATGGCTCTTTCCTCTTTCCATTTTTCTTCCCCTAGTCTCTGCAGTCAAAGCATTACCTGATGTCTCACCGGAGCTTTTCCATCGCATTTCCTCGCTAAGGATTGCACCGACAACATCATCAAACTTTAAAGTACTAGATCCAGAGACAGAGTTACTAATGGCCATAACTAAACCATTCCAACTTTCTGGCAATGAGCACAGAAATAACAGAGCCCTAACTTCATCATCAAAAGTTACCCCTACAGAACTTAACTGATTGGTAACTGTATTAAACTCATTTAAATGATCAGCAACAGATCCACCTTCTGACATCTTCATATTAAATAAATGCTTCATAAGAAATACCTTATTTGAGGCCGAGGTTTTTTCATATAGTTTGGCCAATGTCGACATTAAACCCTTTGTTGTCGTTTCCTTTGAAATATTAAACGCTACCGACACCGCTAGGCATAGCCGTATTGTTCCAAGTGCTTTTCTGTCGAGAATATCCCATTCTGTGTCTGTCATACTCGTCGGATTCTTTGTCTTTCCACTCAATGGTTGGTACAGATCTCTCTGGTACAAATAATCTTCCATATGCATCTTCCACAGCTGGTAGTTTTGGCCATTAAATTTTTCGACCCTAAACCTACCATCTTCCGCCATTGCTCCCACTCGAACTAGGAACCCTTCTCTCCTACGAGTTTATTAGCCAAAAAAGACCTTCGGCTCTGATACCAGTTGTTATAGAATTATATTTTACAGAGCAATGGAACACATAAAATATTGCAGAAATATAAACACAGAAAACGCATAAAACAAGAGAGACACAGATATACGTGGTTCACCCAGTTTAGGCTACGTCCACGGAGAAACAGCCAGTCCTTCTTTTTATATTATCCGGTGAAGAGTTACAACCTACAGCAGATCCGTTGTAATTCCCTCTTCACTCTCAATCTCCTCTCTCTTCCTCACTCATAATACCAATATACCTAGATGCAATACAATTCCCTCATATATAGCGAGGGGTTGCCTTCTAGGGCAAAAAACCCTAAATTAAACATAACTTCTACCGTCAGATCTCTGCCTAATGAACGACCAAGATTGACTACGAAATTACAACATTTTACAAGGCAATTTTACATCTATTCTTAGCTTCGGGGGTGCTGCACCCGATCCCCCCGCTAGGGGGGGGCTCCCTCTGGACTCCCCCTACAACAAATATTTTACGGGCGGCGTTGCCGCCCCATTACGAACTGGGGTCCAATGCGACGATACCTTTGAATACAAAAGATAATCAAGCTCCACACCCAACATAAAAAAGAATAAATATTATGTTGAATTGATTTTCAGACCATCCGTGCCTGATAACATCTCAAATTGGCAGGTGTTCGAAGATGACGAGCAAATCCTTGAGTTCCTGCACTGCGAGAAGACATTCAAAAATGCAGTCATTGATGAAAAAGAGCATGACAGGCTTATGAATGAGAGGGAAGATGAGGAAAAAGATCAGTCCAATATAATTCCCAAGTCAGTTGTCAAGATGGAGCACTTGTATGACCTGCATGATAAATTCAAGAAGCTGACTAACTGCAAAACGCATAGCTCATCCATGAAGTATGAATCGGTCAACCTTGGAACCAAAGAAGACCCAAAAATTGTTAATTTGGGCTTAGGATGCTCTCCACAAGAAAGGGTTGCGTTTGTTAAGTTGTTTAAAGAGTACAAGGATGTCTTTGCATGGACATATGGCGACTTAAAAACCTTTGATACCAACGTTATGCAGCATGTGATTCCGTTGGAGAAGGATGTTAGGCCATACCAACAAAAGCTTTGCAAGATACATCCAAGCCTGGAACCGTTGGTGAAGAAAGAATTAAACAAAATGTTGGACGCCAAAATCATTTTTCCTGTCAGGCACACCTGCTAGGTAGCCAATCTCATGCCAGTAAGAAAGAAAAATGGAGACATCAGGTTATGTATCGATTTAAGAAACCTGAACAAAGCATCGCAAAAATATAACTATCATGTCCCTTCTATGGAACACATTCCTCGGTGCATTTCTGGGTCTGAATTCTTGTCCCTATTGGATGGTTTTTCGGGATATAATCAAGTGTTGGTGGCGAATGGAGATCAGCTTAAGACAACCTTCAACACTAAATGGGGCACTTACGCATATCGTAAAATGCCTTTTGGACTTATTAATGCGGGCGCCACATTCCAGAGAGCTATGGACATAGCTTTCCGAGGATTGATTAACAGATCAGTAGTAGTGTACATGGATGACATTACTGTGTATTCGTATCACAAAAGGGATCATATCTATCACCTGAAACAAATTTTTGAAAGATGCCGAAGGTATGGAATATCGTTGAATCCCAAGAAGAGCGTTTCTCAGTTACAGAAGGGAAACTACTGGGTCACATCCTCTCTAAAGAAGGGATTGTTATCGATCCCGAAAGAATAGAGACCATCATGAGAATACAACCCCCTACAAATAAAAAGGCAATGCAATCTTTCTTTAGGAAAATTAATTTTGTTAGGAAATTCGTTTCAGGTTTCACAGAAATAGTGTGTCCCATGCAGCTAATGATGAAGAAAGACGTTGTGTATAGGTGGAGCGATGAAGCTAAGAAATCATTTCAGCGAATTAAGGAGGCCATCGCAGAAGCTCCTGCATTGGTCAGCCCCAATTTCGACAAGGAATTCTTATTGTACACTTTCGCTTCCGATGTTTCATATGCCGCAATCCTCACCCAAAAAAATGATGATGGCGATGAAGTCCCTATTTCTTATATGAGCTCTAATCTTCAGGGAGCAGAACTGAACTACCTAGACGTGGAGAAACAAGGTTTTGTGGTTTTTAAAGCCGTAAAACATTTCCGCCCTTATTTATTAAAGGTCGGGACTAAAGTAATCGTTCCCCACCTTGCTGTAAGAGCCCTCTTCATGCAGAAAGAAATGGGTGAACGAAGAGGGAATTGGATAACTTCCCTTTAAGAATACGACCTCAAGATTAAGCCAGCGAAGATAGTTCGAGGGCAGGGATTGTGCGAGCTCGCGGCAGAAGCTTTGGTGGATAAAGAAGGGGCGTCTGAAGAACCAGAAGCGCAGAGCATACAGAATGCACAAGTGGAATTCAGGGAGGAGCCCCTATGGATTAATGAGACGTTGATGTGTGAGCGCGAAACGTCGGAAGCCCTTTTGGATCCTGAGTCGTGGTATTACGACATACGCTTTTATCTCACACGGGGATCATGTCCTGAACACATGGATGCATCACAAAGGAGAGCGCTCAGATTGAAATCTAATCAGTATCACTTGGCCAATGACACATTATACAGAAAAAATTATGATGGAATCTGGCTGAGGTGTTTGGAAAAGGATGATGTCGATCATGTCTTGAAAGAAATGCACGACGGCCCAGCAGGTGGTCACTATGGAGGAGAGACCACTGCTCACAAAATATTAAGAGCTGGATATTATTGGCCCACAGTGTTCAGAGACTCGCATGCCTATGCTCGGAAATGCAAGGTATGTCAAACTGCCGCAGGACGAGAAAGAAAGCCAGTCGTTCCCCTCAGGCCTGTTATGATCTATCGCCCGTTCCAGCAATGGGGCCTAGATTTCATAGGTGAGATCACTCCGAACTCTTCACAGCAACATAAGTATATACTCACAATGACCGACTACTTCACCAGATGGACAAAGCCATCCCGCTTCGGAAGGTAAATGAAGACGAGGTAATATCATTTATTGAGAAATTTATTATCAGCAGGTTTGGAATTCCTAACGCTCTCATATTTGACAATGCTTCTTACTTTTCATCACTGAAATTGACTGAATTTTCTATTGATAAATCAATTCACATAAGGTATGCATCAAACTATTACCCCCAGGGGAATGGAGTTGCAGAGTCCTCAAATAAAAACCTCATCTGCATAATCCGTAAATCTGTCGCCGACAACCATAGGAATTGGCACAACGCTCTAACAAACACCCTTTGGGCCGATAGGGTCACCCCAAAAGTAGCATTAGGAAACTCCCCATACTTCCTCGTCTATGGACAGGAAGCCATCTTGCCTCCTAACGTTACCCTTCCCTCTTTACAGCTCTCCCAAGCTTCAAGAGGGACCCCTTCAGCCTTACTTCAAAAAAGGATCAACCAATTGGTGAGGTTGGAGGAATTGAGAGATAAAGCCAGAAATAAATTTAGAAATCACCAAATGATTGTAAAGAGATGGTTTGACCGTCATCTGGCAGGAGATAAAGATTACCAAGTAGGAGAGCTAGTCTTGAAATGGGACAAGCTGAGTGAGCCAAAAGGTAAGCACACGAAATTCCAACACTTATGGCTGGGCCCGTTCCAAGTTGAAGAAAAAATTGGTCAGGGAACTTACAAACTGAAAACTTTACAGGGAGAAACTGAAAAACTCCCTGTTAATGGCCAGCATCTTAAGAGATACTTCCAGTAGCCACCACATGGTGGTTACCTCCTGAGTAGGTTAGGATTCATTTTATTTTTGTTGTTAGCTTAGTTACATTTTCGTCCTGTCCTTTCCTGTTTTATGCAAAGTTTATTTTCCTTTTGAATTTCAGTTCTTTTCAGCCAATTGATTTCGGTCCTTCAGTCTCGTCTTCACCTTTACAACTCTCTTCAGATTGCCCTCATTCGCCACCTTCAGCTTTTTGCCTCCCTCATTAACCTGCTGATGAGTCGGCCAATCCTAAATTCATCGTTACCTTGCAAATCAAGCAAACTTTCAATGAGCCTATGAGAACTAGAAAATCAGCGGTGGAATTTAAATCGAAGCCACTCATTAGCATATGTTGGGAACTAGGTAGGATCTGTTGATAACCTGGATACCTGGAGCATGTAGGGGCATCTTTATAAAACGAAAAAATGTGTAACCACAGCTGGACTGGCATGGCGGAACGCTGCATTTTTAAAATCCCACTCAGACCTAGCCTATACTTTCCTGTAAGGTTTGCAGTTATTCTCCATTGGTCCCATCCACCACACTAAGTTTTCCAATACCTGTCATCTACAAGTAAACCTCCTTTCATGGGCTAAGCTCACTGTCATATATCCTGTGGAAAATCCAATTGTGCTCTAGTCCTTGTGCTTAAAACTGGAAGGACTTATGTAAAAAAAATTAAAATAAAATAAAAAAATGAAATGTTAAGTCCTTGTACCAATCTGGAAGGACAGGTTGTTTGGGAATCCGATTAGAGCAGGGACTATTGCTGGACTCAGAGTACTGGTTGACACAGCAAGCCCAACCTTGCTTAAGCAGTTTAAAAATATGGCATGATCCATGACTGTGCCCCATTCACTCACACGAAAGTATAGCACTTAAATTCTTACATAAAGTGTAGATAAACAAATCTACATCAAGTTTGATGAGCGATAAAGAGCTGAGGTACACACCTAAACAGGTATTGACAGACCAGTGATGGCCCCAAAAGGATTTTTGAAAGTAGAAAACAGGTAAAAGAAGGTCAATAAATCCCATAATGCTACCTTTGGAGAATGCCTGTCAAAACCCTATTAGTAAGTATAAGCTATTTGTCTTTATCACACCTGAAGCAATTAATGTGAAAATGGAACCCATGCTTGTCCATCTATACAGTTTGCATTTCAAGTTTATCTTAACACCCTGATGTTCTATTGATCCAAGGTTTATTTGGAAATAGAGGTAACTGGTTCGCCCAGTGGTTCGCCATTTGTTGCGGCCACAACCACCACCCTATTAAAACACACTTTGGCAGCCAATTTGAATGGGTCCCCTAGAAGTTTGATATTTCATTTCTCCGATGATAACTCTCCGAATGATTTGTTTTTATCCCAAGGACTTCAACTATGTCCTGAGTCAAATCTTCAATTCTTAATGGTAAGACCCCCTGAATAAATCTATGTGGTATGATTCATTTATAACCCAGTCGGTACTCTATGCCCGCACATATAACCAACCCCCACTCTTTACCATGGTCATATGTGGACTCAACCCACAAAACCTTCTATCGTGCCTCTATTTCTATTACAATACTTTTGTAACAGAAATACTTTGCAAACATATGTAACTTACCTTTTCAACGCTCTTTCAGTCTTTATACATTTCTCAATGCCTGCCTCTATCGCTATCACAATCTCTCCATTTCCGCAGTTATACTGCGCCTTCCTCTTTCACATCCGCTAAGCGAGGACCTTCCAGACTTCAAATGCAATTAACAGCAACACATATGATGTCGGGTCCATTCCCCAATCGCAAATCACAATCGGCGGAACCCAAGGCCCATACATAAGGCATTCCGCGATATGGCAGACCCGCCGCAATTATTAAACATAACACATACATTTATCAGGTCCACTTCCCCAATCGCAAATCGCAATCGGCAGAGTTCAAGGCTTATACATAAGGCGATATGTGATATGGCGGACCCGCCGGGACTATTAACCGTAGCATATATATTTTCGGGTCCGGCCTATCGCATATCACAATCGGCGGAACCCAAGGCCCATACATAAGGTGCTTCATAATCTGATGGGCCCGCCGAGATTATTAAGCGTAGCATAATATGATTTCGGGTCCGCTTCCACCATCGCAATATCGGAGTTCGGCAGTTCAATAAGCCCGGTTCCTCTCCACTAAAACGATGCGATGCGATAGTGTTTCGTGGACCCGATAGGGTATGGGTTCCCATCTATAATATTTCAAGTCTAGATTTCGGATCCGGTTCTGTGTTATGCGACGATTTTCAATGTAAATCGGATTTACGCTTGCGGGACTTAATCAATGCATGAATTAAAAACCAAGGGCCGATTCTTTCACACTTGTTCCTTTTGATGTTATAAATGTTTTAATGAAGGGAAGGTTTTTGTTTTTAAGCATTTCTATCGTATTTTCATAAGCATAGTTGATGTTGGTTATCTCTGCAGGCGAGGACCGAGAGAAGGCAAGCGAGGTTGAAGAACGAATGCATAAGCATCAAGTATGGCTCCGGGTAAAAGATGCATGAGCGGATCTGAAGAGTTTATATATGTGGGTGTGTCCTATTTAAAGGTCCGGAATTAGGCGTTGGCAGTCATGTTTCCATGTGATACCTGTGTGTTTTGAAGGTTATGTGATCTCGGGCCTTATCATGAAGAATGACCCACATACCTCCTCCTTTCAATCGGCACCTATTCATTTCCCCAGGAAATGAAACGCTCCAGCAGATGTGGCCTTTACGTGTCAGCCGTTTCACCGATTGATTCTATGCCTGTATATTTTAATTTGTATATTGAAAAGAGGAGGGAGGTGAAAAGTCAGGGGAAGACCGAGGGTTAGTTCCTTCTGCATAAGTATTACCTCCAAAGATGAGGGGTGGACTTTTTTTTGGGCAGAACATATTTTGATTTATTGTGAATAAAGAAGACTGTTTGGTCGAGAAAGAGCCTTTTTCAGATTCATTTTCCTCTCCTTTCATGTGTTTAGAATCAAGATGTCATTGTTGGCATAAATATAAATGTGATTTGTTTTGTGCATATTGATAACAGACAGTTCGTGACTAGTCTTGGTTATTCAAATATGATTTGTTACCATGGTTAATTCATGAGCGATTACTGATTCGAGACCTTGTTAAACATCAGTTGCAAGTTTTATTTGTATGGAAAGGAATGTGTATTCCTGTATAAGTAATTAGATTGCAATTAAGATTTAATACAACCTTGTTCATCTGTGAACCAATAATTGATTCATTAGGACTTGGAATTTATATATGATGTTTAACTTCCTTTTGTTATGCTCCTGCAGGATAGATTAGAATAGTTAGGACTAGCATAAGTAGTTAGAATTAGTGTAGATAGGATTTGATACATATAGGTTAGTTGTTTCGTTTGTTGATTTAATTGAAGTATTCCTCCAAGAAGCAATCTTTCAACACATATAACAGTTTACGGGATCCTCTAAAACTCGTCGGAACTAGCCATTCCAAACGAAAGCAGATCTGATTGGGGTCTGCAATCGGGTTAGTTCCACTTGTTGGTGTAGCAAAAATTCGTCGTGTCAATACTGCCAAGGATCCTGGGAAGATCCTTGAGGGTTTCTACATCATCAAACACACGTGCATTAATCCCTATAGTAGAATTGGCGACTCCACTGGGGACTACACTTAGTTCCCGATTTTTCCCAGAAAGTTCCTAGATCTCTCTTTCTTCCAGGCCTTCATGTACTTCTTCATTCCCTTTCTGACCACTTAGGACCATACAACACCCTTCTCTCAGTGCTCAGCCCTAGATCTGATCCCCACAACCCATTTTTTGAGTATTTTTCCTCACTAATGTTGGTTACTAGTGTAAACAGTGCTTTATAAAGCATTGTGTCCTCACAAACAAAGCATTAGTGCTGAAACTAACTCTCTGTAGCCTCTAGTACAAAGCGTTAGTTAGCCATTTCTTGATAAACAACTTGCTCTGTGACCTCATGGGTTGGGAAATCTGCTTGTAGACTAATCAGGGATCTGCAACTGCACTTGTTTGACTGATCTGTGTCCTGAACAATTTTTTTTTTAAGAAAATAGCTTTACTTCTTAAAGTTTTTGTTTTCATTAAAGAAAAAATACAAAATTTTTACTATTTTCTGCTTAGCTGGTTAGATCTGCATTATTTGGTTTCAATAGTTGTTAGTGAGCATTGAAGTTCTGTTGGTTATGCTAGTGTTTTACTAAATAGGATGCATGGTATATATATTGATGTATGAATGACTCTCCCTTTGTAGAAGCAGCTTATTCATCGAAAGTGAAAATTTACAAGCATTGTTTTTGCATGATTTGAGTCAGAGTCCCATATAACTTCATACGTCAACACCCCTACCGAAGACTCTAATGAAGTACATTTAAAATATACCTAATAAAATCAATCAACAACTCTTTTTAGAGTAAACACACATTAGTTTAGGCTAGGATCTTGGGATAGGCAGTGTGAGTTAACTGCCCAAGATCATACACCGAAACTAGTGTCATTAAAGAGAGAAATCCTTTTGCACTCATACTATCTGGGACCACTCCAATAAAAGCGGAGCTAAATACGAGACAACATCGAACTGTAAGTGAAGGTAGCCCGCCTTTTCTTACATCTCCTTTGGGTATTCTATGTATCGGGGATCCCTTCAAGGATATCGGAGCTAAGTCGGGGACTCAGGTATCCTACCCACACAGCGTACTGTCTGCGACTATGTCCCCCCCAGTAGTGTCTGTGATTTGAGGTATCCTTAGTGGCCATACTTTTAGGGATGAACACAAGGTGACTGGGGCGGGTTGCCCTGGTACCTAACACAAATGAACCTACTCTGTCTTCAGTTTTTGGGAGGGTGCTCATCTTCACAAGAGTACTTGGCCCCTTAATCCAAGGTTCAGGCGAAGATCAAGAGTAATCGTAACTGTATATTTGGCCAACTATCTTTGTTATTCATCATGATACTGGGTTTCATCTCCAGTGATCGGTGCTTATCAGACAGGGTCATTTCCCTCTGCTTGTTGATTGATTTACTTAGTGTCTTTTTTTATTTTTTAAGTGCCAGAGTGTTATCATTGAGACTTTAATAAACATCACTGTAAAATTTACTGATAAAATATATCGGCCACCATGGCTACACTTGGCCCTAGTCGTCAATCTAGACGATTGTTAGGACTTCCCCCACTCATTGTGGAGGATTCGCCGAGCCCCAGTGAACCGGATTCCCCGTCTTTGGGCAATCAGTCTCCGATATCTAACATAGAATCAGTTTGGACATCCCACGATTCAAGCTTACCGGAGGATTTCTTTACTGAAGGATTTCTTCCTCCATACAATCCTCCGATAACGAATTTGTTGGGACCACTATTGGTTCCCGTTGCATCTGTACCTCCTTTGTCTTCCATTGGAACATTTCCACCCATCCCATCGACGAATAACAGGTCGTGGGCTTTTGTGGACACTTTTGGTCCACCACCACCTCCCTAGTCGATAGTCAGTACCACACCTCTAATGATGAAACTCGTTATCCCATATGTCCCAAGTTCAAACCCTATCGTGACACCCACCACGAGTGGAACCCAGTACATTCTGTGTTCCACCCCTTTCGTGTCAACCCCTAGACCTTCGACAAGTGCTACATATAGCGCTTCTTATAACTCTCAATATAGCATGGTTAGCATGCGTCCCTTCAACCAACTTTATGGTTGGCATCCATTGTATAGGTCTAACCCCAAATTCAGGTACCTGGGGGCACGGTTCCCAATAGGCATATACCAGCAGGGATTGTAACAGTTCCCCCTCTATTTTCATGTCTGCATGGTTAGTCATTGATTGACATGAACCCTCCTTATGTCAATTAAGGACCTATGATTAGTTATGTGGCGAGCAGGAACCCTCAACAAGGTCCCAATCAATCCATAGGGGCACCCTACTCACAACCTCAAATGAGTCAAGGGGGCACTCCTTATCCTAGGGGAACTTCCATCCCCCAGCCTAACAACCCCTATGGAAACCCACAGTACAATACCATACCCCAAGGCACTTACTATACCACGCAACCTGTGTATAATATTGGAAACAACACGATGGGAGGACCGCAAGGATCCTCAAGTCATATGTCATTGCCTTGGTCTGATTCGGGGGAATCAAACACCTTTCCTTTCTTAGCAACACTTGATATCCCCGACTTGTACAAACTCACAAATGACCCCATCTATCACAACTTACTTTGGCCACCAATCCCACATAAAATACTAACAGACATCCCAAAGTTCGAAGGGAAACAAGGGGAGGATCCAGGTACACACATCACCACCTATCATTTATGGTGTGTTTCTAACTCCATGGTGGATGATAGTATCTGGCTACGGCTCTTTCCCCGCACCCTTACTGGAAATGCAGCCAAGTGGTACATTGAGTTACCACGCGCGTCAGTCAATACCTTTGGCACTTTAGTGATGGAATTCTTAAAGCACTTCCAACTACCCATCCGCTATGAAACTGGGACAGAACTCCTCACTTCATTACGTCAGGACACTGCCACCCACATCTCTAATCATATACATGAATGGAGACATAGGCGGAGGTTAGTCAAAGCTCCCCTCCCAGACTATCTATTAGCGGATTGGTTCTGTAAGTCTCTACTCCCCCAAATTGCTAAAGATGTCACCTTAGGTGGTGCAGTCACGGAATACCAATCCATTCATCGTGCCCAACACTTAGATTTGATATATAGTCTAGCACTTTATACAACGTCATTCCTAATGCCCCTCGCAACTCCAATGCTCCCGCTACTCAGCAACCCGAAGCGCACGCCGATGGGATTATTGGCGCAACCTCCGGGGCTGCTGTAAAACAACTCAGCGGTCACATTTCCCAGTTGTCAATTGACCCCTCTACCAAATCGACTGCTCTTCCTACCACCGTGATAAACTCTGTGCAGTCTACACAAAACCTGGTGGTAAGAACAAGAAGAATAAGAAAAAGACCGCTCCTTCTGAAGAGTAGTCAACAAAGCAATACAACCCAAAGCAGAAGGTTGTTGCGCCTTCTGACGATGGAAAGGACAAACCCGCCTGGTTCCCTTGCAAAATCTGTGCAGAAGACCACATGACATATCATTGCCCGCATCTTGAGTAATTCACATATTTCATAGCTAAAAATGACACTGGCAGGAACCCTACAGTCCTAAATAATCCTTTCCCCACTGAGCAGCAGCAACACCTTGTTGCAAACCAACCCCAACCCCTACAAGGGGGCAATGACGGTTCGCATCATCCTTCAGCTGGTGAAGGACCATCTACCATTTACACCTTTGAAACGATAGATCTACAAACCAGAGCCAAATCTTATGGAGCTCCAGTCACTAATGCTGAGGAAGCCTCCTCGAGTCAAAACCCACCGTTGCCTAACGATCTTCATATCAAAAGGCCGGTTGCTAATCTTGTGATTCACCCCCCAAAAGGGGCACTTCGTCGCACAACGCACAATACATCTGCACGTGCCGCCCAAAACTACAGTATTGTAGAAGATTTGGCGCAAGTGCCATCGGCTATGTCAGTGCTCAAAGTATTACAAACCTGTCTAGCACAAAGGAAAGATCTGCTTTCGGCAATTGGTGGTATCAACCCTCAGGATTCCATGCTTGCAATTTTCGACATGGAAAAATGTAAACCTCCCCTTTCACACCAGCTTGCATTTTAGGTGCAAATATTTTCGAAAGGGAAAGGAATACATAGAACTATCATTGACGAAGGTGCTTCAACCTGCGTCATGTTGGCTTCATGTTGGCTCGCTTTGGGTTCTCCAACCCTATCCCTGCCATCGAATTCCCTTAAAGCTTTCAATGACCACAATTTCATCCCAAAAGGTTACCTAGCTAGCTACCCCATCACCTTGAATGGGAAAACGGTAACGATGGACATCGAAGTCATAGATAGAAAGCTCGACTATAATCTATTTTTGGGTCGCAGTTGGACTTATGCCATGACTTCCATTACATCTATTGTCTTTCGAATCATCTTATTTCCATTGGATGGAAAGATAGTCATAGTGGACCAGCTGTCCTTTTGCACCCCTGATTATTCCCCATTACCCAGTGGATTTGTACCCTTAGTGGGTGGTGTACCTGACTCTTACGTCAGTATCGATACCGGTCTATTGAAGGGCTCTTCCCTGATGGGTTGTTTAACTCTTCTTCCACCCACTGTTCAACAGACGGTCAATATGGTTTCATCCATTCCTCATCAACCAACCGATCCTTGGATCCTACCAGCCCCTTCAGACATTGACACTTACGGAGAACAAATGTCGCTGTCACCAGTTGAATTGGCCTACCTGGACATTCAATCTGCATCTGAATCTCTGGTCACTTTGGTCATGACCAATGGTACCACCTTCCCTCCCATAACTACTCCTCCTTTCATTCTCCTAAAGCAAGTCCTACCTACGGACAAATATATTAGAGAGATCATGTGTTTAGAAGAGCGACCTTGGGAGGACTCTCACCATCGTGTTTTGATATCTGATTTAGACATGATGCCTCTTCAAATCCTGTCATTTGACGCACCTGAAATCGTTTCCTCACCTTATACGACTATCCAAACTTTGGACTCGGAGGGAAACATGGGCAATATTTCAAAGACATTTCTCATTGATATTTCTATCATGACAGACATCATAGAAAACATCCAGGTTGGAGCAGATTGCACTCCTGAGGAAATTGCAAGCTTCACCTGCCTTTTTAAGGAATTTCGCGATGTATTCGCTTGGTCTTACGAGGAAATGTCTGACATAGATCCATCTATTGTTGAGCATGAGATCAAGATATACAACAATGCTAAACCTATCCACCAAAGGCTTCGACCAGTCCACCCCCGCAAAATGGAAGCCATCAAGACTGAGGTGGAAAAGTTGTTACGTGCTAGTTTCGTCTACCCCGTTCCCTTAACATAATGGGTTTCCAATCTGGTTCCTGTCGATAAGAAACAAGGAACCATCCGCGTATGTGTCGACTATCAGGACTTGAACGCCACGTGTCCGAAGGATAATTATCTGACATCGTTCATCGACCAAATCATCGATGACTACACTGGTTGTGAATCATTCTCATTCATGGATGGTTTCTTAGGTTACAACTAGATTTCTATAAAACCAAAATACCAGCACAAAACCGCCTTCGTTTGCCCATGGGGAATATTTGCCTATCGAAAACTCCCATTCGGTTTAAAGAATGTTGGAGCAACATTTCAAAGGGCCATGGACTACGCATTTCATGATATCATACATATCGTTCAAGCTTACTTGGATGACCTTCCAGCCCATTCCAAGAAGCGAGCGCAACACCTAGATCATTTAAGAGCTATCTTTCTTAGGTGTCGGTTTTATAACATACGTCTGAATCCGCATAAATGTGTTTTCTTTGTTGAGTCTGGACGCTTACTTGGATTCATTGTCTCCAAGTACGGGATTAGGGTTGATCCCGATAAGGTAAAGGCAATTACTCAATTGCCCAAACCACAATCCATTCTGCAGCTCCAACATTTGTAGGGGAAATCAAACTTCTTACGACGGTTCATCGTAAACTATGCTGAGTTGATGAAAGGCTTTATGCACCTACTTAAGAAGGGAGTGCCGTATCTATGGGATGATCAAGATCAACGATCATTTGATGCCTTGAAAAAGGTGCTTATATCAGCCCCACTCCTTAGCGCTCCCAACTATGGGCGCGAATTTCTTCTATACCTGGCAGCCTCGCCATCCTCTCTAGGAATGGTCTTGGTTCAAACTCACGATGACCAGAGTGAGCATGTGATATACTATTTGTCGAAAGGCCTAGCCGAGCCCGAACTCAAATATTCACATGTGGAAAAGTTGTCCTTGGCAGGGTTCTTTGATGTCAACCGCTTCCGACATTACATACTGCTGCGACAAACTACTGTCATCACCTTGGAGAATCCCATAAGACACATTTTTTCTCATCAAGGCATTGGAGGGAAATATTCCAAATGGATCGTGATCCTCCAACAATTTTATTTGGTGTTCACTATTGCCAAGGCGAAAAATTCCTTAGTCTTCACCGAACTTTTGTCAGATCTTCCCATTATCGATCCTAACAAGATAGCCCATGATCCTCTTCCGAATGAAGTTGTCTATCTTATCGACACTACTGACCCTTGGTATGGTGACATTATTGTCTACCTCCAAGCGCAACGTTTCTGCCCTGAACTATCGTCAGGTGACCGTTGTCGCATCTGCCACCAAGTGCGGCACTATTTAGTGCTTAATGATACGTTATATCACCGTGGTGCTGATATAGTTCTTCGACGTTGCCTCACTCATGAGGAGGCAGAACACGTTTTAAATGACTGCCATGCTGGGGCATGTGGCGGTCATCTTTCTGGCATATCTACTGCTTAGAAAATTTTGCATGCAGGCTACTACTGGCCAACCTTGTTCAAAGATTTTATCAAGGCTATCCAGTAGTGACACTCTTGTCAAGTCTTTACAAAGAAAATGCGCTCTCCTCCGGTCCTACTGCACCCGATTATCTCCGTCGGCCCCTTTGCCAAATGGGGGATAGACTTCGTAACTTGCAACCCCATTTCCTCTGCTGGACACAACTATATTATCGTAGCTGTGGACTATTTCATGAAATGGGTCGAAGCCCTTCCCACCTTCCGAGCCGATGGAGAAACCATGGCGCTATTCCTATTTAATTAGGTCATCTATCGCTTCAGTGTGCCCCGCACGATTGTTACAGACCATGGGTCTCATTTTCAAAATCACATGATGTCTGACTTAACATCGTTGCTCGGATTTCGACAGGATCAATCATCCTCCTACTACCCCCAAGCTAATGGTCAAGTAGAAGCCGTCAATGGCGTCTTAAAAATCATGATCCGTAGGTTAGTAGGGAATCATAAAAACCACTGGCATCGAATGTTATATCCTGCGCTATGGGCATACCAAACTTCAGTTAAAACTGCTACAGGTTTCACACCTTTTCAACTAGCTTATGGCCTGGAAGCAGTTTTACCAATCGAGTGTCAGATTCCTTCCTTACAAATCATCGTTGAACTCTTGCCCGGCACCACTGTCGAAGAAGAACGCCTGCTATACCTAAATAAACTGGATGAAACCCGTCAAGATGCCGAATTGGCACTCGAAGCCCACAAGCGTCGAGTCAAAGCCCAATACGACAAAAAGGTCAAGCCTCGTTCTTACCGAGAGGGAGATCTTGTTTTACTCTACGATAAAAAACATGATCTCTTAGGGGAAGGAACACTTCAACCATTATGGATCGATCCATATGTCGTCAAGAAAGCCCTCTCAAATGGGGCATATGGACTTCAGGACTAGGAAGGAGTCCGGCTCGCTGAGCCCTGAAATGTGCTCTATCTGAAAAAGTATTATTCCTAGTACTGCACTAGGCATGTGCTTTGTAATTTTATGTATTTATAAGTTTTGCTTCTTTTTGATGTGACTGGATTTTCTGGTATTTCTTGAAGTATTTGTCTCATACATATTTCTGGTCATGCAAATTTCTTCATTACCCTTAGCATACGTAGGATACGCTGATGGTGCGAGTCGTCACACACAGCACATTACATCAACTGCTTGGGTCATTTACACACCTGAGTTAGAACAGTTTTGATCCCGAGGAGTCCTTCTTGGTACTTCCATCAACAATATTGCTAAGTACATGTCCGTAATTTCACTTCTCATTGAAGCGTCATCAAGGGACATCTCCAATCTAGTGGTCAGGTTAGACTCTCAGCTTGTTGTTATGCAATTGACAAATCATTATCGCGTTCGTAATCCAATCTTGTTATGTCATTATTTAAGGGTACGACTTTTGGAACATCAACTTGAGGTTATCACATATGAACACATTCCTAGAGAATTTAATACAGTTGCTGATTCATTGGCAAACTATGTGTTAGATTGGAATCTGTCTCATTCACTATAGATACATGTATGAAAGTAAATATTTACACAGTTAAAAATTTACAAAAACACTTAAAAAACATTTACATCATAAAATACCAAAATATCTGTAGATATATATATATCGAATCCAGTCTTTTACATCAAAATATTTCCAAAAATTGGGTGTTTTAAGTATAAAATGGCTACTAATCCTAGCTATAAACACTCGTTGGCTATACCACGCGCCTGCTAATACAACCTACTACTCATCAAAAGATAACACTGCTTTAGCTATCCTCCGAAGAGGAACTAGAAACCGCTCAGGCACATCGACTGTGTGTCGCTGCATATGAGCAGGGATCTCCCTCATAGGAAGGGGGGGCACACCCATGCTCAAGCCCTCCAAGTTCCTCAGAACCTCGCAAAGACTTTCAGCATCACCCCCCCTGTCAGGTAGTAGGCCTCCTCACCTCACTTAGAGAGGTTCGCCTGCAGGGCATACCGGTGCCACATCTGTGTCAAGAAAAAAGCTTCATGTTAGTACTTGTTCACCCATAAAATCATCAAAAACATAACATAAACATTAAATAGCCTAAAAATACTTTAATTACTCTCAAAAATCATTCTTACCTTGAGGCCCCCAGTTTGTACCATGCGGAAAAATCAAGTCAGAGTCATCGGTGAAGTCCATTGCCTCGTAGGCATAGTCGTCAATCATCACAATCTGGCCACTAAGCCATTTGAAGAAATCTTCTTCGAAAAAATGTCAGATAGGTCCTCCTCC
The DNA here is from genome assembly GCA_031772625.1 of Pinus tabuliformis. Classification (NCBI taxonomy): domain Eukaryota; kingdom Viridiplantae; phylum Streptophyta; class Pinopsida; order Pinales; family Pinaceae; genus Pinus; species Pinus tabuliformis. Next base: position 24,946,857 of record CM062820.1, read on the forward strand.
TGTGCGAGGATCAAGTGATGCCCATCGCCTCTATCTAGGCTCCCTTGGATCGAGGGGACCTAAGCTCATCCGTGGGCGCATAACTAGCACCCTCTCAAGTATGAAGGAGACAATGAGAGTGCCATACCCAAAACTCTGTTGGGTCTGAGTCTTGCATGCGGTCAACTCTTCCTTCAACTGATGAAGCACTGCCTCGCACCAGTTGAATATATGTGGTTGGACATAGTCAACTGCAAGCAACAGTTGGGCCTTTGTCGCAACATGGGGACTTTTCGACCCCGCCAAGCGCACAATCATCCATAAAATGGCCCTCATAGATCTGGATCTAATCCTCTCTATAGGGACTCTATTGCTGACGAGTCCGCTCTCAGGGATGCAGTAAGCTTGAACCAGCTCTAGGGTGGATCAAGGATCAGGCCTACCCCCGGTTAGGTTTTCCCGTGCTCCTCTGCACAACAAACCTGTCAAGAAATATATATCATCTCGGTCAATGGCCAACTCATGATCTCCAATCCTGAACACCTGCTCGTGTTCATCCTAGTGAGGAACAATTAAGCTCAAAAGGTCCTCCTGACCTTTCATCAAGTCCAACTGTGCATACTTCATCAACCCACAACGGTGCAATGCAAGTATGCAAGCAGGATCATTTCGCATCAGCAATTCTTGTCGGTCATGGGCCCGTTCTCTCCATAGACTAGTCATAATGGCTCAAAACCTGCACAAATCAACCCAAAAATTAGTGAAAATGGGGCAAAAAAGCTCATTAAATCACTACCTATGGTTTTGGGGTGTGCCCTCATGCACTAATGCCCCCCTAGTGACAAACAAGGAGGATTAACGCCCTCCCCCAGGTCATAAAGGGCATTTAACGCCCCCTATAGGCCTGGAAGGGGGCATTAGGCACAATTACTGAACTAGGGCTCCCCAGATCTCCAAAAAATCACCCCAAAAACTGATAAAACAAAGTTTAATAATGCAAGATCAAGGTTTTGGAATCTACCTGGCACTGACGGCACGTCGAATGGTCACCCAGATCTCCTGCAATCGTCCATGGAAAATCTACTCCTTTTTAGCTCCAAAACACTCTCACAGCTCTCAAATGATGCAAATGGTGAAAGTGGAGGCTCAAGAACACTCTTATAGTCACTTTGGAGACATGACTTATCTTAATTCAAGTCATTAAAGTAGAAGTAGTCCATTTCCAATGATATTTATCATGCGCCATGACCCCATATTGACAAAAATTGCTCATGTGTTGATGAAATAATTTTCAGGATTGAATGACAGAAATGACCATGTTCAATTCTCAATGAGCGCTTTCTTTTATGGGATGTTTTCTCGCTCTAAAACTGAAAAATCCCTGAGTTTTTCATCGTCAGGCTTGTTAAACACTTACGACGATGGTCCGAGCAACTCTTTTTCCCTCTTTTTCTAGCTCACTAAACTGAAAAAGATCGACTGAGCATTCTTTTTTGGGACTTTTTTCTCACTCATAAAATTGAAAAAAACCCCGAGTTCCTTCTTCAAGCTTGTTAAAAACTTATGAAGAAGATTTGAGCATTCTTTTTAGGAACTTTTCTCACTCATTAAATTGAAAAACACCCAAGTTTTCGTCATTGGTCTCGTTAAACATTTACAATGACGATACGAGCGCTTTCTTTTTGGGGCTATTTCTTGCTCTTAAATCGAAAAATCCTCGAGTTTTTCCCTTCTTCGGGCTCGTTAAATATATGAAGAAGGAATGATCAGTTCTTTTACCTCTTTTTCCTTGCTCAACAAACTGAAAAAGATACCTCAATTTTTCTTCATTTGACTCGTTAAAATTCGATGAAGGTCTATTGAGTTTGTCGTCTTGTGACTCGTTAAAATTTCACGACGAATATTGAGTTTACTCTGTCTCCTCGTACTCGTAACAAAATTAGGAAAACATCTATTAATCATAGGTTTCTCTTTATTTGGACTCAGTAGATTAACTTATGGAAAAGGAACCGTTCTGGGTATACTATTAAAACTTTGTCGCACCCGGTAAAAAACTATGACAAAGGGACCACCTTGGAGTCGTTCTTTAAGATCTTTTCAGACTCTCGAAATATGAAAAGGCCACCGAGTTGTCTCCTCTGGACTCATTATATTACACAGATGAGGGATATAGTCACTCCTTTTACGATCCTTTTCAAACTCTTAAAACATGAAAAGATCGACGAGTTTGCTTGTCTGGACTCATTAAACTAATCAGATAGGGAATAGAGTCGCTCTTTTTATGATCCTTTTCAGACTCTTAAAACATGAAAAGATTGACGAGTTTGCATGTTTGGACTCATTAAACTAATCAGATAGGGCATAGAGTTGCTCTTTTTACGGTCCTTTTCAGACTCTTAAAACATGAAAAGATCAATGAGTTTACCCGTCTGGACTCACTAAACTAATCAGATGGGGAAAGTGGACAATACAATTGTGTTATGTTCCATATTATGAAAACAGTTTTTTGGCAATAGTCGCTCCCTTTAACATGGCACTCCCTCAGATAAACCTTCCTTGAGACGGCCTCTCAATATGAATCTTACCATCCTATGAGTTTACCCTATATACCCCGATGTTCTTGCATCTTTGTATCCTAACACTCTTTGGTGTTCATGAGTCTAGTGCTGCATGGTTAAAACCATTGTCGTGCATTCTATTGTTCAAGGTAAAAACTTTATCTTATGTTTCCTCCATCAAACCATCAACCATATACTACCATCATGCCCTCTATCGCTTTGACCCCAATGCTCAAAAGATTCATAAAAAAACAATCATTCTTGTCCCGTTTCGTGTTGACTAATGTAGGACACCTCATTGCCTACCTTTCTATAGGTCTCTTCCTATCAACTTCAACACTTTATCTAGGAAGAAGACCCAGAAACACTTCAGTGCCTTGGTACTTGCAGACATTAGTGGCAGGTCACCTTGTGTTTAGTCAGGGGTTTTCATTATTGGCTCCTGGTTAAACGATTCTACGAGTGTTTGACGACAAAAACATTATTCACACTCGCTAGATTGTACTGTGCATCTTGGAGACCATCACCATTATCGATGGCCATCCTCACGTCTATTAATGGTCTCCATTATTGACTGGTAATCAGATGATTTCATGCATGTTTGACATCAATGCCTATATTCACATGTATCGATCTATGCTGTTGCGGTGAAGCGGAAATCAAGACCTTGGGTAGAGGCTTTCATCACTCAACTTTGTTTCCTCTCCCAAGTTGTGTTTATTTTTTTTTGGAGATAGCTCATCACAATGATCCTATTATAACACAGGTTTCGTATTGTGCTTATTGGTGGCCAGCATCATCATATCTCTTTTCTGAGAAAATCACTCTGACATAGATACTGAGCGTGGGAATGCCCGACTCAGGACATGATTTTAGTTGTTTGATATATGCGTTGTATCAAGTTTCTCGTACCACCCGAAGCTCCAATCCTCTCTCTCTTTTTTCCAAAGAAAAGGACAGTTAAATATAAAGTATTTCAGCCATCATTGCAACCTCTGATCTCACACTTTAGGGGGCATCTGTTATATAGGAAAATGACCTCCTCATCAGCTCAGAGGATAAAGACATGATGACTGAAGGACTGACCAAGTTAACAGGCCCAGTTGTCAAGCTAACGCTATCTAAACACTAGAAACCTACTTTATAATGCTTCCTAGCAAGGCTAAGGGTGCGTTAGTGCCCAAAGTAACTCTGTTTGTTACCTCGGGAAGAGTGTTAGTGAACCCTAATGAGTTTCTATGGGTCAAAGGAACGAGTTTAATGAGAAAATATTACTAGATTCTCTCCTATGTCAGCTCATAAAAGCAGGGAAACATTAGAACTCGACCTATTTGGGAGAATTAATAATTCCTAATGGAGTATGAAAATGGGAAAGAGCATAAAGGCATGGAAACATCATTGATTTTTACTAATGGAACTATCATCATGTGACCGTCGTCGCATACACCACCAAGTGCGGCATTATTTAGTGCTTAACGATACGTTATATCGTCGTGGTGCTGATATAGTTCTTCAACGCTGCCTCACTCATGAGGATGCGGAACACATTTTAAATGACTGCCATGATGGGACATGTGGCGGTCATCTTTCTTCCATATCTACTGCTCAGAATTTTTTGCATGCAGGCTACTACTGGCCAACCTTGTTCAAAGATTATATTAAGGCTATCTGGCAGTGCCACCCTTTTCAATTATTTACAAAGAAAATGCGCGCCCTCCCAGCCCTACTGCACCCAGTTATCTCCATCAACCCCTTTGCCAAATGGGGGATAGACTTTGTAACTTGCAACCCCATTTCCTCTGCTGGACACAACTATATTATCATAGTTGTGGACTATTTCACGAAATGGGCCGAAGCCCTTCCCACCTTCCGAGCTGATGGAGAAACCGCAATGTTATTCCTGTTTAATCAGGTCATCTATTGCTTCGGTGTGCCCCGCATGATCATTACAGACCATGGGTCTCATTTTCAGAATCACATGATGTCTAACTTAACATCGTTGCTCGGTTTTCGCCAGGATCAATCATCCTCCTACTACCCCCAAGCTAATGGTCAAGTAGAAGCCGTCAATGGAATCTTAAAAACCATGATCCATAGGTTAGTAGGGAATCATAAAACCCACTGGCATCGAATGTTATATCCTGCGCTATGGGCATACCGAACTTCAGTTAAAACTGCTACAGGCTTCACACCTTTTCAACTAGCTTATGGTCTGGAAGCAGTTTTACCAATCGAGTGTCAGATTCCTTCCTTACAAATCGTCGTTGAACTCTTGCCCGGCACCACTACCGAAGAAGAACGCCTACTATACCTAAATCAACTAGATGAAACCCGTCAAGATGCTGAATTGGCACTCGAAGCCCACAAGCGCTGCGTCAAAGCCCAATACGACAAAAAGTTCAAGCCTCATTCTTACTGAGAGGGAGATCTTGTTTTACTCTACGATCAAAAACATGACCTCTTGGGGGTAGGAACACTTCAAACCTTATGGCTCGGCCCATATCTCATCAAGAAAGCCCTCTCAAAAGGGGCATATGAACTTCAGGACCGAGAAGGAGTCCCACTCTCTGAGCCCCGAAATCGGCTCTATCTGAAAAAGTATTTTGCCTAGTACTGCACTAGGTATGTGCTTTGTAATTTTATGTATTTATAAGTTTTTCTTATTTTTGATGCGACTGGATTTTTTTGTATTTCTTGAAGTATTTGTCTCATACATATTTCTGGTTATGCAGGTGTCTTCATTACCCTTAACATATGTAGGATACGCGGACGGTGCCAGTCGTCACACACAGCACATTGCATCAACTGCTTGGGTCATTTACACACCTGAGTCGGAACAGTTTTTTTTCTAGGGAGTCTTTCTTGGTACTGCCACCAACAATATTGCTGAGTACATGTTCGTAATTTCACTTCTCACTGAAGCGTCATCAAGGTACGTCTCCAATCTGGTGGTCAAGTTAGACTCTCAACTTGTTTTTATGCAATTAACAAATAATTATCGTGTTCATAATCCAATCTTGTTACGTCATTATTTAAGGGTACGACTCTTGGAATGTTAATTTGAGGTTATCACATATGAACACATTCCTAGAGAATTTAATACAGTTGTTGATTCATTGGCAAACTATGTGTTAGATTGGCATCTGTCTCATTCAATATAGATACATGTATGAAAGTAAGTATTTACACAATTAAAAATTTACGAAAACACTTAAAAAACATTTACATCATAAAATACCAAAATATGTGTAGATATTATATATATATATATATATATATATATATATATATATATATATATATATATATATATATATATATATATATATATCGAATCCAGTCTTTTACATCAAAATATTTCCAAAAATTGGGTGTTTTAAGTACAAAATGGCTACTAAGTGTTATAGACATTTTTGTGCCTTACAACATGAAGCATGAAATGTCGATAATCTAAGGGATCCAAAGTCCCTAAACATGTTGTTCCTACCCCTAGAGGAACAAGGTTAGCAAACCACAGCACTAAAAATCAGTTCTCCACCTGAAAACACTCAAAAACAAGCTAATTCAGGATCATGTCAACTGCTCCACTGAGCATCTGCGCTGAATGTCAACTGCTCCACTCTGTACCTGCACTGAATGTCAAATCTAATGAAGGCTACCTGCGCTGGGCGAGATTGGCCAAGTGGCACAGTCATTCTGCAAGGTGTCAAATGCCCAGGAAGCTTCCAAAATGACACTTGGATCAGGGAATTCGCCTTGTGATGAGTAAGAGGATCTAGATCTCCAAGTGGAAGCAAGAAACTCCAAGTGGACTCAAGAACTGAAGAATAACTGAAGTGGGAGAGGACACTAGTCAGCTTCATGCCAGCCTCAAGCTGACTCATCCTTTCTCCAAAACTCCTATATATAGAGCTCTCTCATGAGGTCTAGGGAGGCTGGAATCTTGTGAATGTAAGGAAGTGTTGTTGGTTTGAGTATAGAACTATTGGTTGATTGCTTTGAGGGAGGTGAAGAGGAGATTTCTTTCTGCTGGGAGGTGTTGCTGGATTGGGCCTATTATGGTTGTAACACTCTCAGAACTTTACTTCTTCCATTAATAAAGCATTTGAGGTTCTTCTATATGCATGTGTCTCTGTGGCGTATTGATGTTTGTATATTTGATTTATTCTAATCCTTGAATCAATTATGGATGTATGCTTCTTGTAGTTTCCCTTTCTTGTGCTTTTGCAGGATATTTGTGTAGCTGGGCCAGTGAAAGAGCAAGGAGCTGGGAGCAAGCAGCAAGGAGAGAAGATTGGATCAAACATTAGCGGAAGATAACGGTTAGTGGATCTCTTTCTCCCCTCTCTTACATCTCATAAAGAAGTAATCTTGAATAGCTTTGCATTCGGTTGTTGCTGAGGTACTATCACCCTTAGAGTGGGATAGGGTCATTCCGTATTGGATACTTTTCCCAACAACAAATTGGCGACTCCGCTGGGGATCGTATCTTGTTGGTTGTTTGTGTTTTTGCTATTCATTTCATAAACAAAGGGAGTACCGAATCGAACTGCATTTGGATCTTTCAAATGCAAAGTAGAGGGCAGCTACTCTAGCTCAGTTTCTGGGCAAGTTTATGATTTGAAGAGCTGATCCACAAGGACTCTAATAAGCTCTTAGTGATAGCTTTTCATCCTCCTTGTCATCCCTTAGTGTGTCCTTGACTGATAGCTTCTGATTTGGCCAAAAACTGTAAATTTTTTAGCAATCTGTGACCCGGAAACCAAGAGAAACGAAAGTTTCGTTCTTCAGTGCAACTGCTGTGAAGGCTTTCTGCATTTCAGCGCAGTTCCCGAAGGGGCTACCTGCGCTGAAGGTCAAACAGACAGTGTCCCACCTGCGCTGGACTAGTCTTGCCTTGTGCTACTGGGGTTTCCTGCTGTTTCTTGCCCTGTTTTCACCCTTGTTTTTTGATGCCTGTTACCAGTCAATGTGCCTATCTGAAACCAACTTTCCTTGCCACTATTCCGCCTCGGTTGTATAAAGAAACTGTGTTTGTTCTTTGTGTATTTCTTGTATCATTTACAGTTTCCCATAATGAAAGTGAACTAGTCTTGCTGTGGCCTCTTAGATCTAGACCTGTGATAAAGTGTCGTTTTGGTCTTAAGAGTTAGTTTGTTTTCTGTTCATAGCTGATTGAGCTTTTGCTTTCGTCATATGGTTTGAATTTATATATTTCTAGTGTCGAAACAAGTAAATCTTAAGGTGTCTTTTGATTTTGGACAAGCTTGTTTGCTTTCACTTGAAATTGAATTCAAAATTATACAACAGCTTTCTTTTTGCATTACGCCAACATTAAGAAAGAGAAAAGAAATACTTGCATTGTGCATGTGCATCATGACAGTTTGCATGTTGATTTAGGAAAAAGTGCATTAGTGTGTGCTCTATGATCTGTGTGAAAAGATGTTGTCTTTCTTTTCCCTCAGTAGTTAAGACTTTCAAAGTTGAAAGATTGAAAAGCTTGCTTATCATCTTAGACTGCATTTAGGAGTGTTACTATACATCTCGTGGTGATCCATAAAGGCAAACTGCTAAACAAGATCAACCTTAAAATAAATTGAATTTACATAACAACGCATTGAAACATAACGCAAACACATAGAGGTCTAAGCTAGAGACGTGTTCCGGCGTCGTTAAACGTGATATCTTAGCGTTGAGTGGTTGGGTGATTCCTCCACGGTGAAGCGATAAGTATCAATACGGACTTGTGCTCCCACGTACCGTCGCGTATATATTGGGAGACCCCCATAGGAACAAAGCCTTTATCCTATAGGAAACCGTGTCGGCCGCCCTACTGATCGCAATGCAGTGAACACAGCATTCACGAAGATCGACCACTCGTACCGTAAAACGTATTCTGTGGTTTTGCGAAAAGTTTGGCACACCCTCTGCCTAGAACTCCAGAGCAGTTTCTTTTGGCCTTTTTCAAACTCTATAACTGAAAAAGTCCATCCGAGCATTTGTCACTTCGGGCTCGTTAAAACATCGAAGGAGACTAGAGTCATCTTTAGCTTTTTCTCGACTCTTAAAAAGTGAAAAAGCAAGTTGTGGCTAAAGCATCGTTATAAAATTTATTTTAAACGGAACATAATCACCTCCTATTCCTGCGTTGATCTGTAGGTTGAGAACATGGAACGCCCCAACCAAGGAATTCCACATGATGGAAATCCTAGTCCATTCTCCTCTTGGGGAGAAGTTGGTGCGCCCCACATGGCCACATTGTCGCTTCCAGGACTGACAATTGGCCTGCCTATTTGGCTATTCTCAACTAATGTAGTTCAGACCACCATGGTTCCTGAACAGTCGAGTCAACAGTTAGATGAGTCTAGAGCTGCCCACCAGCCTTCAACTTCCTATAACTCTTCCTCCAATCCTTCATCTTCGCAAGGTAGAGCCGGCAAAAGCCAAGCTCCCATGGAGAAGAAGGAGAAGAAGAAGAAGGAGCCTAAGGCGACTGGGGGCAAACAAAAGACATCTAACAAAAATCCACACATAGCACAGACCGGGCCTAAATCGCCATGTGTCATATGTAGAGGAGACCACTTCCATAGAGATTGTCCCTGTATTCCCCGGATACTAAGGGACTGGTCCCCTCGGTTGCACAATTCGGGAGCGTCAACCTCTGATAGTCATGTTGATTGCTTGCCGTCAACCAGCGAAAGTGAAGGTTCAAGACAAAGAGGGGGAGCAAGATCCCCCTGCAGACTGTGTGAAGGCGATCACGCCATCCACCGTTGTCCCTTCTTAGACGAAGCGAAGAGAGTTTTGGAAGATCGCCCGGTTTCACCGTTGAGACTTCCTCCTGGATACAAAAAACTCGTGCCAAGTCCTTCGTTGGTTGAAAATACAGCTGGCCCGCTCAAGTGGTCAGCTGAAGCGTCAGTCATTGAAAATGAACCTACTGAATCCAGACCAGACGAAAGTCTAAAGGTCGATACGGCAGTTGACCCGGTTCCGCCTTCAGAGGTTTCATCTTCAAATGACACCGTCAATGAAGATTCATCTTCAAATGACACCCTCACTGAAGAGAATAAGGATGACACCATCTAGATTCTTTTCATCAACACAGACTCTGATGAGCATCAGGGCAATGCGCCCATTCCTTTATCGCAGGAAGGAACATCGTCAGGGTCATATCCGGCCGTGTATTCGGTCCCACCACCAAGCAACCTGGTTGTGTCCTTTGATTGGAACCAACTAGGCAGACCCCGGTTACCAGCCAGTATACCATTCATAATCATAGTCCAAATTTACAGGATGGTAATGGCTGGAACTATCATTGATGAAGGGGCATCTGTGAGTATCCTTTCCTCTATTGCTTGGAAAGCACTGGGTTCCCCGGAGCTTTTGCCTGAGATAAGAAATCTCTCGGGTTTTGATAAAGGAACCAGTCGACCATTAGGGATCCTCCCCAATGTGCCTGTTACATTGAAAGGGAAGACCGTTCAGATGAACGTGATGGTTGTTCAAGGACCCTTGGATTATAACCTACTCCTTGGACGAGACTATATATATTGCATGGGAGCTATAGTCTCCTCACTCTTTAGAGTAATGTGTTTTCCACACGAAGGAAGAATGGTCAAGCTCGTAGACCAACTTTCAGTTCCGGGATCACGCATCGCAAATAGTCACATACCAACCCTTAATGGTCTATTCACCCAAGAAATGTCTCCACCCCCAGTCCTCCTTCCCGATGAGTGCGAGTGATTCGGAAAGATGGGACTGGAACCCAGGGGGCATGCATCCTGGTCTGCTTCGGGTAGAGGAAACCTTGGGTATAAGGTAGAATTTCCGCGAAGGAATATGACTAGTCCGTACCCCGTCCGTGGAAGGGAGAGGGGTTGTTCTAGAACAGGATTCTTTTGTCAAGGTTACTTGTTTGACAAAGAGTCATTCACCCTTGTCTATTTCGGTAGACATTGCCGAAGAAAGAGATTGATTTGCGGCAGCAAATAGAACCATCTTTGGGTAACCAGAAAGAGGCAAGCCTCACCCTTTAAAACAAATGTTTTATCGGATAAGTAGGGGCAGCCTTGAAATTATACCTTACACCTGGGGGCATGCAACCTTTTGGAGTGCAAGCAAGGGACGACTATTTATTTTTTAAATTTTTAGGTCCTCCCTTTAAACCTGTAGGTCTAACCCTTTAAACTCGTAGGATTAGCCGTTTCCAAACTTGCATAAAGAAAGGATATGAGGAGCATAGCTTCGTGAGATAAAGCTCCATAAAAAATAGCTATCTCACAGGAGACATTTCTTATCTTATGACTGGTATATCGAGCAGTTTTACCGCGGAATTTATGCTCGTTAAAAAATAGAAAAGCGAGATCCGAGCAGTTTTAGCGTCATAGTTCATGCTCGTTAAAAAATAAACATAAGCTTTTGAGCAAGTTTAAGCTCGTTAAAAAATGAACTTCCCGGTAAATAACCATTAAGAATGTACCCTGATCAACCGTAAAAAGACCTTGGTCGTGTTTTGCTGCAGCCATCACCTCCACCGTTCATTTGGCCGATCGTTTACCTCCATATGATTGTTTACCCATTTTGAGGAACAGCTGCGAAGAGTGATTTCACCTAGCCATCCTTGTGACACTGCCGTGATTGGAAAATTCCAACCTGTACCTGGAATCTGCTGCTATCCCTGTTTATCACTCGTTCCTCAAAAGACGAGTCTTCTTTGAGCTCTTTTCTCCTGACTCGTAAAATATGAAAAGTTTGCCGAGTTTTGGCCTTCCAGCTCGTTAAATTGACCGGAAGAGCTATCCCTCCTCTAGATTTTAATCTTTTTGGACCTGAGGGATTATTGCACAAAAAGGTCGAGCGCTTGTTTTATTCGGCTCGTTAAAGTTATCGAAAACTCATCCCTTCTGTATTGTTTTATACTTTTTCGGACTTAAGGGATTAGATGACGAAAAAGGAATTTTGGAGTTAACTTTCTGTACCTTTTCAGACTCTCTAAAAATGAAAAGGACCGAGTTTTCCTTGTCGTTAGACTCGTTAAAATGATTAAATAGCGACAAACTTGTCTTTAGACGAGAACGAGTTTCCCTATCGCTAGGCTCGTTAAAACATAGCGATGGGCTTGCCCGAAGGGCAGGTTATAGAACAAGCATATGTTATCCTCCTCAAGCTTGAAAAAAATAAAGAGGTACTGGTCAGAAATGACTGGGGAAAAATTGGGAGAACCTCAAAGCTTTAATGGTAGCAAGTCGCTCTTGAACATGACACTTTTTCCTCCGTATCACATCGGGTTGGGTTGTTTTCATTCACCGGTCTCATCACCATGGTCCTCGCCAAACCATCCACATTTGGGGTAATGCTACCGATCCATCACATCAGTGTCGTTATATGTTCAAGAGATGTTGTTCAGAAAGAGTCAACTGTGTCCCATCCACTGCCATACATTATCCTTCATCCACCCATGATCGCCACCCTGAATCATATTTCACAGATTGTTTTCACCTCCACTAAAATCATTAGCTCCATTCCGTGTCACTGATGTGGGATTCATCAAGGCCCTCCTTTGACGGATCGCTTCTTGTCGACTTCAGCTCATTATCCAAGAAGTTGATCTAGGAACAACCCCCTCAGTACTTTGAAGCTTGCATGCCTCAATGGCAAGTTTCTCACTTCCAGCGACAGGTATACATCAATGACCTTCGACCAGAAGATTTTGCGTGGTGTTCGACGCCAAGTCCTTTATTCACACCACGTGAATTGTACTGCAGTACCTTGAGGGTCATTGTCATTATTGGTGATTCCTCTCGCGCTTGTTAACGGTTTACATTATTGACCGGTAATCAAGCGATGTCTTTCCATGTTCGACTTCAGCGCAATTCTCACATGGATCGACTTGTACTTAGAGTGAAGATCGAACGAGTTTGAAGACCCCGGATCTAGTTTCATCCATCCGAGCTGCGATATATATTCAGGAAATATAAAGACATTTGATATGTACATCATTACAGCAGATGATCATCCTACTCAAAGGATGATAATTTCAGCAGAGAATTATCAGTCTACCATCAGACGATCGTCTGTTCTATGTACCAAAATGAATTTATAAAGCTGAGCATGGGAATGCCCGCCTCAGCTAGATCATGAAAGCAGAATGAAAAATAATGTATTGTATTGTATTTTATTACAGGGCACCTCTCAGCGATTGAATGAACTTCGGATCCTCCTGATAAAGCATTTCACCCGATAAACGACCTCATACTTTAGGGGGCAACTGTTATAGACATTTTTGTGCCTTACAGCATGAAGCATGAAATGTCGATAATCTAAGGGATCCAAAGTCCCTAAACATGTTGTTCCTACCCCTAGAGGAACAAGGTCAGCAAACCACAGCACTAAAAATCAGTTCTCCACCTGAAAACACTCAAAAACAAGCTAATTCAGGATCATGTCAACTGCTCCACTGAGCATCTGCGCTGAATGTCAACTGCTCCACTCTGTACCTGCGCTGAATGTCAAATCTAATGAAGGATACCTACGCTGGGCGAGATTGGCCAAGTGGCACAGTCATTCTGCAAGGTGTCAAATGCCCAGGAAGCTTCCAAAATGACACTTGGATCAGGGAATTCGCCTTGTGATGAGTAAGAGGATCTAGATCTCCAAGTGGAAGCAAGAAACTCCAAGTGGACTCAAGAACTGAAGAATAACTGAAGTGGGAGAGGACACTAGTCAGCTTCATGCCAGCCTCAAGCTGACTCATCCTTTCTCCAAAACTCCTATATATAGAGCTCTCTCATGAGGTCTAGGGAGGCTGGAATCTTGTGAATGTAAGGAAGTGCTATTGGTTTGAGTATAGAACTATTGGGTGATTGCTTTGAGGGAGGTGAAGAGGAGATTTCTTTCTGCTGGGAGGTGTTGCTGGATTGGGCCTATTATGGTTGTAACACTCTCAGAACTTTACTTCTTCCATTAATAAAGCATTTGAGGTTCTTCTATATGCATGTGTCTCTGTGGCGTATTGATGTTTGTATATTTGATTTATTCTAATCCTTGAATCAATTATGGATGTATGCTTCTTGTAGTTTCCCTTTCTTGTGCTTTTGCAGGATCTTTGTGTAGCTGGGCCAGTGAAAGAGCAAGGAGCTGGGAGCAAGCAGCAAGGAGAGAAGATTGGATCAAACATTAGCGGAAGATAACGGTTAGTGGATCTCTTTCTCCCCTCTCTTACATCTCATAAAGAAGTAATCTTGAATAGCTTTGCATTCGGTTGTTGCTGAGGTACTATCACCCTTAGAGTGGGATAGGGTCATTCCGTATTGGATACTTTTCCCAACAACACTAAGCCTAGCTATAAACACCCGCTGGCTATACCACGCGCCTGCTAATAGAGCCTACTACTCATGAAAAGATAACACTGCTCTAGCTATCCTCCGAAGAGGAACCAGAAATCGCTCAGGCACACCGACAGTGTGTCGCAGCATATGAGTGGAGATATCCCTCATAAGAAGGGGGGCACACCCATGCTCAAGCCTTCCAGGTTCCTCAGAACCTCGCGAAGATTTTCAGCATCACCACCCCATCAGGTAGTAGGCCTCCTCACCTCACTTGGCGAGGTTCGCCTATAGATCGTACTGATGCCACATCTATGTCAAGAAAAGAGCTTCATGTCAATACTTGTTCACCCATAAAATCAACAAAAACATAACATAAACATTCAAAAGCTTAAAAATACTTTAAGTACTCTCAAAAATCATTCTTACCTTGAGGCCCCCAGTTTGTACCAAGTGGCAAAATCAAGTCAGGGTCGTCGGTGAAGTCCATGCCCTCGTAGGCATAGTCGTCAATCATCACAATCTGGCCACTAAGCCATTCGAAGAAATCTTCTTCGAAAAAATGTCGGATAGGTCCTCCTCCTGTGCGAGGATCAAGTGATGCCCATCGCCTCTATCTAGGCTCCCTCAGATCGAGGGGACCTAAGCTCATCCGCGGGCGCATAACGGGCACCCTCTCAAGTATGAAGGAGACAATGAGAGTGCCATACCCAAAACTCTGTTGGGTCTAAGTCTTGCATGCAGTCAACTCTGCCTTCAACTAACGAAGCACTGCCTCGCACCAGTTGAATATCTGTGGCTGGACATAGTCAACTGCAAGCAACAGTTGGGCCTTTTTCACAACATGGGGACTTTTCGACCTCGCCAAGCGCACAATCATCCATAAAATGGCCCTCATAGATCTGGATCTAATCCTCTCTATAGGGACTCTATTGCTGACAAGTCCGCTCTTAGGGATGCAGTAAGCTTGAACCAGCTCTAGGGTGGATCGAGGATCAGGCCTACCCCCAGTCAGGTTTTCCCATGCTCCTCTGCATGACAAACCTATCAAGAAATATATATCATCTCGGTCAATGGCCAACTCATGATCCCCAATCTTGAACACCTATTCGTGTTCATCCCAGCACTGAATAATCCAGCTCAAAAGGTCCTCTTGACCTTTCATCAAGTCCAATTGTGCATACTTCATCAACCCACAACGATGAAATGCAAGTATGCAAGCAGGATCATTTCACATCAATAATTCTTGTCGGTCATGGGCCCATTCTCTCCATAGACTAGTCATAATGGCTCAAAACCTACACAAATCAACCCAAAAATTAGTGCAAATGGGGCAAAAAAGCTCATTAAATCACTACCTAGGGTTTTGGGGTGCGCCCTCATGCACTAACTCCCCCCCTAGTGACAAACAGGGAGGATTAACGCCCTCCCCCAGGTCGTAAAGGGCATTTAACGCTACCTATAGGCCTGGAAAGCGTCGTTAGGCGCAATTACTGAACTAGGGCTCCCCAAATCTCTAAAAAATCACCCCAAAAACTGATAAAAAAGGTTGAATAATGCAAGATCAAGGTTTTGGCATCTACCTGGGACTGACGGCACGTCGAATGGTCACCCGGATCTCCCGCAATCGTCCGTGGAAAATATGCTCCTCTTTAGCTCCAAAACACTCTCACAGCTCTCAAATGATGCAAATGGTGAAAGTGGAGGCTCAAGAACTCCCTTATAGTCACTTTGGAGACATGAATTATCTTAATTGAAGTCATTAAAGTAGAAGTAGTCCATTTCCAATGATATTTATCATGTGCCATGACCCCATATTGACAGAAATTGCTCATGTTTTGATGAAAGAATTTTCAGGATTGAACGACAGAAATGACCATGTTCAATTCTCAATGAGCGCTTTCTTTTATGGGATGTTTTCTCGCTCTAAAACTGAAAAATACCCAAGTTTTTCATCGTTGGGCTTGTTAAACACTTACGACGATGGTCCGAGCAACTCTTTTTCCCTCTTTTTCTAGCTCACTAAACTAAAAAAGATCGACTGAGCATTCTTTTTTGGGACTTTTTTCTCACTCATAAAATTGAAAAAACCCCGAGTTCCTTCTTCAGGCTCATTAAAAACTTATGAAGAAGCTCTGAGCATTATTTTTAGGAACTTTTCTCGCTCGTTAAATCGAAAAAACCCCGATTTTTTGTCATTGGGCTTGTTAAACATTTACAACGATGATATGAGCGCTTTCTTTTTTGGGACTATTTCTTGCTCTTAAATCGAAAAATCCCCGAGTTTTTCCCTTCTTCGGGCTCGTTAAATCTACAAAGAAGGAATGAGCAGTTCTTTTACCTCTTTTTCCTCGCTCACTAAACTAAAAAAGATACCTCGAGTTTTCTTCATTTGACTCGTTAAAATTCGATGAAGGTCTATTGAGTTTGTCGTCGCGTGACTCATTAAAATTTCATGATGAATATCGAGTTTACTCTATCTCCTCGTACTCGTAACAAAATGAGGCAAACATCTATTGAGCATAGGTTTCTCTTTATTCGGACTCAGTAGATTAACTTACAGAAAAGGAACCGTTCCGGGTATACTATTAAACCTTTGTCGCACCCACTTAAAAACTATGACAAAGGGACGACCCCGGAGTCGTTCTTTAAGATCTTTTCACACTCTCGAAATATGAAAAGACCACCGAGTTGTCTCTTCTAGACTCATTATATTACACAAATGAGGGATATAGTTGCTCTTTTTACAATCCTTTTCATACCCCTAAAACATGAAAAGATCGACGAGTTTACCTGTTTGGACTCATTAAACTAATCATATAGGGAATAGAGTCGCTCTTTTTACGATCCTTTTCAG
Organism: Pinus tabuliformis; assembly: GCA_031772625.1. Lineage (NCBI taxonomy): Eukaryota > Viridiplantae > Streptophyta > Pinopsida > Pinales > Pinaceae > Pinus > Pinus tabuliformis. Next base: position 24,963,578 of record CM062820.1, read on the forward strand.
ACTCTTAAAACATGAAAAGATCAACGAGTTTGCATGTATGGACTCATTAAACTAATCAGATAGGGCATAGAGTTTCTCTTTTTACGGTCCTTTTCAAACTCTTAAAACATGAAAAGATCGATGAGTTTACCCGTCTGGACTCACTAAAATAATCAGATGGGGAAAGTGGACAATACAATTGTGTTATGTTTCATATTATGAAAAGAGTTTTTTGGCAGCAGTCGCTCCCTTGAACATGGCACTCCCTCAGATAAACCTTCCTTGTGATGACCTCTCAATATGAATCTTACCATCCTATGAGTTTAGCCTATATACCCCGATGTTCTTGCATCTTTGTATCCTAACACTCTTTGGTGTTCATGAGTCTAGTGCTACATGGTTAAAACCATTGTCGTGCCTTCTATTGTTCAAGGGAAAACCTTTATCTTCTGTTTCCTCCATCAAACCATCAAGCATATCCTATCATCATGCCCTCTGTCGCTTTGACCCAATGCTCAAAAGATTCCTCAAAAAACAATCATTCTTGTCTCGTTTCGTGTTGACTGATGTAGGACACCTTATTGCCTACCTTTCGACAGGTCTCTTCCTATCGACTTCAACACTCTATCTAGGAAGAAGACCCAGAAACACTTCAGTGCCTTGGTACTTGCAGACATTAGTGGCAGGTCACCTTGTGTTTGGTCAGGGGTTTTCATTATTGGCTCCTGGTTAAACAATTCTATGAGTGTTTGATGACAAAAACATTATTCACACTCGCTAGATTGTACTGTGCATCTTGGAGACCATCACCATTATCGATGGCCATCCTCGTGTCTGTTAACAGTCTCCATTATTGACTAGTAATCAGACAATTTCGTGCATGTTCGACATCAACGCCTATATTCACATGTATCGATCTATGTTGTTGCGGTGAAGCAGAAATCAAGACCTTGGGTAGAGGCTTGCATCACTTAGCCTTGTTTCCTCTCCCAAGTTGTGTTTATTGTTTTTTGGAGACAACTCATCAGAATGATCCTATTATGACACAGGTTCCGCATTGTGCTTATCGGCGGCCAACATCGTCATATCTCTTTTCTAAGAAAATCACTCTGACATAGCTATTGAGCGTGGGAATGCCCAACTCAGGACATGATTTTAGTTGTTTTATATATGTGTTGTATTAGGTTTCTCGTACCACCCGAAGCTTCGATCCTCTCTCTCTTTTTTCCAAAGAAAAGGACAGTTAAATATAAAGTATTTCGGCCATCGTCGCAGCCTCTGATCTCACACTTTAGGGGGCATCTGTTATACAGGAAAATGACCTCCTCATCATCTCAGAGGATAAAGACATGATGACTGAAGGACTGACCAAGTTCACAGGCCCAGTTGTCAAGCTAACGTTGTCTAAACACTAGCAACATGCTTTATAAAGCTTCCTAGCAAGGCTAAGGGTGTGTTAGTGCCCAAAGTAACTCTGTTTGTTACCTCGGGAAGAGCATTAGTGAACCCTAATGAGTTTCTATGGGTCAAAGGAATGAGTTGACTGAGAAAATATCCCTAGATTCTCTCCTATGTCAGCTCATAAAAGCAGGGAAACATTAGAACTCGACCTGTTTGGGGGAATTACTAATTCCTAATGGAGTATGCAAACGGGAAAGAGCACAAAGGCATGGAAACATCACTTCTTTTTCCTAATGGAACTCATGAAGGACTTGGAAACCCTATCCTCACATGCTATATATGCAAGGCTAGGGCCATTGTGAAAGAGGTCGAACCATTTGAAAGGATTGCCTATTTGACTGTCGAGCAGAGTCTCAGACTAAGGCATCAGAAGAGGTTAAGAAGGGAGAGAGAGAGAGAGGAGCTGGAGGGGTAAGGGAAGGCTGATGCAACTAATGGTTGTAATCACTCTTTCTACATCAATATAGAACTGCAATTGTGTTGTCCACTCCGAGATGTTGATAGTATGACTTGTTTGTATGTTTATTCAATATCATTAGCATGAGTGGCTTAGATATATGCAACTAGATATCTTTATATGTTCATGCATTGTTTATCAAGGTTTTATGCTATGATATTATGCTTGTCTTTTCTATGTGCAGGTTTTGATCTGGAGCCGGCTCAGGGGTCTTCCGCCTAGCTGCATTGCGCTCTCCAGCAACACCACACTAAGACTCGAGGTAATAATTCCTTCTCGCTTTGATATTAATTTGTTAAACATAGATATGCATGTATCTTTGTGACAACTACAGCTAATCTGACTGTCTGCCAAGGATCCCAGGAAGATCCTTGAGGGTTTCTACATCATCAAACACCCGTGCATTAATCCCTATAGCATATACACACGGGTTAGCTTCTTCAAAGTCGCATATATAAAGTAAGGAGTTTCTAAATGACTAATCAACCTGATCAATGCTGTTGTTTCTCTGTTGTTTGTCAATGATGTCATCATGTTGATCTTTGTTGAGTGATAATGTCTGAAGTAGATCTGATTGAATGATGACGTTAAATTTGGTTGTTGATTGATTGAAGAATGTTAAGATTACTTGTTGATTGTGATTGAAGATGAGAGACAGTTCTATGATTGGTTCAGAGAATTGTAGTAAATCTGAGTATGGTGTAGTGTTCTTTTCAAAACTGCAGTAGTCAATTTTTCAGTTTTCAGTATTTTAAGATCTGTACGTGGGTTTCTCTAGAGAAGAGCGCATATGCACGCGGGTTGCCTTAATTGAAGTAGTGTATACATTTTGGCATTTGAATGATCAAGACTGCAGTTGATTATGTGGGTTGATGCAATATTCTAGGTTCAGTTTTGTGCAATGGTTACAGTGATCTAACTATTCCATTTGATTTGTTGAGTTTTGATTAAGTGTCAGTTTATTGGGTTTTCTATGATTGGTTGATTCAGTCGTGTCATAGATTGATGATTGGGTTTCAATGATTTGTTAATTCGGTTTTGTTAGATATTGATGATTGGGTTTCAGTGGTTAGTTGATTCAATTGTGTCACAGATTGATGGTTGGGTTTCAGTGATTGGTTGATTCAGTTGTGTCAGAGATTGATGAATCTGTTACAGTGATGAGTTACAGTTTTATTATTGATATTGAGATTAAGTGTTGATAATGGGTCCAGTCTGAAAATTTGATGAAACATGGTCCATGGATGTTTCTGAGGGTTGTAGCCTTCAGTGACGAAGTTGAAGCTACTTGCCAGTAGTAGCTGGTGATCAGATCAGGGCGTTGGAGCTCCCTTCCAGTAGCAACTGGAAAACGAGTGAATGTTGTAGCCTTTTACAGGCTGGTGCCTGCGTACTGGCAAAATTTTACGTCAGTACAAGAACCAGGGGGTTGGAGATCCCTTCCAGTAGGATTTGTAGAATGAACGAAGGTTGTAGGCTTATGCAAGTGGGTGTCTATGTACTGGTATGAGTCTGCACGAGTAGAAGATTGTAAAAAACGTTTTCTTTATATTAAAAAGAAGATAGAGACGACAACAACAAGTGATTTTTTCCCGCATTGGGTTTCCACCTTAAATCTTGGTGTTCATGTGTGTTTCTTATGTATGATGGTTTATTTTGTTCTTACAACACATGGTTATTGTTTATCTAATGTTTAATAAAGTACTGATGCACTAGCTAAAGACCAACATATGATGAATTAAATGAATCATAAGTTCATTGGATGTACGCTATTTATCTTAAGAACAGTTGCATACACACGTGGGTTCCTTTTAGTAAAGTCGCGTATAGAAATCTGAATATGAAATGTAAAAAATTATTGATTTGAAAATACTGATTCACCCCCCCTCTTAGTATTTTTCCCAACAATTGGTATCAGAGCAGGTCCTTTGGCAGAAGCTTGATCGCTTGAAGGAGATCCATCGAGACAATGGGAAAGAAGCAAAAGAAGAAAGCACCTCAAAATAAGAAGACATCTCAAAGAGACAGTGACAGTGTTAGAGACAATTGGCTATTAGGTGGAAGCAAATATTCAGATTCAAAATCACCTCAGAATGAAGATGAACAAGAAAAAGAATTATCAGGTACTGATTTTTGGTCCTTTGGTGATACCTTTCTCTATTCATGCAATATTGAAGATAATGAATGTGACAGTGAAACAACTGAATTTTCTCTTATGGGTGAAAGTGAAAGAAATATAATAGAGGTAGAAGTTAAAAGGCTCACATATAAAATTAGAGATCAACAAGATATATTTGATAAAAGGGAATGTACCTACAAAGAAGAGGTTACCAAGTTAAAAACTCAGTTGGAGGAAGGAAACAAAATAAGGAAGCAGTACAAGGAAAAGGAAGATCAATGTCAAAGGTTGTAGGATGAAGTAACATCATTGAGAAATAAAGTGAATGAAAATGAGACAACAACCAAGGAACTTAAATAAAGCACCAGTTACTGTGAAGGTCTTGAAGCTGAGGTCATCTCTCTAAAAGAAGATCTTAAAAATCAAATAAGCATAATGAATAACTACTTCAAGTATTTGAAGAACAAGAAAATGAGAATCTCAAATTAAAACAAAAAGTGGAGGAAGGAAGAATGGTTGAAGAAATCATCAAGAAGCAGTGTCTAGAAACAGATGTGCAATATCAGGTTGAGGTAAATATCCTAAAAGGTAAATTAGAAGAAAAGGTTAAACTTTTGCAATTTCAAGATAGTACTAAGATTTTGGATAATATTCTTACTAGTCAAAGATCTCCTGCCATCAAATCTAGTCTTGGTTTTCATGAAACTGTTAAACGTGAATCTAGCTCACAAGATGAGGCAAGGAATTCTAATGCAAAATCTGAAATGCTCAACAAGGAGATAAGAAGTCAACCCCATCAACAACCAAGGAAAGAAAGTATTCAAATAAAATAATTTACTCGTAACTATAGAAGTGTTAAGCGATTATTTCCTCTGATCAATAATGTTGAATGTTCTATGTGTCATCATTTTGGACATGTTGCAGCTAGGTGCAGAAGTAGAATGTTTCAAACTAATAACCATCTCACAGAAAGATCATCATCTTCCACGTACTTTAAGGGATATTGTTTTTCTTGTAATATGTTTGGTCACAAAGCCATTGATTGCTATATAAGGAATATGAAACATATAAGATTTTATTCTTGTAACAAGTTTGGGCATGTAGCAAAAGAACACAGGAACAAGTCTATGGATCACCATAGACAATATGGTAAGAACATTGATATCAGAAAATCTGAAAAAGATGGATCCACCAATAAGTAAGAAAAAGAAGATCAAAGAAGGTGTGGTCTTGCTCTCTGCTCATTCAAAGATGAAGATGAATGGTACATAGATAATGGATGTTCTCATCACATGACTGGAGACAAGAGTAAAATGGAGCCTCTGATGAAGAACCATCATGGTAATGGTATTCTTGGAACTGGCGTTTCAGTAAAAGTTCTAGGATCAAGTACAGTCAAAACAGACTCCAGGGGAACTGAAAGTATGAAATTTCAGTGTTCCACTTTTCATACATGGATCTTATGAAGACAAGTCGTGTATATAGATGAGTTTGGAACTGCACAGTCGCTTATATGTTGGTTTGATGAAGAAACTGTGGGACAAACTCATAAAAAGGGTCTGATATGGTTCAGTAAATTGTCAGTTGTCTTTTCTGTTTTGATGGATGATGGTTACAGTCTGTTGATACTATTTAGAAGTGATTTTGGCCCTCATAAGTTGTTGATGTATAACTGGTTGATGATGATGCCTTGATAATTCTTACTGATATATGAAATGAACAAATCTGACAGTGAACAGTTGGCACAGGTTCAGGGGGAGCATTTGCTATGCTTCTAATAATGCATTGTTGGAATTATGTTTGCTTTAGAAGTCCTTGGTACGTAATGATTCTTATGTTGCTGAAGTGTTTAAATGATGCATCATACTATGTTGTGGTCATGGGTTGCCTATGATGAAATCACAGATGATACTTATATTGCTTGAGCCACATAGTTTTTTTGATGCTTCTAATCAGATTTATGGATGATTTAGATGATTCTTTTGATGATACATATAGTACATATGTTATGTTTCTTACACAGTGATCTTCATAAGTTCAAGGAGAAAAACAAAGCTTGGGTACACAAATTCATTATTTGATGATGATAAGTGTTACTTATTTCTTTTATGTTGCTTTCATCATGCCTTCAAAGATGCATAAATTTCATATGGTGCAGTAATGAATGAGGATTCCTATAGTTCTTGGCTCTCACATGGTATATTGTTTGAGGATTTTTTCTCTTGATGGTATCAAGAAAGTTTGACAAATGACTATGAGCTCAGGGGTTTCTTTTCACATTGATGAAAAGCTAGATACATATTGCTATCGCTATGTTGGATACATGGATGATTATGTAAGTTGTATATTGGTAAATGATGTTGGTATAAAAGATCATCTTGTATGAAGAAAATTGGCCAAGAAAATGGTGTTATTGCAGGTTTCATGAAGACGTAGCTATTTGGAGACATGGCTTACCTTGTCACATGATGATAATGATAAGGAATGATGAATACTTCTTCCTATCTTACTTTATGTTGAAAGGCTTGATCTGTTTATCATTGTTGATGCTTATCAGATGTGGGATGTTAGAAAACTCCCTAGTGATGCTACATGTTTGATATATTGAGGGTTGATTGCTACGATGATTTGATGATGATGTTATGGTCATGGATGATGACTATGCTTCTTTCACATGTATATGATATGATGAGAATGGTTTGGTATCACTGCTTGGAGATATGGCATATGCTTAGTTGATTAATGGAAGGCTATGTTTTTTATGAACATAAGGCTTTTTCTACTAAGGAAAAGGAGCCAGTTGATCTTGATAAGGTCAAGAGTATGAGTTGATATTTATATACGACATACTTAGTCATAGGTTGATGATATTAAAGCTACATTGTATTATCTTGCGAATTGATGATGGACATATAAATGTTGTTATTCTTAATGTTGCTAACATATGCTTATGGTGCAGATCATATATGGTGTATGATAGTTGTTGATAACTATCATCATCCTGTTTATGTTTTTTGTGTCAGTTATTAATGTCTCATCGTTAATTTGATGTAAAGGTCATATGGAGACCTATGATGTAATAAATTTCATATTCTGTCATGTATGGACTTTGAGGTCATGTCAAATATGTAATCCCACTTGGTTGGGTGGTAGTGTCAAAGATGTAAATCCACTTGGTTGGGTGGTTGAGTAAAAATGTATTCCCACTTGGTTGGGTGATTGATGTAAGCATGAATCCTTGGTGATAGAAAGATCATACTCAGTTCAGTTATAGAGTCATGTTCTTCATTTGAAAATCTTTCCGAAGATTCAGCATGTGCTTAGCGGGAGCATGATCACTATTCATATTCAAAGTTCATAAATGGAAGTCTTCATTTAACATTAGACAACCATTTTCCCTTGATGTCAAAGGGGGAGAGTAACTTGGTGTTTGGAGAGTAGCTTGATGTTTTGAAAAGCTTGGTGCTTGGCTTGATGTTATTTATAGGTTGTGGTGACCAAACACCAAAGTGGTTGCCATCAAGTCCAAAGGGGGAGATTGTTGGCATTATGATGCATGTGTTGTCCTTGATGGAAACTCACTTGTAACAGAACAAGTATATGGTAACTAGATGAATCCACAAGTTAGTTCAGAGGTGACAGAATGATGGAACAGAATACCAGAATGATGGGTCAAAGGTTTACAGATCAGAATCAGAAGTTTGATACGAGGAGATTGTTGGCATTATGAATTAGGTGTTGTCCTTGATGGCAACCTACCTGATGAGTTGTCCTTGATGACAACCTATTTGATGAATGGAATCCTACTTGATAAGTTGTCTCTTGATGAAAATATACTTGTTAAAGGTATAAACAGGATGTGTTTACAAATGTGACAGAATGCATGGCAGTTCAAAGGAATCAGTTCATAGGAATGATAAAATTGTAAGTTCAAGAACTATACGCGGGTTCTGTTAAGCCAAGTCACGTATGCACGCGAGTTCAGTGAAGAAAAGTAGCATATGATTTTTGTACCATGGTATTCTATATACGAGGGGTCCTTATCATGGTATTAGCCCATAGTAATGAGCGTGACAACGAATATTTATCCTGTAAAAGTTTACCAACGACACTAATGTAGTTTTGACCCGTGGTATTGGATAAAGGCTAAACTATATAAAGAGGTGAAGATCAAAGTTCTAGGAGTGCAAGTGATGGAAATCTTATGAAGAGTTAGATCAAAATAAAGTATGCATGTTATCGGTTTTTGATGCTTTTCTTGATCTAAACTAAGTATGCACCTGAGAGTTTGATGATGGACGAGATCCAATAGATCTGAAATAATTATGCACTAATGAATACAATGATGGATCAGGACCATGAGACCTGAAATGACTTTTCATTGTATGATCTGGTCATGGATTGACTAGATCTCAATATTGACACATGTTTTTACCTCTGAATATTATGATCTGGTTCTTTCTGAAGTTCTAAAGAGCTGCACAATTTTAGGTAAAAATTTTCAGATCTATACATTGGTTGTTCTCGGGAAAAGCACATATGCATGTGAGTTAGCTTCTTCAAATTCGCGTATATAAAGTAAGGATTTTCTAAATGAATGATCAACCTGATCAGTGTCGTTGCTTCTCTACTGTCTATCAATGATGTCCTCATGTTGATCTAGGTTGCGTGATTTTTTCAAAGTTTTTTCTAGTTTTTTCTTTTGCCTCGGAACATACAATTTCAAGAATTTTACTGCAAAAGAATGAGAACAATTTTGAACAACCAATATCCTTTTTTAGTAGAGAATTAAGAGATTTAGAGTTGAAATGTAAAATTATGGAGAAACAAACATATGCATTGGTAAAAGCATTAAAGGATTTTAGGGTATATGTCTTGCATTCCCATGTTGTTGCTTTTGTTCCTAATAGTGTGGTGAAGGATATTTTGAGCCAGTCAGATAGTGATGGAAAAAGAGGGAAATGGATAACAAAGTTGTTGGAATATGATTTGGAAATCAAGCCAACTAAGTTGATCAAGGGTCAAGGTTTGGAAAAATTAATGACTAAAACAAATTGTGACAGCTTGGGAATCAATTTTATTTCAAAATTCTCTAATGATGCAGATGAAAGACTAGTATTACCGATATCTGAAGAATTCAAGTCTTCATCGTGGTATTTTGATATCATTTATGTTTTGTATAATTTACAAGCTCCACTAGGAACAAATAAAACTAGGGCTAGATTTTTGAAACTTAAAGTAGTGAAGTTTTGTGTTTTAGATGGTTATTTATATTGGAAGGATCCAGAAGGTATTCTATTGAATTGCTTGCTTGAGGATGAATAAAAACAGAATATGAAAGAATTTCATCAAGGTGTCTCTGGGGGACATCATTACTGAAAGGAAACTGTGAATAAAATTCGTAGAGCAAGTTTTTACTAGCCAACAACCTTCTTATATGTTCATAAAGAAGTGGCAACCTATTATAAATGTCAGATTTTTGAGGGGAAAGAAAAGTTGTTGTCATTGCCATTAAATCCTATTTTGGTGGAGGCACATTTCAAACATTGGGGCCTTGATTTTATCAGAGAGATTCATCCATCATCTTCAGGAAAACACAAGTGGATATTGACTACAACAGATTACTTTACAAAGTGGATTGAAGTTATACCAACCAGACAAGCTACATATATTGTTATCATTCAATTCTTAGAGAAAATTCTTTCTATATTTGGTTGTTAGAGAAGGATTATAATTGATAATGCTCAAGCATTCAAATCTAATAAAATGGTCAAATTTCGTAATAATTATAATATAACTCTTAGTTGTTCTACAACTTATTACCCTCACAGTAATGGACTGGTGGAATCATCTAATAAGAGTTTGGTCAGGATTATCAAGAAATTGTTGGAAGACAACAAGAAAGCTTGGCACACAAAGCTTAATTTTGCACTGTGGGAAAACAAGATTAGAATTAAGAGGTCAATTGGCACTTCACCTTTTCAATTGGTGTATGGTGCAAAGGTAATGTTTCATGTTTCTTTAGGTATAACATTGATTTTTTTTTGCAAGAGTAGGAAGAAGAGCCTAATCATATTCAAAGAAGAATTAATCAGCTCATTGAAGTTCAATAATTAAGGGAAAAGGTATATGATCAAACTCAAGCATTTTGAGAAGAAAAAAAAAAAATTGATAAGAAAGTAAAGGAAGATGATTTCCACATTCGTGATTTAGTGTTGAAATGGGATGCTAGAAGTAAAGACAAAGGAAAACATGGAAAATTTGATCATCTATCAAAGGATCTTATAAAATTGTTTCATTTCATGACAAATATTTTCATTATGTAGGACTTAAATGGGGATCTTCTAAGTGGATGTCTAGTAAAATGGACGATTTCTGAAACATTATCTCTCTTAAAAGACAATATTCAAATTCCATTGTATATATCCATTTTATTTTAAAAAGTTTGCAGGTGTGGATGACACTTTGAAGAATTTGAAGCCTGGGGAGAAGGCCCTTGTTATGAAACCAGCTCACAAAAAGATATAAAAGATAGATCAACGCCTTAGGATTCAACCTCTTCGAGGGGGAAACCTCCTTTAGATTACACAAATGAACAATTCTTCGATGTTACAAATGACAAGACCTCCTTTCTATATATAAGAGTCTAAGGGGTCATAATATAATCAGAGCCGACATAACAATAATAATGTAAGGGCACAATAATAACAATAGTGGGCTTCTATGGGGCACAATAATAAAAATATGGGGACTACATGGACACAACAATATAATAAGGGGGTTGTACTAATAACAATAAGGGGTTACACTAGTAGTATAGGGACCTAACATGCCCCTCTCCTTCAAAAAGTGTTGTCCTCAACGCTTGAGTAGTTCTAGATGATTCTGTATAAAATTCTTGTCCTCCCATGTGGAATCTTCAGTGGGTAAGTTCTTCCACTTGATGAGATACTCTGAAATTGATCGATTTCGTAGTTGTCGAGTTCTTGTTTCTGTGACTGCTCCAGGTTCCAATATGCTTTTTCCTTCCTCATCAAGTTCTGGCAATATTGTTTGAACTGGGATCTTCTGCAACTTTTGAATGAGTGTCCACACTTCTTCATCCTTCTTCCATTCATCCCTTGTTTCGATTATCCAATCTGGTTGGATAATAGAGATAACACAAAACAATGCTTCCACATCCTCATCCTTTCTTGAGAGTGCAGTTGCAACAACATTTTTCTTCCCTTTTTTGTAGATGATTTCAAAGTCATAACCCAACATATTTGTGACCCATTTTTTTTGTTCTTCTAAAGATAATCTTTGTTCTAAAAATTATTTAAGACTATCATGATCCATTTTTACCTTGAAGTATATTCCCATTAGGTAAGGTCGTGATTTCAGAACTGGAAGATCTGAAATTACAAAGTTACAGTCGTTTCAAGATCGAGTTCCTAAAATCAAGAAAAAGTGAGATGAGGAAGTTTGATGGCAAGGATCCTGTAAATTGGATACTAGAGATGGAGAAATATTTTGATCTACATGGTGTACCACTATTACAAAAGGTATGCATTGCATCTAATTATTTAGAACTGAATCAATTTTTATGGTATAAAGGGCTTTGTTCTCGTAAACCACTTGTCACGTGGTCAATTTTCACGGAGGAAATGATAGCACATTATGAGGATACAAAGATCATGATAGGTCCCTATACTACTAGTGTAACCCCTTATTGTTATTAGTACAACCCCATTATTATATTGTTGTGCCCATGTAGTCCCCATATTGTTATTATTGTGCCCCATAGAAGCCCACTATTGTTATTATTGTGCCCTTACATTATTATAGTTATGTCGGCTCTGATTATATTATGACCCCTTAGACTCCTATATATAGAAAGGAGGTCTTGTCATTCGTAACATCGAAGAATTGTTCATTTGTGTAATGTAAAGGAGGTTTCCACCTCGAAGAGGCTGAATTCTAAGGCGTTGATCTATCTTTTCTATCTTTTTGTGAGTTGGTTTCATAACATTTGGTATCAGAGCTTTGGATTCTAGGGTTTCGCTACTCCAAACAGGTCATCGTGTAATTTTCGCTATAACTTTGTTTCTGCGCCATTTCAGAAGCTAAAAAAAAAACCCATTTGATAAAAAATCTCGCTAAACCTCAGTTCCAAATTTCAGATCTTGTCTCGCTATATTTTAGGATATATGATCTGAGGAAGTTAGGGTTTTTTCAAGCTCCAGAATTTCATCTAAAACAAGTCATCGTGGAATTTTTGCTATAACTTTTTCGTTATAAAGTTTCAGAACCTAAAAAAAAACCATTTGAGAAGAAATCGGTCTGAACCTCGACTCTGAATTTTAGATCTTGTCTCGCTATATTTTCGGATATATGATATGAGGAATTTAGGGTTTTTGCATACTCCTGAATTACATCCTAAACAGGTGACCTTGAGCAAATTGTCATAACTTTCTCTTTGAGTATCAGATTGAAATTTCGTAAGAAGTTATAGAAAGAGGACGGACTGTATTTTGTTTGGGTATAATTTTTCAGAACCTAAGGTTTAAACAATGACACGTGGCATAATAATAACAATAGTGGGCTTCTATGGGGCACAATAATAACAATATGGGGACTACATGGGCACAACAATCTAATAAGGGGGTTGTATTAATAACAATAAGGGGTTACACTAGTAGTATAGGGACCTAACAGCCCTAAGATTTGGATAAGTGATTTTCATTGGTTTCAAAAGTTAGCATTTGTTTTCAGAAATTTTTAACTTCAACTTGTACATAAATAAGGATTGAATTTTTCAAATATTTTATTTTATTTTCAAATAAAGCTACCATAGTATTCAATGCTTTGGAGTATTTCATAAGTCAGAGTTTTTCAACACAATAGACTAGGCACTTGGTCTATGGGTTCTTTGTTTCCTCATAGGGAGGAAAAAATCCCCATTGGAGCTAGTTGTTATCACATGCTAAATTTATTTTAAATCAACGTTCTTGGGATTCTAAGTTTTAAGTTCTATCAAGTTTAAATACGTGTTTCCTTTTAATTTAGCAGCGCTCATTTTTAACGATGTAATTAAAAGGCGTTGCCAAATGAAAAGGAAGTGAATGGTAAATTCATCATAAAAGGGGGTGTTGTCAAATCAAAATACCACCTGCTCAAATGATTATTGTTGGTCAATAAGGGTGCCACTGTAGATCAATAGAAATGAATCACGATGCAAGCAAGAGGCTAAAGTACATTAGAGTAATCATTTATTGAGTTGTCACGGGAGCAGTGGTAAATTTGGGGAATCATTTAATGTTTGTCGTTGAAGTTTTTGTTTTAACCATTTTCTGTTTGTGTGGGAGTTTAGAGTGTTTTCAATCTCGTGGAGTGACAGAATTCTCAACCAAATACCTTATTTTTCTCATTTTTAGTGCCAAGTCATTTTTGGACATGGGAAGGAGTGACCATCTGTGTCACAATGAACTAGAAGGTCTTGAGCTTATTGATTGTGAACCTGAGCTTGTTGATTTGTTTAGAAGGGTTGGATGGGAGACCTTCTGTTGCAGTTTTCAAGATTTCAACTATGAAGTGGCCAGAACATTTGCCGAGGATTTTGATGGGAGAATTGCTATGGTTTCAGACCTTTTATTTCTTGTCACAGAGGAGACCATATTAGAGGCAAAGAGATTTCCAATTGATGGAGAGTGGTGGTTCAAGAATCAAACTCTCATAGGAGTCTATATTGCGTTCTTTTTTAAGGAGGAGCACTAAAATGAAGAATGGAGTTAGGGAGTTCATAGAGTTTGGTTAAAGCATTCGTGGAACAATGCCCTCGGGATCATTTAAAGTTATTTTACTTGAGAAGGAAGATATGATTTGGTAGGCATGTATCTCTTTAAATTTCTGGATCATCCAATTGGTCAAGTCAGAATGAATACTCCTTATTGAAAATCTTGAGTAAAATCTTAGCTAAGGTTAGGGAAAAACCTAAGATGTCCCCTCGCTGTATTTTTCACAAAGGTCTCATTAAAATGCTAATTTTTAGCCACCTTAGGAAAGTGGAAAGAACATGGGAGAATTTTTTACTTTGGGGAGGTTTTGTTAAAATAGACGTTGCCAAAACTAAAGGCAGCAAGGGTAAGAAACAAAAGAAAATCCAAAGCCTTGTGTAAACCTCTGAAGCAACACAGACTAATTCTTCCATCCTAACCTAGAGCATGAGAGAGATTTCATTATATCAATAGGAAGTACACCCTATGCCTTAAGTGGAAAGGGTTTATATAAGGGGAAATAAGCAGCCTACCAAGAATGAATAGTCAGAGACCTCTCAGACTCATACTTTTAAAACCCTATAAATACAAGAGCAAATCCCAGAAGTTCTGAATCCGAGTTTTTCATAGAAATGTGAACTTGATGATGACATGCCTTTATCAATTTTGATTAAGAACAAGATGTCAAAATTTAACAAACAAGACAAAGAAAAATCATTAAAATCTATAAAGAAAGAAAGGAAAAAATAGGTTGTAGGAAGTAAAGGATATGAAGCAAGAAGACATCATACAAGGCATGTTAACAAGATGATATTAAGTGAAACGTTCATATTAAATTTTACTCTTAAATATAGGGTTATTAATGTGGGCGAAGAGACACTTGAAGAAGCAGAAAAGACACAGGTTAATAGAAGAAAAGGCATCGAACATAAAAAAGAGAGAAAACAATGTATTTTCCAGGAGAAGAATGCAAAGACTATGGTTGCTAGACTTAGGAGAAGCAAAAGAACAAAGAGAGTTGAGCCCAACAACATTGACCACTTAGAAGAGGCAACAGAAGCTTTGAAATAACCAAATTGTAGCAGCACTGCCAAATGAAATGGCAGCACATAAAAAACCCTTTTGTTAGTACTCTATTTTGGCAGCACTAAAGTATATCCTGCTGGGAGCGTTTTCTCTACAACTGAGTAATATTGATGGGATTAGATAAGTAGAATATTAATGGAGACCTATAAATCTTGAAGAGATAAGATGACTTGTCTATTTTTTTGAGGGAACAGGTCAAATCACTAGTACAAATGGGGCCAAAATCTGACGGCTATTAGTCAAATGAATATGCGACTTATTGGCGTTGGCTATCCAACACATTAGTGCTCATCAATTCGTTGCTGAAATTTTGTTGAATAGTTGACAATTTAGTTATTGTCGGATATGTGACAGTACAAATGTCGATTATCCGACCATAAAAAGGCAAAAATTGGTCTTTAAAAACTGAAGTTTATAAGTCGGTTTTGCGATGCTACAAAGCATCAGCTATCTGACGAATAGAATGTAAAATATACGGCAGGTTGCACACCAATACACAGTCGTATATTCGACACATAGGTCATTTTTTCTAATGGAACAAACCAATGTTACGGCGTCGAGTAATTGACGGCATAAGTAAATTGTGTGACAGAAGTGTTGTCGCTCTGATGCTTTCAAAGCAACAGTGAAGCGTCAGCTATGAGACATGCGAGATTTTTGTCTAATAGGAATGTTAGGTACCGACTCTTTCATCCTTCGATTTTGTTGTCAAGTATCCAACAAGTACTCGGACCAATAGTTGTCGAATATTTGATGGCCTGCCTCTGTCGTTGAATAATCGACGAAGCCTTATTTTTTTAAAGTCTAATTTGTTGAATATTCGACGGAGATATGCGTTTTAAAAAAAAAGATATATAATACACAGTACTATTTTGAAGACTATAAGAAGTGATAACAGTCTGTAGCTGTCTTCCATCTCATCTCAACTTCGCTCTCTCTTTCTCTCCTCCCTTGTGGCTCTCCTTTGTGGCTTTGGCTCGTTTTGTCTCAACTTCAGTGACTCTGTCTTTCTCTGCGTGGATATTGAGGAATAAGTGAAGCGTAAACTCAAAGATATTATGCAGAAAACAAGCATAGGAGTAAGGATCGATCCCTGATGTGTAAGCGTCCTATCATCTTAAGTTTGTCCCACACGATTGGTTGTTCTGGGGGATATTGTAGGGTTTTGTCATGAGTGAAAAATTGATGGATTATGGGTGTTTATTCACATTATACAGTTCAGGGGCCTAAAATTGGTTGAAAAAATTCCAATTGAGAGGGATTTTGCGACTATGGAGTAGGTAGATTCTATCTGCGGATGGAGAAAATCCCTCTAGCCCAGAGGGAGAGGTTCTAACCACAAAAAAGACAATCTGACATAAGTTCCCTTATATTGAGAACGAATAAGATCCTACCTCGTGTATCGCTAATCCTTGTTTTATGAAGTCCTTGTGTCTTTGCTCCAGCGATCAACTCCTTAATGTCAATCAAGCACTTGGAACAAATAGACAAGAAACCAAAGCACACATGATAGCATACAATATATTCAAACTACTTAAGAGGCTAAGGATTCTTAAGCTACACATTAGCATATGCAATTGATATAGGAAACAAAATATCAGTTGTATTATTATGACAAAAAGGAAAGTATAACCTTCACCTTAGCGTTGCAGGTTTCCTTCGACGTGTCCGGGTTCCAGCACCACTGTTAGCATATAATGATTCACCTCAAAACAATGGAAGTTCAAGGCTTCTTCCTCTTTTCTTCAAACCAAACAAACTACACACTTATTCTCCCTTTACAAACACAAACTAGAAGGCTAAAGCTCTCAAGATTTTTTTTATCTATCAAGATTTTGTAGATTATTCCTGCCCTTTCATTAGCTAGCTGAGGTTGGAAAAGGAGAGGTTTATATAGATTGAGAGAGGGGACATGGGTCCTCTTATGATGGGAGAGGTCTTATCCCTTTTGGTTTGTTCCATATTAATAGGGGAAAAGAGCCCAAACAGTCTCTCTCGGCTCTATCTCGACTAACCATTTACCTGACTTTCGTTCACGAAGCTTCTAGACCTGGAAGCTTCGACTCCATTTTTTAAAACTTTCCAAAAAAGGGTCGACGAAGGTCATGAATGGATCACCGGCATTGTTTGGTGCTAGGCACAGTGTTAGACTCTGCAAATCGGCGCAGGGAAGAAACTGAGTGATAGCACCAGTCTTGAAAACTGAGTTTGAAGGAATATTCTTGGGAAATTATGTAAGAGGGAAATGTTCTGCACTTGAAGAGTGATGTAAATACATATTATTCATAATAGGAAAACACATGAGGGTCACTGTATAGGTCCTCCAGGATCAAGGAACGAGGAGTACAGGGACAGTGACAAAAGGTTGTGTAACAGATGCCCCCTAAAGCATGAAGGTCGTGTTAGCACTTGGAATTTCACCTCAGGCTGAGAAAGGTAAACTCCAAGGCAACATCAAACCACTTAGCCTCGTAGCTAGCCCTACGGGGCAGGAGAGGGCTCTCTCCGGTCTATCTCAGTAAAGATCTTCAATGGGCGAGATGACCAATAGGGAAACACTGATTTTAGGCTAGTAAACTGATCAAGAGGTTTAATTTGGGATTTTTAATGTTTTGGTGGAAAATTGGGGAATGACAATTTCAGGTGCGGGGATGGACACAGTTTTTGCAGGGGGTTCTTTGGGGCGAGGTAGGAGACAGTATTGATGCCTTTGATAGAGGTGGATGGATGAGAATGACCGGTGAGGAGTTAAGGAGAGCAAGCAATAACCTTGAATTCCCCTTAAACAGTTGAAAACATTGATATTAAGCAAACTTAAAAGCAGAGCATGACAGTCATGAATTCTACTTTAACACTTCATTTGCCTAATTTGCAGAAAGAAAAGTAAGGAAATGATTCACATAACACACTTACAAGTACAAAGAGAAACACACCATCAATACATGTGACCACAAGAATCCCAAAAAGGACTGCAAAACCCTGGTCTTCCTTTGCCAAAAATTGCAGAGATACAGTGAGTAATACAATAAGAGCTTCTCCCTCAAGAGTCCAACCCTCCAACCCCTGAAAATGACTAAGAAAATACATAATATAGGCAAGCTAACACCTTTCCTTGCCTCTAGGGGTCGAGCTCATCCTTCTAGGAGCTGTTTCAACCAATTCTAAACTGAGCACTAAAATCTAGGCAGTCAAAACAACTTGCCTCTATAAGCTAGGAAACCAATTCATTCATTAAATTTTTGCCTATCTTATGAATGAATCTTCTAGAAGAGATAAATAAGTGTCAAAATATCATAAAATTACATCATTTACAACAAGGAGGATGAAAATCAACTCCAAAAAGTAAAATCCAGTCAAAACTGCGTTTTGCTGAGCTGTAGGTTGAATTCCTGTCCAAACTGCCTGATGGGTCGCGCGCAATTCCTGAATGGGTCGCGCGCCTTTGGAGGCACTTTTGAGGCCCTTCCAGGTGTCCAAATGAGGAAAAAGTGGGCTTTTTGGAAAGGTCTGGATGTCTACTTTCCAACCCAAGTGGAATTTCGGAATTTTGTTGTCATTTGCCCCTCCACAATTGCAATCTCCCAAGACTGCTTCCTGTGTGTCAAAAATGTGGCAGAAAGTCATTTTTTGCTTGTTTTTTGACTTTCTGGAGGCCCAAAACTTGGTGAAATTTCTTGGTAATGGCTGAGCAAGTGTAACTTTCCATGAAAAATCCAGAAATGCTGAGTTTTTCCAAAATGGAGTTGCCAAACGAAAGGGTCGCGCGCGGCACGCGACCCATTGGTGGAGAAAACCTGTTTTTGGCACAAAAAATTCACAATTGACAAAATTTTCTCCAAATTTCTTGAAATTTGGGCTGGGAGTCCCCAATAAAGTACCATGCTCATTCAAATAGGCTTTGTTCAAAATTTGGAGTGGATCGGGCCTTTTCCGTCGTTTTAGTGCCTTGGCCAACCTCCTTGGATCCGGCGGTTGTAATTTTGACATTTCTCTAAAACCATGACACATGTGCAAAAAGTGAAGGAGGCTTTTATTCTTTGGCATGTTGTGGACAAAAACATCTCTCAGTTCTCCAAAATTCATTTTTGATTGCTCTAAAACAGCTTTTGAGTGAGACTGATCCCGATGTGTGAAGCAAGGAATTTCGTGGAAATGAAGTGAAATGAAGGGGATAGGGGCCTTCTAAATTCTTGGGGAAATTTTTGGGAGTGGGGAGGGATGTTAGGAAGCAGGGGAAAGTGGAATCTCAGAGATTTAGCGAGGGGAAGGGGTCCAAAAGGGCAAAACACAGGCCAAACCTAGAAAATTGCCAGGTTGTAGCAAGAAACTAGGGTTTGTGGAAAAATGAGGAATTTGGAGAATCTCAGTGATGGAAAGTGTTTAATAAGGTACATGAAGGATAGGGGAAGGTGTATGAACATCAGGATACAAGTTTTGCCAATGATTTGACCATCCAAGAGAAATTAGCTTTCAAAACCCTAGGAGAGGGAAATGACCTTGCCTAGGTGCAACTGAAGCATGAACAAGGTGTAAAATGACTCATTAGACACTGAGATGATAATGAAAACCCTATGAATGATGATAGACTCAGCTGAATAGTGACATAGATTGGCATTTGGGCAACTTTAGAAGGAGTGAAAGCAAACCCTAGACCTAATGCCTAGTGACCAAATTTTGCTTGAAAACTCTTTGAAATGACAAAATTTGACCTTGACACTCGAAGACCACTTTGTAAGAGCATATTTTATCACTGGAGGAAGGCTGGAAAGACTGACACTAACAGGTCAAACAAGAGTGAGGGGTGAAATGCTTTACAAGTAGATGAAAGGAACCATAAACTATCGTCGAAAAACCTACAAACAAGCATAGATACATATACATCACTGAAATCTCTGATACATGAATCGTGGTATGGACGCAGCCATCCAGAAAAAGATCATGTAAATGGATCCAAGGTATGGGCGCAGCCATCCAACAAGAAGGATCATATCTAACCCAAGGTATGGTCGCAGCCATCCAATAATGAGAAGGATCACATATAACAGACTCATGGTATGGTCACAGCCATCCATCTGAAAGAGACATGTATATAAGCATGATCATGTCACATCGCCTCGCAACCTGGACTTTTGTAATCTGAGCCCAGGGTCTTGCGCTCCAACACGACCCGATCAAAGTACAAATTCTAACATGTGAATAGATGTGTCGAAGTCGAACACGCTAGAAATTCGCTTGATTACCGGTCAATGATGTGAACCGTTAACAAGCGCGAGAGAAACCACCAATAATGACAATGGCTCTCAAGGTACCAGCAACACAATTCATGGAGTGTGAATAAGGAACTGAAGTTGAACACCCGTGAAGTCACTCGATCGAAAGCTAATGATGAGAACTTGTCATCGAGTGCGAAGAACTTGCCATTAGGGCATGCAAGCTCTAAGTACTGGAATGGAGTCTCTCGGCCAACTTCCTGGATAATGAGCTAAAGTCGACAGGAAGTGACCTTGTCGAAGGAAGGCCATGAGGTATCCCACATCATTGACACGAGACAAAGGGATGCAATGATTATGGATGATACAGAAATTAGGAATGCGTGTAAACTGTAGAAGGATTAAATATTGAACATATCGGCAACACGACTCCAGAGTTTGGCAACTTTTTGGATCCATAGGATCAAGGGCCATGATGACGTGGCAGATATCAAATGGAAGGGAAAAAAGTGGATGACCCAAACCCAAGAAGGCCAATGATGAAGTAATGATATCCCAACCCGACACGAAGCAAAAGAGTGTCATGTTCAAGAGTGACAAGCTATCGACACAACTGGTCAAAAGTTTCCATTTTCTCCCACCATTTCTGGCAGGTACCCCAATTATTTTTTATCACAAGATTGAAGGGGATATCATATGCTTGAAATATAAGTCCATCCTTCGGATAGATCTGCCCTAGTAAGATTAACGAGCCCTAGGAAGGAGAATCTTGTGTCCGTCATGGTGACGAATCCGATGTTGTTTAAATTTAACGAGTTTGACAAAGGAAAAACTCAGTATCTTTTTCATGTTTAGAGAGTTTGAAAAAGACATGGAAAAGAAAACTCCAAATGGTCCCTTTTCGTAAAGTTGTCTCTCGGGCCCAAGAAGGTAGAAAACAATACTTGAGAGAACCTCTTAACCATGTCAACCAAGGAGTACCTTTTTCATAAATAGTTTATCCCAGCCCGAAAAAGGGGTAAATGTATATTGGGTAAACAACGGTTCAGAACCTTTTTACAAGGTCAAAATGACAAGAACTCAACAATATTTTCGTGTTTTGAGAGTCAGAAGAGAGATTAAAGCAAACTCCCCATTTTTATTTTCTTTAACGAGTCAAAAAGGGAAAAATACTCGGCAATATTTTCATTTCAATTTTTACGAGTCAAGAAAAGAGCTTAAATACGACTCCAGTTTTGCATCATCACCGGAAAACCATCACCTGTCGCTACACAAGAAGAAAATGAATTATCCATTTCTAAGGAAAAATGGCAAAAAATACTTTTTAAAACCCTAAAACATAGCGAAAAGCTTATAAAAAGGGAAAAAAGTAAAACATTTTTACCATTTACCTCATTTACCTCATTTGGAGCAATTTTTACCCACTTGTGCCCTAAATCTTTAGGAGCGGATTGTTGCGGATCCAAGAAGCTGATCGTTGAACCGTTCGTTGCAGGTAATAGTCGAGGCCCTATTCTTCGCATTTATACCTGTTTTTTGAGCTTTTAACCATTTATTAGGGGATTTGAGGAGGCTTTTTGCAAAAAATTATTGCCGAAGGTCGGCGCAGGATCCTGGCACAAGACCACGCCAATCGTCAGCTTTTAACACGGGGGATCGCGCCGGCGCAGAGAACAATTTTTTTTTTCAATTTTCACCCAAATTTAATGTTGTAAATCGGGTTTTTCCTTTTCAAAAACTGATGTTAAGTTAAATGTGGGGTGTTTGCAGGAAAATCAAGGTGCAAAAATGGTGATTGAGTGGAAAGAACGCGAACATGAAAGAATAGACCAAATGGCCTTGGAGGATCCAAACTGTCTTGATGCATTGAGGAACTGTGGGCTCCTCAAGTTCTTTCTGACACCAGGCCTACGAGCTCAACTTGAGCTACTGCAATACCTGATCAGTCTATGGGATATCAGACGGGAGGTATTTGTGATCCATGACCAAGAGCTGGAGTTGGAGACTTTAGACATCTATTTCATTACTAGACTGTCTCGTAGAGGGGAACCAGTCCAACTATATGGAGGTAGGCCTATTGGGGCGAGTGTAAACATGCTACTTTCCCAACATTGGCCGGGAACTCTGAAATCTACAAGCGGGAAGATTGATATTATGACAATAAATGATCTCTTATTGAAGGTAATACTCTTGACCATCAATCGAGTAGTTGGGGCTCAAGCACTACACAAGTCCAACAAATCACGCTTCCAATACGTTGTGGACTGCATGGCAACCACTGCCTTCAACTGGGCGGAAGCAATGAAGGTGAACATGAAGAGGAAACTATCTAAATGAAAATAAGGGAACTTGAGGAAATTTTGATATGGTTGCGTTCTAGTAACCTTCTTCCTAGAATGAATCCCATTGTTCCACTATCAGATGGCGGAGGTAAACCCCCCAGTACCAAGAGATCCACGGATGGTTCAATGGAGCGAGCTGATGCCTCGATCTGGAGGGGGCCAGCATATGTCTTACATGCATGCCTTCTTTGTGTGGCTCAGATGACAGCTGATCGTCGTGGAGGATTGGTCGTACAGCGGGACTGACTTCCGCGGTGATCCTGACATACCACTCCCAGAGGGAGAAGACTTTGATGATGGAGGTGAGCAAAACAATTTTGTTTTTTTCTCATTTTTTATTGTTTTTTCATATATGTATTTGTGACATATTGACTTTGTAATTGGAGATGTTGGACCAGGGAGACCAATAGGGATGTCCCCTATAGCTAGACGTGTGGCTCGGAAGTTCGAGGTTGCTCCTTACCAGGAAGGAGTTGACAACGAAGAGGAGATTGCCCGAAATATAGAGGGTCTGACGAGAGGGATTCCAGAGTATGCATGGATCGAGGACATTCCTCGCCATTATCAACGGCACATGGTGGGAGTGTCAGATCAGATCCATCGATTACTGACTCATGTATTACGAGCATTAACATGCTATCATGACCATCACGTAGAGTAGTCCATAGTTAGAATTTTACAGTTCTAGTAGCCACGTATGTACTTTGAACACATATGTTATTTTTTGGATGTTGATGTATTACACTCAAACATTATTGACATATATATGCTATATTTCATGTTTACTATGATACAATGTTTTCACATATTGCGTAAATGTCTGTCTAAAACGTAATTATCCAATGCATCCATTAATGTATTCATATGCCTAGGAATATGATGATATGTGATGTAATAAAAATTTGTTTCCAAGATACGGATACGCAAATAAACTCTCAATAACTGAGGGTTTATGACATAATATTTCCCATTGAGTTGAAGAACAACAAGTTGTGAATCAAGGTTTACAACCATTTCTCCAATGTCAAGGGCAATGGCTTCTGATAAGAGTTCGAGAACTGTGTTATATTCAACAATGTTATTAGTTGTTTGAACCAAACAAATACCTTGAAGATCAATCAACTCACCATGAGGGTCATAAATAGCCCATGCCGCGGATGATATATTCCAGTTACTACGGCAAGCACCATCAGTGAAACTAACATAAGGAGTCACAAACATCTGCAAAGCAGGTGAAGACATAATAAGCAGGAAAGCTTCTTGAAAAACACATCAAACCAAACTGCACAAAAATGAATAACACACTTATGTAAATAAGTAACCATGCTAGATGACTCACGCATAATACTTTGTGATGGAGTCCATTTTCAGACTTAGGTAATCGATCAACAGAGAGGTAAATTGGAGTTGTATCATCGACATGACGTGTAAGCATCGACTCGGCCAAATAATAAAGTAAGACTCATAAAAGGTTGTGCCCCCATGCCCCCTGGGCGAGTGAGGGTTATGAATTTGTTAAAATTGGCAACTAGGGCCAAACTTCATGTGGGTCATCTTATTCATGGTTGATAATATGTTCATTAGATTCTTCTCATCGAGAGGTGTAGGATTGATCTAAATATCATCCGATTCCGATAAGTATTCATGGAGATATGAATTTATTTTGATTATGGAATTATTTTATCATTTTTTGGGATTCAACTGCGTTAAGTAAGTCATTCAAACGTATGACCATTTCCATGAGAGGTAGTCGTAACTGACTAATTTCTCATGATTTTTGAATAGTTCACTTAGCACTCATTGCATCGGGTGATGCTCACAGGGGTGAAGAAGTGGGATTGAAACTAGTGAAATGTGGAGAACGAATCACATAGCATCAATCATCACTTCCGGGGCTTGCACCCGGTAACCAGGACTTCCCAGGAGGTCACCCATCCCAGAACTCCTCTGGCTCAAGCGCGCTTAACTGTGGAGTTTTTCCCACAATCAAGCCCACTTAGCTTGCTACCCCATTTGCAAAACCTTAGCAAGTATTGTGCCTCATGAACCATTCAAGTAGAGATCCCTTGACTCTTTTTGAATTTAAGTATGGGGGATTTACGCAGTGCATTATATTATCATTTTTTGGGATTCAACTGCGTTAAGTAAGTCATTCAAACGTATGACCATTTCCATGAGAGGCTCAGAAGCCAAAACAGTCGCATCTATTCAAACATCAACAGTTGTGTATAAATATAGGAGGAATTTTCCTCATTTTCACTCACTCATCTCTTCACATCTCTCTCTCTCTCTACTGCACAGAAAAGAGTCTCTTCTCTACTGCGCAAAAAAGGGTCTCTCCCTCACACATGTGAAGCTGGAAGCTGCTGAAATTGAAGCTGCAACTGCAGAAGTAAAGTTTGACCTACGTGGACCAGAAGATCTCCTCATCTGAACTACGCTATAGGTTCATCTGAACCTCCTCTGAAAGCCACAACTTTTTGTGGTGGAATCAAGTCAATCCGACGGACGGTTTGCAATATATCGACTGCCCTAGTTTGAAGGAAGCTGCTGAAACTGAAGCTGCAACTGCAGAAGTGAAGTTTGACCTGCGTGGACCAGAAGATCTTTTCATCTAAACTACATTGTAGGTTCATCTGAACCTCCTCTGGAAGCTGCATCTTTTGGTTGTGGAATCAAGACGATCCGACGGTCGGTTCGTGAGATATCGTCTGCCCTAGTTTGATGATGAAGTTGCTAATGTTGATGTTGCTAATCTAGGGTTTGCTACTGCTGATATAAATCGGATTTATTGTACTATTTCTCTCTGCTGAATTATTAAAGATAAAAGAAGATTTGATCAAAGGGTTTCCCCACACATTGTGGTGTTTGTCCCTGGCTATCCGCCACATCTTGTGTCTCTTGTCTTGGCTTGTTTTTTGTCGATTGTTTAATGTTATATCTGCACTTTACTTTATGTACATGTGATTGCTAATATGTGGAATATAATAAGAAAAAGAAGTAAACTGTTATAAGCATAGAACATACCATAACTTATCATGGTATCGGAGCTGAGGTGAAGACAAAGCCCGAACAAGAGCAAGAGCAATCACCGAAGAGAAGATTGGCAAGGCTATCCTAAAAGAACTATGGGGTCTTCAACACTCTTTCCTGCCGAAGACAAGCTCCGTGAGAAAGCTGACTATCACGGATGGAAGATGTCTATCGATCTAACCCTAGAAGATCAAGGAGTGTTGGACCATGTAAGAGGCAATATTGTTGAGCCTCCATCAAATGCATCCGTCGTTGCCTCGAACAAATGGAAAAATGGAGAAGTCAAAACTAAGAAGATCATCCGAGACTCTATCGATAAGCACTTGGTGGTCTACATGTCTGAACTGGACACCTCCAAGGAAATCTACGATAGACTGGTAAGTTTATTTAAAGTTAATGATGAAAATCAAGTTTTGTTTCTTAGAAATAAGCTGAGGGAAATCAAGAAGGGTAAAGATGAGAGTATGCAAGCATACTTCTTAAGAATCACCGAGATCAAGAACGATCTCCTATATATTGGGGAGACTATTACTGACAGAGAAATGGCACTCGCGACTTTTGGAGGATTACCATCCGAATGGTACGTGTTCAGGACTACTCTTCTGAACAATAATGTAATTCCTGGTTTCGAGGAATTAATGGCTAGATGCATTCAAGAAGAAACAAGGGTAGAAGAGCAAGAAATTCCCTTGCCTAATGGTCCTCCTGCTGCTTTTTCTTCTCATGCTAAGAAAAGAAATAATTCCGGGTCTAAATCGAAAAGAAAGGGTGGAAGAAAAGGACGATGTTACATTTGCAATAAATCAGGTCACTATGCAAGGGAATGCCCTGATAGAAAGGACTCTCACCGTGACGATGATCAAAATCCCTCTCATGGTAATCGAAGGGATGAAAAATTCAATAACAAAGGTAAAAGGAATGCTGGAAATCAAGGAAGAGGACAACCATTCAAGAAGGCTAGAAATTCTAGGATGTATTAAATGCACTTGACCTCCAAAAGAACCTGGTATCCATCTCAGCAATGGAAGACAAAGGCTACATGGTAACCTTCAGCGATGGCAAGGTACGTATATGGAAAAATAATGTTAAAGATGCCTTTACTCTTGGGTTTCGTGTTGATTCATTATATCAGGTCGATGGAAGTTCGCTAGGTGTCATGTCTTATGACACAACTCTTCAGTCCGAACTTTGGCATTAGAGGTTTTCCCACCTTCATTATAAATCTCTACTCGGTGTAAGACAAATGGTGACAGGGATGCCTGAATTCCAAGTAGAGAAAGAAGGTGTATGTCTAGTATGTGCCGAAGGAAAGCTCAAAAGGGGACCATTCCCCTCAAGCCAAAGCAAGACGTCCGATATATTATAGTTGGTTCACTCAGGCATATCTGAGGCTGGCATTAAGAGGGAGACTACTACACCAAATACTCCTGAGCAGAATGGTGTGGTGGAAATGAAGAACCGTATGATTGTGGAAGCTGTCTCTATGGGTAGATGATGTAACAATGCCTGATGTGGAGAAACCCATGGATCCTATTTATCCACCTGAGCCTTCCTCTTCTAGGAAGAGGCCTTCATGGCTGAGGGGAATACTTGATGATGCTGAAGGACATGCTGCACCCCGAGGAACCTTCCGTGAAAGTAAGAAACCTAACAGGTATCAGGGATACCTAACCAGTATGAGCACAATCATACAAAATGAGCCTTCATCATTCTCAGATGTCGTCAAGCATCAAGTATGGAAGGATGCTATGACCATTATGGAGAATGATGTCTGGGAAGTAGTTCCCAGACCCCAGGACAAGACAATTGTTACTTCAAAATGGCTTTACAAGATAAAGTTGCAGCAGATGGAAGTACGGAATAGTATAAGGCTTGTTTTGTTGCTCGTGGTTTCTCCCAGAAGGAAGGTGTTGTGTTGTACAACAACCCCCCATTTCATAAAATTTTTATTTTCAAAACTATAATATGAAATGGGTCCCTTTTAGATTAAATGGGTATCAACTTATCATTATTCAAAAGGTCCAAAAAGAAATAAAACATTATAAACCTTTTTGATAAATCACATAATCGGTCTTATAATAAAAAATCAATAATCCTTTATTATTGCGAAAAAGCAATCACAAGATCGCATATCGTAATAACAAAGGATGTATAACAAAAGACCCATTGGTTTTCCCCGATGCGACAATGCACAAATGACTATCGGATATCGGGAAGGCAAGCGATCATAACAAAAGGCCCCTCTCTTTGCTCCAATGCGATATCGCTATCGGCGATCGGGGAATGTAGCATGCATGCATCTAAAAGCCCTCGTTTAAAAACTCCCGATGCGAATTGGCAATATCGCTATCGGCGATCGGGGATTCCGAAAGGACACCAATATAACAACTTAAGCATTCCCCCGATCGCCAATTGCGATAAAGCTAGGCGCAGATTTCAAAAAGGATTGATAAGGTCGGGATATATTATGGTTAATTAGTATTAAAGGCCTTTCTCTTCCCGATAGTGATTCACTTACGCTCAACCGCAAAAACATCAAAGCCATGCTTAAATGAATTATTCGGCCAATAAATGATATGATGAGCATTTAAAGGATTGACAAGTTTAAACGGCCATTTAATGGAACAGTAAGGCCAAAATCTCTTCAGAGATTGTATCCGCGACCACCTTAAGTTAATCCTCCATTATTCATTGATTAATATATCTTGTTCATATTTGGTTTGCGCCACCAATTCTCCGCATTACGTTCATTTTCTCTCCTGTGCAGAGCTCCTCCGAAGCAGCAAATTCAAGCCAAATGGGGAAGAAATCTAAGAAAACTGGAACAGCTTCAGCTTCCGCAGTAACAGGACAACACATTGCCGATCCAGGACCAAGCAAAAAGGGACTGATCTCGGACACCACATGTCTAGGACTCGGTAAAACTACTTGGCTGAGCATCTACAATCTGATTGAGGCCGAAGAGCCTCAGGTAACAACAGTGCAAGCCACAGCAGACCCGATCCGGAAGTCTGATGCTACTTTAAAAGATTTAGCCGACTCTTACCTTCATTGGATAGCAGCCCGAGAGCAAATTCTCTCATATACAGATGTGGTAAGATGGGTAATTGAAGAAATCCCAATTACAAACAGAACATTTTGCGCCATCAATGGGAGAGTGTTCGGCTCGTTTCAACCCGATGATTTGAGGCAAATGTACCATTTGCCTGCACCGGAGAAGAAGTACAACAAAGCATTTCTAGAGAAGTTCAGAAATGAAAATGACATTGAATCAGAACCTATACAAGATTGGAGGCAAAACCCAGCGAAACACAAGTATGAGTCTTCGGGTAAGTACTCTGTCGATTCCTTGTGTTCTCCTTATTTTTATGCCGGAGTAATGATGTGTAGGATTTGGGGGTTGTATGATTCCTCAAATTTCACTATAGAAATGGTACCTTTAATGGAAGCAGCATGCAATAGTGAAATAATGGATTGGGGGAATATACTGTCTGATAAGTTAGCAACAGCGGTTCTTGAATTCAGAAACAAATCCCACGTTACTGAAAGGTTCATTCCTCCATTTTACTATAGTGCCTACATCTTGGATACCCTCTGTTTTAATTCTTAGTTTCCTGTGCTGGGGTGGAGATGGACTCCACAAGACCCCATGCCCATTTATATATACCACCAGAAGTTGTGGAAAGCCCACTATAAACACCACATATATCAAGTTTGCAATGGATTTATGTTACCCATTCATATGCCATTTTTGAAAAACCTGCTCCTAAGATTTCCTCACAAGCAGAGATTGACTTGACAGCCATAGGGAGATGGTTCGGAGAAGAAAAATTCACCTATGTAAGAGTTTTCGGTAGTCATGCCAAGCCTCATGTCCTCCCCTTGTATACACCCAACAAGCTGTTGGCTCGAGAGGTAGCATATCAGCTTATATCCGAAGGAGTTACACAGACTCTAAGGAATAAGAAGAAGCAGGTTTGGCCTCCTTTTCCTCTAAGGTGTGGCGTTTACGCTCTGCATGACTATAAACATGCAGAGAAAGAAGCAGAAAAGATTAATACACTGAATCTCGCCACTCTTCCTAATAGGCGATTTGACCCAAACAAAGTCGCCTATAATGCACTTGAACAGGCAAAACTCACTAAATTTGAACATAAAGATGATGAGTTTGATGACCTGTTCTCCTCAGCCGAGTCATTATTTCAGGTTCAAGCACTAGCCAGAATGAGATATCACGACGACGGGTTAGTCGAATTTAACAGACTTAGAGAGCAGAGGTTGCAAACTCTACCTCTAGATCTGTTAGCAACGGCCCCGATGACACAGTCAAGCGAGCCTAAACAGTGGCTTACCAATGAACCTCCTGCTACATCAGAAATTGCTGGAGAAATCCAAACAAAAAAGCGGGAGGAACTCCAGAGGAAAGAACAGGAGGAAGTGCAGAGGAAAGAGCAGGAGGAAGTGCAGAGGAAAGAGCAGGAGGAAGTACAGAGGAAAGAGCAGGAGCAGAGCAGCACGGACGTGAATGTTGATGCCCAGATTGACCCGAAGTTGCTCCAGGAATGGCAGCAATTCGATTCAATCATAAGCAATCTTGAAAGCTCAAAGGAAGCCGATACATCCAAAGTGGCTGATACACAGGATACAGCATCAAAAGAGGTTCCAAGTGGAACCAGCGGCCTACCCCCTTCTACAGAAATAGAGATAATTCCCAAAGATCCTTCGGATCAGATCATTTTGCAAGTGGAGGATATACCTCCATTGGATGTCTTTTACGGCCCAAAGCACAGGGCTGTAGTAAAGCGATAGCGGAAAAGGAGAAGGATTGATCAACCTTCCCTATTCTCTGAACAAACAGTGACAGCCAATGTGGTTTGGAAAGAGGAGTTTGATCCTTCTAATGACCTAACAAAATTGTCCCAATATGCTGGAGCCTATTCGGCGGCCACCATGGACAAGGCATCAGAGGTGAGTAATATGTTAAGAGAAAAGGACCAAGAAATCGCCTCGCTACAAGCACAGTTATCGGAGGCACAGCAGAAAGCAGAACAACTCGAACAGCAGTTGTCTACGCAGCAACAAATAAATAATCAATTGAATAAACAATTGCAGGAAGAGAAACAAAGGATTGATTCAAGTGCAATTCAAAAGCAGAAAGAGTTGTCGGAAGCATTGGAAAAATTGAAAGCAGTGAATGAACAGATGGTGAAGTCGAAAGATGAGCAAATTGCTCAATTATCAAGCCAAATAGAAAAGTCCAAGAATCTTCCGCAGCCTGCCGAATTCAGAGCAGAAGCACTACATATTAACAAGGCATTGGTAACACAAATAAGACTATTATGTCAGAAAATTGCTCAAGCGGAACCCCTATGTGACATAACAGCATCAATAATCGATAAATCAGTTGATGCTAGAACAGACTTGGAGTAGGCCGATGAGACCTTGACCAATTTTCTTGATTGGCAGGACACTGATGAGGGACAGGCAGCTAATTTGCCAAAAATCTTAGAATCCCATAAAGAGATCCTATTTATGGAATGGCAGTCCCAGTTAATGAAGGCAGAGAGAGCAGTTTCTAGATGCAAATTAACCACAAGTAATTTGGTTGCATTAATTAATAATACTCTCTACTTATCTAATATGATCTCTCAATGTACACCAGGTAAATTACTATCAGCTAAAACATTGGAGCAGTCATGTTATCAAGAGCTGGAAAAGAATGGGAGATTGATCGCAGGTATTAACAGTTTAACTTGGGACACCTATTGGTTGTTCCTAGTAAAACCATACATCCAAAGAGTCGCCCTCAAGTGCCTAACAGATGCAATCGGGTGTATCATTCCCGATATACAAGATGCCACCTATGCTGCTCAACTCAATTCTCGTCTCAGCCGCCCTCCAGAAGTGGAACCAATGCTAGCAATATGCCAACTCAGGTCGAAAGGCAAACAGCCAGAGTGATGAATCATGCTGTCGACTGCCAGATTGCTATGAGGAAGATACTCCAAATCAAGTTGTACCAATTAAGTAGCATTTTAATTTTATAGTTAGTTAGTTTTAATCAAGTATTTATAGACCCTTTCAATGCATTGGAAAGGGTCGTAAGTTTTTGTATATGACTTAAACCTGAAGTTGCACTACTGTACTTCAGGCATATTTTTTTATAAAGACTGGGCCAATTATTCCAATTTTGATAACGAAGCTTTTATGTGGATGTGCACTACTGCCTTTATTTAAAAGTATTTCTGAGTCGGAAGAAGGAATTCAAATAGCGATTGATGTTGGGAATGATTTGCAGCTCATATGGTACTACTATCTATGTCTGAGTTCATTCTTTTTATGTGAATTGTTGTTTGATCGCTCTTGCTATTATCGGATATATGCATGTGTTTTTAACAACATTCTTTATACTTTCCACTATTGGATGTTTACAACATGCTTTTCTTTTATCATACATGTATCGGTAATATAAAAGGATAAGTGTAACAATGTTTTGTTAATCACTTTGTTCAACTATTTGAACAAAGCAATCATTAAGTGAATGAATGTCTATGTTTATTATGTAGAGTCATCTATATGCCTATCGATGAATAGAGATCATCAAGCGTTGCACTTAAAAGAATAGAAGCCTCCCGAGATAGAATAGTCATTTGTATTTTCGCTGTTAGATTAAGTCATCCACTCATTATCATTTATTAGAAAACCAATCACTCATCCATCCCCTTTTTATTCATTATTGGGAAACTGGTCCCATTATATCCAGTCGGAGCCACCATCCCAAACGGAAAAGGAGTTGTATTAAGGTCCGGACTGGGTGGTTATCCCCCAATGTTGATACAATGATTTTCGGGGCATCAACATTTTTGGCGCTAGAAGGAGGGCCCGAACTATGAATGGCGAGAAAATCCAAATCTACAGACCATTCTGAGAGTAAATCTCCCTCCACATCACCTCGTACTTCCCAATTGCATGCTGGTTCTCTAGTATCCAAGAGAGAAGAAGAGGAATCAACTAACACTGCTCAAACCCACAACACTCCAGAACGATTAAGTCCTGAGTCCCCTAAAGTTCAGTTACTCATCCATAAACTTCAAGGCTTCTCGATATCACCACAGAAATCTGAAGTATCTCAAAGCAGTGAGACTTCGCAATTCAATCTACCTCATCCTCTCACTAGACTTCAAAGCGGAAAGCTCGGTATTGAACCTACTAAGCTGCCCTTACCTAAAAGGAAAAGGGCAAAGAAGAACACTGAAGGATCTGACAGTGAAGCATTTTCATCCACATCCTCCATCTCATCTTCCCCAGTGCGAAGTCAACCATCCACTCCCTCATTACACATTGTTGTTCATCAGGGATTAGGAACTTCAACATCCCAACTGGCTCAATCCTCAATATCGATTCCCTCCCAAACATCTGGAATTTCATCAGCCATCTCATCCACTACAGGTGTTTCAATGGAAAATCCATGGAATAGACCTGGTGCAGTCAATATGCCTGCACCATTACATGCATTACCTGATGCTCCTGAAAAATGGCTACCCAAGTTTAACCCAGATGATGGAATACAAGTTTAGGAACATATTAATAACTTCATGTTATCAGTTAATTTGAAAGGAGTAACAGAGGAAGATGTTGTCGTTAGGATTTTCCCTTATAATTTGCAAGGATCAGCGGGATCTTGGTATTTTTCCTTGCCTTCTGGATCCATTACCAGTTGGACTACTTGCCAAGAACAGTTTCTTACTAAGTATGGTGATGATAGATCTTTAGCCACATTAATCAATGATCTCTCCAATCTTAGGATAGAGCATAAGAAACCGATTAAAGAATTCAATGCGCGATTCAATAAACTCTTGAATAAAATCCTGACGGCCTCCAAACCAAGTGAGCAAATCAGAAGCGAATGGTATATAACTGCCCTACCTGCCAATATAGCTATCTTCGTAGACAGGGCCGGAAAACCAACTTTAGCTGAAAACATGAAAGAAGCACTTGTTGTGGAGAAACGTATTAATGCTCTAGAAAAGAAAGCTGCTCTTGAAGATAGAAAATCCAAAAAAGTTTCTTTTAAAGATGATTCAAAGAAGAAAACCCCTAAAGATCCATATGATATGGAGGGTCTGCAAAAAGTCCTCAAGACCCTGTCAAACGAAATGGTTGAAATCAAAAAACAAGTAGCAGAAACCTCAACAAAAAGGCCCTTTAGAAATTTCAAGAAAACCGAATCAAAACCACCAAATGTTATATCTAATGCAGATTCAGATCCTGAAGAAGAAACAGTTTCACCAACTGATGAAGAAGAGGAAGTTGTTGAATTCCATGGAATGTGGGATTTCATACTGCCTAACTCCGATACAGAAAATGAACAAGAAGCTTTTCCTGTCACCACTAGGAGTAAAGGTGCCCCTGAACCCGTCCAAGCAGGTTCAAAGAAAAGAAGTGCAGGTGCTACTACTACAAAGGAAAAGGTATCCACAAAGAAGCCAGCTGCAATAGTTCCGTAAAACCAACCTTCATCCTCAAATAAACCTTCAACATCTAAAACGTTGGTAGATTCAATGGATTACAATATTGTTGATGATATGAAGAAGACTAAGGCAAACATTACCATGTTTGAACTTAGCAAACTAAAACATCAGCAGAAATTGCTTCTCAAGGAATTGAATGTTGTTCCTTCTTCACCTCTTCCCAGTGCTAAAGCTGCAAATGATTCAGGTCAACCACCTTCTAGCAGGATTGAAGCTACTGATACGATTCTGATTGGAGACAGATCAAATTCCCATACTCCTCCTTTCCTCTTAACCTATGAGATTTATAATCGAAATCTACACAATTGTTTGATTGACTCAGGGGCATCCTCAAATATAATGCCAGCTTCGGTTTGTTCCAAACTGAACATTGAGCCCCAAAAGTCCACAATTCACATTGTGCAGTTAGATAGAACCAAGGTCCAGGTTTTAGGAGAAATTAACTCTGTAACTATCAGGTTATCGGCTGATCCACGAGTAGTTCAAAGAATTGATATCTTAATCGCCGATATACCTGAATTTTATGGTTTAATCTTGAGTAGGGATTGGTCTGAGAAGCTCCATGGGTATATTTCTACTGATTGGTCCTATATGTGGCTACCCTACAAGGGAAAGCCAAATCAAATAAAAGTCAATTGGGAAAAACACATGACCCATACTATTACAAAATTTGAAAAGGAAAATCAACCAATAGCTTTTAATAACAATATCTTGGGGAATTATTCATCTAAATCATTCTTTGGCAACTTCACAGCCCAACCATCTCCTTTCTTAGTAAACAATTTTACATCTCAGATCGAAAATTATTCACAAACAGATAGGTCAAGATGTTTTAACAATACTGAGGAAACTGTAAATAAAATTATTGATAATTCTTTATTTTGGTCACTATATTTTGATGGGTCTAAGTCTAGCGAAGGCTCGGGAGCAGGATGTATTTTGGTTAGCCCTCAGGGAGAAAAAACGATGCTATCATGTAGGTTGGAGTTTGAATGCACGAATAATACAGTTGAGTACGAAGCCTTAGTCCAAGGGTTATACAAAGCGATTGACCTCAAGGTTCAATATTTGAAAGTGTTTGGTGATTCAGAAATTATTATTAAACAGGTGAGAAATATGATTCATTGTCTTTCTAGCCACCTCAAACATTATCAGTTGTTGGTACAAGAACTCACCTCTCAATTTTCAGCATTCAATATTTCTTCCATCCCTAGGTCTCAAAATTCAGTAGCTGACTTGCTAGCCAATGTTGCTTCCAAACTCCTACCTTCCGAAGATTATAGCCCAGATAGATTTTCAGTAGAGTTACTTTTTAGACCATCAATTCCTGACAATGTCACTAATTGGCGAGTGTTCAATCACGATGAAGACATCTTACATTTTTTGACTTCCGAAAAGTCCTACGATGATCAGATCATTGAGGAAAGCGAGCATGATCTTCAGATGAAAGAAAAGCACGAGGAAAACTCAATACCAAAGCCTGTGGTGAAGCTTGAGGATCTTTACGATATTAAAGACAGGTTTAAACCTGTGACCAATACAAAGCTCCAAAGTTCCACCTTAAGATTTGAATTGATAAATCTTGGCACTGAGCAGAATCCTCAAAACATTAATTTGGGATTAGGACTTTCTGTGGAAGAAAAGATAGCATTCATTATATTATTAAGAAAAAATAAACATGTCTTCGCTTGGAAATATGACAATTTAAAAACATATGATGCATCTATCATCCAGCATACCATTCCAATGCTTTCTGAACAAAAACCAGTTCAACAAAAGTTGAGGAAAATACATCCGAACTTAGAGAGTCAAATAAAATCAGAACTCAATAAACTCTTGAAAGCTAAGATTATTTTTCCCGTTCGGCACTCAAACTGGGTCTCCAATATGGTGCCTGTTAGGAAGAAAAATGGCGACATCAGGATTTGTATAGATTTCAGAAATCTGAATAAGGCAAGCCAAAAGGATAATTTCCCATTACCTACTATGGAGCAGATACTCCATTCAATAGCAGGTTCTGAGTTAATGTCCTTTTTAGATGGTTTTTCAGGATATAACCAAGTTTTGGTCCATCCTGATGACAGACTCAAAACTACCTTCAGAACGAAATGGGGAACTTATGCTTATCAGAAAATGCCTTTTGGACTTATTAATGCAGGAGCCACGTTCCAAAGAGCGATGGATATAGCTTTCAAAAGATTGATCAACAAAACAGTAGTTGTCTACTTAGATGATATTATTGTATTTTCTAAGAATAGATCCAGTCATTTGCATGATTTAAATCAAATCTTCGAACGATGCAGCAGGTGTGGTATTTCACTCAATCCCAAAAAATCCTTCTTCGCTCTTAATCAAGGAAAGTCTTGGGCTTTATTGTTTCCAAAGATGGCATTTATATTGATCCGGATAGGATTAAACAAATCTCTGAAATTCCTTTTCCTCATAATAAAAAATCCATGCAGTCATTTTTAGGCCAAATAAATTTTGTCAAGAGATTTGTTCCTGACTTTTCTCACATCATTTTACCATTAAAAACTATGATTAAGAAAAATTCAGCGTTTAGATGGGGATCTGCAGAAAAGGAAGCATTTGATTCAATCAAACAATCAATAATCAATGCCCCCGCTTTGAACACTCCTAATTTTTCTAATCATTTCACATTGTACACTATCGCATCCAATTCATCTTATGCAGCAGTACTCACTCGGATTAATGATCACAATTTGGAAGCACCGATTTCGATTTATAGTTCAAACCTGCAGGATGCTGAACTAAATTATTTCGAAGTTGAAAAACAAGCCTTTGCTGTGTACAAAGCTGTCAAACATTACGGAGCCTTCCTTTTAAAAGCCCATACAAAAGTTATAGTTCCTTTTCCTGCAGTAAGGCAATTACTAATCCAAAGGGAATTAGGTGAAAAAAGGGCAAACTGGGTTACAGCACTTCAAGAATATGACTTGGGAATCAAGCCAGCAAAGATTGTTAGAGGCCAAGGTTTTTGTAGGTTATTAGCAGGAGCATCCAACATTCAACAACTAGGTGATACAGAACATACTGAAGAAATCAACCAGATAAGTATTACTGATTCTGAATCACAATATGCAGACTTGATCTTTTATTTGAAAAACGGATATGCACCTCCTAACCTGTCTTATAAAAACAAAAGGGCCATTAGATTAAAAGCAAAAAACTTCACAATCATTGATGATGTACTTTTTAGGCAAAATTATGATTCAATTTTGTTAAGATGCCTAGAAAAACCTGAAGCACAAAAGGTTTTGTAGGAACTACATGATGGACCAGTAGGAGGACATTTTGGAGTTGACACAACAGCCCACAAAATCATTCATGCTGGATACTATTGGCCCACCTTGTTCAGAGATGCTCATGAATATGTAAAGAAATGCCGAAGTTGTCAAACTTCCAGTGGAAGACAAAGAAAGCCAGCTTTCCCTTTGCAACCAGTCAACATTGAACAACTATTTGAGCAATGGGGATTGGACATCATTGGAGAAATCACTCCACATTTGTCCAAACAACATAAGTATATCCTTACTGCCACTGATTATTTTACTAAGTGGGTTGAAGCGATTCCTTTAAAGACAACAAATTCTGAGGCAATTATGGAATTCATAGATCAATTCATCATTGTCAGGTTTGGTGTCCCAAATGCTCTTGTTTTCGATAATGCATCTTATTTTTCTGGAAATGCTATGTTTGAGTTTGCTATTAAAAGAGGGTTTAAATTGAAATATTTTGCAAATTACTATCCCCAAGGTAATGGTTTAGCAGAATCTACCAATAAAAATCTAGTTAAAATTATTAAGTGAACTATCGAACAGAATCATAAAAACTGGCACAAATCTTTAATATTCGCACTATGGGCTGATAGGATAACATAGAAGGCTTCCATAGGTTCTGTTAGCGCTTGAAATTTCACCTCAGGCTGAGAAAGGTAAACCTCAAGGCAACATCAAACCACTTAGCCTCGTAGCTAGCCCTACGGGGCAGGAGAGGGCTCTCTCCGGTCTATCTCGAGAAAGATCTTCAATGGGCGAGATAACCAATAGGGTAACACTGATTTTAGGCTAGTAAACTGATCAAGCGGGTTGATTTGGTATTTTTAGGGTTTTTGGTGGAAAATTGGGGAAATGGAAATTTTAGGTGCGGGGATTGGACACAGTTTTCGCAGGGGGTTCTTTGGGGCGAGGTAGGAAACTGTATTGATGCCTTTGATAGAGGTGGATGAATGAGAATGACAGGTGAGGAGCTAAGGAGAGCAAGCAATAACCTTGAATTCCCCTTAAACAGTAGAAAACATTGATATTAAGCAAACTTAAAAGCAGAGCATGACAGTCATGAGTTCTACCTTAACACTTCATTTGCCTAATGTGCAGAAGGAAAAGTAAGGAAATGATTCACATAACCCACTTACAAGTACAAAGAGAAACACACCATCAACACATGTGTCCACAAGAATCCCAAAAAGGACTGCAAAACCCTGGTCTTCCTTTGCCAAAAATTGCAGAGATACAGTGAATAATACAATAATAGCTTCTCCCTCAAGAGTCCAACCATGAAAATGACCAAGAAAGTACATAATATAGGAAATCTAACATCTTTCCTTGCCTCTAGGGGTCGAGCTCATCCTTCTAGGAGCTGTTTCAACCAATTCTAAATTGAACACTGAAAACTAGGCAGTCAAAACAACTTGCCTCTATAAACTAGGAAACCAATTCATTCATTAAATGTTTGCTATTTCATGAATGAATCTTCTAGAATAGGTAAATAAGTGTCATGTCAACATAAAAATACATTAATTACATCAAAGAGGGTGAAAAATCCCATCAAAAGTCAAAACTAGTAAAAGCTGGGCGAATCCATGAGCTGTAAGTGAAAAATTGTGAAAATTGCCTGATGGGTCGCGCGCCAAATCCTGACGGGTCGCGCGCCTTTGAGAGCACTTTTGGGGCACTTCCAGGTGTCCAAATGAGGCAAGAGTAGGCTTGTTGGAAAGGTATATGAGTCTACTTTCCAAACCAACTAGAATTTATGAATTTGGTTGTCATTTTCCCCTCCAAAATTGCAATCTCCCAAGACTGCTTTCTGTGTGTCAAAAATGTGGCAGAAAGTCATTTTTTGCTTGTTTTTTGACTTTCTGGAGGCCCAAAACTTCATAAAATCTCTTGGAAATGGGTGATCATGTGTAAATTTTCATGAAAAATCCAGAAATGCTGAGTTTTCCCGGAACGGAGTTGCCAAATGAAAGGGTCGCGCGGGGGGTGAGACCCGTCAAGCGGAAAAACCTGTTTATGGCACAAAAAATTCACAAATGACAAAATTTTCTCCAAATTTCTTGAAATTTGGGTTGGGAGTCCCCAATCAAGAACCATGCTCAGTCAAAGAGGCTTTGACCAAAATTTGGAGTGGATCGGGCCTTTTCCGTCGTTTTAGTGCCTTGGCCAACCTCCTTGGATCCGGCGATTGTAATTTTGACATTTCTCTAAAACCATGACACCTGTGCAAAACGTGAAGGAGTTTTTTCTTCTTTGGAATGTTGTGGACAAAAACCTCTCTCAGTTTCGCAAAATTCATCTTTGATTGCTCTGAAACATCATTTGAGTGAAACTTGCCCCGATGTGTGAAACAAGGAATTTTGTCGAAATGAAGCGAAATGAAGGGGATAAGGGGCTTCTAAATTCTTGGGGAAATTTTTGGAAGTAGGGAGGGATGTTAGGAAGCAGGGGAAAGTGGAATCTCAGGGATTGAGTGAGGGGAAGGGGTCCAAAAGGGAAAAACACAGGCCCAACCTAGAAAATTGCCAAGTTGTAGCTAGAAACTAGGGTTTGTGCAAAAATGAGGAATTTGGGGGATCTCAGTGATGGGAAGCATTTGGTAAGGTACTTTAAGGATAGGGGAAGGTATATGAACATCAGGATACAAGTTTTGCCGATGATTTGACCGTCCAAGAGAAATTGCCCTCAAAACCCTAGGAGAGGAAAATGACCTTACCTAGGCGCAACTGAAGCATGGACAAGGTGTAAAAAGACTCATTAGACACTAAGATGATAATGAAAACCCTATGAATGATGATATACTCAGTTGAATGATGACATGGACCACCATTTGGACAACTTTAGAAGGAGTGAAAGCAAACCCTAGACCTAATGCCTAGTGACCAAATTTTGCTTGAAGACTCACTGAAATGACAAAATTTGGCCTTGACACTCTGAGACCACTTTGTAAGAGCATATTTGATCACTGGAGGAAGGCTGGAAAGACTGACACTAACATTGGCTCCAATGGGGATGGTAGCTCCTTGGAGGTGCCAAGAACCGTAGACCTCTGGGAGAGCAGACCAGTGTTTTCAACCATTGGGCAATGGAGTCAAAAACTCAAGCTGAAATGCATGACTGAAAACTGATGACTTGACAACACAAATTGACTCTCACTCAACTAAAAACTGACTCAACACTTAAACACAACCGACAAACTGAAAATGATGCTCAAAGGGGAGCTTATTCATCACAACCTACTCTAACAGTTTCATTCATCACCTGATCAAGTGAAATGAAACAACCAATGCAACCAAGTAAGTATCCTGTCTGCTATTTGAATTCTCCACAAGTTCTTGCTTATGAACAACAAGAGAGAACTACTGAAAGGCAACTCCCATGACAACTTAGAAAAAGATCCGTGGAATGATATGGATTCACTATCCACCTCCAAAAACACTGCATAAGGATCTTGAAGTTCATGCACACTGAAACTTAGCTCATCCAATGGATTACTTCTCTTCTCCTCATACCATGAATGCAAACTTTGATCTGAGCCTTGTGACGAGACCTCTGCTGAAAATGACAACGAAACCGGCTGTCGGATCAAATTCATATCAGCACATGTTTCAAGCTCACATGTAGTCAATGGAGAAAGACTTTGACTGCAAACCTCATCCAAAACATCAGCTATTGGATCATGAAAAACCTGAAAAGACTGTTGTAATGTATCCATTGAAAATGTATGACATCCTTCTAGCTGTTCAACTTTTTCTTGAGAGATTTTACGAAGATTCTGCCTTATAAACTGAAATGCTTCGAAACAAAAGGGTATAGAATCTTCCTGCTTCATCAAATCATGTAATTCGTCCTCCACAACTTCATCTGTAATCTGCCCTTCAATTTCATTTGGTGGCTGCAAATCTGATGCTACAGGCTGCTCAAGAATTTTGTTATCTGTCTCATCCTCAACATTAACACTGAGAGATTGCTGATTTGTTATAGGTTGTTCATTTGAAGATTTACTATGCAATCTACCCTTCAAAAACTGAAATGATTCAAAACAGAATGGTATGGAGTCACCTTGAATCATTAAATCATGTGTGTCCACTTCCAAGTCTTCAGCTGCAACTTGACAATCAATGGCTTTCGGGGGTTGCAAATCTGAATATGAGAATCCTTGAACAAAATTTTCATTGCTCTCAAGATGATTCAGATCAAGACTTGTTGACATTTGATTTCTGATTGCATGGTAGTTATCTCTGATGAACTGAAACGAATCAAAACAAAAAGGCAAAGATCCTTCACTTACTTCCAACATTGTTGCACTTTCCTCGTCAATGTCATAGCTGATATGTGATGGCTGAACATTGTATTCAAGCTGCTAAAAATGAACTTCCTCCTCCCACAAACTAACTGATGGTTTATCTACAAGATTAGCTTCTGTTTGGAGAACATAATCATCGTCATACTGATCAAACTGAGGCAAATCATCGGTATAAAACATATCATCAAGCATACATGTCATATCAACAGTTCTTTCTCCTTCACAATGATCTATAAAACCATCACTGTGACAACTGGGATCAGAAACAAAATGTTTTGGATCAGCAACTTGTTCTTCTTCAATCAGCGAGCCATGAGCTTGAACATCATAAGCATTTCTTGCGGTGACCTTCTGCATCATATCTTCTATTGCACTTACCAAAATGTCAAGATT
The DNA here is from genome assembly GCA_031772625.1 of Pinus tabuliformis. Taxonomy (NCBI): domain Eukaryota; kingdom Viridiplantae; phylum Streptophyta; class Pinopsida; order Pinales; family Pinaceae; genus Pinus; species Pinus tabuliformis. The sequence continues at coordinate 25,005,546 of CM062820.1, forward strand.
CACCTCTAGAGATGTTGATTCGGCCGGATCTATGTTTTTCATCTCTTCTTCTTTCATCCTTGCCCTTCAGATCAGCAGATGTGCCTCTACATTTACTGAACTGTTCTGCATCTCGTGAAGTGTTGCAATATCCCTTTCTCTCAGCTGAAACTCCATCTCCAGATCAAAGGCACCCGGATAGTGCAAGAGAGCAGATCTAGGAGAAGGTCTAATATCAACTGGCATCGAATAATAAACTTGGTTAAATCTGGCTGAAAACTGTTGTACTGTCTCCCCTGGTAGTCTTTTCAGCTGGTTATACTCTTCTACAATCAAGAAAAGGTTCTGCCCGATCATCCATCTGTCGAGAAAAACTTTGACAAACTGTTGGAAATCTAAGATGCTCGCATCAGGCAGGGCTTTGAACCAACTCTTCACTTTAGCTTGCAAAGAAAGAGCAAAAAGCCTAATACTAACATCTTCTTCATCAACTTCAAAAAGATCTAGAAAATTCTCAAAATTCTGCACATGTTGCTCAGCATTGACATTCTTACTTTCACCATCAAACCTCGGCAAGTAAAGATCATAGTTTTTGGGGAAAGCATGAAGAACAAAAGGTAAAACAAGAGGTTTATACTGATATGGAATTTTACAAGGTGTAGGAGTATGTACAGCAAGTATAGAATCAGTCTTGGTCTCTTGGGGCTCGTCAATTTGAAGATGGTCATCACAAAATTCGGAAAAAGGATCTTGATCAAGCTCAAAGGCATGCAAATCTTTGGTATTCACAATCTTAAAAGGGAAAGAATCAACTGCAGGCCGAGGATCTTTTCTCAAGCATAGTATACTTTGCAAAGCCTTCTTTACATTCTTGGGAAAAGAGAAGAAATAATTTATGACAAAGAACAAAATGTCTTGGATGAAATTCCAACTTGAATACCTGGTCTGTCCATGTTGTCCTTTCATGTTTTTGCTGGTCAGGATCATCCTCCAATGGAGTCTTTGGATCTCGAAAATGATTTAGAGTCGCCAAGTGAATGATTTCAGCCTTTCAAGTGTCTGATCGTTGTCCACTATCAACAATCAGATCTGAACTTGATACATGTACTGGGGTAAAATGCAAATGAAGTGTTGTATTCACAAGCTCACGGAGATGGACTGAAGCAGCGTTTATCTACTTCTGCTTATGCAAAGCAAAAGCGTTTCGAAGGCTACCTGGCATAACTGCAGGCTCTGTCTAAGACTTATGAAACAAACACATCAATCCACAGACAAGTTTGTTTTCCCCAATATGGTCGCCAATATGTTAGCGCTTGAAATTTCACCTCAGGCTGAGAAAGGTAAACCTCAAGGCAACATCAAACCACTTAGCCTCGTAGCTAGCCCTACGGGGCAGGAGAGGGCTCTCTCCGGTCTATCTCGAGAAAGATCTTCAATGGGCGAGATAACCAATAGGGTAACACTGATTTTAGGCTAGTAAACTGATCAAACGGGTTGATTTGGGATTTTTAGGGTTTTTGGTGGAAAATTGGGGAAATGGCAATTTTAGGTGCGGGGATTGGACACAGTTTTCGCAGGGGGTTCTTTGGGGCGAGGTAGGAAACAGTATTGATGCCTTTGATAGAGGTGGATGAATGAGAATGACAGGTGAGGATCTAAGGAGAGCAAGCAATAACCTTGAATTCCCCTTAAACAGAAGAAAACATTGATATTAAGCAAACTTAAAAGCAGAGCATGACAGTCATGAGTTCTACTTTAACACTTCATTTGCCTAATGTGCATAAGGAAAAATAAGGAAATGATTCACATAACACACTTACAAGTACAAAGAGAAACACACCATCAACACATGTGTCCACAAGAATCCCAAAAAGGACTGCAAAACCCTGGTCTTCCTTTGCCAAAAATTGCAGAGATACAGTGAATAATACAATAATAGCTTCTCCCTCAAGAGTCCAACCATGAAAATGACCAAGAAAGTACATAATATAGGCAATCTAACATCTTTCCTTGCCTCTAGGGGTCGAGCTCATCCTTCTAGGAGCTGTTTCAACCAATTCTAAACTGAGCACTGAAAACTAGGCAGTCAAAACAACTTGCCTCTATAAACTAGGAAACCAATTCATTCATTAAATGTTTGCTATTTCATGAATGAATCTTCTAGAATAGGTAAATAAGTGTCATGTCAACATAAAAATACATTAATTACATCAAAGAGGGTGAAAAATCCCGTCAAAATTCAAAACTAGTAAAAGCTGGGCGAATCCATGAGCTGTAAGTGAAAAATTGTGAAAATTGCCTGATGGGTCGCGCGCCAAATCCTGACGGGTCGCGCGCCTTTAAGAGCACTTTTGGGGCACTTTCAGGTGTCCAAATGAGGCAAGAGTAGGCTTGTTGGAAATGTCTATGAGTCTACTTTCCAAACCAACTGCAATTTCTAAATTTGGTTGTCATTTTCCCCTCCAAAATTGCAATCTCCCAAGACTGCTTTCTGTGTGTCAAAAATGTGGCAGAAAGTCATTTTTTGCTTGTTTTTTGACTTTCTGGAGGCCCAAAACTTCATAAAATCTCTTGGAAATGGGTGAGCATGTGTAAATTTTCATGAAAAATCCAGAAATGCTGAGTTTTCCCGGAACGGAGTTGCCAAATGAAAGGGTCGCGCGGGGGGTGAGACCCGTCAAGCGGAAAAACCTGTTTATGGCACAAAAAATTCACAAATGACAAAATTTTCTCCAAATTTCTTGAAATTTGGGCTGGGAGTCCCCAATCAAGTACCATGCTCAGTCAAAGAGGCTTTGACCAAAATTTGGAGTGGATCGGGCCTTTTCCATCGTTTTAGTGCCTTGGCCAACCTCCTTGGATCCAGCGATTGTAATTTTGACATTTCTCTAAAACCATGACACTTGTGCAAAAAGTGAAGGAGGTTTTTATTCTTTGTCATGTTGTGGACAAAAACCTCTCTCAGTTTTTCAAAATTCATCTTTGATTGCTCTGAAACATCATTTGAGTGAAACTTGCCCCGATGTGTGAAACAAGGAATTTTGTCGAAATGAAGCGAAATGAAGGGGATAAGGGGCTTCTAAATTCTTGGGGAAATTTTTGGAAGTAGGGAGGGATGTTAGGAAGCAGGGGAAAGTGGAATCTTAGGGATTGAGTGAGGGGAAGGGGTCCAAAAGGGCAAAACACAGGCCCAACCTAGAAAATTGCCAGGTTGTAGCTAGAAACTAGGGTTTGTGCAAAAATGAGGAATTTGGGGGATCTCAGTGATGGGAAGCATTTGGTAAGGTACTTTAAGGACAGGGGAAGGTGTATGAACATCAGGATACAAGTTTTTCCGATGATTTGACCGTCCAAGAGAAATTGCCCTCAAAACCCTAGGAGAGGAAAATGACCTTACCTAGGTGCAACTGAAGCGTGGACAAGGTGTAAAAAGACTCATTAGACACTGAGATGATAATGAAAACCCTATGAATGATGATAGACTCAGCTGAATGATGACATGGACCACCATTTGGACAACTTTAGAATGAGTGAAAGCAAACCCTAGACCTAATGCCTAGTGACCAAATTTTGCTTGAAGACTCACTGAAATGACAAAATTTGGCCTTGACACTCTAAGACCACTTTGTAAGAGCATATTTGATCACTGGAGGAAGGCTGGAAAGACTGACACTAACAGGTTCTTCTCCATTCAATCTTGTATATGGGAAAGAAACAGTGCTACCAACGAATCTTGTCCTTCCTTCTCTAGCCCTAGTTCAGTTTATTGAAGAAATCCCCTCTTCTTCTATTCAACTTAGACATGATCAAATATTAAAATTAGAGGAAGAAAGAGAAAAGGCCAAAATTACTCATGCAAAACATCAACAAATTATCAAGTCATCTTTTGATTCAACTTCATCCAGTTCAAAACAGTTGCAAGTTGGTGATCTAGTTCTGAAATGGGACAAAGCCCATGAGGATAAAGGAAAACACACCAAGTTCCAGAAAATGTGGCTTGGACCATTTCAGATCTGCGAGAAGATAGGCCATTCGACATTCATATTACAAGATTTATCAGGTAAGAGAGATTCTCTTCCTGTTAATGGCCTCATCTTAAAGAAATTCTTCAATTGAGGAGGTAACCCCTTCTCCCTTTTTAGTTCAGTAGAATTTGTAGTTTGTAGGACCATTAGGAAATAAAGTTGTAAGGTATCTTCCATTGACCTTTGCTATATTGAAAAGTTTCTCAAAGAAGTAGTGTTGATATTTACTTTTAAATAATAGAAGCCTTAAACAGAAAGGACAATTTCTAGGAAATTAGGTATATTCACATTCTGAAACCACATTTCAATTTTTGTGAAATCTTCTTAAGATTTAGAAGTATTGTAAATCATTCTATGGCTTTCAAATTGGTCACAAAAAAGGTTATCAATATCAAAACAGAAACTAATTCAACTTCAGCATCTTCAACTCTTACCATGTCATCCATTCACTCTTAAGGAGAAAATTGTCCATCCCATTCGTCAAAGTTTATGATTACTCAGAGTGCAATTCTAAAATATTTGATATAAAAGATAAGGGGTCTTATTACAAGCCTGCTTACCATGATCATTGGGAAATAATTTAACCGACATTACCAACACTGCATACCAAAACAGGGTAATGGCTTAGAATCATAAGACAAGGGGTCTCATCACGAGCCAGCTTGTTCGGTTAGATTACTACCAGTGAATGGCATTGTCAAACAGCTGGCCACCAAACCAGGACAATGGCTTTTTATCTTACAAAATAATTGAAAAGCAAAAAGAGATACAAAATATGAAAGCATGTTTTGAATTCATTCTTTTAATCATACTCTGAAATGGATGGGATAATGGGCAGTAAAATGGTTAAAAGGTATCCCTGTTGAAACTATGAACGTTTGCTGGCAGCAGAGGCTCTACCTATGACAAAGGAGTCAATTAAAAAGGTTGAGTTGGAAAGGTTTTCTGTTTTATCATTATCAACCAATAGAGGCCAATTTAAAACTTAGAATGTTTCTAATTTTAACAAGAGAAGAAATTAGCAAAAATAACTTTTATTTTATTCAAAATGTATATATACCTAGTTATATTAGAATTTTCCTCTTTGATAAGATTCCTATTTGAATAAAGTCTAAGTATTTCAATATTTCTCAGAGATAATTGTTTCTCCCAGCGAATCGCCAATTGTTGTGCTGTACAACAACCCCCCATTTCATAAAATTTTTATTTTCAAAACTATAATATGAAATGGGTCCCTTTTAGATTAAATTGGTATCAACTTATCATTATTCAAAAGGTCTGAAAAGAAATAAAACATTATAAACCTTTTTGATAAATCACATAATCGGTCTTATAATAAAAAATGAATAATCCTTTATTATTGCGATAAAGCGATCGCAAGATTGCATATCGCAATAACAAAGGATGCATAACAAAAGACCCATTGGTTTTCCCCGATGCGACAATGCACAAATGACTATCGGATATCGGGAAGGCAAGCGATCATAACAAAAGGCCCTCTCTTTGCTCCGATGCGATATCGCTATCGGTGATCGGGGAATGTAGCATGCATGCATCTAAAAGCCCTCATTTAAAAACTCCCGATGCGAATTGGCAATATCGCTATCGGCGATCGGGGATTCCGAAAGGACACCAATATAACAACTTAAGCATTCCCCCGATCGCCGATTGCGATAAAGCTAGGCGCAGATTTCAAAAAGGATTGATAAGGCCGGGATATATTATGGTTAATTAGTATTAAAGGCCTTTCTCTTCCCGATAGTGATTCACTTACGCTCAACCGCCAAAACATCAAAGCCACGCTTAAATGAATTATTCAGCCAATAAACGATATGATGAGCATTTAAAGGATTGACAGGTTTAAACGGCCATTTAATGGAACAGTAAGGCCAAAATCTCTTCAGAGATTGTATCCGCGGCCACCTTAAGTTAATCCTCCATTATTCATTGATTAATATATCTCGTTCATATTTGGTTTGCGCCACCAATTCTCCGCATTACATTCATTTTCTCTCCTGTGCAGAGCTCCTCTGAAGCAGCAAATTCAAGCCAAATGGGGAAGAAATCTAAGAAAACTGGAACAGCTTCAGCTTCCGCAGTAACAGGACAACACATTACCGATCCAGGACCAAGCAAAAAGGGACTGATCTCGGACACCACATGTCTAGGACTCGGTAAAACTACTTGGTTGAGCATCTACAATCTGATTGAGGCCGAAGAGCCTCAGGTAACAACAGTGCAAGCCACAGCAGACCCGACCCGGAAGTCTGATGCTACTCTAAAAGATTTAGCCGACTCTTACCTTCATCGGATAGCAGCCCGAGAGCAAATTCTCCCATATACAGATGTGGTAAGATGGGCAATTGAAGAAATCCCAATTACAAATAGAACATTTTGCACCATCGACGGGAGAGTGTTCGGCTCGTTTCAACCCGATGATTTGAGGCAAATGTACCATTTGCCTGCACTGGAGAAGAAGTACAACAAAGCATTTCTGGAGAAGTTCAGAAATGAAAATGACATTGAATCAGAACCTATACGGGATTGGAGGCAAAACCCAGCGAAACACAAGCATGAGTCTTCGGGTAAGTACTCTGTTGATTCCTTGTGTTCTCCTTATTGTTATGCCGGAGTAATGATGTGTAGGATTTGGGGGTTGCATGATTCCTCAAATTTCACTATAGAAATGGTACCTTTAATGGAAGCAGCATGCAATAGTGAAATAATGGATTGGGGGAATATACTGTCTGATAAGTTAGCAACAGCGGTTCTTGAATTCAGAAACAAATCCCGCGTTACTGAAAGGTTCATTCCTCCATTTTACTATAGTGCCTACATCTTGGATACCCTCTGTTTTAATTCCGAATTTCCTGTGCTGGGGTGGAGATGGACTCCACAAGACCCCATGCCCATTCATATATACCACCAGAAGTTGTGGAAAGCCCACTATAAACACCACCTATATCAAGTTTGCAATGGATTTATGTTACCCATTCACTATGCCATTTTTGACAAACCTACTCCTAAGATTTCCTCACAAGCAGAGATTGACTTGATAGCCATAGGGAGATGGTTCGGAGAAAAAAAATTCACCTATGTAAGAGTTTTCGGTAGTCATGCCAAGCCTCATGTCCTCCCCTTGTATACACCTAACAAGCTGTTGGCTCGAGAGGTAGCATATCAGCTTACATCCGAAGGAGTTACACAGACTCTAAGGAATAAAAAGAAGCAGGTTTGGCCTCCTTTTCCTCTAAGGTGTGGCGTTTACGCTCTGCATGACTATAAACATGCAGAGAAAGAAGCAGAAAAGATTAATACACTGAATCCCGCCACTCTTCCTAATAGGCGATTTGACCCAAACAAAGTCGCCTATAATGCACTTGAACAGGCAAAAATCACTAAATTTGAACATAAAGATGATGAGTTTGATGACCTGTTCTCCTCAGCCGAGTCGTTATTTCAGGTTCAAGCACTATCCAGAATGAGATATCACGATGACAGGTTAGTCAAATTTAACAGACTTAGAGAGCAGAGGTTGCAAACTCTGCCTCTAGATCTATTAGCAACGGCCCCGATGACACAATCAAGCGAGCCTGAACAATGGCTTACCAATGAACCTCCTGCTACATCAGAAATTGCTGGAGAAATCCAAACAAAAAAGCGGGAGGAACTCCAGAGGAAAGAACAGGAGGAAGTGCAGAGGAAAGAGCAGGAGGAAGTGCAGAGGAAAGAGCAGGAGGAAGTACAGAGGAAAGAGCAAGAGCAGAGCAGCACGGACCTGAATGTCGATGCCCAGATTGACCCGAAGTTGCTCCAAGAATGGCAGCAATTCGATTCAATCATAAGCAATATTGAAAGCTCAAAGGAAGCCGATACATCCAAAGCAGCTGATACACAGGATACAGCATCAAAAGAGGTTCCAAGTGGAACTAGCAGCCTACCCCCTTCTACAGAAATAGAGATAATTCCCAAAGATCCTTCGGATCAGATCATTTTGCAAGTGGAGGATATACCTCCATTGGATGTCTTTTACAGCCCAAAGCACAGGGCTGTAGTAAAGCGACAGCGAAAAAGGAGAAGGATTGATCAACCTTCCCTATTCCCTGAACAAACAGTGACAGCCAATGTGGTTTGGAAAGAGGAGTTTGATCCTTCTGATGACCTAACAAAATTGTCCCAATATGCTGGAGCCTATTCGGCGGCCGGAGCCTATTCGGCGGCCACCATGGACAAGGCATCAGAAGTGAGTAATCTGTTAAGAGAAAAGGACCAAGCAATCGCCTCGCTACAAGCACAGTTATTGGAGGCACAGCAGAAAGCAGAACAAATCGAACAGTAGTTGTCTACGCAGCAACAAATAAATAATCAATTGAATAAACAATTGCAGGAAGAGAAACAAAGGATTGATTCAAGTGCAATTCAAAAGCAGAAAGAGCTGTCGGAAGCATTGGCAAAATTGAAAGCAGTGAATGAACAGATGGTGAAGTCAAAAGATGAGAAAATTGCTCAATTATCAAGCCAAATAGAAAAGTCCAAGAATCTTCTGCAGCCTGCCGAATTCAGAGTAGAAGCACTACATATTAACAAGGCATTGGTAACACAAATAAGACTATTATGTCAGAAAATTGCTCAAGCAGAACCCCTATGTGACATAACAACATCAATAATCGATAAATCAGTTGATGCTAGAACAGACTTGGAGCAGGCCGATGAGACCTTGACCAATTTTCTTGATTGGCAGGACACTGATGAGGGACAGGCAGCTAATTTGCCAAAAATCTTAGAATCCCATAAAGAGATCCTATTTATGGAATGGCAGTCCCAGTTAATGAAGGCAGAGAGAGCAGTTTCTAGATGCAAATTAACCACAAGTAATTTGGTTGAATTAATTAATGATACTCTCTACTTATCTAATATGATCTCTCAATGTACACCAGGTAAATTACTATCAGCTAAAACATTGGAGCAGTCATGTTATCAAGAGCTAGAAAAGAATGGGAGATTGATCGCAGGTATTAACAGTTTAACTTAGGACACCTATTGGTTGTTCCTAGTAAAACCATACATCCAGAGAGCCGCCCTCAAGTGCCTAACAGATGCAATCGGGTGTATCATTCCTGATATACAAGATTCCACCTATGCTGCTCAACTCAATTCTCGTCTCAGCCGCCCTCTAGAAGTGGAACCAATGCTAGCAATATGCCAACTCAGGTCGAAAGGCAAATAGCCAGAGTGATGAATCATGCTGCCGACTGCCAAATTGCTATGAGGAAGATACTCCAAATCAAGTTGTACCAATTAAGTAGCATTTTTATTTTATAGTTAGTTTTAATCTAATCAAGTATTTATAGACCCTTTCAATTCATTGGAAAGGGTCGTAAGTTTTTGTATATGACTTAAACCTGAAGTTGCACTACTGTACTTCAGGCATATTTTTTTATAAAGACTGGGCCAATTATTCCAATTTTGATAACGAATCTTTTATGTGGATGTGCACTACTGCCTTTATTTAAAAGTATTTCTGAGTCGGAAGAAGGAATTCAAATAGCGATTGATGTTGGGAATGATTTGCAGCTCATATGGTACTACTATCTATGTCTGAATTCATTCTTTTTATGTGAATTGTTGTTTGATCACTCTTGCTATTATCGGATATATGCATGTGTTTTTTAACAGCATTCTTTATACTTTCCACTACTGGATGTTTACAACATGCTTTTCTTTTATCATACATGTATCGGTAATATAAAAGGATAAGTGTAACAATGTTTTGTTAATCACTTTGTTCAACTATTTGAACAAAGCAATCATTAAGTGAATGAATGTCTATGTTTATTGTGTAGAGTCATCTATATGCCTATCGATGAACAAAGATCATCAAGCGTTGCACTTAAAAGAATAGAAGCCTCCCGGGATAGAATAGTCATTTGTATTTTCGCTGTTAGATTAAGTCATCCACTCATTATCATTTATTAGAAAACCAATCACTCATCCATCCCCTTTTTATTCATTATTGGGAAACTAGTCCCATTATATCCAGTCGGAGCCACCATCCCAAACGGAAAAGGAGTTGTATTAAGGTCCGGACCGGGTGGTTATCCCCCAATGTTGATACAACGATTTTCGGGAGACTACTACACCACATACTCCTGAGCAGAATGGTGTGGCGGAAATGAAGAACCGTACGATTATGGAAGTTGTCTCTATGGGTAGATGATGTAATAATGCCTGATGTGGAGAAACCCATGGATCCTATTTATCCACCTGAGCCTTCCTCTTCTAGGAAGAGGCCTTCATGGCTTAGGGGGGTACTTGATGATGCTGAAGGACATGCTGCACCCCGAGGAACCTTTCGAAAAGTAAGAAACCTAACAGGTATCAGGGATACCTAACCAGTATGAGCACAATCATACAAAATGAGCCTTCATCATTCTCAGATGCCGTCAAGCATCAAGTATGGAAGGATGCTATGACCATTATGGAGAATGATGTCTGGGAAGTAGTTCCCAGACCCCAGGACAAGACAATTGTTACTTCAAAATGGCTTTACAAGATAAAGCTGCAGCAGATGGAAGTACGGAATAGTATAAGGCTCGTTTTGTTACTCATGGTTTCTCCCAGAAGGAAGGTATAGACTATGATGTGATATTTGCACCTGTTGCCAGATATACGACCATCCGCTTGATCATAGCCCTTGTGGCTTCACAAGGATGGAACCTACATCAGATGGATGTCAAGACCGCGTTCTTGCACAGTTCGATCAAAGAAGAGGTCTACGTAGAGAAACCCGAATGATTTGAGATTTATGATCGGAAATCTCTTGTATGCAGGTTGAAGAAGGCTCTCTATGGGCTGAAGCAAGCACACTGAGCATGGTATGATAGGATCGATAGCTACTTGATGAAGTTGGGATTCACTAGGAGTGAAGCCGATCCTAATGTTTACTTTAAGGTTGAATATGACAAGCCTCTCAAACTGATGTTGTATGTGGATGACCTCTTTCTAACAGGTGCAGACCCTCTCATTCACAAATGTAAGAGGGAGTTGGCTTCTGAATTTGAAATGAAGGACCAAGGACTTGAAGTGTGGCAGAAGCTAGGGGAAATTTTCCTATCTCAAGGAAAATATGTGGTAAAGATATTGGAAATATTTGGTATGATGGACTGCAAGCCTGTGACTCCCTCGAGGATCTTAACTTTTAGAAGTTATATGGTAGTGATGTCGGACCAGATTTGGGAAATGCCTCTGAGTTTCAAAAACTCATTCGCGTTGATGTTCTTGGTGAACCTCCGTTCGAACATATGTTTTTCAGTTAGCATTGTGATCTCATATTTGGTTGAGCCTCACTAGATTGGTGCCAAGAATCTTCTGAGATGTCTTCAGGACACAATCTCTCATGGATTGAGATACACTGCCGGAAATATGAAACTGCATGATTATTCGAATGTTGATTAGGCAGGTAGTGTGGAGGATCACTGGAGCACTTTTTAGTGTTGTTTCTCTTTGGATTCTACTTCGATATAATGAATGAGTAGGAATCAGAAATCGGTTTCCATAAGCACCACCAAGACCGGATACATATCTACGAGTATGATCTCGTATGAAGCTGCCTGGTTGGGGAAGCTCTTCAATGAGTTGTTTGATCACATACCACTGTGATTCTCTGTAACAACCAAAGGTGGGATTCGATTATTGAGGAATCCTGTATTCGTCGATTGCTCCAGCAGATAGACATCATCTGGGATATGATAAGTCGATGAGCGAGGCTCCATCGCATTAAGATGATGTACAGGTCGATACACCTTGTCAATGCCCCGAGGAAAGATCTAATCTGTGATTTTCCCAAATGACTTGGAGTCGTCAAGAAACCCTTGTACAAGGGTCCTGCATGTTGCATACATTGAGCTCTAGGAGCTCTGAGGGCTTGCAGTTCTTACTAGAGCAACATACGACCACAGGGTGACTCACCCTCCCTCAGCGGTACACACTCTGAGACTGACTTTGAGTCAGTGGAGGATGTTACTGGTCTGGTACCAGTAGTAGGAGTTGTACTCACTATGATGCTGACTTCGAGTTGGTTGAGACTGGTCTGGGACCAGTGGTACATACTCTGAGACTAACTTTGAGTTAGTATGATACATCCTCGGTCATTTCTTCTTCTTCATAATTCGGACAAAAGCAGAGAAGAACATAACAAAGCAGAGCAGAGCATAACAGAGTAGCGCAGTACAAATCAGTACAGGGCAGAACAAGACAAAGCAGAACAGGAAGAATAGAGCAGAGTAGGGCAAGGGTCAGGCTATACAGGGCAGTGCATTTGATGGATGAATAGTAGCGACCGACAGACAAATTGCAGATGAAGTTCTCCCTAGTTGAGAGGGAGTGTTAAAATTGGAAACTAGGGCCAAACTTCATGTGGGTCATATTATTCATGGTTGATAATATGTTCATTAGATTACTCTTGTCGAGAGGTGTAGGATTGATCTAAAGATCATCTGATTCCGATAAGTATTCATGGAGATATGAATTTATTTTGATTATGGAATTATTATCAAGCCGACCTACAACTCATGTAGGCTCAGAAGCCCAACAGTCGCATCTATTCAAACATCAACAGTTGTGTATAAATATAGGAGGACTTTTCCTCATTTGCACTCACTCATATCATCACATCTCTCTCTCTCTACTGCACAGAAAAGAGTCTCTTCTATACTGCACAGAAAAGGGTCTCTCCCTCACACATGTGAAGCCGGAAGCTGCTGAAACTGAAGTTGCAACTGCAGAAGTAAAGTTTGACCTAATTGGACCAGAAGATCTCCTCATCTGAACTACTCTATAGGTTCATCTGAACCTCCTCTAAAAGTCGCAACTTTTGGTGGTGGAATCAAGTCAATCCGACGGACGGTTTGCAAGATATCGACCGCCCTAGTTTGAAGGAAGCTGCTGAAACTGAAGCTGCAACTGCAGAAGTGAAGTTTGACCTGGGTGGACCAGAATATCTCCTCATCTGAACTACATTGTAGGTTGATCTGAATCTCCTCTGGAAGTTGCATCTTTTGGTGGTGGAATCAAGAAGATCCGACGGTTGGTTTGTGAGATATCGTCTACCCTAGTTTGATGATGAAGCCACTAATGCTGATGCTGCTGATCTAGGGTTTGCTACTGCTGATATAAATCAGATTTATTGTACTATTTCTCTCTGTTGAATTATTGAAGATAAAAGAATATTTGATCAAAGGGTTTCCCCACACATTGTGGGGTTTTTCCCTGGCTAGCTGCCATATCTTGTGTCTCTTGTCTTGGCTTGTTTTCTGTCGATCGTTTAATGTTCTATCTACACTTTACTTTATGTACATGTGATTGCTAATCTGTGGAATATAATAAGAAAAAGAAGTAAATTGTTATAAGCATAGAACATACCATAACATATCAGAATCATAAGATGGAAACCCCATTGCGATAATGGGAAAACGGTAGACACTTGGCAAAAAATTCGCATGAAAGGAGGTGAGAAAAACCTGAACTCATGATGAGGAAAAGGTGCCTCCCGTTGAAAGATCTGGACAATGTCAGGATAAACTGAAGTGTCAATAGGCATTTGTGGGGTAATATTACACATGTTCCCTTCCAACCAGACTTCATGGGTCATGATAGGCATCTGAAGTGGTTGGGTCGGGAAACGAGAAGAGAAATTCTCAAGACAGGTAGACATGACTTCCGGGCCAGGTAAGAATGAGGAACGATGATGAGTATCATTCCAAGGTGCTTCCTCAAGAGACATAATTTCCATGATACTTTCGTTAGTAGGAAACGTCTCGATTAAGGGATTGAAAGAATCCGAAGAACCAAGCCAAGGAGATTGAGAATACATGTCAAGAGACGTACCCAAAGTAGTGTGATCAGTAGATACCGAGGCCGAAGCCGAAACAATCTCCACATAATTAATCTCAGTGGGGCTTAACGACATGAAATCACCCCATGAATCAACTTGATTAGGAGGGGGAATGACCCAAGGATCAGACTTAACTGAGATCATGTTGACTGAGGCAACATGCGGAGGTGGGAGAGGAAAAATACCCATTAAGGTGGGATCTTTGAAAAGTCCAGCCCCCACACTCTCATATGGAGCACCGGTATGCTTCACATAAGGAACATTGCCATCCGAGGAGGAAGAGGCAAAGAAAGACAATTGATCGACCGTGACAATTTTCCCTTGATGAGGAAAACAGAGCACACGGAACAGAGAGGAGGCCACACAATGCATAGCATGGGTCCAACTCCACTCGAGTAGAAGATTATAGTTAAGATTTGCATCAACAATTTCTACTTCGACATTAACTGTCTTACCTTCCAAGGTAATGGCAAGATTAATAAGGACACTAAATGGTCGAGAATCGCATCCATCAAAGGTTTCCAACATGTTAGGTGATTGGTTCAAGGTAGGAGAACCGATTTCCTTCCAACAAGACACAAACATGATGCAGGTAGAAGCACCTTCATCAATGATGGTCATGTGAATCGTCTTTTCATTAATGATCACCTGAATGAGAAAGGCAATTTGATGGGGTAAGTGCGGAACATGGTTTTCCAGATCAAAGCAAATGAGATTGGAATCAGATGGATCAACACCTCCAATGGCCGACAGTAATGCTTTCTGCTGAGAGGGATAGCTTTGAAGGACCTCGAGGGAAGACATGGTTGATGGCACTTGAGCTAAATCCTCAACAATATTATAGTGTTGAGCAGCTCGAGCATTTGGATTATACGAGGACTTTCGTAGCACACCTCGAGAGGGTGGTCAGATAGCGGAATTAGGATTAGGTCACTCTATATGGAGAGGACCAAAGGTAGATGGGATAGAGGAGGAAGGGGTACTTTCTTTCTCTTTCCCTGCTGTCAGGGTTTGATAATCTTTAGATCTAGTAGCCACATTTATAGGCGTATTCATCATAAACACTTGGGAACCTGCGGAAGCGAAAGACTGAGGCTGGTCTACCATTTGGGTCTGTTGGGATGGAAAGGGTTCTTTTAAGATAGTCGGGGTCCCTTTTAGCAAGCGACTAACTTCAGATCATCGGGGACAATCCTTAGTGTAATGATCCTCCTCACAGATGAGGCATGGATACTTCGGCTTTCTTTGAGAAGCATCGCCAGTAGAAGATTTAGGAGGGCCCTGTTTCGGGGCATCAGCTTTGGCCTTGCCTTTTCCCTTCTTTTTACCCTTAGAGGTTTTGTTTACTATGGTAGACTGGACAGTGTGAACCTCAAATGTCTTACCAAGACCAGATGAATTTTGAGAGGGATCATTGGAACTAGTGTTTGGGACCAATTTCTGCTTTGAAGAAGATTTCGCAGGAGTCTAAGACACGGAACCAATCACTCCATCAACAAGTTGTGTAGCTAGAGACTGTTAGCACTTGGAATTCACCTAGGCTGAGATAGACAAACTCTCAAGGCTACATCAAACCATTTCACCTCGTAGCTAGCCCTACGAGGTATGAGAAGGCTCTCTCGGGTCAGATTTGATAGATCTTATAATATAATAAGCTGACCAATTAGGATCAAAGATATTAGGTTAGTAAATTGATAAGGGGGGTTGATTTAATGATTTTTGGGGTTTTTGGTGGCAATTGGAGGGAGTGCAATTCAAGGTGCGGGGATTGGGCACAGTTTTTGCAGGTGGGTCTTTGGGGCAAGGTAGGAGTTTATGCTGATGCCTTTAGCTGAAAGAGATGATTAAGGAAGAAAGAAGAGAAGCTAAAGAGGGCGAACAATGAATTCGAATCCTCTCTAGACAGTGGAAAACATAAATTTTAAACAAAATTGAAAGCTGAGCATGGCAAAACATGAATTCAAACTTTACCACTTCATCTGTCCAATTTAGAAGCATAAGAGAGATGTGAAACACATAAACAAACTTACAAGAACATGTAGAGAACACACCATCAACAATCAGATCCACAAGAATCCTCAAAGATGTCTGTAAAACCCTGGCTTTCCTTGCCTTCAATTGCAGAAATAGATGCACAATATACAATAAAGCTTCCTTACACAAGAGTCCAACCATCAAAATGAGAAGGAGAGAGCATAATATAGACCATCTAGACCATCTAACTCCTTTCCCCACCTCTAGGGGTCGAGCTCAGCTTCCTAGGAGCAGTTTGAACTAATTCTAAACTAAGAACTAGAAAATAGGCAGCCAAACAACTTGCCTCTATTACTTAGCTAACTCATCCATGCATTAATTTTTCACTTTTTACATCATGGAAGCTTCTAGAAGGGTAAAGAAAGATAAAATCTACCAAAGTGCCATGAAAATATTACATTTATCCATCATCTACAAGTAAAAATAGTCAACCATAGTCAAAACAGTGTTTTTTGACCAAAAATGTGAATTCTGGCAAATCTGGAAGTTCTGGTCGCGCCCCTGGAAGTTCTGGTCGCGCCCCTTCACAGCTGTTTTTGAGTGGGTTCCACTGGTCCAAATCAGGTGCAAGATGGCTCATTGGAAAGCTTGGCCTGTCTACTTTCCATCCCAAGTGGAATTTCTGAATTTGGTGTTGATTTGACCCCTCAAAAATTGATTCTCCCAAGGTCACTTTCTGCAACTCAAAAAGTGGGCAGAAAGTCATTTTTTAGGTGTATTTTGAGCTTTTGGAGGCTCAAAACTCAAAATCAGGCTTCTCCCAAGTATTGGTAATTTTTCTTTTTGAATGCCCTTTCCAAAAATGCCAAGTTTTCAAAATTCCGAGCAGCCCTTCAAACTGGTCTCACCCGGGGTGAGACCAGTTCTTGGGAAAAACCTGTAAATTGCACAAAAAATTCACAAATGACAAAATTTTCTCCAAATTTCTTGAAATTTGGGCTGGGAGTCCCCAATCAAGTACCATGCTGAGTCAAAGAGGCTTTGGCCAAAGTTTGGAGTGGATCGGGCGTTTTCCTTCGTTTTTGTGCTTTGGCCAACCGTCCTTGGAGCACCTTTGTTCTCGCCAGTATTTTTGACATTTCTCTCAAACCATGACACCTGTGTAAAAAGTGAAAGAGGCTTTTCTTCCTTGGCATGTTGTGGACAAAAACCTCTCTCAGTTTTGCAAAATTCATCTTTGATTGCTCTGGAACATCATTTGAGTGCGACTTGTCCCGATGTGTGAAGCAAGGAATTTTGTCGAAATGGAGCGAGATGAAGGGGATAGGGGGCTTCTAAATTCTTGGGGAAATTTTTGGGAGTGGGGAAGGATGTTAGGAAACAGGGGAAAGTGGAATCTTAGTGATTGAGTGAGGGGAAGGGGTCGAAAAGGGCAAAACGCAGGCCAAACCTAGAAAATTGCCAGATTGTAGCTAGAAACTAGGGTTTGTGCAAAAATGAGGAATTTGGCGGATCTAAGGGATGGGAAGTGTTTGATAAGGTACTTTAAGGATAAGGGAAGGTGTATGAACATCAGGAAACAAGTTTTGCCGGTGATTTGACCATCCAAGAAAAATTTCCTTCAAAACCCTAGGAGAGGGAAATGACCTTGCCTGGGCACAACATGAAGCATGAACAAGGTGTCAAATGACTCATTAGACACTGACATGATAATGAAAACCCTCTGAATGATGATAGACTCAGCTGAATAGTGACATGGACTGAAATTTAGGCAAACCCTAGACCTAATGCCTAGTGACCAAATTTTGCTTGAAGACTCACTGAAATGACAAAATTTGACCTTGACACTTCAAAATCACTATGTAAGAGCACATTTGATCACTGGAGGAAGGCTGTAAAGACTGACACTAACATTGGCTCCAATGGGGATGGTAGCTCCTTGGAGGTGCCAAGAACCTCAGACCTCTTGGGAGAGCAGACCAGTGTTTTATTCATTGGGCAATGGAGTCAATTTATTCACATGTGACCAACTCAAAAACAACTTTATTTGACTTTGACAATTGGCTGAAACTTAACTGATGCTTGACTCAAACCGACTCGATGGCAAACTGAAATAACTTGAAAAACTTACTCAACAGACCAAACACAAATGACTCATGACTTGACTTAAAACAAAACTTACAAAGCTTATGAAGGGCAGCAGTCCATCAAGATTTGAAATCATGATGACAACCACCTGTGTTTCTTACAAGACAAAATACCATCAAACTATATCATAATGCCAATGCAACCAATCAAGCAGATGCCTTCTTGACTGATTCTCCCAATCTGATCTCATGATCAACAATAGAAACAGGTAACTGGGCATCCAAAAACATAGCTGACCGTGATCTCCTTCATCACTGAACACTGCAATAAACACTATCACTGCTGGCTGCAACAAACTTGCTAGAGGATCGTGAAAAACATGAAGATTTGCCACTGCCACCTCCTGCTGAAAGATCAAGGTGTCCTTTGCTTCAAACTCTGATCTTCCTTCATCATGTGCTTCGATAAAAGTATGCTCATGGGCTTCAAAAAATTCTGAACAAGTAGATGAGCAGATCTCCTCTTGAAATAACATTTCAACACATGAGACATATGAAGAAGAATCTGAAAGGTAATCCTGTATGCTATAATCTTCGGTGGTCAGACAATATGGTAGGTGATCTTCATATGATATGACAGCCGGATTCTCATTACATTCTTCAATCATAAGGAAAGAAACTTCAGCTGATTCTTGAGGTGCAAAAATGACAGTTCTATCATCTATCATAAATTCATCCAAAGAAAATGTTTCACTTACTTGAATGAAGATCTCATCTTGCCTTTCATGAACTGACTGAATTACCTCCTCATGCAGGCTCTGTTCTAATGGCATGAGAACATTTGGATCAAAAACTTTGTCTATGGTCTCAACAACAAAGCCCTCCTTTTCAGGATTCAGCACAAGGTATGCTTGGTCATCACAATCTGAATCTAGAACCGAAGTAGCTGTCCTGTCTTCTTCAATCTGCATGCTGTCTTCTTCTGTGGGCAGATCTGAAATAAGCTTTTCTCTTTCATCAATTTCAGCCATATGGCCATCTTCAACCTGCTGATCTGCGTTAACTTGAGCTGGAACAAGACCTCTCAAAAGTAGATCTATCTCATCTTCAGATAGAGGAGATAATACCTTTTGTTTTCTTTTGTTCACACAGTGAGTGTCTTCATTGATTTCAAGTGAAGGAGAATATAGATTTTCCTCATACTTTTGATCCATTTCATGCAATTCCTGTTGACTGTCAAGATGCAAAATTGTTTCATTTCCCACCGTACTAAGATCTTGGTCCTGCTGCAAATTTTCATGATCATCTCTATGGGAATCCACTAGGTTCTCTTCATGTTGCTGAAATGGATTCTCATACAATGCTTCCATGATCTCTTCATCCATGAAATTGTCATCTTCATAAAACTTTTCAAGGCTTTCAATAAAATTATGTGCATGCTTGCAACAGTCTTGAACTAAATTTAATGATGGATAAGAGTCCTTATATCGCTCAATGAACATAACATGAAAATCCTTTAAACAATAAATACAAGCAGGCGGCAAACTTTCATACCATGATTGGGCTTCACCTTCCAAAGTGGCCAAGAATATCTTCATCAAGCAATCTTCAGGAAAATCGATCTTAAATTTGCGAATATGCATGTGAAATCTGACCAGATGTAGAGCAGCGTCCTTCCGACCATCATCTTTAAATGTAGGCAAATTCCTTGACCAATCTACCTTCGGAATTTTATTCGGAAAACCTGGAATGTGATCTCGGCTCAATGGAGCATATCTTCTTGCAATCTGATCCATCTTGAAAATCTCAAAGCCACTGATCTATCTGCAGTGAAGTCACCATGAAACATCGATCTCTGGAGTTTTCAGTGAAGGAGTCGCCAGTGAATGATTTCAGCCTTTCAAGTGTCTGATCGTTGTTCACCATCAACAATCAGATCTGAACTTGATACATGTACTGGGGTAAAGTGTCAATGAAGCGCTATGTTCACAAATCCCACGGAGATAGACTGAAGCAGCGTTTATCTACTTGCGCTGATGTAAAACAAGAGCGTTTTCGAAGGCTTCTGGCGTAACTTCAGGCTCCGTCTAAGACTTATGAAATAACACGACAATGAGCAAACGATTAATATGTTCTCCCCAGTATGGTCGCCAATATGTTAGCGCTTGGAATTCACCTAGGCTGAGATAGACAAACTCTCAAGGCTACATCAAACCATTTCACCTCGTAGCTAGCCCTACCAGGTATGAGAAGGCTCTCTCGGGTCAGATTTGATAGATCTTATAATATAATAAGCTGACCAATTAGGATCAAAGATATTAGGCTAGTAAATTGATAAGGGGGGTTGATTTAATGATTTTTGGGGTTTTTGGTGGCAATTGGAGGGAGTGCAATTCAGGGTGCGGGGATTGGGCACAGTTTTTGCAGGTGGGTCTTTGGGGCAAGGTAGGAGTTTATGCTGATGCCTTTAGCTGAAAGAGATGATTAAGGAAGAAAGAAGAGAAGCTAAAGAGGGCGAACAATGAATTCGAATCCTCTCTAGACAGTGGAAAACATAAATTTTAAACAAAATTGAAAGCTGAGCATGGCAAAACATGAATTCAAACTTTACCACTTCATCTGTCCAATTTAGAAGCATAAGAGAGATGTGAAACACATAAACAAACTTACAAGAACATGTAGAGAACACACCATCAACAATCAGATCCACAAGAATCCTCAAAGATGTCTGTAAAACCCTGGCTTTCCTTGCCTTCAATTGCAGAAATAGATGCACAATATACAATAAAGCTTCCTTACACAAGAGTCCAACCATCAAAATGAGAAGGAGAGAGCATAATATAGACCATCTAGACCATCTAACTCCTTTCCCCACCTCTAGGGGTCGAGCTCAGCTTCCTAGGAGCAGTTTGAACTAATTCTAAACTAAGAACTAGAAAATAGGCAGCCAAACAACTTGCCTCTATTACTTAGCTAACTCATCCATGCATTAATTTTTCACTTTTTACATCATGGAAGCTTCTAGAAGGGTAAAGAAAGATAAAATCTACCAAAGTGCCATGAAAATATTACATTTATCCATCATCTACAAGTAAAAATAGTCAACCATAGTCAAAACAGTGTTTTTTGACCAAAAATGTGAATTCTGGCAAATCTGGAAGTTCTGGTCGCGCCCCTGGAAGTTCTGGTCGCGCCCCTTCACAGCTGTTTTTGAGTGGGTTCCACTGGTCCAAATCAGGTGCAAGATGGCTCATTGGAAAGCTTGGCCTGTCTACTTTTCATCCCAAGTGGAATTTCTGAATTTGGTGTTGATTTGACCCCTCAAAAGTTGATTCTCCCAATGTCACTTTCTGCAACTCAAAAAGTGGGCAGAAAGTCATTTTTTAGGTGTATTTTGAGCTTTTGGAGGCTCAAAACTCAAAATCAGGCTTCTCCCAAGTATTGGTAATTTTTCTTTTTGAATTCCCTTTCCAAAAATGCCAAGTTTTCAAAATTCCGAGCAGCCCTTCAAACTGGTCTCACCCGGGGTGAGACCAGTTCTTGGGAAAAACCTGTAAATTGCACAAAAAATTCACAAATGACAAAATTTTCTCCAAATTTCTTGAAATTTGGGCTGGGAGTCCCCAATCAAGTACCATGCTGATTCAAAGAGGCTTTGGCCAAAGTTTGGAGTGGATCGGGCGTTTTCCTTCGTTTTTGTGCTTTGGCCAACCGTCCTTGGAGCACCTTTGTTCTCGCCAGTATTTTTGACATTTCTCTCAAACCATGACACCTGTGTAAAAAGTGAAAGAGGCTTTTCTTCCTTGGCATGTTGTGGACAAAAACCTCTCTCAGTTTTGCAAAATTCATCTTTGATTGCTCTGGAACATCATTTGAGTGCGAATTGTCCCGATGTGTGAAGCAAGGAATTTTGTCGAAATGGAGCGAGATGAAGGGGATAGGGGGCTTCTAAATTCTTGGGGAAATTTTTGGGAGTGGGGAAGGATGTTAGGAAACAGGGGAAAGTGGAATCTTAGTGATTGAGTGAGGGGAAGGGGTCGAAAAGGGCAAAACACAGGCCAAACCTAGAAAATTGCCAGATTGTAGCTAGAAACTAGGGTTTGTGCAAAAATGAGGAATTTGGCGGATCTAAGGGATGGGAAGTGTTTGATAAGGTACTTTAAGGATAGGGGAAGGTGTATGAACATCAGGAAACAAGTTTTGCCGGTGATTTGACCATCCAAGAAAAATTTCCTTCAAAACCCTAGGAGAGGGAAATGACCTTGCCTGGGCACAACATGAAGCATGAACAAGGTGTCAAATGACTCATTAGACACTGACATGATAATGACAACCCTCTGAATGATGATAGACTCAGCTGAATAGTGACATGGATTGACATTTAGGCAAACCCTAGACCTAATGCCTAGTGACCAAATTTTGCTTGAAGACTCACTGAAATGACAAAATTTGACCTTGACACTTCAAAATCACTATGTAAGAGCACATTTGATCACTGGAGGAAGGCTGTAAAGACTGACACTAACAGAGACTTCGATGTTGTCAAATCTGATGAGGGTCTTGGAGCATTGGGTAACATTTCATATAATTTGCTAGATTTCAAGTAGAGTAGGTCTATATACTAGGCACGAGCAATGGCTTGCTCCTCAGTAACACACCCACCCATAGTTATGTCCCTAGCAATTGGGTTGACGAATGATTTTGTGAACCATTCTGTCAACAACTGATCAGTGATTTCAAAATTGATCAGCCAACGTCTCCATTCATGGATGTGATCAGAGATATGGGTCATGGTGTCTTGCTTAAGTGACATAAGCAGATAGGTGCCAGTGTCATAGTGAACTAGTAGCTGGAAATGGGTGAGGAAAACCATAGCGAGAGTGTTGAAGTCATTGTAGGTACCTCGAGGCAATTTGATGTACCATTTTACTACAGCCCCTGTGAGAGTTCTTTGAAAAAGTCGGAGACGGATAGAATCATCGACGTACGAATTGGAGGAGCACCAGAGGTGATATGTCATCACGTGGGCTTGTGGATCCTCCTTCGCTTTTCCCTCAAATTTGGGGCAATCGCTCGGAACTTTCGTTGGGACTGGAGGCCAGTAAGGTGAATGAAGGATAGGATCATTGGTGAGCCTTGAAACATTCGACAGTTCCAACGTGGCCAAGAATGGAAATTGTGTATTAAAAGGCATTTGGGGCCTTTGAGTAGACCCAAACTGCGGAACCCATCCTTGTTGGTAAGGATTTTTCCCCCATAGTGGAGGATTTTGTCCATATGGAATCTGATTTTGCCCCCACTGGAGGTTACCTTTCCCATAGGGAGGATTCGGTCCTGGGTAGATTTGATATTGTCCTGCCATAGGCCGTTGATAGGCATATGGGTTAAAATTCTATTGAGCCTGTTGACCTTGGACGTAAGGATTTTGAAACTGCTGACCCTAGACATACGGATTTTGAACTTGCTGCCCCTGGACATAAGGAGTTTAAACCCCAGTGGGGTCGCCAATTTGTGGAATAGGTAGATTCTCTCTGCGGACAGAGACAATACCACTAGCCCAGGGGAGAGGGTCTAGCCACAAACAAGACAATCTGACATAAGCTCCCTTAGATTGAGAACGAATAAGATCCTACCTCTTGTATCCCTAATCCTTGTTTGATGAAGTCCTTCTGTATTTGCTCCAGCTATCAGCTCCTTAATGTTAATCAAGAACCTGGAACAAATAGACAAGAAACCAAAGTACACATGATAGCATACAATATATTCAACCTACTTAAGAGGCTAAGGAGTCTTAAGCTACCAAATAGCATATTCAATTGATATAGGAAACAAAATATCAGTTGTATTATTATGACAAAAAGGAAAGTACAACCTTCGCCTTAGCGTTGCAGGTTTCCTTCGACGTGTCCGGGTTCCAGCACCACTGTTAGCATCTCATGATTCACCTCAAAACAATGGAATTTCAAGGCTTCTTCCTCTTTTCTCCAAACCAAACAAACTACACACTTATTCTCCCTTTACAAGCACAAACTAGAAGGCTAAATCTCTCAAGAGTTGTTTTGGCTATCAAGATTTTGCAGATTATTCCAGCCCTTTCATTAGCTAGCTGAGGTTGGAAAAGGAGAGGTTTATATAGCTTGAGAGAGGGGACATGGATCCTCTTATGATGGGAGAGGTATTATCCCTTTTGGTTTGTTCCATTTTAATAGGGGAAAATATCCCAAACAGTCTCTCTCGGCTCTATCTCGACTAACCATTTACCAGACTTCCATTCATGAAGCTTCTAGACCTGGAAGCTTCGACTCCATTTTTAAAAACTTTCCAAAAGAGGGTCGACATGGGTCATGAATGGATTACCAGCGTTGTTCGGCGCTAGGCCCAGTGTTAGACTCTACAAATCGGCGTAGGGAAGAAATTGAGTGATAACGTCGGTCTTGAAAACTGAGTTTGAAGGAATATTCTTGGGAAATGATGTAAGAGGGAAATGTTCTGCAGATGAAGAGTGATGTAAGGACATGTTCTTCATGATAGGAAAACACATGAGGGTCACTGTAGAGGTCCTCCAGGATCAAGGAATGGGGAGTACAGGGACAGTGACAAAATGTTGTGTAACAGCGACCCCTACGCCGAGGGGGCTCTGAGCTACATACATCTAATTGGGCCTGGGAAGGATATGTAGAGGGGTACAAGGTAGTGGCCATGGATAGTCTTGTATCTTGATATCAGCTAGCTTCATTATTTCTTATTTTGTTATTTTGACTTGGTCATTTCCATTTATTTTGTATGTGCACAAAGACACACAAAAAAAATTTGAAAGAGCAAAGGGACTAAGCCAACCATTAAAACAAGTTCAAACATCTAACTTAAGAGATGTTCTTGATTTTCTCAACACAAATCCTAAAGCACATCCATATGATGTGTTAGGGTCTTATAATAATAGGATTCATAATTTTTGGATTGACTGTGATTAAGTCTTGTAATATTGTACATACTTTTGCTTTCTGCAAAATATTTTCCCATATTAAAAATAAATAAAAAATGTAAAGAGGGTAAGTCCTAAAAGAAAAATAAAGACTAAAATAAAAGGATCAAAAAAGAAAATAAAATATGAACCCCACCAAAAAGAGATAAAAAATAGATTCTGAAAGTGATGCAAATTCAAATGCCACTACTTTTTCCTTTGCTTTGCAAAATAAGATTGTGTGCAGCTTGTCAAAAATGCCACAATCCATGATGGTTAAACAGTTTAGTCTTGATTCATTCATGCTTTAAATTTCATGCTGATAGATAGAGAACAAAGATCTAGCCAAACCGTTTAATCTTGGAAGATCAGTAGTTAGGTAGAGAATAATAATGAGCTCATCAATTTAATCTAAGCCATTGGAAGTTATAAGATTAGAATTAGATGGTTTGCTTATCAAAGAAAAAGAAATAAAGGGTCAGCAAGCTCAAATGCACCCAATGAATGAAGATAAAATGCTAGGGTAAATAAAGGGTTGGTAAAAGAGGTTTTGGAATGCATAAGTTTGCTAGCTCAAATGCACCTTCATCATGCTTAATCCTATGTTTCATGTGCAGGAGGAATTACCAAAGAAAGAGGACATTCACAAAAGTCATATATTACTTTGGGGTATTTACCCTAAAAAGTTCTATATAATTTTAGGCCTGAATACTAAATCTCATTCACTAATTTCCCCTCATTTCACTAAACCCCTACATGTCTAATTTATTCATTTCCCTTCATTTCCCCTTCATTACTTTTCATTCCCTAATATTTTTCCTTTTCTTGATTCCAAAGGACCTTCCCTCTTCACCACCCCTTGTACAAATATCCCTTCCCCTTCATTTTACCTTTTCCCTTATTTTATCTCATTTTCCCTTCTAAACCCACTAAAACCCCCTTATCCTGAGTTTAAAAAGTTAAATGTATCGGGCCCATTGAAAAACCCTCCCCGATACCCTTTTAACTCATCCCAAATATTTTTCTAACACCCGCTCTCGTATTCCCCAAACCCTTTATATTATTTTAACTTATAGTTTCTATACAATTACTCCCGCTTTATATATTTCACCCTCCCGCTATATTATATCCCCGATCCCAAAAAACCTTTGCATATGGGTTATAACCCTCCGCCGTATAACCCATGGTCCCCACTTTTATTTTAATTCCCACCGCATATATTACTTCCCCATGCATTTAAATTAAACCCGACCCCACACCCCGACTCATCCCTCACAACTCTGCCACGCGATAACCCTCCGATCACCCACCTCCAGATCCAACGGCCCGCATCCCATATCACGCGCTCCAAAATCTGATCTTTAATATCTCAAAAGCATGCGAGATTTGCAGTTTTCCCCGCTTGCCTTTTTTCTACGTGGAAACCCCACGTTATATCGCGTCCTCTGAAAAATACCACCTACCACTCAAAAGCAGTGTGATGAACCATAATACCGCCTCCCCGTGTAAGATGAAACCGCCTACTGTTCAAACATTAACCCCACGCCCAAAGGTTAACCACTGTTGGTTAAAAACCAAAAAGTCGCCCTTTCTATTCTTTTCACTGTTATTCTGTTGCAAAGAACCTCTGTCGACCAATTCTAAAGCCCAGAAACTCTGCTCAACTGTTTTAACCCATTTACGACTAGAAGACGTTGCAAACTCTGATTTGAAGCAGCATAAAGACCATTGAAGCCTCAGAAAGCCTCCGCTGCCCCCACAAAACCCTGACTGCATACCAAATCTTCATTTTCCAGGTATTCCTGAAAGTACCAGAAAGGCCCTGTACTTAAGCTCTGCATAGTATTTATAATAGGTTAATCAATTGAACTAATTAAAAGCCTTGCCAAACTAAAGAAAGCCATTGTGCATCCAAAAAACCCTTTTTTGCAGACTGTATTCACCTTTCACACTATTCCAGAGGTCCTAAGCCTACTCCTTAAGCCAGATAGTGATTAATTCAATAAAATAAACAAATCTATGGCTTCCCAAAGAATTCTGAATGCAAAACCCCTGAAACCCCTCACCTGGATATTGACCACCTCCCATTGGCAGACAGAGATTTCCAAATCAAAGACACAGCCTCCCCTAGCCATCTATTAAAACTCCACTGCTGGAGTAAAGATAAATTCCTAAACCAGAATGATGACATTCATCTATGGGAGTCTAATTTACCCAAATACTTGTTCCCACAGGTATACCAGTTCCCTAAAATCATCCACCTATGCCAACTCTGCTATATCCCAAGTCAAAGAGCCATAGTCTCTCCTAACCAGCAGATTTTATTCACAATCACTACAGAGTCAATAAATGAAATGTTGCAGATCCAGCCAAAGCCTAATGAAACCCCATTTTCTATTGAAAACCTACTTGATCTGTACTTAAAGCTGGACCTTCCCAAGAGATCTCAAAATTTTCAAACTTTCATCCTAGAAGACTATAGACATTGCTCCATACTCTGCCACCATTTTCTCTGAGAGGGCCACGCATATTGTAACCATGATGTCTTGTATTCTAGGATATACCACTGATGAGCATGTAGATGAGCCTATACTTTCTTTCCTTTCTATTTTTTGCCCAGGAAATCCTCTAGCTACAGTTTTCAATTTTTCCCAGTTCTTAGCAGACAGAATCCATGATAAATTGATCAGATTTCCAGATGAAAGAGTATTCAAATACTCTTCAGTATTGTTCCATATGTTCCTATATTTCCAATCAAACAGGTTTCCAGTTAACATCCAAAAGTTGGACACTAAGGGCAATCCTAGATCTATTATCTTTTGGACACCCTTAATCCAAAAATATTCCACTGTTTTCATCTACAAGGAGTTCATTGATTCATTTGTTCACCTAGTGGTTAACATGCTAAGCAGTAGAAATCAACCCAGGATCAGTGATGAGATAAAGAAAGTTTTACAGTTGTCCAAACACAGTAGAATAGGAGACTGGTATTTATACCAAAACCACACTGAAATTAGGGTATATGGATGCCAGCTCACTCCCTATAAGCTGCCCAAATATCTCCCCATGAGGATATTTTCATTAGAGTATATCAGGCAGATCATAAATTCAAATGATGTGAATTTTCTATCAACCAGGAAGAAAACAGTTTAAAATCAAAAACCAACTTGATCCTTTTATCTACAATAATAGGGAAGCTAGAGAAGAAGCAGAAAAATGTTTACAGGAAATGAAGTTCAGTAATAGTTTCAAATGGCAGTATGATCCTTTAGGTGTCATAAACAAACTGAGACTCAAGTTTAAATTGAGCCCTTTTATGCATGAGTCCAAGCCAGAGATTGAAAAATATGCCAACCAGTCAGAGTGGTTGGAAAACACCTTAATAAATATGGAGAAACAGATGGATACTAGTTCCATTCTACATACTCCAGCCCTACAAGACAGAAATGCAAAAAGGACTAGGGAAGAAGGTTCTTGCTCAAACAAGGATACAACAGATGATAGATTTGAAATTATGTACAGGAAGAAGCCCAAGCTAAATCCTGTAAATGAGCAAGAAGAGACAGTTGATACAATTGAGATCATTGGTATAGATACAGTGGTCAAAGAGAATACAGCTCCAGTAGTTTCAAAGGAAACTCATCAGCCTTCAACCTCTAATACTCAAATTATTCAAAAGAAACATAGCATTGAAGTCTCATCATCAAACAAACCAGTGGATAAAGAAAAAGATATAAAGGAGAAGTATAAAGAAATCAAGTTGAGAAATGAAGCATTGAAAGTTGAAACCTATGCCCAATATTTCAAACAAACTCCTAGTGATCAGAATAGGTTACTTTTAGGTTTTGACCTTAAAACAGGGAAAATGTAGATGACCTTTATGCATCCCATAGTACAGCATCCTAAGTCATCAGCAGATTAGAAAAGACAGAATTCAAAGTTTTGGCCAAGAATGTTCATCCTATAGATCAAATTGAGTTTCATAAGAAAGCAGGAGAAATGATATACTCAACAATGACCAACAAAGCTATGAGTGTACAAAAACTTCAAAATTCTCTAGAGAATATCACAACACAATTTAAACTAGAGAAGGCATCCTCACAAGCAAAGGATAATAGAATTAAATCACTAGAAGAATTGGTTATTGAGATTGGATATAATCCAAATGACATCAAGGCAACAGAAAAGCTCATAAAAAAGAAGAATGAAGACATTGTTGCATTGAAGAAGCAACTAAAATTGCCTCCTTCTGAACATCCACATACCAAGGAAGTTCTGGAGAATCAAAGCCAAAAAGATGAGATGATGGACCTCATTCTTCAGTTAAATGCTCAATTAAAAGAAATGGAGAATGAGATGGATAAGTTAGTGCAGGAGAAACAGGCCAACATGGAAGCAGCTACTGTCACTGCTATTCCTACAGTTACTACAGCAATTCCTTCTACTTTGGCAGCTTCAGTGGCCACAGCAGCTCCAGTAGCTACAACACTTCCCACTGCATCAGCAACTACATCAGCAACAGGTTCAACAACAGCAGCAACTCATCCTAGTGATGAAGCAAGTAAACTGATCAAAGCCATGGAAGATATGTCCATCCAAACAAATGAAATAAATAGACTTAAAGAACAAATAAAAAGTCTAGAGGATGAAAAGAAACTGGCTCAAATCATGCATAAGAATGAGACACAGAAGTCAAACAGATTGAATGAAAGGATACAGAAGTTAGAGAAAGAATTGACACTGAAAGAGCCACTAGCCCAAGCAAAACAACTTTTATGGGCCAATATCATTGACTCAGTCAATGATATTTGGCCATCTATACAGGTGATATTTGAGCAGAATGATTTGGTCAAAGAGGTTGGTGAGGCAATTCAAAGGGTTAGAGCCGAACTTGGGAATAAGCCAGAAGAAGCCTCAAGAATAATCCAGTTCCTTAACTCAAAGAACAAGTATGAATTGCAGGAGCTTGGAATAGCTGACAGAACTGAGACCATACTAGAGGTAAAGAAGGTAATCACCAAGAGGAACCTAATGATACAACTGGAGGAGAAATTCCAAACAATGGAGCTAGCAATAGCTAGGTTTATGGTAAAATTTGATGCTTTGAGGAAAAAAGGTTTGCCTAATCCATTGGTGATTAATGACAGGTTGATGCCACATGAAGACTATGATAAGAAAATTAGAGAAGTGGCAAAGGAACAAGCCAACAATTCCTCTATGAAAGGGATTCCTACAGGAAAAGTGCTCTATCAGACTTTTGAGAACCTCTTTTACCTCCAACATGAGGTAAAACATCTCTTTATAAACAAGCCTACTTTTGCAAAATACACAGAAACTGATGAAATCTACAGAATAATGGTAAATATTAAATTACCAGATGCAAAGTCTTGGGAAAAGTTGAATGACTTACTATGAAGATGAAAGGAAAAACAGAGTAGTCAAGAGAAGTCAAAGTAAAATAGTAAAGAGTAACAGAGTTTAAAGATGAAAGAGTATCAGTAAAAGGCAGAATAAGAGACAGTCAGCGAGAAAGCAAACAACAGGAGAGAAAAAGCAGCATAATATCAAAGAAAAGCCAACAGCAAGCAATAAAAGAGGGACAGCTCGCATCAGTTACATATCTGTCTCTATCTTCTTGCATGAAGATATTTCATTTTCCTTGAATAATTCCTAAATCATTTTTAGGATATTTTGTAATAATTTTTGTATAAATACTTCACAACTTGAAGTATTGAGTGTGGATTGCTGAACATTTCTATAGTTATATTGATCTAAAACCTGAGGGTTTATTGTAACATTTTCAAGTCAGCAGACTGGACTGAGTAATAAAGGCATTGCATTACAGGATTCATGTGTTGGTCCACTTCAGTGAATTATCTTTCATTTGTTAAATTGTTATTTTCTTAAGTATTTCACATATTTGCATGTTTTCCAATTTGAATGAAATAACTGGAATGTTACTACAGAATTTGTTTAAGTACACTCTGTCTTGAACAGTTATTCATTTTGATGTTTTCTTCTGATATCCAGAGTAGGGAATTCTTCATTGCTCCCTAGTTTCGATTGACCTCTTTCATTTCCCTCATTATCTGGTTTGAGGAATCCTTAACTGCTCCTTGACCCCGATTGAAAAACCACTTCACCATCCAGCCTAAAATATCTAAATTTACTCAGCTACCTTGCCCTATGAACACTATCTTTAGAACTTGATTCAGTGTTGTTTTCTTGAAATTTTGACTCCATGGCCCAATGGTAAAAAGACACTCATCTATCCATCTAAATCAGTGATTCCACCACCAAATCAAATCAAAACCCAACCAAGCTTAAATAACTAGCCTAAAATCAATTAATCCAACAAAGTTAAATCATTAAGAGAGAGCCCTCTCTGAGCATTAGGAAGGCTAGATCCTGATCTCAAAAGTAGGTTTGTGGTTACCTCTATTATTTCTTTAAACACAACATGACAACCCTAGGGAAATTTTAGAGTGATAACATGATCTATGTAATGTAGATGACATTGATGATATCTGTGAAGTGGATGACGAGTAAGAGTTAAATGCAATACTAACATGTTATATTGGAAAACATTTTTCATTCGTGGCTGATGAAAATGCTAGATATAGTGGTGTGGCATCCACTCTACCTTATAGATGTAGGGTCCTGTGAACACATGGTTCCGTGATAATTAAACTATTTATCTAATGTGATGCAATTAGTTATTTCCACCACTATACAAAATACAGACATACATATCCAGGCTTTGTCAGAATCAGAATTCCTCTCCCTCCTATAGAATTTTGATATTACAAGATAATGGACTCTACAAAATTGGTTACTACAGGATCATTTCCAGCACTAACACCAATACACCTCATATCATGAAACCACATTATATGTCAGTTTGGTCATCTATCAATAAGTTGTTGAACTGATCACAACTCATGTTCCTTGACTAGATTTCATTTTTGTGGTTGCACTACATTTCTGCATATTGCTCTATAAGAGGGTGTATAAATGTTTACATATAGAGAAAGGAGAATTCAAACAATTTTTTTTAGGAAACATACAATGCAATAGGAAATTTATGTACTCAGTTCTTGTTAACCATTCCAATAGAAAATTCCTCCCAACTGAATGGAATATTTTAATGAATCTCTTCGATCCAATTATTCTAAAAGAGAAGGGAATTCACTTATATCTGTAATTGGGATTTTCCTCTCGAAATAATTTTTTGACCTCAATCATCTATAAGATCCCTCAACATTGCAACCTTCTTGTAGAATTATCTAACACATGATTATGAAATGGGGGAGATCTTTAATCATAGGGAACGCACTAATCCCTCCAGAATTTTCCAACGCCCCGATGTGGTGGAAATTTTTGAGAGATACCAATGGATGGATTATTTTAACAAGTTAAGAGGATATAATGATGATGTAACCAGGGAATTTTCCATGAATTTTCAATAAAATGGAAAAAATAGATGTGCGAATGTTGTTAAGGGGCTTGAAATTTTTGTGACTAAAGGAATTATTATTAAGGTATCTAGGATGAGGTAGCATATCATATTTTTAAAATACATCTCCTATGAAGGAAGGCTAAGTATAGTTTATTTTTATCAATTTAGACTCCTATACCAACTAGACACCAACCACACTTATAACTTGTAGAGACCATAAATGTTCCATACTTCCTCCTACAATCCATAAATGGAATGATTTCCAAGGCAAAAAAGGGGGTAAACATGAGTTTTTATCCCATCATGGGCTCATTCAACTACTGATTTTCCATACTTTGGATAAGTTGGAGCACATCTTATTTTGGATTGATATTTGGCTTATACACTTTTCCTCTCTCTTTCTTATCGACATCAAGGGGCTAACTAATGGCTTAGTTCTGTGTAAACTCTAATATACTCTATGTCTATAGATACCCATAGATTTTCCCCTACATCGCCCTTAGGAGCATGCGCTTATTCCATATACCTATTTTGAGACCATTGCTTCACATTTCATTCATGGTACCCGAATGGTGGTTTAAATTAATCCAATAAGAATTCATTCATGCAAAGGAATTCCACATGACAACATTCTAAGACATATGTGGTCATCATCTAAAGCTCTATATTGCTTTAAAAATTTCCAAGCTTTTGTTTCATCTTTAAGTTCATTTTGAATTTTTTCTATAGCATTGATTACAATCTTAATAAATAAATCTTTTGGAACCTCTCCATAAGTAAGCAATGCAATCAAACGTCTTGAAAGGGATGTTGTGCTCAACTTATAGCTCATTCCACAGATTTCCAAGGAATTAATACTTGGGTAACGAACATAATTTTCATCTCTTTCAACTTTTATCATCGACTCTCGAAAATGGATCATTTTACATGGAAATATTCTATTAACAAGAAATGTTCCTTTGACTGCATAGCCATTATAGAAAAGACAACACTGGATGAGCAAGGGGCAGGCCTCTGAAATCTAATTGCTTAAATGTTTTCCTTCAAATACATATTTTGGGCATTGTGAAGCCAATTTTTTTTTGAGTCAAAGTCAAAGTCACTTTTGTAAAAGAAGCATACTGAACGGTATTTCCACAGAGCTCACAAGCCCAGTTTGTTTCCTTTTCTGCAAATGAATTTTTAGTGTGGATTTCTTGCTTGCTGAAGCATACTAGACGGTATTTCCAGAGAGCTCACAAGCCCGGTTTGTTTCCTCTCCTGCAAATGAATTTTTATTGTGGATTTCTTGCTTGTTGAAGCATACTAGACGATATTGCCAGAGAGCTCACAAGCCCGGTTTGTTTCCTTTCCTGCAAATGAATTTTTAGTGTGGTTTTCTTTCTTGCTAGATCATACTAGATGGTATTGCCAGAGAGCTCACAAGTGTAGTTTGTTTCCTTTACTGCAAATGCATTTTTATGTTTTTTGGGTGATGTAAGAACCACCCTATGTGTTAATCCATGTGTTAATGGGATCTTCCAGCTAGAAGAAGAAAAATGATCAAATGCTTGACAAGAGATGCACTCCAAGAGCTTTCTCAGATCTTGGCAGCAGTTGGCGTCTCTACTTCCCAGGAGGAACAAATCTTGGCAAAATTCAAGAGCATATCCATCTTTTCAGATGTGATAAAGGAACAAAATACCCATGAGCCATCCCTTCAAGAAGGTCAAGAAGCTTGCTTTGAATATCTTTGTCAATCTAATGAGGAAATTGAAGAATCATGGATCAAACCGGATGAGGAGGAAGAGCCATTGGAAATAGAGATTGAAGAGTTCTTGACATTTCTATCACAAGATCCAACTTGTACTCAAGAAAACAATTAGAAATCCTGGGAAGACCAACATGATATGCCAGAAGAGGGGACGCCACCAATTACTAATGAATTAGAAGACCAAGAATATGTGAACTCCATTGAAAATTGGTTCCAAACAATTGTCGGTACACAGTGTTCCTCCATCATTCAACAACTCTTGGTACCATCTCAATTAAAGCAATTGGTTTCTCATACTCTGGTATGTGTTGAAGTTTATTCTTTAAAATTGAGTGTGAGTATATTTAGCATTATGTTACGCACATGGTTACATTGGAAGTACTCCTACACTTGAAGGATATCTTCCTCTCTCTAAATTAGGGTAGGGTAGTGTAAGAGCAATGAATAAAAATGTCATTTGAAATAAAATTGTATAGCAGCACTCTTGAAACTGCAATTTTTAAGGCACAACTATTGAAATTTTTGTCATTAAGCACTCTTGTGGTAAGACTTGTCAGAAGCAATTCACTCTTAATGCCTCATATTTTATAAAGTGACTTTGATTGGCCAAGATTATTCATTAGGTCAGTTAGGTGGATTTTTATTTTTATATTTAATGCTTTCCATTCATAAGCTTAAACTTACTTTTGACCTATTCATTCTAACATAATTTCATCCAAGAATCCTTTTCAAGTTTCTCTTCGAAGGTGTTGATAAAAAACCTCCTATGGTGAACCACTACTATAAAACCCTAATGAGCTCTCATGAGAACCCTAGCACGATCAACTCGATGAATCTTTTAGTCATTATCTAAGATGCTTTCTTTAAAATGAGTCTTTAAGGTAGAATGACCAACCAGTAAAGATTAGTAATTAAAAACTTTTCACGCCATCCCTTGCTCTTAAGGAGCATATTTGCCTCCCCACCTATTAAGTAACCTATTTAAGGTTAATTATAATCAGATTTTCTTTTAAAATGATTAATTGAAGGATGGGAGGTCTCATTACAAGTTGACCTACCATGATCATGGGTCCTAATGAGAATGACATTACCGCTATTGGTCACCAAGCTAGGGTAATGGATTTCAGTTGAAAAGCTAGAAGACAAGAGGTCTCATCATGAGCCGACTTGTTCATTCTTGTTAGTTCTTGTGAATGGCATTGTCGTTAGCTAGTTACCAAGCCAGGGCAGCGACCTTCAGTTAATTTCCAAATCAAAGTAAATGTTTTTAAATGACTCTGAATATATATCTAATAGATGGGACACATACATTTCATGGGGTTAAAAGGCATCCATGTTGAGGCTATAGATGCCTGCTGGTAGCAGGGCCATGCTTGTGGTATTAAAGTTAATTTTACACTATGATTTACCTAGTTGTTTTTGTCTTTCCCTGAAATCATTATCATATCTCTCTGAGAATGGCTTTAATATCCTTTCAGTAATGTTATTTGGAGTTCTATCTTTCAGAAATAATTTGGTTTTTATGGATGTGGGACCCTTAGTGCATGTGATTCACTTTGCTTGAACAAGAGGAGCTTTAGCTATATGCTTGGGTAATGGTAATATGGTCATCCTGGGAAGGTATCATTTTGTCATATTTCTTTTTCTCTATTTCCATCCATTTTAATACCTTGGCTTCCAAATAGTGTCACTTCTATTTATAATAATGAGGCTATTGAAAGTGAAAACTTGCTGATTTGGATTACTCTTGAGATGCTTTATGGAAATTTTGATGGTTGGCTATTTCATTATGACACTATCCTTGCAGTTTAGCATTTTTTATAGCAACCCTGGTATCAGACTTTCTTTGGATCAGTCTTAATGAATAAATAATCCAGTGCAAAAAATGAACCAGCATGCATTATCTTTTAGAACAATAAAATCTAGCAGGGAACATTTGTTTACATATGGTTGCAGGAACATTTATGGTTCAACTTTGGTTTTTTGCAAGGGAACATCAGTATAACAGTTGATTCGCTTGCATGAGGACATGCAAGATGATCGGCATGGGGGGATGTTAGGCCCCAAAATTGTTGTACTTAATGCACCTTTCTATTTATATGATGCCTTACTTATTCCCTTGTTTTACCAGTTTATGAACTCTTTCTACATTCTTTTAATGCAATAGCAAAGGTTCGTGCTTGTGTTGTATTTTATATAATAATACCTTCATTATATGCATTTTTAGTATTAATGTTCATTAAAATATTGTTAATGTAGATTGTCTTGTTCTTGCATTGCATAGGGATCTTGCACTAGGTATATGTGGGCTACTTCATCATTCAAGCTTGCCATGAAGGAAAATGTTGGCTGGTAGGAAAAAAACGCATCTGGAATGATCTTGGATCCTTTCCGACAGTCAGAGGTGCACTTATCTTTCATTGATATGTTCCTGCACTAAAGAGAAGCATTCCTACACTAGAGAGCAACCAATTTGGAGCTTCGACATCTCGACACGCTTCCGGGGAAAACCAAGGAAGGTTATTGTCCAAAATGATGTTATAACACCTTCCCATGAGTTTTATTGCACCCAAGTTGCACGTGTGGGTCTCTAGAAGAAAATCAACAAATCTGCTCAAAATTCGCACAGTTTTCAAACTGCCAATTTTGACCTTGATTTGCGTGCAGCTGGAGGTGAATCTCGAAAATATGAGAAAATGGATTTTTTACCAATATAATAAATTATCTAGAAAAGAAACTGTTTCTAAAGATTCACAATGGTCTAAAATTTACACAAGGGTCTTTGAGGCAGTTTTATAAAAAATATTGTTTTTCTAGAATTCCAAAATATGCCCAGATTTGGAAAATTCGTATCAGATCTACATTTTCT
Source organism: Pinus tabuliformis (assembly GCA_031772625.1). NCBI lineage: Eukaryota > Viridiplantae > Streptophyta > Pinopsida > Pinales > Pinaceae > Pinus > Pinus tabuliformis. Next base: position 25,042,545 of record CM062820.1, read on the forward strand.
CAATGGGACAATGGTTGTACTGGTCTCCTATTGATGGGAAGTAGTTGGGATTCAATCCCCATGTTGTTTGCAAAGGATTGTCTTGTCTAAAGCCAAATTTGTAATGTAAAAATATTATAAAAAAACAGAGTTATGCTAGAGAAGAAAAAAGGGGGGAACCATTCATTGTACTTTCATGCTATTGGATCAAGTTTAGGGAGCTCTCCCCCTTTCCCTTCGATCAGTTGGAGGCTGGATTCATTGTTTTTTAATGCATATTTGCATAAGACTTTGAATAAAGAAGGAGCTAATGTCGATTTCACTCATTTCCTATTCCTGTCATTATTTTTTATGCTTCCTTCATGCATTTGAGTTCAGAGTTTTCGTAAAGGGAAACGAGCTAGTTGGCTAGGGCCCAGCCAACCCAACTCATTCTCCCTATCTTTCGTAGGTTGTTTAGATCCAACTATTTTGGTGTGACCATAATAATTTCTTTTACATGCTTGAGCTTGCAGATTTTATGAAACCCTTGTGAATGTTTTGCACGTGATCTCAAATATGAGGATTTTTCGTGTGATTGAAGTTAATTTCCATTGAAATTTTAGTTTTTCTTTACATTCTTGAAAGCATTGCACTGTTTTGTCCTTTTTTTCTGAGTTCTTTCTGAAAGATTGATTAAGGTTATGAGTTTGAAGTTTAAATCATTTTCTTTCCAGCATATGTGTGCTTTTATATGAATACAAACTTCGGCGATATAATAACAACTTTGTATACAAGTATTAAACCATAATGATTTTGTATATGAATGCAACTTGAACATTATTGATTACAGGGATCGTTTATGGTGTCTTTCTGAGATTAATAATTTTATGGAATTTATCTTTCAAAACAGAGTTTATCTATTATTATGACCGAGATCTAAAAAGGGTTAAGTTTTGACTTTTGGATAGGCACTTTTATTTTACAACGCAAGTGTGTTTCCTTTTCTGCCATTACGAGATTTCCTTTCCATCTTTTACAGTCATTTTCATTGAACGTTTGTTTTGGATTTGGAGTCTTCTTTTATTAAAGTTCAAGCTTAAGTTTTTCCTCTTTGTTTTCATTTATTCCCAGCTTTAACATATTCATATTCAAGTGAAGGATAATTGGAACAAGACTGTCCTAGTGCAGGAATAATGTGTTCTAGTGCAGGAACAGTGAAGTTCTAGTGTAGGAATAGTAAGTTCTTAGTATAGGAATAGACCATTCCGATACAGGAACAGAACGTTACAGTACAAGAAGGGAACATTCTAGTACGCTAAAAGAGCATTCATGTACCAGAACAGAGTATCCCAGTGCAATAACAAGACTCATTTCGGTATAGGCACGTGGTTGCTCTAGTACAGGAATGAGATATCTTTAGTAAAGGACTCAAATTTATAAGTATAATAGAAGATCATTCCTTCTGTTATTTTTAAAGCACTGGAGTTTTGATTACAGGAACATATTTCATTTTCCAGCATTCTTTTCAGATTGATTGAAAGGCATGCTTTAATTTTTCTGTCAAAGTTTGTGGCAAGTATTTTTCCTAAGTGAACCCAGTTTCCAGAATGGTGTGGTGTCATTGTATTAACTAGTGCAGGTTGTTGAATTCCTTCTCTGGCATTTCCTATGTTGTGCCTCTAAGTTTACGAACTAGAGGATTGACAATTAAATGTTAGGATGTTAATTACGACCAACAGGCAGGTTGCACACCAATCTGCAGTCGTATATTCGACACATAGGACATTTTTTCCAATAGAACAAACCAACATTTAGGCGTTGGGTAATCGACGGCATAAGTAAATTTTGTGACAGAAGTGTTGTCGCTCTGAAGCTTTCAAGGTGACGGTGAAGCGTTAGATATGAGAGGGGGAGAGTTCTGTCTGACAGGAATGTTAGGTACAGACTCTTTCGTCCTTCGATTTTGTCATCGAGTATCCAAAAATTACTCCGACCAACAGTTGTCGAATATTCGATGGCCTGCCTCTACCATTGAATAATCGACGGAGTCCTATTTTAAAAAAAAAAAAAAGTCTAATTCATTGAATATTCGACGGAGATATGTGATTTAAAAAAAAAGGATATATAATACATAGTACTATTTTGAAGACTATAAGAAGTGACATCAGTCTGTGGTTGTCTTCCATTTCATCTCAACTTCGCTCTCTCTTTCTCTCCTCCCTTGTGTCTCTCCCTTGTGGCTTTGGCTCATTTCGTCTCAACTTCAATGACTCTATCTTTCTTTGAGTGGAGATTGAGGAAGAAGTGAAGCATAAACTCAAAGATATTATGCATAAAATAAGTAGAGGTGTAAGGATCGATCCCTAACGTGTAAGCGTCAGATCATCTTAAGTTTGTCCCGCTCTATTGGTTGTTCTAGGGGATATTGTAAGGTTCTGTCACCAGTGAAAAATTGATGGATTATGGGTGTTTATTCACATTATATAGTTCAGTGCCCTAAAATTGGTTGAAACAATTCCAATTGCGAGGGATTTTGCGACCCCTACGTCGAGGGGGCTCTGAGCTACATACATCTAATTGGGCCTGGGAAGGATATGTAGAGGGGTACAAGGTAGTGGCCATGGATAGTATTTTATCTTGCTATCAGCTAGCTTCATTATTTCTTATTTTTTTATTTTGACTCGGTCATTTCCATTTATTTTGTATGTGAAAAAATACACACAATTTTTTTTGAAAGAGCAAGGGGACTGAGCCAACCATTAAAACAAATTCAAACATGTAACTTAAGAGATGCTCTTGATTTTCTCAATGAAAATCCTAAAGAACATCCATATGATGTATGTAACGTAGATGACATTGATGATATCTGTGAATTAGATGATGAGTAAGATTTAAATGCAATACTAACATGTTACATTGGAAAACCTTTTTCATTCGTGGATGATGAAAATGCTAGATATAGTGGTGTGGCATCCACTCTACCTTGTAGGCATAGGGTCTTGTGCACACATGGTTCCATGATAATTAAACTAGTGATCTAATGTGATGCAATTAGTTATTTCCACCACTATACAAAATACAGACATACATATCCAGGCTTTGTCAGAATCAGAATTCCTCTCCCTCCTATAGAATTTTGATATTGCAAGATAATGGACACTACAAAATTGGTTACTACAGGGTCATTTCCAGCACTAACACCAATACATCTCATATCATGAAACCACATTATAAGTCAGTTTGGTCATCTATCAATAAGTTGTTGAACTACTCACAACTCATGTTCCTTGACTAGATTTCATTTTTGTCGTTGCACTACATTTCTGCATATTGCTCTATAAGAGGGTGTATAAATGTTTACATATAGAGAAAGGAGAATTCAAACAAATTTTTTTGGAAACGTACAATGCAATAGGAAATTTATGTACTCAGTTCTTGCTAACCATTCCAATAGAACACTCCTCTCAATTGAATAGAATATTCTAATGAATCTCTTTGATCCAATTATTCTAAAAGAGAAGGGAATTCACTTATATATGTAATTGGGATTTTCCTCTCGAAATAATTTTTTGACCTCAATCATCTATAAGATCCCTCAACATTGCAACCTTCTTGTAGAATTATATAACACATGATTTTGAAATGGGGGAGACCTTTAATCATAGGGAACGCATTAATCCCTCCAGGATTTTCCAACACCCCAAGGTGGTGGAAATTTTTGAGAGATACCACTGGATAGATTATTTTAACAAATTAAGAGGATATAATGATGATGTAGCTAGGGAATTTTCCATGAATTTTCAAAAAAATGGAAAAAATAGATATGTGATTGTTGTTAAGGGGCTTGAAATTTTTGTGACTAAAGGAATTATTATTAAGGTATCTAGGATGAGGTAGCATATCATATTTTTAAAATACATCTCCTATGAAGGAAGGCTAAGTATATTTTATGTTTATCAATTTAGACTCCTATACCAACTAGACACCAACCACACTTATAACTTGTAGAGACCATAAATCTGCCATACTTCCTCCTACAATCCATAAATGGAATGATTTCCAAGGCAAAAAAGGGGGTAAAAATGATTTTTTATCCCATCATGGGCTCATTCAACTACTGGTTTTCCATACTTTGGATAAGTTGGAGCACATCTTCTTTTGGATTGATTTTTGGCTTATACAATTTTCTTCTCTCTTTCTTATCAACATCAAGGGGATAACTAATGGCTTGGTTCTGTGTAAACTCTAATATGCTCTATGTCTATAGATACCCATAGCTTTTCCCCTACATCACCCTTAGGAGCATGTGCTTATTCCAGATACCTATTTTGAGATCCTTGCATCACATTTCATTCATGGTACCCGAATGGCGGTTTCGGTCAATCCAATAAGAATTCATCCATGCAAAGGAATTCCACATGATAACATTCTAAGACATATGTGGTCATCATCTAAATCTCTATATTGCTTTACAAATTTCCAAGCTTTTGTTTCATCTTTAAGTTCATTTTGAATTTTTTCTATAGCATTGATTACAAGCTTAATAAAGAAATCTTTTGGAACCTCTCCATAAGTAAGTAATGCGATCAAACGTCTCGAAAGGGATGTTGTGCTCAACTTATATCTTGTTCCATAGATTTCCAAGGCATTAATACCTGGGTAACGAACGTAATTTTCATCTCTTTCAACTTTTATCGACTCTCGAAAATGGATCGTTTTACATGGAAATATTCTATTAACAAGAAATGTTCCTTTGACTGCATAGCCATTATAGAAAAGACAACACTGAATGAGCAAGGGGCAGGCCTCTGAAATCTAATTGCTTAAATGTTTTCCTTCAAATACATTTTTTGGGCATTGTGAAGCCAATTTTTTGTTGAGTCAAAGTCAAAGTCATTTTTGTAAGAGACCCTTCTTGGGCTCCTTAAGGTCAAGAAAGGAAAATTGTTTTGTGTCTAAATATATCCTCCACCAAATTAGTTCCTTATCCCAAAAGGATTACCATTCATTCTTCAAAGATGGCCTCCAAACAAAAGATACTCAAGTTGGCCTTCATTACAAGCCTGCAAGTCAGGTTCAAGTCAAATTGTCCATGTTGTCTTAAATGCACAATGACCAATAAGTATAAATAACCTATTATTTCACCATTTGAAGGGGAGAAGTGAAGCATTCATTCAAGAACTAGGAGAAATTATTACAGGACCGAGAAATGGAGAGGAAGCAAAGAATCCTAGAAGATTATTATAGAGAGGAAGCCGAAAATGTGAATTGCATAAACAATTACAGAGAGGCCGAAGCTCCTTGTTGTAGAGATGATTACAGAAAGGCCTGTGACTATTGCAGAAGGAAGGCCAATATTTATGAAGCAAGAAGGTTGATATCTATAAAGTATGAGGGTCAAGACTATTGCAGAAGGAGGGTCGAAATTTTGAAGTTGAAATAGAAGGAGCCAAGAACCATGATTGCAAAGAAAATTGCAAGAGGAACTAGTCTGGTGATTGGAGTAAGTCCATTTCTTTATTCAAAGGGTCAAGTGTGTCTCAACCTGATTTAATCTACTAGACAAAGACTTGACTATGTTTTCTACTTCATAGGGGGTTTTCACTGGCCGTCCGCTTACATCTTGCGTTCTTGTGTTTGTGATATTCAGGTTGGCATTTATTTTATGAAAGGAACACTAACATAATCAACATATAATTTCACAAGTAAATTTCAATATAAGATAAATCAAATTGAAGAATCTAACTCACATAATGCCCTAGATTTCTCAACAAAGGAGAGGTATTGGACCTCATTTGAGTCACACAAGTAATTCGTTCTCTTCAAGAAGTCCAAGGAAAATTCAGAGCGAGAAAGAGGTGAAGGATAATAAGGAAAGCAAGAAGGTCTATTTGTTTGGCTTGTGCATCAATTCTTTGTTTGGAAAGCTTGCACGTATGGGAAGAAATCTATCTTTGTTCAAATTTCAAGCTAGAGAAGAGAAACAGACCAAGTTATAGAGAGAAGCATTGTTTTTTGGGTGGCTGGCCTATCACTTGTGAGTTGTCTTTATCAAAGTTCTTGGAAGTCTTCCTTGAATTTCTATAAGAAGAGAAGTTTTTGGGTTTTTCCCTGGCCTGGAGCCTATTTCTGGTGTTCTTGTTTGCATTGTGATCTTCTTTATTGGCATTGTCTTGATGATGAACACAAAATAATAATGATGATGATGAACTAACATTATATCACAAGAATTGTCAATATAACAAGAGAAAATATTATAAAAGAAACCCTAATTCTGTTTGCCCTAGTTTTTCTCAACATCTATGGCCTTGGAAGATTTGCAATGTGGAAATAAGTCATTGCTTGAAATCAAATGCAACAAAAAAATAGATGATGCACCTGGTAGGCAAGCACTTGGTGGGCTAAAGTTGAGCAGTACTCCAACTGTAGTTAATCTTTAAAATCCAAATATGTGAATGAAAGTACGTGCAAAACAAAGGAAGGAGGATAAGTTAGATGTGATAAATAATTAATAAAATAGAAGAAAAATCATACCAGTGCCTTATGCCCAATTAATAGAGTAAGAGTTTCTCCTACTACCCTGCATGAAAAATGATAGTTTATGGTCTTTCACTCAAATAAAAACACAATTTTCAAAGAAAGACAAATACTACATGAATTTTTTTCATGGAAAAGTTTGTTATTTCTTATAAAAAATTATGTAACTCCCACTCGGCCAAGACATACAAGACAAATATCAAACAAAATTTTTTGTCTCACCTAAACCCTTACCATTTTGAGCTATTTGCTTCAGATAGTTATTCCACTTCAACATCTAAATTGAAACTAGTTGTCCTACACATATTCATGAGACCAATGAGGCAAACTTAGATTAAATATTAAATTTAATTGCATGACTAAATAATAATAAAAAATACTTGATGCGTGACCTCCTCTTGGTTTCAAGAATAAATTGTTGGAGTAGTTTAAACTTGGAGCAAACCTCCCCCCCACTCGACGAAGCAGCAGTGAAGTCAACATTGACTTTATTGTTGCTCTAATGGATTGAGGTTGTTTCGCTCCAATATTATCCAAATCCTAATTTATTCTCTACTGAACAGGGCCAACCAAGTGAAGGTGGAATCTCTCATAGCCCCTCCACCCACCCCCCCCCCTCACATCACTCTCAATTCCCCAATACCCAATATATCTATTACATAGTAAATAGTTGAAAGCAAGACATTAAGATACATAAAAAATAGATAGAAAATATTCATTCATTCGTAAATCCACAAAATATTTCATCTCAATAAATTTTATCATAAAAAATATGCTTACATAATATGAAACAACATTATGTACATAAAGAGACATACAATAATTATTCATTAACATATAACGTTCATTCATTCATTCACTAATCATAGACACAAAATACATCATCTCAAAAATTATTATCATCAAAAATATGTTTTTGTAATACGGTACATGATGTTTCTAATAATATATCTATTACAATTGTTTATTTTCTTTTTCTTTATTTTTGATGGCCTTGTCGTGTACAGATGACGTTGTCGAGGCTGCCGTAAGAGAGGTGGATCACCAGTTGTAACAAAAAGAGATGTTAAATTGATATCTTTGTTATTATTCATTAATAAAAATAGCAGTAGAGTTTTCTTTACCTCGTGCACTAATCGACACTGTAATTTAAAAAAGGAAACAACTACCACAATATCAAAACATAAAAGTGTAATTTTGTAGACACTTCTCATTCAGAGCATCGATACTAGTCAAGATAGTCAATATTGCCTCCCATCTTCACTAGTAGTGTGTATGGAATCTATGCAAAAGTATGTTTGGAATTCATAGATGACCCAAACGCTACTAGTGAATACATGAGGCAATATTGGTTGTCTTTATCAATATTGACGATTTGTTTGAGAAGTATCTGTAGAATTGTAATTTTCCATTTTGATATTGTGGTAATTGTTTACTTTTTTAAAGTTTTGAAGATCAGTTCTAGGTTTTGTTAACATCTGTCATTTTGTTTTTAAACATGAATCACTAATGGATTGTGGATATGCTACAATGGTTGAACATTGTATTTGCCAAGAAGAGGGTAACAAAGGAAATATGAAGATTCTAATATAATATGGAGATTCTAATATATACAATATAAATACTTGAATGAGTTCCTCTTGGTTTTGAGAATGAATTGTTGGAGTAGTTTAATCTTGGTCGAGAAAACCTCCCTCCACTCGATGAAGTAGCAACGAAGTCAACATTGACTTTTGTTGTTGCTCTGTTGGATTGAGGGTGTTTTTCTCCAAGATTATCCAAATCCTAATTTATTCTCTACTGAACAGGGCCAACCACGTGAAGGTGGAAGCTCTCATGCACGCGCCCCCCACCCCCCCCCCCCCCTCCCCATCCCACACATCACTCTCAATTCCCTATTATCCAATCTATCTACTATATAGGAAATAGTTGAAAGCAAGACATTAAGATACATAAAAAACAAATAGAAAACATTCATTCATTCATTCGTAAATCCACAAAATATTTCATCTCAATAAATTTTATCATAAAAAATATGTTTACATAATATGAAACAATGTCATGTACATAAAGAGACATATAGAAATTATTCATTAACATATAACATCCATTCATTCATTCATTAATCATAGACACAAAATACTTAGGGGTTTAGGGGAATAGATAAGAGGGGTTTGTATAAAATATTTAGGGAATAGTGTAGTTGATGATGTTTCTAGATGCTTAAAATGAGACATTTAATCACATTGGAAAACTAATAATTGCACATTTATCCTTCAATAGATTAGATCTCATCCAAACGACATGCATGAGAATTGTTTTTGAAACTAGGCATCTGAATTGTTGCACCATTTCAATAGTCCAGAAACAAATATTTATCATGATTAAAGAGTGAAAATCACTTTCTGAATAGGATATCTGAATCAAGTTTGAAAACGCATTGTTAAAATATTAGACCTAGTCCGAAAACTACAGTGATCGTACTTGAATAGGACAAAGCGGTCTTACACATACATATATAAGATTTGAAGTCTGAACATGAGTATAGAAGCCGAGAGCTATGTTCGATGCATAGATCTTAATGATTAATATTGGATAAATATTGGCATATGTGTATGTGTGTGTGTTATGAGCATGAGACTTCTAATATCGATCAAACTAAGAAAATAGAGAATATGAATAACCTACAGGAGCCCATACCTATGACGGAATGTTTGCAAGATATTCTAAATATGGATTGAGGACAATAAACTACCTTCATTAAACATATACTAATTAACCTAGACTTAGTGTACCACTTGAAGCTAGAGAGCCGTGCAAATAGTGGAAGGCTACAAGTCTTATAAATTTCCAAAATTTGAATATAACCTCAAAGAAATATTATGACATTCAATGATTATTGGGATAAATCATGAGACGAGTTGATACACCATCCCATGAAGCATCAAGATTAGTCTCAATATAGACTAGTTGACACTATTGGAATGGTTGCTATATTAATTTCTACTATATTTATTGTAACTAATCTATATATTGGTTGCATTTTATAATCTATATTAGTCTAACAAAATTCTAACATATATTAGTTTTCAATTCACAACAGTTTGTGATTATGATGACAATTTAAGTACACATGAGTGTAATTTCCATGATGGGATGTATGAATTGTCCTCCGCACATTGCCCATCAATGATTATAACCTTGAATGGGCTAGCACTAGTTTGTCATCACCATCTCAAAATGACCCGACAGATGAAAATTTACCATGTCTGTCATCATCACTTCACATTGTCTCATAGATGACCCCTTCTATATTATATGCATGAATTTCTGGCAGACCATCCCCTCTACCTAGCCTATGATTGATTATGAGAATAGGTGAACAAAGTACAATTTATAAGTAGGGGATCTTGTCAACAAAGATCTGCCAATTGTCCTTTATTCACTTGCTATCACAATCAATCATAGGATAGGTAGAGGGGATGAACTTCCATAAATTCATGCATATAATCTATAGAAAGGGTCATTCATGAGATAGTGTGAAGTGATGATGACATAAATTGTAAATTTTCATTTGTCAGGTCATTTTGAGATGATGAGATAGACCAATGCTAGCCCATTTAAGGTTATAATCATTGATGGGAAATTTTGGGATGACAATTCATATGTCCCACCATGGACATTACACACATATGGACTTAAATTGTCATCGTAATCGAAAATTGTTGTGGTTATGCATTGAAGCAGGAGTATATAGCACCTAAATTAGGAGTGTGGTAGTGTATGGTGGAGTGGGATAGGTATACAAATTAGTAGATGGTTGACTTATCATGGGCATGGATTGTGTAAAGGCTTAGTTTAACACGGGAATCTGATTATAGGCTCTTGGTGTTCATAATGGAGTTAATTGACTTATACCACAAATTTATCAAATATATGGTATTATACACCCTCCTTGTATCACAAAAAATATGTTTACACAATATGAAACAAAATCGTTCTAATTTTTTGCAATGGAAAAATCACAACTTTTTATTAAGATAGTCTAAAGTTACATGTGCACATGCCATGAGGCATTCAACCTCTCAATAAAAAATGTGGTACTCAAAAAACGGGCTCTAAATAAACAAGTTCAGTCATTTTTTATCAACTTTCTTTCTCTTTTTTAACATGTAATTAGCCAAGATGTCTTGATCTTGGCCCCCTTCAGTTGTTGTGGTCTCTAGTGTAATATGTCTTGTTGTTCACCTACTCCAATGACTATGTTGTTGCAAGCGGTATCTAGCATCAACTGTAATAAAAAGGAAATGATAAATTAATATTTATAGTTATTATTATTACAAATGTTTTATTAATAAAAAGAGTAGTATAGTGTTCTTTACCTGCTTCAATAGTGGAGGGAAGTGAAATACTTTTGGATGTGGCCATATGTTCCTCCTCTTCTCTGGCCACATCTTGTACATGCTCTAGTGTAGAAACAAGAAAGGTTATAATTAATACACCATTTGCATTTAAATATTTTTAATTATATTCCATACTACAATTTTTTTATAACACATGAAATACCTCCAATACCAAGTTGAACATCAATCTCAAGATCAGGCACTCCACTGTCAGTAGGCTCATGTGTTGTATCTACATTGCTTGCCTTATTTTTACAATCAAGCACATTACTTTATGGCCAAAAATAATAACCAATAGATTGTACAAGTAATGATTTATAAATGTTATTCATTTCTTTTATTTGCCTGAGTGTTATGTTCGATGTTGGAAGACTGTGAAGATGCCAAGCTTGTCCTTCGTTCAACCACGACTTGATAGTCGTACTTGAAAGCAAGCTTTAGGTATTCCTCCGTGGGAGCCTCTTTGAATTGTGTCCCCTACAATTTTTCATTAGAACATGATTTTTTCTTCTTCTGTGATATTAAATTAAAATTGTTAAAAATTTATAATTTGGATGCAAATTATTTTTTTATATACTTATAATTTTTGTGGCCAGTTTCAAGTAACCACCCAGTCCAAGATGATGTTTCCCATGTTTAATTATTCTAGCCTATGTGGCTTTGGAAGTATCTGAGAGCCTATATTTAAAACATTGAAAAACTTAATTAGATATCGCAATGATGATAAAGCAGCATAATTACATTATTAAACATGCCTCATGCCTTCCTGGTTCGAGTGGAGTCTTCCTTGCTTTTCGAAGTGCCTTCTCATGTGCATTTTCCATGAGTGCTCTCCGCTCCATCTCTGGAATCGATGGAGGGAATTCATGTGACCTATACGTTTCTAACTGAGACCTATACTGGTCCTACAAATATTTTAAACGTAGGCCCACCTTTGAGGTAACTCCAGATTTCTTGAAGGTATCGTCACCGAACAAGCGAACCATCCTGTTAATAAGTTCCTCTTTTAAGTTGGAACTTTGGGATTTCCAGTTTGTACGAATAGTCGGCCAAAATATTTCCAATTTATGTCATACAAACGCCTATAAAATACATCATTTCCTGCAAAACAATATTATCATTAGTTTACAATAATCAGAGACTATACATTAATTTCATTTAGGTTGTAAATACTATTTAAAACACTTCTTAAATACCTGAAAGTTTCTCTATTTTCATAGGGACATTGTCATCCTCTACCAAAAATATGATCGGTAGTGATCCCATGTTATTAACATGGGAAGGTCCAAAAATATCATTTCAAATTGTGTAATTGTATCATGCTCTACATCCACAACATCATGTGTAGATCCTGATGTACATTGTTCAATGGGTGCAGATCCTATTGTGGGTGGTTGAGTGGTTGTACCGGTGTCAATTACCGGCGACTCACTCATAGGTGGATCATCGATGTTGCTACCAACGGCAGCCCGACCCATAGTCGTAGCATGAGGATCGAACTCCGCCAAAATCTCCTGTAAAATAAAGAGTTTTTTTATAAAGGATGAGATAAATAAATCATAAAAAAAAGAATTGGGATAATTAAATGAGTTTCTCACCCCATACCGCCGAAATTTTTGCGACGAGGTTCTGATTTCGCCTTTTATCTCATCTGCCTAAGGCTCAATCAGAACTAAAGAATTAAGTTTCTTGTTTGCTTTTAATTTAAGCTTCCTTATTGCTTTCGTTGGATCGACAAACATAAAAATTACATCATCAATAACCTCTTCCTCACGAGCATCTGTGGACTGTTCTAAAGTTGGTTGATCTGATTTAGAATATTAGTTTTCAGTGCTAAGATCATCCTTAGATTATAAACAAAATGCTTTCATTGTGCTTAAGCATTCATCAATTTTTGCAAGTAAAATGAAGAGTTTTTATGTTAATTGTATGAGAAATTTAACATAAACCATAAAATGAACAGCAGCATAAACATGTACAAAACATCATCAAAAACACATTCCAACAAGCACATGATAAGGGAGTTCACCCCTCCTGGGCTACGTAACCTTGGTCCAGCTTCCAATGGCTTAGGCCTCTCTATTATGCCCAAAAGTGTAAAAAGTTTTGTTTACAATGCTCAAATGCTTCTGAAACCTGCTCCAATCAGTCCAGAATACTCAAAAATGGCTATCTAGCCTCTTTTTGCAACCAATTTGGTGGAAAATTGAAGAAGTTATGACTTCTCCTAGTTTTCCCACTATTCGTTCCACAAAATGCTCCACATCCAACAGGAACCCACAATTTCACTCCAAAAATCCGCTAACCGAGCGAAAATTTTGCTGAGCAGTAGGCCATAATTCGTCGGCACCAACTGTCCATCGCAAATCACAATCGACGGATTTATGCAGGTTTATGGTCTATGTACAAGGCGGCATTGTGTTATTGCGATATTGGCGGACCCGACAGGACATTAAACTACAGGCTATAAATATATTGCATATGGGCTCCTTTTTCTAATCACAATCGCGGAATACCAGTGGTCTTATGAATGTGGGACTTTCCTTGTTGTGATTTGAGATTGCGATATCGCATCGCAACCCGAACCTGCGGGGGCTGATTCTATAATGTCGTGTGATATGCGATGTGCGATCGCATTGCAACCCTTCCCTACATGAGGGCTGATTTCTAATGTTTTCCTACCTGCAATTTCGATTTGAGACATGCGGGGGCCAATGGAATATTGCCACTTGGAACCTCCTCATTCGTTGAAGGACCTTGCCACATCATCCAATCCTACCATGTAAGCAAGTCAAATCTGAACTTTGACTTTCTCTAACTTCTGCATACGAGCTCAGATTTAAGTGTCATTCACACCATTGGAATCAGAATGATGAGCTCTTCGATCTTAATATAATTTTAACAAAATTCTGATGCTTTTATTTTTTAGCATAATTTTGAGCACCTGATCACTCCTCTCCATTGGAAGTCTTTTGGACCCCAAAAGATTACTTTCAATTGATCAGCAGGTGAGGGTATAGTTCCCTCACCTTTCCAATCTCGATCCACTCATCACTGAATTGGAACTTGTGATCTCCACGATTCTTGTCGTGCCTTTATCTGTACTTGCCTTTAATAGTTCAAGTTGTTCTTGCACTGTTTGATGTACCATTTGGAGTCGTTCAATGAACTCTTTGGCCTTGTCCATATTACTATTAGTAGCAACATCCTTCTTACCAAGATGATACAATACATTATGATGCAAATGGTAAACAAATTCCTCCACTTGATTCCTTTGACTCAAGCTTGAATATACATCTTGAAAGTATGTATTTTTCTGAACATAACTTTCATGTAAAACAAAATGATGCTTGAGTAAAATAGTTATACAAACTATAGGCCTAGAAAGTATATCAACAAACTTGTCGCTTATACCTTTCTTATACCTTTTGACTGAGTGGAATAGAAGAAAACCCATCCAATGGAAGTGCCTTTGTCGTTGCAACTTAAACACTTTATCATTGAAAATTTTTGAATGAAAAGAAATGGGCTTACCACATTGCAAATAGATTGCGCCCATGGCATAGTCACATACAACAACCTGAAACTTAAATGACTGTCTCAAGTCTAGAAAAGCAAGTACTGGAGTTGTACTGATCTTTTGTTTTAAAGCATCAAATGCCTCTTGTTGTTTGCCTCCCCACTGGAAGACCTTTTTCACAACTGCCAATGAATGCAAATGAACTACAATAGAAGAAAAATTAACAAAATTTCTCCTCCAACATTGGGCTGCTCCCAAAATTTCTCCTCCAACATTGGGCTGCTCCCAAAAAACCTCTTATCCAAATTACTATCTTGAGCCTGCCTGCGTAAATTGCGAGCAAATAAAAGGCATCTGCGGCTTCACGGGGATGTATGATTCTTTCACCTGTGTCTGCAGGAATGGAGTTAATACCACCACAAATTTTTACGACATCAATCTTGGAGAGGTCTAGCTTCAGATAACCTTCTCCACGTCCCACGCAGACTGCCAAAAAGCCTTTAGGAAATTGAACACGCTTGGAAGAACCCATTTCACGGCTCAAGTACATCAAAGAAGTTTTATCCAACATATTCTTTGATATCTTCATAAACAAATGTTCTTGACATACACATCAAGTATTTTTTCCTCATACATGACATGTTCATAATGAAATTGTCTGAAAATGAAAATGTCATCCGAGTAGACTATCATGTCTAGAAATGGCTTCAACACATCTTTCTTCATATGCATAAAACTAAGAGGAGCATGGAAAAGACCAAAAAGCATAACAAGCCATTCAAACAAACCTTGCTTGGTTTTAAATATCGTCTTCCATATATCCCTTTCAACAACTCTACTTTGATGAAAACCACTTCTTGAATCACATTCAATGAATTGCTTACCATTCTTCTTGGGTGCCAAAATAAGAGGTGCACCACATGGTAAAGGAGTAGGCCGAATGATCCTTTTATTCAATAATCCCTGGATTTGCGTCTTAATTTATGTACTTTCCATCACTGACATCATGTACATGCCAATGTTAGGAAGAAGACACTTTTGTTGCAACTGTAACTCAGGTTGGATTCCCCTCTTGGGAAGTAATCCCTTTGATTCCTGAAACATTTCATCAGATTGGTTAACAGCATCAACCAAATCAGTTTTCAAATTTGAATTACAACCATCAAATGCTTCATAATCAATATCATTCTCGGGTTTGATCATGAGAAGCATAAAATTCTTGCTTGAATTCACTAGTCTTTTCATCTGCCCTGCATTAACAAGCGAAAGATTTGTTTTCTTGCTGTGAGCTCTCACAATATATTCTACTCCATTTTTGAATATATGGTATTTATTTTCGTGTCGAAGGAAAATATCATTTCTATCATAAAGGTATGGGCTACCCAAAACGATGCCACGGATATATAATGGCACAACGTCAAGCTCCACTTCATCTATGAATTTTACAGTGATAGAAAATTTCAGTTTACACTTTCTCGTAACCTGCAATTGCGCATTGTCACATAGCCATCCAAGTGGATATGGTTTATGATGTGGAACGATTTCCAAATTTAAACTTTTGACAATTTTCTCATAGATAAGATTGGCTTGAGAGTCGCTATCAAGCAGCATATCAATCTTGTTATGTTTCAATACCACCCTAATGTGAAACAATTATATTCTCCTCTTTTCATTTGGAGTTTCATTATGTGAGTTTGAGGAACTAGTGTTGGAAATGGATTCCTTTCCTTGAAACCCCATGGCTTTGATTTTTGTTTCATCACCCGATTCGGATCCCAAATCCTCTTCTTGAGTGATGGTAGATGTCTTTTCTTTTCCTTTGTTGTTGAATTTCTTTGGTTTCATTTCGAGATGAAGCTTCCAACAGTGAGCTTCATCATGACCCTCTCTGGAACAATGTTTACATGAAATTTTCTCTCCTTCCTTTTTAATGGATTCAATTTTCTTTTCATTGAAACCCTTTTCTTTCTCTTTACCCTTAAACGACTTTTTACTACCTTCTTCTTGGGTGTTTTTCCCTCTTGCCTCAATATGAGTGGCTTGCACACACACATCATCTAGATTACTAGGATTAAACATTAATATAGTATGCCTAAGGTAACTGTGTAAACCCCCTATGTACTTCAGTAATGTGTCCTGTGATTGCAAATCTACACCTAACATCAGAGACCTTTTTTTTGAATTCTTGGGTGTAATCTTACACATTTTGACCTTTAAGTTGTCTAAATTTTTTCCAATTCATGATGGCTTTCTGCATATAAGCTAGAGGATAGAATTTTCTTTTAATTGCAACAATGAAATCAATCTCAGAAATAAAGATCTTACTGTGTTTTTTAATCTCCTCTTGGGTCTTTGATTCCCACCATACTAGTGTTGCACCCTCCATTCTCAAGGAAGCTAACTGAATCTTTATGTCATCCTCTTGAAAGTTTTGAATCTTGTAATAGGCCTCCAACTGATGAGTCCAATTATCAAGATTCTCTGCATTCACTTCACCATTATACATGGGCAACTCAAATTAACATCAAGTTTTAAAAAAGGTGATTTACCAGTTCCTTTTGAAGAATGATGATGAGTATGAGTAAGGGTTGTATTAGTGGATGAGTTTGAATATGCTTGTGAAGAATAAGATGAAGAAGATGGTGGAGAGGGTGGAGGTTTGTCTCCATTCCCATTACCTCCTCCTAAAGAGCCTTCTCCTTTGGGAGGTTTGGAACTTTCTCCTTGCAACCTGTTATTCCTCTCTTCATAGAGGACCTTCACCATCTTTGTCATATCAAAGAAAGCCTTTCTGAAGGTCTTCTCATCTTCTGTCATGTTTGTAGGTTCTCCTTCATGAGACATGATCTCTGGAGTCTCAACTGCAACTTGAGGCTGAAATGGTGTTGGATATTGTGGCAACCTTTCTCTTCTTCCCCTTGACCCAACTTCAGGGCTTCCAACTAACTTTCCTTCACCTCTTTTGAGTTTTAACCTTGTAAGCATGACATAAAATTGCAAACAATTAAATCCTTCTTTCACAAAGAAAAACCTAGTGCTTTGATACCAAATTGATTTGATTTATAATATTAGTTTGCAGTGCTAAGATCTTCCTCAGATTATAAACAAAATGATTTCATTATGCTTAAGGATTCATCAATTTTTGCAATTAAAATGAAGAGTTTTTATGTTAATTGTATGAGAAATTTAACATAAACCAAAAATTGAACAGTAGCATAAACATGTACAGAACATCATCAAAAATACATTACAACAAGCACATGATAAATGAGTTCACATTTCTTGGGCTACGTCTACTTGGTCCAGCTTCTAATGGCTTGGGCCTCTCTATTATGCTCAAAAGTGTAAAAATTTGTGTTTATAATGCTCAAATGCTTCTGAAACCTGCTCCAATCAGTCCAGAATACTAAAAAATGGCTATCTAGCCTCTTTTTGCAACCAATTTGGTGGAAAATTGAAGAAGTTATGACTTCTCCTAGTTTTCCCACTATTCATTCCACAAAATGCTCCACATCAGACATGAACCCATAATTTTTCTCCAAAAATCAGCTAACCGAGTGAGAATTTTGCCGAGCGGTGGGCCATAATCCGTCGGCACCAACTGTCCATCGCAAATTGCAATCGGCAGAGTTATGCGGGTTTATGTTCTATGTACAAGGTGACAATGTGCGATTGTGATATCGAAGAACCCGATGGGACATTAAATTGAAAGCTATAAATATATCGCGTCTGGGCTCCTTTCGCTAATCACAATCGCGGAATACCAAAGGTCTTATGAATGCAGGACCTGCCTTGTTGTGATTTGCGATTGCAATATCACATCGCAACCCGAACTTGCCGAGGTTGATTCTATAATGTCGTGCGATATGCGATGTGCTTCCCTAGACAGGGGCCAATTTCTAACGTCGTCCTGCCTGCGATTGTGATTTGTGACATGCAGAGGCCAATGGATGCTTGCCCCTTAGCGCCTCCTCATTTGTTGAAGGACCTTGCCACATCATCCAATCTTGACCTGTAATAAGGTCATATTTGAACTTTGACTTACTCTAACTTCTGCATACGAGCTGGGATTTGAGTGTCATTCACACCGTTGGAATCAAAATGAAGAGATCTTCGATCTGAAGCTAAGTTTAACAAAATTCTGACACTCTTATTTTTTAGCATAATTTTGAGCACCTGATCATTAGTGCCTTCCCCTTATCGCCTTATTTATCAAATAAGTGTAATTTGCAATTCATCAACAATTAATCATCATTATATTAATAAGAAAACCACTATTGACATATGCCTAAATTAATATATAAACTTCATGTAGTAAATAACAATCATAACATACAATAGACATTGCTTACAAGTTGGGTCAAAATTAAATACATATCGCCCCCATAATAGCAATATTTGCATGTATTCTATTCAAATTGTAGTCAATGAGAAATTCTTCCCCTGTAGTTATTGATTTAATGGCACATACAAATACACAATTTCCTTCACATCCCTTGAATATGAAATTGGGTTGCTTATTTGTGGTGATAGGTCGTGTACTATTTATAAACCCTGCAATATTCCAGATTGTTTTTTTCCTATCAATATACATAGTTGCACCTTTATTTTCATCATTTTCTTTTATTTGTATATAATTTACAGCCACTCCATATCTTCGCATAGTTTTGGTATATTGGACTAGTCGTACCCAATAATTGTAGTTGTAATAGGGTCTGACATACTCCATCAATTCAGTTAATCCTTCGTAACATACCTTTACACCATCCATGGAAAATAGCCCAAAACCAGGTAATGACGATGGGGCAATATGGTATATCCTTTCATTGGCAAAAAAACCAATGTTTATTTCAGAAATATCCTTGGGTGACCATTTTTTCACTAGATGTTTGTACCTCAAGGGCACCTCAATGTCATCTATGCTCTCATTATCATAAGAACATGACCCCCATTTAGTGAGAAAAATTTCCATGCATTTATGGAATTTTCTTCTAATCTTTTCACCTCTAGTTGATCTTCGCTTGCTAGATGACGTAGTAGATGTTTGGTCAATTTCTTCTATCCTACCTGAACTTTCGTCACTCGACGAAGATAGATCTGACAAATACTTGTTTGGTTGAACATCCTATAACACTCCATCAAATGAGAGAAACTATTAGTGAGTGTCATAAGGGATGTTGAGAAACGTCTTGACGAAACCATAAGAACATTATATTAGTACAAGTGAGTTATAAGGAAGTTCTTTGCGTTTAAAATATTCAAGTAATATTTAAAAACTTGAGAACTTGAGAACCTATTCATCCTAACCAATGAACTCACTCGATAACTTGAGAACTCAACATAATTTGATAGCATTTAATCTTCCATTACAAAAAATTACCACATACTTCGATATGTTGAAGAATGTAACTAGTTTTGGTCTTCATAATTGTCATTTGACTCATGTCATGATGTAATTCTTATGTATCTATCAAAAGAAGAAAGAAAATGATTTTTGTAAAGCATGGGTTTCATGCTCAAGTCACTTTTTCATTAGGTCAAGCATCTATTGAATTCTCCTAGGGTTTGTCATGAGTCAAGAGTCCTTATCATATTGTAAAATACCCTTTCGGGAATTTCAATCAATAAAAGAAAAATTATTTTGAAATTAGAAATGTCTAGAAGGCTCTGAAGACCAAGTTGGCTAGCCAAGGAAAAGTCGGCCTAAATAGGGCTAATGGATCCTCTTGGAAAGGTTATATAAACATGGATCTTCGGCCTATTAAGAGACACATCAAGATTTTGAAAGTTTGTAATTTGTATTTTAATGTTCACACGTGCAAATACCATAGGATTTCTAGGGTTTCCTCGGGTCCAAAATTGCAGGGGGTGTTACAGGTTGCCTTGGTGAGAATGAAAGGCTAGAAGAGCCATCATCTTGAAGAGATCTTTTTTCATTGCCCTTGGAGATATTGTTTCACTGCACTTGGAGGACTAGACAATCTCATCATGAAACATATATCATGAACCATAGTTCTCTTGTTGTCATCATGTATCAAATGAAACTTTGTCCCAAACTGAGCAAGAAACTCAAAATGGAAACATAATTGGTGTTGCTCCTATGGCTTAGTTGAATCAACATGCTCCTGTCTGTTGGGAAATGTAACTATTTTCAGTCTTCATAATTGTCATTTGTCTCATGTCATGATGTAATTATTATATATTGATCAAAATAAAAAAGAAAATTGCAAAAAGAAATTTTTATAAAGCATGGGTTTCATGCTTGAGTCTTTGGTTAATATGTCAGGCATCCATTGCATGCCTATAGGACTGCCTTGAGTCAAAATGTCATTTTCATTGTGTAAAGACCCATTTGGCCATATGTATCAAAGAAATAAAATAATTTTGGAATTTGGAATTTTTTAATAGTTCTACCAAGAACAGGTCAACTAGCTAGCTGAACTTGGCCTCCCATTGGGCCTAAAGAGCCCCTGGAAGGTTATATAAAGTAGAAATTCAACCTCCTTTGAGAGACATCACACATGCACTTCATTTTAGAGCAATTCTACGGATAAGAAGAAATGTGAAGTACAAAAGAAGGAGAGACGAGTTTAGTTGAGGAGTAATCTGCCCTAGAAGACATTGAAGGTTTGTAACATGTGAAGAGCATATTGAAAGTTGGAACTAGTATTGGTCTTCATAATTGTATTTGGCTCATGACATGATGTATATCTTATGTACTTATCAAAAGAAAAATAAAATTATTGTAAAAGAAAAATTATTTACTAAAGCATGGGTTTCATGCTCAAAGTTTTTGGTTCTTAGGTCTAAGCACCCATTGAGTGCTCTAGGGTTTCTATCTTGATTCAAAGTTTATGTCATGATGTAATAGACCTAATTGGGCTCTTGTATCAAGAAAGAAAATATTATTTTGATGTTTAGAAAATTCTAGAAAGACCCCATGACCAAGTCGGCCATCCATGATAAAGTTGGCCTAAAGAGGCCCACTCTAGCCCTTGTGAAGACTATAAATAAGAGGACTTCGACC
This sequence comes from Pinus tabuliformis, assembly GCA_031772625.1. Taxonomy (NCBI): domain Eukaryota; kingdom Viridiplantae; phylum Streptophyta; class Pinopsida; order Pinales; family Pinaceae; genus Pinus; species Pinus tabuliformis. The sequence goes on from CM062820.1 coordinate 25,063,993, forward strand.
TCCTCTAGTGACACACATCTTGGCATTTGATATGCGATATAAGCATAGTGTAAGGAAGGTAGAAGACAAGAATCACTGTAGTGAAGATAGGAAGAATCTCATAAAAAGAAATAAGTCAGATCTCCTACTATTTTTGGCCCACTCGTGTGAGTTTCTGTGATTCTTGGGTTACTACAGGTTCGAGTTTTTAGAAGCCAAAATTGCAGACCTAATTGACCAAGCCTAAATTTAGAGAAGTTACAGTCTTGGTAAGGTCAACCCTGTTGACTCGTTGGAGTTCTTGTTTTTGTTCAAGGAATATTGTTTGGTGGTTGGCTTGGTCTTAGAAGTCTTTGTCTTTCTTGTTTGGTGGTTGGCTTGGTCTTGGGAAGTCTTTGTCTAGATTGTTCGATGGAATTATTTTTATGACTAATTGGTACAAAAATTCAAGCATTATTAAAAAAAATAATTGTTGGAATGAAATTTTGTTTTGCTGGAATTAAATGTTCCTTTTACAAATATTCGAGCTAATATTTCTCTGTATAAACCATCAAAACTTACTTAACAGAAAGGGAAAAAAAATATTTAAAGCCTTAGAAGCTAGCACAACTGATATTCATATAGGAAATACTAAAAATAATTCATCCAAAAAAGTAGGTTACAATGATGTAGCATTGATCGGATACAGGTCCGCTTCGCATACTCCTCCTTTTAACCTCCCCACGTGCTCTATTAAATAACATTGTCGTCACTGTAAGTTGTTTTATAATTTGGTTGAATTACAATTTTGAGAATTTTTTCAAGGTTATGGCAAAAGAACATTGTTAGGGTTTGAAGTAAGATTTTTTGAAGAAGTAACTAGTGTCGGTCTTCATAATTATAATGATGTCATGACTAGATGTAATTATTGTACTTGTCAAAAGAAAGAAAAGAAAATATTTATTTGTAAAAAGAAAATTATTTTATTATGAAATGGGTTTCTTGCCCATTGGTTATTTGTCCTAGGTCAAAGCACCCATTGAGTGCTCTAGGGTTGTGAAGAAGAGTCAAAGTCAAGGTCATGATGTAAAGTCCCTTGAAGGGCTCATGTATCAAAGAAAGGAAATATATTTTATGTAAAAATATTGGTCTAGAAGCTACCAAAAGGACAGGTCGGCCTAGAAGAGGCCTAATTTAGCCCTCAAGAAGCCTATTTATTTCAATGGCTCTCAAAACACACTGTAACTAACAATTTTTAAACTCCACGCAAATTTTCAACGGCTCTCAAAACACACTGTAACTAACAATTTCTAAACTCCACACAAATTTTCATTATAAAGAGAAACAAGCCTCTCAGGACAAACAAATAAGTAGCGAGCAAGTTAAAAATCAAGAACCAATTCTTAGCATCTGTGTTGATCAAAATTATCATATTTACACGAACTGAAGTATGTCAAAATTTAATCTAATGCAGAACCAAATTTGGCATCATACCACAATTAAAAAGCATAATATTGTTAGATCAAGATGTTTCCTTCATGAAATCCTCTAGCAAGGCTTAAAATCTCCTTTTCACTACAAAGAAAGCCCTAGGTCAATGCAGTACTACCACTAGTAATAGTGTACACTGTAACTATCAACCGCCATTGGAAGTATGATGTGTGTGGCTGAATGTTACAAATCTACAATAGAAACTGCCAAATTTTCCCCGTGCCTTATGATACAAGTGATGCCTATATACAATCAATTGTTCAAGTAAGAAGTATTGTGAGGGTTTCAAATGACAGAGGTACAATACATACCTAGGGTAAGGAATTCGGGCCACTAGAAGTATCCATGACAATAAACTCTTCAGCGTTTCAAAGACCTTGGAAAAAAATAAAATGTCTGACAGGTGTTGACGTCTATGGGTGGGACTCTACCACACTATTTTTCTAGAAAACTTCGAGCCTCCTCGTGATACTATCTATTATAGCATAGTATGGATCAGAGTTATTTCATTAAGGTGAAAGAGGTGTTTTCCATAGGTTTCAGTTAGGGCTAGGTAAAGGTTAAAAAGGTTGTTGTTATATCATATTATACCTTGAGCGTAGCGTAGCTTTATACCTTGATCCCTATTCATTCATTCCTAATTTTATTAATGCTAGATATTATGTGTTTGCAATAAGTAAAAAAAATCAATTTTATGTTGTGGTAGAATGTAAAACAAACAGAGGAAACAGCTCAAAGGTGGGGTTGGAGTAGCTGACACTTACTGAAGACATTTTTTCCTCTTTCTTTGCTCTTCCTCAGGCCCTTGAGCTAGATTTCCCTCAAGTCCTGTCACGATGGTGGAGGCTCTTCCTCTTGCAACTCAAAGGTGGGTGGAGGCTCTTCCTCTGGCAGTTCTGAGGTGGGCAGAGTATCTTCCTCTTACAACTCTGAGGTGGGTTGAGGCAGGCGAGGAGAGATGGCAGAGGTCATCATCCTCTTATAGCTCGAAGGTGGGCAAAGGCGGGCTAGGGCGATGGAAAAGGCTTTCCCTTGCATCTCGAAGGTGGGTGGAGGCAGGATCAAGCTAAGGCGATGGCAGAGGCTTTTCTCTTACATCTCAGAGGTGAGCAGAGGCGAGCTCGGGCTAGGGAAATGGCGGAGGCTTTCCTCTTACAGCTCAGAGGCCAGCTCGAGCTAGGGCGATCGCAGAGGCTTTCTATTGTAGCTCAGAGGTGGGGGAATGCAGGCTCGAGCTAGGTTAACAAAATGTGCAGAGGCGGGCTTGGGCTAGGTTAATAGAATGCGTAGAAGAATTTGTTTTAGGATTTATATTGTTATATATATTATGTTTTGAATTTCATTGTTGTTTTTTGTTTTTTTTAATTTGTTTTTATTTTTTATTTTTTTTGTTTTTTAATTTTTAATTTCTTTTTATTTTTATTTTTATTTTTGTTTTTAATTTTTAATTTTTAATTCCTTTTTTATACAATATTAAATTTAAATAATATTAATTTTGTCATATTATAATATATATTAATATATCATGATACATTAAACTCTAGATATGTATGGAGGGAATAATAAAGACATAGAGGTGGAGAGATAGAGGGAGTGACAAGGGAGAGATGGAAATCAGAGAGTGTGTATGTTTGGGGGTCATATATATAGAGAAACAAAGAAGGAGAGATGGAGAGAAGGGGGGAGAGAGAAGGAGAGAGGGAGGGAGATAGTGATAGAGTTGGAGGGCAGAGAGAGAGAGAGAGGGAGGTGGGAGAGAAAGAGAGAGAGAGAAAGGAGGAGATAGAATGAGAGAGGGAGGGGGAGAAAGATATGGAGTTGGAGGGAAAATAATCCAAATAATCCAAAACGTGTTTATGAATCTGTCCATCATATTTGGATAAGGAAATTTGAGTATCAAGTTTGAAGTTAGGGTGGAACTCCCAAGTTGTCAATGTAGAGCTTAATCAATGCATTGAATAATAACTAAATGATACTAAAGAGGCTACATTATTCCTCATTTGGAAAGTCATCATTGCACAAAAGCATGAAGAAATAGAAAATCATGATACTTTCGTAGACATAAAAAATAAATCTTAGGTGGGGAAATGAATAAGGTAAATGTTGAAAATTAAATCCTAGATGGAGAAATGGCTAGGGTAAATGTTAAAGATCATTTGAAACCATAAGATAGCATTGTTGATATCGGAGGGTGAAGTGTATAGGAGGTATAGAAGGTGATGTGACATAAGAGAGTTGGGAGTGAGAGTTCCAAATCATAAAGTGCATGTGTGTTTGGGTGGGCATTAAGCCTATGGAAATCAATCTATAAAAATGTATGAGGAATATAAGTTTTCTAGGTTTACCCAATGACTAAGAGAACCAAGAGAGGATAAAAGCTATAAGGGTGGAGGATAGACCTCAAGGAACCTATTGAGTCAAAAAAAATGTCCAAGTGGGCATGAAACCAAAAGAAGTAGAAACAAAGAATAGGATATATGGGGTTGAAGAGAACCTTAAAAAATACTTAACACCGTGATGAATGGAATGAAACATGTTTGGACTAATTGTTTAAAATATAACAAGAAAATAATAATAACTCAAAACATATTGTTCATTTTATCCACTTGGTGAAAACTCATTTTAGAAAATAATAATAATTCAAAACATATTACTAACTTATACACTTTGCCAAACCCTCCCATAATTCCAATGCATGTATCTATTATAACCATGTCAAATTTCAATGCATACAAGCACAAACTGAAAAAATTTCAATGTTGGCCCCTTTCACAGGTCAGTCTGTGTGGGGTCAATTAATTAAAGCATAATTTCAACTAATTGGTAAATATTAAGTGGTGGATTGGTACTTAGGGGTAGGCCCGCAACAAGTAACAATAAGCTTGACACCAAGAGCATAAGAGAGACATATAATAAATTATGTGTGATTCATTGAGGCATCATTCCTTTTCATATAAATGATGTTGATGATGATGATAACGATGATGATGATGATGTTAAAGATGATGTGGATGAAAAATATGACGATGATGACGATGATGATGTTGATGAAGATGACAAAGATGATGGTGATGACAAAGATGATGATGAAGGGTAAGAAGTTTTCTCAAATGGAAGGGTAAGGAGTTTTCTCAACCTCTGGACTATGAAGTACATTATAATATTGTAACTGCTAAATAGTAATAAATAATTTCATCTCCTTGACATTTATATATGTTATAATTTTGTCGTTTAATTGTCAAATTATTTTTGTGAGTCATATTTGAGTCTCAAAACCCTCCCATATCATCAATGCATGCATCTACCATAACCATGTCAAATTTCAGTGCATACGAGCACAAACTGAAGAAGAAAAAACAAATTATATATATATATATATAATAAAAATAAAAATAAAAAATGTTGGCATTCTAGAGTCATGGGCCCATCAATGAATTATAAACCGGCTTTTAACACTAAAATAGTGATTTACTTAATTTTCTAAAAATTATTATGAGACCCCCTTATGTGAACTTTGCTCATGGGCAATCATGTTAGCAAATTATATATTACAGAGCAATGGAACACATATAATATATTGCAGAAATATAAACACAGAAAATGCATAAAACAAGAGAGACACAGATATACGTGGTTCACCCAATTTGGGCTACATCCACGGGAAACAGTAAGTCCTTCCTTTTATATTATCAAGAAAACTGAAGAGATACAACCTACAACAGATCCGCTATAATTCCTCTTCGCTCTCACACAATCTCCTCTCTCTTTCTCACTCAGAATACAGATCTACATAGACGCAATACAATTCCCTCATATATAGCGAGGGATTGCCTTCTAGGGAAAAAAAACCCTAAATTAAACATAACTTCTACCGTCAGATCTCCACCTAATGAACGACCCAGATTGACTACGAAATTACAACATTTTACAAGGCAATTTTACATCTATTTTTAGCTTCGGGGGCGTTGGCCCCGATCCCTCGCCGGGGGGGCTCCTAAAGATCGCTTCTGCCCCCCCTAGACCCCCCTTGCAACGCAAATATTACGGGTGGCGTTGCTGCCACATTACGAACTGGGGTCCAATGTGGTGATACCTCTAAATAAAGAAGATAATTAGGCTCCACACCCAACAATCTCCCACTTGGAGACTGATTATAGCAACTCCACCACTGCTTCATTTGCTGGACAATGACTCCACTTTGGACCTAGTTGTTTCTCATCTTCTTCATCATACTTGAAGACCAATTGAAACTGAGCAGAATCTCAGTTTCTCCCTGGTTACAACTTTTGTTAACATATCTGCAGGATTCTGGCTAGTGTGTATCTTTTCTAGCTTCAATTGTCCATCTTCCAACACTGGCCGTATGAAATGGTACTTGAGCTGTATATGTTTAGTCTTGGAATGAAATGCAAAGTTATTTGCAAGATGTATGGCACTCTGGTTGTCACTATATAACCTACCCAACTCCTACTTCTTATCCAATTCATCCAGAAACCTTTGTAACCAAATCATTTCTTTACTAGCCTCTGTAGCAACAACATACTATGCTTCCATTGTTGAGAGTGCAACAACACTTTGCAGTTTTGAAACCCAACTGATAGCTGTTCCACCTACAGTAAACACATACCCTGTTGTGCTCCTCTTGTTATCTCTATCACCCACCATATCTGCATCAACATATCCCTGTAGAGTAATGTTTGAACCACCAAAGCATAATGCTTGATTTGTGGTACCTCTCAAATACCTGAGAATCCACGTCACCACTATCCAATGTTCTATTCTTGGATTGTTCATATACCTGCTTACAACTCCCACTTCATGTGCAATATCAGGCATTATGCATACCATTGCATACATTAAGCTTGCAACTGCTAATGCATATGGAACTTTAGACATATAAGCCATTTATTCCTGAGTCTTTGTACACACCTCCTTACTTAGTTTGAAATGGCTAGCCAAAGGTATACTAACTGGTTTTGCATTTTGCATATTAAATCTTTTCAACACCTTTTCTATGTACTCACTCTGAGACAATGTTAATTTTCGATTCTTCCTATCTCTAGTTATTCTCATACCAAGGATTTGTTTTGCGGCACCCAAATCCTTCATTGCAAATGAGTTCGCCAATTTTCTTTTGAGCACATTTATTTCCTACATGTTAGAACCTACAACAAGCATGTCATCTACATACAATAACAATATAATATAGCTGCCATCATTTTGCCTTTTGAGATAAACACAACGATCAGAGTGACATCTAGTATAACCTTGTTCAGATATAAACCTGTCAAATTTTAGATACCACTGCCTTGGAGCCTATTTTAAGCCATACAATCTCTTCTTCAACCTGCACACTAGTTTATCCTTCCCTTTTACCTCATATCCTTGTGGCTGCTGCATATATATCTCTTCCTCCAAATCCCCATGGAGAAAGATTGTCTTTACATATAATTGCTCAAGATGCAAATCTTCCGCTGCTACTAGACTTAAAATAGTTCCGATTGAAGTCATTTTGACAACAAGAGAAAATATCTCATCAAAGTCTATACCCTTTTTCTATGCAAACCCCTTCACCACAAGTTTAGCTTTATACCTTTTTCTACCTCCATCTTCTTCCTTCAACCTGTAAACCCATTTATTCTGCAATGTTGTTTTACCTGCAGGCAACCTCACTAATTCCCAAGTCTGGTTATGTGTTAAGGAGTCCATCTCTTCTTTTATGGCTTACTCCCACCTCTTCCTAGTTTCTACCTGCACTGCTTCTTCATAACATTCTGGTTCACCAGAATCAGTCAACAATACATAATATAATGAAGGAGAGTATCGTTCATGGGGTCTACTTATCCTGGTAGATCTTCTAACACCACTTTCAGGCGTTTGAGGTGCTTGTTGCTGTTGTGGTTGTTGTTGTTGTTCTGGATGTTGATCATTATGATTTTCAAGCACCTTCACTTTTTCTGTGATTTCATCAAGCACTGTGTGTGATGCAGGAAAGTGTTCCCTCTGCAGACAGAGGCAACCCCTCTAGCCCTAGAGTGGGTCTAGTCACAAACAATGATAGATCAACAATAGCTTTCCTTAAACAGTCATAGTTGGAGGCCTACCTCAACCGGTGGTTGATGGAGTTCTATTGCGCTGCTCCAGCTTCCGCTTCCTTCTCCTAATGAGTAATCAACAAACAAAGTCTTGACATCACAAGCCTTCTCAGAGGGATCCAGCCAACATGTTCCCCGAGCATTCACTCTTTGAAGATGGATCTCCCAACATACAAGTCTCTCTCACTCACAAGTTTTACACAAGATTAAGGGCACTTCACAACCTTCCTCAAGCTATCAACAATCCCACACTTGTCACACTCACACCAGCTATCTAGCAAACTCACAAACACTAACAGCACTGCTCCACTAGCCAACTATCAGCAACCATTCCAAAAACTAGCAGCACATAGCAATGGTGAGAGTTTAAATAGGAGAAGGAGTCTCCATGAAAGGTGGAAGAGTGAGCTTATCTCCAAGGAAGGTAGCACAAATGACGGAACAGCCATGCCAGAGAAAGGAGGGCGATACAAACTATGCCAACAACCAGGTCTGGAGTCATCTGGAAGGCCGACTGTTGGAACAAATTCGCCCAATCTGGATCATCGCGGGTACATAACTGATCTTCTACGCTGACATCGCTATTGAATAACGTAGCTAGTCAGGTCATCGCTGAAGATTACAAGCGACCTCGCGCTGGCACATAAAATCGGACCATCGCGGGAATCAGGTGTACTTCCGTGATGGCAGCGCTTCTGGACTATTTTGGAGCGCCCTTCAACGCGTTTATTTAGCCAACAGACGCGATGAGGCAGATAACTTAGGAAAAGTGGGTCATTTGGCAACATCATAGAGCATTTGTCTAATATGAACATGTATGACTTGGACACATGACACAATAGGAAGACTGGAACGAAGACAGTGACAAATTACTGTGTAACAGATGCCCCCTAAAGTATGAAGCCCAAGAGAGAGGGAGGGGTGAAATGCTTTACGAAACTGACGGAGCTAGAACACCATCGGGAAGAACCTGCATGCAAGTACAACTGATATCTCTGATAATGAAGTACATGTAATCTAGGCATGGGCACAGCCATCCAAAAGACATACGAAATAGGTTTGTGGTATGGACACAGTCATCCAGCTAATGAGACCATGATAATGATAAAGGTATGGTCGCAGCCATCCATGAAGACTCAGGTATGGTCGCAGCCATCCATCAATGAGTCATGTAATCATAAACCAATCCACGCAGCCCGAACATACGTAATCTGAGTTCGGGGTCTTGAACCCAACTGATCATAGTACAAATCCTAGCATGCGAATAGATGTGTTGAGGTCGAGCATGATAGAAAGTCGCTTGATTACCGGTCAATTATGGAAACCGTTAACAAGCGCGAGAGAAACCATTAGTAATACCAATGGTTCTCAAGGTACTGTCTAGCACAATCCACGAAGTGTGAAAAAGGAGCTGAAGTCGAACACTCGTGGAATCACCCAATCGATGACCAATGATGAAAGTCAACCGTCAGGTGCGAAGAACTTGCCATTGAGGCATGCAAGCTCTAAGGTACCAAAGGGGATCTCTAGATCAATCTCCTAGATAATGAGCTAATGTCGATAGGAGACGACCCGTCGCAGGAGGGCCATAATGTTTCCCCCATCAATGACACGAGATGAGGAACAAGTGGTAGATGGTGAAACAGAGTATCAGAGGAGAAGGAAAGGGTGTAAACTGCAGAAGGATTATACTCTTGAACATGTCGGCGACATGACTCCGGAGGGTGGCAGCATTCAGGTACCAAGGGATCAGAGGCACGATGGAAACGGCGTGAATCAGATGGAATGAGGCTAAATGACAACCCAAACCCATGGAAGGCCAAATGACGATGTATGGATGTCCCAACCCGACAAGAAGCAAAAGTGTCGATGTTCAAGAGTGACTAGCTGCCATAGACAATCAATGATAAACCTGTTGTTGAGTCCAACCTAGTAATAATTTAACGAGCCCTAGGAAGGAGAAGCTCGAGTCTCATCATGGTGACGAGTCCAATGTCGTCAGGGTTTAACGAGTCCGACATAGGTGAAACTTGGAGTCTTTTTCATGTTTATAGAGTTTGAAAAAGACACAGAAAAGAAAACTCCAGGGGGGGTCCTTTTTCGTAAATTTGTGTCTCTCGAGCCCGAAAAAGTATAAAACAATACTCGAAAGAACCGCCCGACCATTACGATCAAGGAGTACTTTTCGTAACTAGTGACTTCAACCTGAAAAAGTAGAAAAGTGGTTGGAATCACGTCGTTTCGTAACTGATAACGAGCTTGAAACGACAAAGGCCCGGCAATCTTTTCATTTTTACACGGTCAGAAAAGAGCTTAAAGGCGACCGCCCCTTACTTCTTTTAACAAGTCAAGAGGGACAACTCGGCCATCTTTTCATTTTTCAAGTCGAAAAAGAGCTTAAAGACGACTTTTTCGGATCAAGTGCTCACGAAGCTGACATAATCTCACTACCTGTAGCTCTGCACAAAGCACGTCAAATGTGAACCCATTCAATATAAAATGAACAATATACATAGAAACATAGTTAAAAACCATATTTTGACTAACCATGTGACAAAAAATGAGAAAAAACCCACATTTACAAAATATAATTTTTAAATTTCCAAAAATTACTATAAAAAGGGGTTAATCCAACCATTTTTACCATAGTTACTGTTCATTTCACTGTGGAGCATTTTGGAGCACCAAAGTTGGCGAGCTAAATTTGGCTTTGTTCATCCATCATTCACCCCGAAACTTGTTCCAGGTAATTAGTCCTTGTCCTGCGCTTCAATTCCATACCTTTTTCATGCATTTTGAACGTTAAATGTGTTGGTTAAGGTGGGTTTTTGGACCGAGCTCCGCCGCTCGGTCATCGCGGGTATAGCCTTCGGGTCCGCGATGACCGAAAAAATTGACACATAATGCGCTCTGATCATCGCGGAAAAGTGATGTACTTCCGCGATGACCGCGAAAAAATACAACTAGCGACCTCGCGTCATCGCGTCTGTTTTAAAAACAGATGCGATGACGACGCGAACTTATTTTTTATGCAAATTACGCGTTGAATTTGATAAACGAAGTGCTAATTCAATTTTTTCTGTCATGCAGGTGATAATGGCATTTGTCTGGCAAGAGTGAACGCATGATGATAACGACATAGAAGCTTTCGCCGATGCGGGGTGCCAAAATGCATTACGAGCATGCGGATTGCTCAAATTCTTCCTAACTCCGCATCTCTGATCACAACCTAATTTGCTGGAGCTACTGATTCGGGCCTGGAATCCCATAGATGGGAAATTCATCATCCGAGGCCAGGATATCGAGTTTGACACTACAGACATATATTTTTTGACTGGGCTGTCTCGTCAAGGTGAGAGGCCCATTCTGGAGGGGCAGCGACCCGGGGGTGATTCCTTAGAGATGCTGATGGCTCAAGTGTGCCCACGGGCACGCAAGACGAGGAGTGGGAAGGTGGCAATCCCAACAGTGGATGACGTAGTCCTTCGTGCTATGATTTTCATGGTGACACGGGCAACGGGCTCCCAAGCCCAACATGAGGCTTCGAAGACCCATCTCCGGCTGGCTCTCAAATGTCTCAATCCAACCATGTTTAATTGGGCAGAAACGGTGACGGCGAACATGAAGAGGCAACTCACCAACTGCTGTCGAGGAGAGATGAAGCAGTTTGGTTATGGATCCATCTTAGTCCCGCTCATGCTGGAGCGGGTGCTGGCATTGCAGTTACAGGACATGGATTTGGATTTGCCCAAACCACGTGAGACTAGGGCCACATGATGGGCACACGTCATGCCACGAGGAGGTGGCGGACGACCAGTGGCGTGGGGGACATTGTTCTGAGAGTGGCTGGAGCACCAGACGATCTTCGTGGAGGATTGGCTGTATGCCGGCATGGACTTCCGTGGAGATCCTGACATGCAGCTGCCCGTTGGAGAGCAGTGGGATGATGGTGGTAAGACACTTGATCACATTTTTTGCATTATTATTTTTATGATGTTTTTTTATTTTTTCATGTATATGTCCTAATAACGAACACTATGGTATGCAGATGTAGGACCAGTGAGACCCGTCGGGCTGGCTCCAGAGGCACGGAGGGATGCGCAGGGCATCGCGGCACTAGCCTTGGCTCCTCCAGCTGATGATACGGTGGAGACAGTGGCCCGAAACCTTGAGGGCCTGACAGCAGGGATTCCAGATTACATGGGGATCGAGGAGGTCCCCATAGCATTCCAGATCCACATAGTAGGAGTGGAACCTAGGGTGCACCGCCTGTTCAGGCGAGTGGCACGGGCGGTGATATCAAACACCTTGAAGGTCTATCAACTCACCATGAGGATCGTAGATCACCCACGCCGCAGAGGACAAGTTGCGGGTACTGCGGTAGGCACCATCAGCGAAACCAACATAAGGTGCACCAGACATCTGCACAAGAAGAAAAAGACACAATAAGTGGCAATCACACCTACACACCAAGCCAAAACATGAAAACACACACACAACACACCTGCTAAAAACACACGTATGTACAAACCAAAGTGCATGAAATTCACGCATAATACTTTTTCAAGTAAAGCCCATTCTGGGGCTTATCGAGAGGATTCCCTTCATAATCAATTAGCTCATAGGCCCCTTTTTGCAAAACTCACTTTACAATATAAGGCCCGTGCCACATGGGCTCGAATTTGCCTGCCCCCAGCTTATCATTCGCTTGATCGTAGAGCAGGACTAAATCTCCTTCAACAAAAGAACGAGGATGGACAGTATGATCGAAGTGAGTTTTCACTCTCTTCTTTTGTGCTTCAATAGCTAGAGAGGCTAGCCGACGGGTCTCGTCCAGCCATTCTAGGTAAAGAAGGCGTTCTTCTACCGAAGTAGTGTTGGGGAGTAATTCGACGGCTAATTTCAAAGAAGGGATCTCGCACTCGATGGGAAGGGTAGCCTCCAGTCCGTAAACTAATTGAAATGGAGTGAAACCAATGGCATCCTTCACAGAAGTTCGGTAGGCCCATAAGGCAGAGAACAACATCAAGTGCCAGTTAGACTTGTGCATGCCAATGGTACGCTGAAGCATCGTAACTAGAACCTTGTTGACGGCTTCTACTTGGCCATTGGCCTGAGGATAGTATGGAGTCGAGCTATCATGCCGCAAGCCTAGCTGGGTTGTTAGCTCAGTCATCATGTGATTACGGAAATGCTTACCGTGATCAGTGACTATAGCCTAAGGGACTTCGAACCGTGAGATAACATGATTAAACAAAAATTGTGCCGCTGTGTGACCGTCTTCAGATAATGTGGGCATCACCTCAGCCCATTTTGTGAAGTAATCAATGGCAACAATGATATACCCATGCCCCCCGGCCGAGCGAGGGTTACATGTCATATAATCAATGCCCCATTTTGCAAAAGGGCCGACGGTAACAACAGGGTGCAATGGAGCGGGGGGCGCACGCATCTTCCACTGGTATATCTAGCACTCGTGACAGGAGCGGATAGCAAGAATGCAATCCTTAAAGATGGAGGGCCATAAATAACCGGCGCGGAGGATCTTTTGATCAGTAGCATATCCGGACATGTGACCACCACAAGCGCCAGAATGGTAATCGTTTAAAACTCGCTCAACTTCCTCGAATATTAAGCATCGGCGGAGAACAAAGTCGGCGCCGAGGCGGTACAGGGTGTTCCCAATAATACGATAGGGCTGAGACTGATGACGAATCCGCCGCCGAGCATCCTTAGACACATCGGGACGAAAGGAGGATGTCTGCAGGTAGACAATGATATCCCCGTACCAGGGATCGAGGGTGCTAATTAGGAACAGAGTTTCGTCTGGGATATGGTCCTCTGACTGAGAGAGCGCAGTAGAAGATGGCAAAGAGCAAAGTAACTCAGCAAAGACAAGGAATTTCTTAGACTTGGTGGTGGTAAATTCCAAGTCGAACTCTTAGAGGATAACGATCCACTTCGAGTACATGCCCCCCAGCAGCTGACGTGACAGGATGTACGTCATCGGGTTGCAATCGGAAACCTTTATCGTAGTGTGCAACAAGATATAATGGCAGAAACGTTGGACGGCACAAACGGCGGCTAGTGCCAACTTCTCGACGTCAGCGTATCGAGTTTCCGTATCTAGAAGATTTCGGCTGAGGTAATAAATGACATGCTCAGTGTCATCATCATCATCTTGAACAAGAACCATGCCAATAGTGGTATCGACAGCAGCCAAATACAAAGTGTAGTCGCAGTGATAATTCGGAGGACACAACAATGGAGCCGAAACAAGGAGAACCTTGAGACGCTCGAAGGACTCTTGAGTAGCGGCATCCCACTGAAAAGGGGTATCCCGCTTCAACAACTGCGTGAAACCTTTGGCCACTTCGGCATAGTTCGGAATGAATCGTCGTAAAAAATTCGCTTTGCCCTGCAAACTCTGCAATTGCTGCAAAGAAGCAGGGGGAGGAAGATTCAGAATAGCCTCGACTTTAAGGGGATCCAAACGGATGCCCTCTCGGGAGACGATAAACCCGAGAAGTCTGCCTGACTCAACGCAGAAGACACACTTATGAGGATTAAGCCTGATACGGTAGTGTCGACAGCGGAGAAAGATTTCGCGAAGATGAGCGGGATGGTCCTGGCGTTTAGCTGAATGAGTTGGTAGATCATCCAGGTATGGTTGCACAATGTGTCGAATATCATGGAATGCGTAAGACATTGCGCGTTGGAAGGTAGCACCGGTGTTTTTCAAACCGAAAGGGAGCTTTTTGTAGGCGAAAGTGCCCCACGGACAGATAAAGGCAGTCTTGTGCTGATCTGCGGGCGCAATATTGATCTGGTTATATCCAGAAAAATCGTCCATGAATGAATACATTTCACTCCCAACACACTCGTCAATGAGCTGGTCAATGAAGGGTGTGGGGAAGTTATCCTTGGGACAGGCCCGATTAATATCACGGTAATCAACACAGACTCGGATAGTACCCTGTTTTTTAGTCACAGGGACGATATTGGAGACCCAATCTGTGAGTGGGATGGGGTAAATAAAACCAGCCTTAAGAAGCTTTTCAACTTCTGCTTTAATGGCCACAGCCTTTCGGGGGTGCACGGGGCGTAGATGCTGGCGAACAGGCTTAGCACCCAGATATGTAGGTATCTCATGCACCACGATACTAGGATCGATGCCGGGCATTTCTTCGTAAGACCAAGAAAAGACATCACGAAATTCGCAAAAAAGATCAGTATAGAGCTGAATCTCCTCCGGAGTACAAGTTACTCCGACATGGATATGCTCGACAATCCCTGGTTTAACAGAGATGTCGATCGGCTAGGTTTGTGTGATGTTTCCCATGTTCCCTTCAGAAGACACTTGATAAACTTGAATGGGTGTCTGAAGGGGTTGGGATGGGAGACAAGGAGAAAACTGCTCGAGACAGGTAAGCATTTCCTGGTGGGTACGGAGAAACGAGGAACGATGGTGATGATCGGACCAAGGGGGTTCCTCGAGAGACATGGTCTCGATAATAGCTTCATTAGAAGGAAATATTTCCTTTAAAGGATCTAAAGAAGCGTCATTTCCAAGCCAAGGGGAATGAGCGTACGAGTCGAGAGCCCTGCTCGAAAGAGCAGGTTCAGAAGGCGGAGCCGATGCAGTAACAATTTCAATGTAGTTGAGCTCGGCAGGACTCAACGGCATCTCATCACCCCATGAGTCTATCTGATCAGTGGGAGGAAGGACCCAAGGATCAGAGCGAACAGAGATCATATTAATAGGAGCGACGTTAGGAGGTGGGAGTGAAAAAACACCCATAAGGGCAGGATCTTTAAAAATTCCAGCTCCCACACTCTCACATGGGATAGAGGTATGCTCCACAAAGGGCATGTTGCCTTCGGAAGAGGAGGCGAAGAAAGATAGCTGGTCTACTGTGACAATCTTCCCTTGATGAGGGAAATGAATGACATGAAATAGAGATGAAGCCACGGCTCGCATGGCGTATGTCCAACTGCGTCCCAGAAGGAGGTTGTAAGTAAGATTAGCATCAACAACTTCAACTTCCACTTCAACCATCTTCCCTTCCAAAGTAATGGGCAAACATTGGAGGATACCATAAGGGCGAGACTCTCTCCCATCAAAGGCTTCCAAGGTCGTAGGAGACTGGCTTAGAGTCGGAGAACCAATAGCCTTCCAACAAGCAACAGACATGATACAAGTCGAAGCGCCTTCATCAATGACTGTACGATGAATCGTTTTGGAATTGATGATGACCTGAATAAGGAAGGCAATTTGGTGAGGCAGTCTTGGTATATGGCTTTCTAGGTCAAAAGTAATCAAATCTGAGTCGGCTGGGTCGATGCCACCGATGGCTGATAGCAAGGACTTCCTCTGAGAGGGGCAGCTCTGGAGAACTTCTAAAGCGGACATAGCTGACGGAGCCTGGGCTAAGTCCTCAACGATGCTATAGTGCTAAGCAGCACGAGCATTAGGGTTGTAAGAAGATTTCCGGAGTACACCTTTAGGAGGGGGTCAGACGGGTGCCTCAGTGCTAGGTCTCTCGATATGGAGCGGACCAGAACTGGGCGGAGGAGCGCTAGAGGGAACCTCAGGCTCTTTCCCGGCAGGCAACGGATACTCTTTTGCCCGAGTACTAATGTGGACGGGAATCGTCCCAGCCATAAATACTTGAGAACCAAAGGGAGAAGAGGATTGGGATGGATCAGCCACCATTTGCGTTTGCTGCGAGGGAAAAGGCTCTTTGAGCATGGCAGGAGTCCCGGGAGCACCTTTCAACAAACGACTAACTTCAGACCGCCTTGGGCAGTCTTTGGTATAGTGATCCTCGTCACAAATAAGACAAGGATACTTGGGCTTGCGTTTGGCACCTTCCTCGGGTGGAGGTTTAGGGGAATCCTGCTTAGGTTGATCAACTTTATTCTTTCCTTTTCCCTTCTTCTTTCCTTTCGAGGCTTTGTCCGCCATGGTGGACTGGACGGCGTTAACCTCGGAAGTACTACCAGAATTGGATACAGCCTGAGAAGTATTTTCATTCGGAGCATTCGACTTTTGCTTCCCAGGGTTCGCAGAAGATTTCTTAGAAGGCGGATTAACAGAACCAATGACACCGTCAATGGATGGTGTTGGCGGGGCTTTGGAAGTTCCAGGTCTCGGGGCATCAGGAAAATAATCATATAGCGTACCGGACTGGGAGTAAACCAAGTCAAGGTACTGAGCGCGCGCAATAGCCTGCTCTTCAGTTACACATGCCCCCATAGCAATGTCCTGCGCTATCAGACCGACGAATGAGGTCGTAAACCAGTCGGTGAGAAGCTGATCGGGAATCCAAAACTTAATCAAGCGGCGACGTCGTCTCTGTTCATGGATATGATCAAAGATATGCGTAGCCGTTGTCTGTTTTAAGGATGTCAGGAGGTGTGTGCCCGTTTCATATCGAATCGGCAACTGAAAATGAGTTAAAAATGCCATAGCCAACGAGTTAAAATCTTGAAAAGATCCGCGAGCTAGCTCAATATACCATTTAGCAACAGAGCCAGTGAGGGTCCTTTGAAAAAGGTGGAGCCGGATTGAATCATCAAGCCACGAATTCGATGAACACCATAGATGATAAGTCATGATGTGAGCTTGGGGATCTTCTCCAGCTTTACCATCGAATTTGGGACAATCACTGGGAATCTTAGTTGGAACCGGGGGCCAATACGGATTATGAAGGATAGGATAATTTGTCAGTTTGGACACATCCGGTAATTCCAATGTTGCTAAAAAGGGTAATTGAGGGTTAAAGGACATCTGAGGCCGCGGGTAAGAGGTAGTACTAGAGTTCCAGCCAGCCGCCGGTTTCCCCCATTGATTTTTTGCGGAGGGATTTGGCCTCGGAGGGTTTTTTCCGTAGGGATTTTGTCCATAGAGGTTATAGGATGGCTGACCCTGGATTTGCCCCCCAGCATTCCATCGATTACGAAATTGGCCTGCAGGAGAAACATAAGGTTGTTGGTAATTCTGATAAGGACTCACCTGCAGTTGTTGATAATTTTGATACGGGGCAAATTGAGTTTGCCCTTGGGATTGCTGGAAACCATAAGGAAACTAGGCTCCAAACTGAGCTTGGGAGGCAGGCTGGGTTTGATAGGCTGGTTGGGATTGAGATCCCACCTGCATTTGAAGACTGGATTGGGTCTGGAGCCCGGCCTAGGGCTGAAAACCGGGTTGAACTTGAGAAGCAACAATCATTTGAGTGCCCGGTTGAGTAGGCCCAGATGGATGTCCTTGAGAGAATTGAGGCTAAGCCATCTGGCCAGAAGGTTGACCTAGTTGAGATTGAGATTGACCCATTTGCCCAGAAGGTTGAACTTGCTGGGTATTGGGTTGTCCTTGCACAACTGAGGGTTGTCCTGATAGACCGGATGGCTGAGCAGACTGGACAGTTGGTTGACCTGATTGGATTTGAGGTTGACCGACTTGTCCAGATGGTTGACCAGATGGGATAGTCGGTTGGCCTTGCTGAACGTAAGGTTGACCAACTTGCCCAGAAGGGTAGCCTTGTTGGACACCAAGTTGGCCTTGTTGCATATAAGGTTGTCCCGGATTACTAGAAGGTTGCGCGAAATAGGTAAAAGACGGACCACCAGAGGCCGAAGGTTGTCCCTGGAAGGGTTGTCCTTGTGGGCCTCCAGGTTGCCCTGGATAAGACTGTCCGTAATACTGCTACCCATAAGAGGGTTGCGCGTAAGACGGCTGGCCTTGATAAGGTGGTCCTTGAAGATGTGCAGGCGATACTTGGCCACTGCCATAACCAGTGGTGGTCCAAGCAACGGATAACGGGACCGTGACCTCAACCGCAGGCTGAGGTGGCAGAGGTCCACGGTGATAGATATGAGCCCCTCTAGAATCATAATAATGAAACGGATTTTGAGGATCCGGATTCTGAAGAGCATGCAAATATTGATCGTATGCCCCCCCTGCTAGAATGGAACCAGAAGAAGGTGGGGCACCTAGTGTAGGATCAACAACTCCAGATACAGATGCTGACGGGCCACTATTTGCCGACCCAGAAGAAGGTCCAGCAACAGAGGTCACAATGGAGGATGCAGTAACGGCACCAACAACAGGGGTTGAAGAAGCCACACAGACAGTCAGAATAGTCGGGACTGAGGTGACAGACACATTGTGAATCTGAGGAATAAAAGACTCTGAGGTCGGAGTGACAGTGTGAGACCACATAGAACTCGTAAGGGAGGTCCTAGAACCCATAACATCCCTCAAAGCCTTATAGCGTAAAGGCAGCGTAACACCAAGACGGGTGATAGGAATTGGTGTAGTTTCCGTTGAGGTGGGAATTTCACTGCTCGTCGCAACGGATTCTTCACTCGTGAAAGGGGATGTGTCCTCCATATCAGAAGAAGACATTAGGACTGAAACACTAGGAGTACCGAGAATATCTTCTTCGGAAGGCTCCCAAACGGGGTTCCAATGAATATCGTAAGTCTCGTCCTCTGGAACGCGAGAGTTAATCGGTTGGATACTCGGAATAACAGGGAGAGTATCACTGACAATCGGTACCTCAGGAGCAACAGAAGAAGGAAAGCCTTGGTCACTTGGAACGGGAGACAGGATCGGTGATTCCGCCAGGATGATGATTCAATAAACCCTAGGAAAACTAACGAGAAAGGACCCTACTCAAGCTAACGCAAACAAAATCTAAAATGGTAAATGCAAATCGTGGCCGAATAAATTTTAAGACACAGGAACAAAACTTGACCTTTTCATCTTTAAAGAGTCGAGAAAAGGACAAAAAGATGACTCTAGTCGCCTTCGAATATTTAATGAGCCTGAAGTGACAAGTGCTCAGATGGACCTTTTCTTTTAGGGAGTCCGAAAAGGAACGAAAGTGACTACTTTGGAGAACTAGGCAAAAGGTTTACCAGACAAATCCGTAAAATTGCATATACACCTTGGCAATCATATGAAAACCAAGGGCTTTCCGTACGGCAGTCAATCTTCCCGAATGCTGTGTTCGGTGCGTTACGGCTTGTAAGGCGGAAAACACGGCTTCCTATGGATAAAGGATGATAACCTAGTGGGGTCTCCCAGCATATACTCAACGGTACATGGGAGCACAATTCCGTGCTAGACCACTATTGAGTCACAGAAGGAGGAATCACCCAACCTTGAATGGAAACAAAAGTGACTAGGTTTAACGATGTCGGAGCACGTCTCTAGCCTAGACCTCTAAATGTGTGTGTTATGTTCCAATGCGTTGTTACATTTATTCAGTTCATTTTAGAGTTGATCTTGTATTATGTTTCAGTTTTCAGGCCTTACCATATGTATATAACAAATCCTAGGATGTAGCTAGAATGAAAGAAAATATCCTTTTTCTTCAATGAACATCTACCTACAGGAGGGTAGAGAGATCATTTCCAAACCAAGAAAACCAAGGCAACAAAGGCAGTCACTCAATGCAAACAGACATCAATTCCTAAAGTGCACGGATACTACTAGTGAGAGATTCAAACATTCGCTTTCCAATATGTAAACTTGAAATGGAAATTCACTTTCACTTTCGTATACTAAATGAATGCAATTCTTTTGATTTTGATGTCTTTTAATCTAAAAAATAAATAAACAAGCAACCAGCAAGTGTGGAAAAACGATTGATCCAAACAATTGTGATCTATGTCCAGGTAGTGAAGAGAAATCGAATCAATGCCAAAGATTGGTCCAATAACAATCACTAAACAATCAACCAAAAACAAGCAAAGGGGAAAGCTCAATCAAACCAACAGCAAGCTACAAATGAATCTTTGAGCAAACAAGCAACCAAGCGAAACTGATCCAAGAGACTTGAAACAATGAAACTAGGTCACAGAAGCAAGAAAACAAGATTCATTCAACAAAGCTCACAAGAGAGTGCCTCAACCTATAAACAGTGAAAAACAAGTTATCAAACAAGTGAGAACAGCAAGGGACTAGCAGGACTGATGGACTTAGGAGGTAGAATTGAGAAAATCAATTCTACAGCAATCAGCGCGGGTGATACACAAGCAACAAGCGCTGATAAAGAACATGCCGCAACAACAGAGTGATGTCAGCGCGGAAGTACACGACTTTTCCGCGATGGTCCAATTTACAGAACCGTCGCGACTGTTAGGCGTAATTACGCGATGAACAGGATACTACAAAAGGGTGGATGCGATGACAGTGCAACTGTTAAATTTAAAGCTGCGATGATGTTCAAAATAGTAACAGGCGAACCAAAAACTCCCAAATCAAAGACAATCAATCCTTCGACCAAAAAGGGGTGTTCCCAGATCAGGCCAGGAAACTCAGAAGACCGGTAAGTAATCCCCAAAACTTCAAAAGAGACCAAAACAAAAAATCAAGACAAGAGTAAACAAGAAAAGAAAAAAGGCCAAATCTCCCCAGCGGAGTCGCCAATTTGTGATGCAGGAAAGTGTTCCCTCTGCAGACAGAGGCAACCCCTCTAGCCCTAGACTGGGTCTAGTCACAAACAAGGACAGAACAACAATAGCTTTCCTTAAACAGTCATAGTTGGAGGCCAACTTCAACCGGTGGTCGATGGAGTTCCATTGCGTTGCTCCAGCTTCCACTTCCTTCTCCTAATGAGTAATCAACAACCAAAGTCTTGACGTCACAAGCCTTCTCGGAGGGATCCAGCCAGCATGTTCCCCAAGCATTCACTCTTTGAAGATGGATCTCCCAACATACAAGTCTCTCTCACTCACAAGTTTTACACAAGATTAAGGGCACTTCACAACCTTCCTCAAGCTATCAACAATCCCACACTTGCCACACTCACACCAGCTATCTAGCAAACTCACAAACACTAATAGCACTGCTCCACTAACCCACTATCAACAACCATTCCAAAAACTAGCAGCACATAGCAATGGTGAGAGTTTAAATAGGAGAAGGAGTCTCCATGAAAGGTGGAAGAGTGAGCTTATATCCAAGGAAGGTAGCACAAATGACGGAACAACCATGCCAGAGAAAGGAGGGCGATACAAACTATGCCAATAAACCAGGTCTGGAGTCATCTGGAAGGCCGACTGTTGGAACAAATTCGCCCAATCTGGATCATCGCGGGTACATAACTATTCTTCTGCACTGACATCGCTATTGAATAACATAGCTAGTCAGGTCATCGCCAAAGATTACAAGAGAACTCGCACTGGCACATAAAATCGGACCATCGCGGGAATAAGGTGTACTTCCGCGATGGCAGCGCTTCATGACTGTTTTGGAGTGCCCTTCAGCGCGTTTATTTAGCCAACAGACGCAATGAGGCAGATAACTTAGGAAAAGTGGGTCATTTGGCAACATCAAAGAGCATTTGTCTAATATGAACATGTATGACTTGGACACATGACACAGTAGGAAGACTGGAATGAAGACAGTGACAAATTACTGTGTAACACTGTGTATTCTCTGTTTTCTTTTTCCTGCTTCTTTTCCTGCAACTGATCCTTATACAAAACCTTTTCATTTAATATGACATCTCTGCTCCTAATGATTTTGTGTTTTTCATAATCATAAAAGAGATAACCAAAATCAATAACACCATATCCAATAAAGGTACATTTCTTTGATTTTGCCTCAAGCTTTGTTCTATTTTCTTTATTAATGTGGACAAAGGCTTCACAACCAAAATTCTTTAAAAATGAGTAGTTTACATTTTTACCTATCCATGCCTCCTCTGGAATACCACCATCCAAGGAACTTGAAGGCCCTCTGTTTATTAGATAAACAACAGTATCTATAGCATCTGCCCAAAATTGTAAAGGCAATCCTACATGCAATCTCATGCACCTTGCACGCTCCATGATTGTCCTGTTCATCCTTTCTAACACACCATTTTCTTGTGGTGTTCCTAGAACTGTCTTCTCTCTGCGAATTCCATTCTCTGAACAATACCTATCAAACTCTTTGCTGCAATATTCACCTCCATTGTCTGATCTGAGACACTTCAACCTTTTTCCTGTCTCATTTTTGACCAAAGCTTTCCATTACTTGAAAGCACCAAATACATCAGATTTATTTCGAATACAATAAATCCATTTTTTTCTAGTTGCATCATCAATAAAAGTAACATAATAACGAGAGCCGCTGAGAGATGATACCTGAGAAGGTCCCCATACATCTGTATGCACAAGCTCTAATTTTTTGCTCTTCTTTTCTTTCCCAACTCTTAGGAATATGACTCTCTTCTGTTTTCCATAAACACAATTCTCACATAATTTTAAATCAACATGCTTCAAACTCCTTGAGTGAAGAATCTGCATCCCCTTCTCACTCATGTGCCCAAGCCTATGATACCACAATGTCGTATCTTCTCCTGTAGAAGTTAAAGCATTAACAGAATTAGAAATACCATTGCATAAATACAACGTACCAACCTTTTCTCCTTTTGTGATTACTAAGGATCCTTTATTGACCTTCCAGGTTTTATCTGTAAAAGTTGTTACACATCCTTCACCTCCCAATTTCCCTGTTGAAATTAGATTTTTCTTCAGATCTGGAACATGCCTTACCTCCTTCAATAGCCATTGATTTCCATTCTGTTGTTTTATGAAAATTGTACCCATTCCAATGATTTTATAGGGTTTATCATCACCCAATCGAACCTGTCCAAAATCTCCTTGAACATAATCATGAAAATGTTTCCTATCAAGTGTGGCATGGAATGAGGCCCCTAAATCTATCACCTAGGCATCAATAATATTTTCTAATGAAAGAATCAAAGCATCTTGCAACACATCACCTATCACATTCGCTTCATGATTGTTTTCTTGTTGTGCATCTCCTTCTTTTCCCTTCCGAGACTTGTAGTCTTTCTTTAGGTGTCCTTTCTTCCCGCATTTCCAGCACATTATCCCCGATCTGGACTTGGATCTACCTTTCCTTGACTTAGTGTGATATCTTGGGCTCTTTCCTCTTTCCATTTTTCTTCCCCTAGTCTCTGCAGTCAAAGCATTACCAGATGTCTCACCGAAGCTTTTTCGTCACATTTCCTCGCTAAGGATTCCACCGACAACATCATCAAACTTTAAAGTACTAGATCTAGAGAGAGAGTTACTAATGGCCATAACTAAACCATTCCAACTTTCTGGAAATGAGCATAGAAATAACAGAGCCCTAACTTCATCATCAAAAGTTACCCCTACAGAACTTAACTGACTGGTAACTGTATTAAATTCATTTAAATGATCAGCAATAGATCCACCTTCTGACATCTTCATATTAAATAAACGCTTCATAAGAAATACCTTATTTGAGGTCGAGGTTTTTTCATATAGTTTGGCCAATGCCTTCATTAAACCCTCTATTGTCATTTCCTTTGAAATATTAAATGCTATCGACACTGCTAGGCACAGCCGTATTGTTCCAAGTGCCTTTCTGTCAAGAATATCCCATTTTGTGTCTGTCATACTCATCGGCTTCTTTGTCTTTCCACTCAATGGTAGGTACATATCTTTCTGATACAAATAATCTTCCATATGCATCTTCCATAGCTGGTAGTTTTGTCCGTTAAATTTTTTGACCCTAAACCTACCATCTTTTGCCATTGCTCCCACTCGAACCAAGAACCCTTCTCTCCTGCGAATTTATTAGCCAAATAGACCTTCGGCTCTGATACCACTTATTAGAAAATTATATATTATAGAGCAATGGAACACATAAAATATATTGTAGAAATATAAACATAGAAAATGCATAAAACAAGAGAGACACAGATATACGTGGTTCACCCAATTTGGGCTACGTCCATGGGAAACAGCGAGTCCTTCCTTTTATATTGTCAAGCAAACTAAAGAGATACAACCTACAGCAGATTCGTTGTAATTCTCTCTTCGCTCTCACACAATCTCCTATCTCTTCCTCACTCAGAATACAAATCTACATAGACGCAATACAATTCCCTCATATATAACGAGGGGTTGCCTTCTAGGGAAAAAAAACCTAAATTAAACATAACTTCTACCGTCAGATCTTTTCCTAATGAACGGCCCAGATTGACTATGAAATTACAACATTTTACAAGGCAATTTTACATCTATTTTTAGCTTCGGGGGCGCTGCTCCCGATCCCCCGCCAGGGGGGGGCTTCTAAAGATCATTGTCACCCCCCCTAGACCCCCCTTGTAGCGCAAATATTACGGGCGGCGTTGCCGCCACATTACGAACTGGCGTCCAATGCGATGATACCTTTGAATAAAGAAGATAACCAGGCTCCACACCCAACAAATCATGGGTCGACATTAATTCTTTTGTGCGGGTGCCCCTTTTCAAGCCCGGCTGACCCATCAACACATCACATGGGTGCCCTAGCATGATCAACACACGATGCCCCCATTGGCGTCGAGCACCCTAGTGTGCCTAGCATGTGATGCCCCCATGGGCACTGAGCACCATGGCATGCCCAACGCATGACGCTCCCATGGGCGCTAGGTGCCTTGGCTTGCCCAGCATGCAAGGCCCCCATGGGCACCCCGACGGCCCGCCTTTGTTTGCTCATCAATGACAACAAAATATTATAATTTGTTAGTACCATGTTGCATAATCATTTAATGATAAACCAACTTTTAACACCCAACCATTACTTTAGTCAATTTTCTAAAAATCATTATGAGACCCCTTGGTGGGAACTTTGTTCATGGGCAGCCATGGGCCGACCTTACTTCTTTTATGTGGGCGCCCTTTGTCAAATTGGGTTGGCCCACCAACTGGACAAGCAAATTTACCCTGTGTTTGAATACCTTCAAGAGATGGAATCATTGTTATATCAATTATTTTAAGTATGTACAATGAAGGTCAACTTATTTAAAAAACATACTTGAAATAAACTTCATAAAATTAAACGCTATTAAAGTTCAGGGTAACGTTATAACACACCACATGAATGTGTTAGCCCTAGGGCATCATGAATTATCCATACAAACATTGCATGGAATTCAAATTCGCTTTGTACTTATATTGGTCTAGAGATATCATACATAGTGACACCGTTCCATAACTCCACTAACTCATCGATAAGAGGTTTGATATAAACATTCATATCATTGACCCGGTACTTACCTAATTGAGTGAACATACAATTAATTACTACATAT
The DNA here is from genome assembly GCA_031772625.1 of Pinus tabuliformis. NCBI lineage: Eukaryota > Viridiplantae > Streptophyta > Pinopsida > Pinales > Pinaceae > Pinus > Pinus tabuliformis. The sequence continues at coordinate 25,089,671 of CM062820.1, forward strand.
ATGAGTAAATAAAAAAAATTATAAGTCATAATTGAACATATATGAGTATATTAACAAAAAAAATAGGACATAATTATGAAACAAACAAGACAAATGAGATGTTATTGTGCTAAAAGAAATTATTCTAAACAAATTAATATCTAGAAAAATCAATGTCAACAATATCGGCTCCATCATTATTGACTTCCACATACGAATGTTATTGTTGATAACAAAAACAGGCCACACCAAGTAAGTCGATATGGCCTCTCCAAATGGATTGACACCATCAACTGCTAATGAAAGCATAATATTACGAGGTTCTCTTTTAAACTCTGGCCACTTTTCCGCTATATTCCTAAATGAAGATCCATTTGCAAGCATTCGAAGAAGACCATATGCAGTTCTATTCCTTGCATGGTAATCTATAAGCTTTTCTATGCTTTTGCACCTGAACAATTGTCACGGACGTGGAATTATGGGAATATAACGAAGAACCTTATGAGGCACCTTTTTTGTTACTTTATCGATTTGATATCTACTCTCATCACATTTTGGGCATTTGTATTTCAACACATGTTCTTTATAATAGAGAATATCATCATTAGGGCATGCATAAGTAGCTTGATACTCCATTCCAATATCTTTCATAATAACATGTAAATCTTCGTACATACGAGGTAAAACATTTGACGGTGGTAACAAAAATCATCTAATAATCTACAACATAAAATAAAATTAAAATTAAAAAAAAGAAAGAAAAGTTCATACATATTGCATGCAAATGCTACAAATTAATGAAATGATGTAGATAAATGTACTAACATTAAAAACAATGGAAAAAATAATTGCTTTATCATGTATATAGTACTAAATGTCACAAAATATATTACATACCTTAGGATTTGTGTCACACATGTGTTTGACAAACCATTCACCACCTTTAAGTTGACTAGCAACAATAGAGCAGAGAGAAGAGATGTTTTTGAGCCTTCATAAAGAGGTTTAGTTTCCATCTCAAGTACAGGTAAATCAAAAGCACGGTCATCATACTGGTTGTCATCATCATCCATTCCAACATTATTAAATGTCTCCTGGATCAATCTATTTGTCCCATCTTCTTCAACTATGTTATCAACATCATTATCTTCTTCCATAGGATCATTAGCTTGATCCTCAATATTAATCGCTCCATGTTCTTGAACAGGCACTTGTACTACAACCACCTCTTCCTCGTCGAGCAATGCCCTAGGGGGAGATACTATACAATTACAATCAATAAAGTAATATTAGTATATATAGAAAATATTGAAATGTCTATATAACAACAATTTACAAATATAATATATAAGGAAAATAAAGACAACAAAGACAAAGAGAAAGACAACTTAGGTGAGACCAAGAAACAAAGACAACAAATCAATGATGATTCTTGTGCAATTTATCAAGATATTTAAGAATATGTTGAAAAAATATAAGAAAGATGTTACTTTTCTTGACATGTAGGAAGTGAGACACTTTCTGAGATATATAGTCACAACCATAATAAAAAACATATTGATCTTATTTTGCATTCATCATTGTAATGTCATATTATTTCTTAATGTCATATTTTGCATAATATACTTTAAAAACTTATTAATAATGCTCCATAAAAACCCATGATTAACCTCTAAATCCTCTAGGTCCAAATTAACCCCCTAAACAATATACATTAACCCCCTAACACCTTAACCTCATTCCCCTAATCCCTTAAACCCCTAAACCCTAATCCCTTAACCCCTAACCCCTAAACCCTTAAACAATAACCCTTTATCCCTAAGCCTATAAATTAATTAACTGCTAACTCGACCTAACCCCTTAAACAACCATAACGAAAATAATCAAATAATATTTCTAGTCCACATTAAGATGACAGCATAGTTACAACACCTCCCAAAGAATATTATAAAATACATCTACAATAGAAAGATAATACAATTTACAATACAAAGACATACAATATAAAATACAATATACATATACAAAAACAATCTACAATACAAAGACATATAATAAATAACTTACAAATATATGATATTTATGTTCACCTTCAGCATGTCCATAGTCTCTACAATGCTTTTTAGCTGATTTTATTAGAATTCTCCTTGGCCTCAAGCCCTTTCAATTTCTACAAGGGCAATAACATTTTCCATCCTCAGAAGTCCTCGATGTTGATACCACGTATCCTTAGTCTCCTTGAGGAATGTTATATGGCATTTTTTGTCACCAAACTTTCAATGATGATTTTATTAAAAAATTAAACTCAAAATAAGCCTACAATCTTTCTAAACAATCGCAACTAATATATATAGCAACAATGTCAAAGTTACATGATGTTAGGGCCTCTACACACACATATTTATATTTATTATAATTATAATAATATATTTAATAACTTTATATATATAATTTATATTACAATCATATAATATTAATATTAATCTTAATATTATATTTTATATATATATATATATATATATATATGTGTGTGTGTGTGTGTGTGTGTGTTATATTTATTTTAATTAGTCAAACTAATCAACGTAAAGCGGTCCCATATTAGACGTTGTCAGCACAAAAAGCCATTAATGGTGGAATTGAACGTTATGCAATGGTTATTTACCATTTGTAGGAAATTGGACAACACATTTTCATATTGGATATAGTGTTGGATATTCGACGGTAAAAGAACTATCGTTAGTTATCCGACAACGGGAGGGATTATAGGAAAATGTCCGATAATCTATGGGATATGCATTATGTTGAATATTCAACTGGTAAAGAACTGTCATCGGATATTCGATGGTCGTTGGGATTTTAGAACAAAAAAAATAAAAATAAAAAATCATTTAACTTCCGACACTTTCCGATTTTAGCCATTCCATCAGATTCTGTTGTCAGAATTTCCACCCAAATGTAGTAGTGAATGTCTCAGCTGCCAGCTTCTAGGTGGTCCCAATTTTTTGTGATTCACATCCATATTTCTCTCCAAAATATCAACAAACAGATCTAGATGTAATCTTTCAGGTTCAATTGTATGTCCATATTCAAAGTTTAAGAATACAAGAAGCTTGTGATTTTGTTTAATTTATCTAATTAGATTAGATTAAAGTTTGAATATATATATATATATATATATATATATTAATATTTTGTAGATTAAATTTTCCCATAAATTGTGGATCTAAAGATTGTGTAATTTTTCTATAAAAAATATGAAAAAAGAAGAACGAAGGGTTGGTTTTTGGAGCAAAAGGCTTGTATTATGTGTTTGGCTCTTTTTAAGATTAATAAATATTTTCAAGGCAAAAGTATTTGAAGCTTGCATATCAGAGATTCTTGTGTGTTGTTTATCAATATGTTCTCTCAGTGATGTTTAAGTTCCGTGAATGTTTAAGTCTTCATATTTGAATGAGAGTTACAAAAGTTGCAAATCCACCTTTATTGAGATGCTATGTTATTAATAAGATTCAAATATTATCATTATTTATTCTGAAGTTACATAGAATTCATTTTACGCTATGTTGTAATGGTTTATTTTCTTTTTCCACCCATCGGCTTGAGAATCAAAGGTCTAAATAAATATTATCTATCTTTCCTCTAAGTTTTGTTTGTTTTACCCACCATATCTTGAAATATTAAATGAAATCAACTTGTGACTCCATGCCCAATGGTTCTTTCCCTTGTTTTCCAACCAAACTTGCTAGACCTGTTATATTAGATCTGGCCACTAAGTGTATAAATGACCCTTTACTGCGGTGACATTGAGTAATTGAGTGAAAGATAGATCCCTCTCTGGATTGGAAGGGTCATCTCCCAATCTAAAAGCCTAGTTTGAGGTTACATTGGATTTTCCTTTACACAGTCGGGTAAATTTTGAGTGATAACACATCGCATACCACAAAGTGGTAGTGACTTGTGAACTCATTGTGAGCATGCGACTAGTAAGCTTGTGTTTGCAAAATTGGACTGTAGAGGAATGACTTGGACGAAGGGAGAAAAAAACAATTCCCATTATCACAACAACCCTGTGAGGAAATCCATGCTTGCATTGTATTAGTTTAGGAAACCAATGAGAAAGCCCTCAAACTAAGTCAGGAGGACAAAGAGGAACTCAATTATTTGGTTACACTATGCACAATAAGCACTACAGAGAAGGAGAATCACTAAAAGACCATAGGAAGCAATGAAGGGATTCCCTTTAGTGTTGTGTAAGCCTTTAGTGGTAATATTTGGTTATATGATTAGCCTAGACTCTATGATTGATAGGTAGCATCTATATTTCCTACAAGTGAAGAAGAAATACATTAATATTGTATACCCTTAATTGACCCTTGCTTGAAATTCCTAGAGTGAAGCATCCTTCATACATTGGATCTGGCTTGGGGGTGGCCAGTTGTAAGAAACTTGCAATGTAGTTGTGCCTATGGTTGGGTGAAGAATGGTTGTTCTTTATCAATTTCCAACAAATTCAAATGGAATAGATAAATGTATTCCTTCCTTATGAATGAAATGTAAATTTTGTTCAAAGCTTCATGTTTAAATATGTTGTGTTCACCATGTATGTATGCAGCGGTACACTAAAATTTGTTATATTATCCTTGAATATGCGTAATTATTGTGCTAAGTAGCTAAAATCGCTTACTTAAATGTTGATATGCATTATTTTATGAATAAAAAAATTGTATGCAATGGAAACCTCCAACTTATTGTATTTGGGATCATTGTGTGTTGTATATTCATAAATTGAGAGTTTAGCCTTTGCAGTATGTTGATGGAAAAAAATGGCCTCATCAACATTTGGGAAGGCCATCTGTTCAGAGTCCCAAATAATACCCTTATCTATTCAAATTATGGCTAAGACTAGTTCTATTGAGTCTAGTTACCCCCTCTCTCTCCTTGTTGACTTGTGATATTTCTATTACTTACCAACAAGAAGAAAGATATCGGATCTACTCTCTTGCAGATTGCTTGCAGTAAAGCGACCCTTAAGTTGAATTGAGGGCTCAGCCAAGCCACACCTAAGGTTTTCCCCTGTGTGAGGGGGCTTCTAAAGTGCAGTAATAAAATCTAAATGCAAATCTACTCTAAGATGCAAGCAAAAGAAAAGAAATCCTAAGTCTATCTCGATTGGGAAGATATAGATCTAATCCAATCAAGAGCATAGTAATTAAAATGAATGGGGATTTAACATTCCCCTTTTATAATGAATATCAAACTATAGAAAAAGCTCCAACAACTGATATAGTGAGTGTATGACATGTTTTGAGTGGAGATTTTAAAATTTTGAATGATTAACCATCAACACTAGGAGATAGTTCACTTCATGCCAATGACAATTAAATCGATTTTAGATAGCAGATTTCTGAGTAAATAGTTACTCAGAAATTTGATATGAGAAAAGTGAAGAGTAACAACAAATCCATGAGACTAATGAATTAGATAGCTAATCCAAAATACAATCATCTTCATATCAAACAAAAGTGCAAAGTATGAGATAATTGGCACATATATGTAATTAAATAAATGAAATTATATTAAAAAATAAAAGTACATGTAAATACAATTTATAAAACCTGATCTCTTTGTTATCTTCTTGATTTCCAACAATCTTTCCCAAATCACAAGCTCTGCCACTAAAGGGAAAGAGCTACAAAAGTGCAGGCTCAACCTCTAATACAAAGCCTTGATTTCGAAAAGAAAACCCCCAATAACTCATATTTGAGCTTTTCATCCCTACCTGTGACTCAAAATTTCATTAAAAAAGTGCTAATAGATCCTAAGTTGCAGAGGAGAGGAACCTTGTTCCTCATTCTCTTAACTGATATTACTAGTTTACAAAAAATATCCAAAAATCGAGAGTTGTTGGGAGTAGTTTAGATCCATCTAATTTGGACCTGAAATTATTATTTTTCTCCTTTGATGGTGCAATAGAAATGCTCCAAGATGCTTTAGTTTCATCCTCTCCAACAAATCTCCTGCAAAAAACCAATCAAAATTGAAATAAAATGAATTAATTTTGCACAATAAAATCAAAGTGCCAAAAATGGGAAAACAAACTCTCCAACTAAATTCAAATTAAATAAATAAATTAAAATAAAATCATGCTTCTTGTTGATCATTGTCAGGACCACTATGTCTCAAGGCGCTGTCATCAAACCAATTTGTAACAACAAAAGTTTTGGTAGATGAAATTGTTCAAACAAATTTCCCAAATTAATTTTTTGTTGCAATTTCGTAGCCTCATATTTTGCTAATTTTTTGGAATATGAAATATGAAGATTTGGTTGAGTTAATGCTCTCATATTGTTCTCCTTGTTTCTAGCTTTCCAAACAGCCATCTTGGGCCTCATTTGGCCAAGTAAAACTCAAAATATAAGCCTCCAAAGTGAAAGTGTCAAAACTGCCTCTTAAAAATACATGCCTAGACAAAATTTTGGGCATTTTTGTTAAAAATATATATAATTTTAAACTATATTAATAAAATTTAAAATTAATTAATTACATATACAAATTAAATTAAAATTATAAATATATATAATGTATCAAATATTTTGTCCACGGGGCTTTGGATTGACAGTGAATGGGTGCATTGTTAAGGCACTCTTTGTGATAGGTCACCGGTTCAAATCCCCCGTAAGTGCTTTAGTATTATAAAATATATATATATATATATATATATATATATATATATATATATATATATCGAAGAAATCACGTGGGAGAGATATATATTTAAAATTATAAATTAAATTAAATTAATTAAATTTAAAATATAAATCAATTAATTAATTAAAAATTAATTTAATAAAATATAAAAAGTAAAGGTGAAGAATCTTTGGCTCATATAATGGGCCATGAAGTAATGGAAGGGAGGTATAAGGAGGGTGAAGGGAGATATAAGGAGGATCTCACGAGTAATAAGGAAAAGGTTACGGTGATCCGGGATGGAGGCATAAGGAGGAGCGGGATGTGAGGTGAGGAGGAGGGCCCTGTAAAGGAGAGGGTCCAAAAATGAATTAAATCGATTAACTAAATTAATTAATTAAAAATTAAACCGATTAATTAAATTAATATAATATTATTATTTACAAATTAAAATTAATAAAAATAAAAATAATATATATATTATAGTTTAGATAGTAAAAATCACCGAAATTTGGAATAAGAGGCATTTGCAATCGTAAGTTCAAATTCAGCAAAACAACACCCAGTGAACCAATCAAAGTGAAAAATCGATAAAAATGAAAATCTCGTAAAAATGTCACGTAATTAACCAAAAGAAAGATTTTAAAGGATAATACGATCAAAATTTACATGGAGGGTCCCCATTATTATTATGAAGATAATAAAATAAAAATGGGGAAGGGGGAAAGGGGGGCGGGTGTTGTGGTTTTTCCACAACACAATATTGGTTGTATTTATATATTGTTTTATGAAGATAGTCATGATGAATCATTGTGTATACTAGAATGGTGGAGTGAAACCTATGTAATGATGGGATCTTAAGGCTCCATTTATCTCTGAAGATAAGCTAACATAGATGCCTCCTTATAGTATAAGCAATTGAGATGAGGAGGCTTGGAGCTTCCTAGTTAAAGGAAATGAATTGTTTTATTTGGAAATGGTTGAAGAACTTTGAACTAACAAGAGTAATTGGGTAGGAAAAATTTTGGATTTTATTTGAAATTTTGAGTTTGGGATCCCTTGGGCCTAGCCCCTAGTCACATAGTCGATGCGAGCCATGCCCAAGAAGAGCCAAACAAGAGGAGGGGCTTAGCAAAACACCAAGCCCCAAAAGAATCAAAAGAAATGCTTTTAGATGTTGTCTAATATGGTGCGGCTATGATAGGCATACCTACTCTTGATGACAGTAACTTTGTTTCTAGGCGCACCAACAAATGGCACCGAAGTATCAAAATATTGGGACTTCCAAGCAATTACATCATAGTGACATTAAAAAGAATGACGTAATAGTGCCAAGTGGAGGACATTTATCACCCAAATTTAGTGTTTTTGGTATATCAGTTAGGTAAAGATGAGTGGCACATGGAACACATAAGCAATTCCACGTGGTAGGGGACATGTCAACATCTTCCACATGTCAGGTGGTGATTGGATGTTGGAGAATGATGTGGCATGTTGAGTTGTCATATTGGCATATCAACATATCAGGGTTTCGTGAGGATTGTATTATGGAAACTATATGATCATTCAATATTTCAATATACAAGTCAATATTGCCACATGGTGGAAAACACGTCGACTTTCACCATGTACCAGATGGTGATTGGGTATCAGAGAACCGAGGTGGCATGCTAAATTAGCTTATGGCCTATCAGGAGATTTTAAATATTTGCAGTTATAGAAATTTCACTAATATCTCGGTATTTCGTGTTGGATATTGTTATATCTGCATATCAGAGGATATTGTCATATCGAATATTAGCATATCAGAATTTTGTAGCAAAAGACATATCAACGTATCAGGATTTTATGGTAATGAACATATCAATATATCGGGATACTAAAACCCCAAGAGGATTGGTAATGATCCAAAAATGGACCTTGGATAAACCTCTAAGTCTAAAAGACTTCATGCAAGAGGTAATAGGTGCCAAATGGCACAAATTCTTTGTAAATCAGAGGAAAATGAAAGTCGCAGGCTGCTCTCAGAAATAGTCTCATTGCAGAGATCCCTCCATTCTGAATCCAACGCAACTTAAATGGGCAAAAACGGACTTCAGATGGGAAAGCTATCATAAAATGAGGCTGCCCTTTTTCAAAGGAAAAAGAGGCAAAAATCCTGTGAATAATGGGTCTAAAAACCCTCTAAGTCTTCCAAATCTCCCAAAAGGTCAAAACAAGCACAAAAGGAGGACCTTTAGAAATATCGGATTACACTATCGGGCCTTGAAAACATGAGAAAACAACGAAAAATGAGCCTATCGGAGGTCGAAGGAATAGTGAACAGGGACCGTCAGATCTGGCCGATCAACGGTCCAGATCCGATCGGCATATCGCATCGGCGGTGACAGGTGGATCGGCAATCGTAATCAGCGTCGGCATAAACCATATGATATGGGAAGGCGCGGGCTTATGTGATATGTGATTGCGACAAGTCGCATCACAATATTGTGTCGACACATTACAGTGGAGCAGGACCGATATGTTATGTATTACATATGTGATGCGATTGCCGGACCCAACGGGGCGGTAAACAACATTGGATATATATTGAAGTCCGTCAAAAGGCCATTTTATATGCATTTTCGCATATTTCGTTTAATAAACGAAAAGCGAAGGGAAGCGCGATGCGATGTAAACCGGACCTGAAAGGGTTCGGGAATGAAAATGTATAACATTTGAAATCCTCCAAAGCCATGTTTGCGTTATTTTCATCGTTTCAATGTATTTTAAAATACAAAGGGAAAAACCATGGAGCAGGCAAATTGCGATATGCGATAGCGATTCCCAGGCGAACCCGGGATATAAAGCGGGATTAAGGACTTTGAAGTCCGATACATTGTGTTTTATGCGGATTTTCCTGTGTTTTCATAGCGTTCTCTGTGTAAACAGAGAACGACTGTTACTAAGGATTCCAAGCGCCGATTGCCCTCATCCGTTGCAGAAACAGGTGGCCGCCTCCCCTGAGTGCGTTATGCAATGATTATTGAATGCCAAAGAAGGGATTTGAGCAGACTGTGGCAGGAAGACAGAAAGCCCGAGAGGGACAATGAACAGGCAGTGTGATTTTGGCTTTTAAGCCATGAATGTCAAAGACAGAGGGCTGCTGAGTTATTGTTGGTGGCCGAGTTGCTGTTGAAGGTTGTTGTTGGGGTTTTGCTGTGAAGCAGAAGCCAAAGAGGCAGCGTAGAAGCCAAAGAGCAGAAGAAAAAGAGCAGCTGAGGGAGCCTTTGGGGTCACTTGAAGTTCAAGTGAAAAGCCAGAGAGCGTGAAGGTTGCAAAAGGCAGAAAGAAGCCAGAGTGGAGAGCCAAAGAGCCAAAGAGCCAGAGCCAAGAGCCCGAACCGGAGCCAAAGAGCCAGAGTCAGAGCCAAGAGCGAAAAGCCAAAGCTTCAAGAGCCAAGGGGATTAAATGGTGTCTGAACCCACTGTTTTTGTGTAAGAACAACAGGAGTTGAGTCAAAGACTTGTAAAAAATAGACTTATACCATAATCCCAGAGAGCCTAGTTGAATTAACTAGAGCTCACGGAGACGTAGCCCAAGAGTTGTGGGTGAACTCCTAATTAATTTTATGTCTTATGTGTTTGTTTTTATTGTTGCATTATTCACTGTTATATGCATTTATATATCAGTTTAAGCACATTCACATATCAGCACAAACAGCAGATTTTAAAGCAAGTAATCAGTTGAAAACAAATACAAGCATACACCCATATTTTCAAGCATTTCTTAATTCTGCATTGGTTAATCAAATAGACTTGGGAATATTAAAGCTTTGGAAGTGGGAGAGGTTCTTGTAAGTTAGACAAGAAGCCTAAGTGCCCCATTTTTAGATCAAGAAACACCCTTTTTACAACAGTAATCGTCAATATGTTAGGCCTTCGCTACATCAAGCTATTAGTGGACGTGGATTAATGCAAGGGCTACATGTTGCCAAGGATTACCATGAGTTAGTCACGTGGATTATAAAGATGTTGATGTGGCCATTAAGGGATAAGATTTTCAAGTGGGTATAACTTTGTTTCCAAAGCTCAAAATGAGATGAAATTGATACCGTTATAAATATCTCGGTGAGTAGAAGATGATGATGGTATCAAAATTGTGATTTAAAGTGATGGAAGAAAAAGGAAATTTGATAACCCCGTCTTTATAATAAACCTTGGAAGTTATGTATTTATACCATGCATCATTTATCAAGGTTTAAGGGGTTGGGTATCTAACAATGTATATGGATAAAAGTTTTTTTTTTTAAGCTTGGTAGGACTACATCTTCATCATGTCTAACTTCTCACCCCGATCGAGGGGGATAACACAAGATTTGAACCCAAGACTTCCGGTTCGGTGAGACTTCATTTCCAATTTGCCAATTGAGCTACCCCAAGCGGACAAATAAAAGCTTTATTATTGTGGTACTAGTCTAATTTCTCCAAAAGCAAACCAATAAGCATAAAATATGATGTATGCTTTTTTCTCAAATAATGATCTCTGCTTGAATTAAAATAATAACAATAATAATGTGTTTTACTCCCGGATGCGAGTGAACAGTCGGCTCAAGGGTACGAAGGTGGCGTGGTGGGTGGGCACGTGGCCGCTCACAATCGCCAGATGTAACAGCAGCAGGACGGAGACATGGTCTCGCACATTCCTATTAATTGCAACATTAACGCTGCCCTCCCTTGCATGCGTTTTATCTGCGATGGCGCCTGGTCTGGTCCTCACTCCTATTTCTCCTCTGCGCGCTTTCAGGTTCAATGAGGTGGCAGCTCCTTGCTGTTCCTCAAGCGCCAACTCCATCCCCTGCTTCCCTTCGGCTCTGGTTCATGGTGCTGACAGTTATTAGCGCGCTCAGTCTCCATTACATTCGGTGTGCTCACTCCTCAGTCGCTTCCTTGCCACTCCCTCTCCGTTTGTCAGTCCTGCTCTGCACAAAATGCCAAGAAAATGACCCAGAATGGGGTGCAGATGGGACAGTTCTCATGGCCGAGTCTCTCGCCAGCCATCCTCTACCACTTCGGACCCCTCGTCGGACGCTTCGGAGTTCTGCTACAACAGATATCCTGCTACAAGAAGTGGCAGGGGCAGGGGAAGAGGGCAAGTCACAGCTGAAGTTTGTTCACTTCATTCTCACTCATATACTGCCAGATTCTGCATTCCTTGTTCTCTTGGAAACTCATCCTTCATCGTTTTAGTGACAGTCGAAATGTGTGAGAACGTTGTGGGTTCGGGGGAGGTTAATCCTAGGGCTCCTCTGGAACATCGGATGGCAGACCAGAACGTCTCCCAGCGTCGGGATTCAGGCGGCTTGCCAATTATGAATACAAATGCAAATGCTGGCCCAAGTGCACCAGCGGTCAAGTTCTGCGGCCCATCCTTCTGAATCCAAAGACTCAAACCAATTTGGGTGCCGAATTGTAGAAGAACAACCATCAACCTCAGATGAAGATTGAATTAGTCTGCGCCTTTGGTTTTTTGGTCAGTTGCTAAAGAATGAAGTTCAACTCCCTATGGATACATAGTTTTCATGCTTGTAAGCTCGCTGAATCAAGTCTCTGTCAATTCTATATGTCAGTCTCCACTATAAGGGTGGCTTTCTTTTATATGTTGGTGTCTGTTTATGTTTATGTTTATGTTGGAATCTGTCCAAAAGCTAGCTGTGCACAAGTCAGTCCTGGTCACGGTATGGGTCAGTTTTTGGTCACTATATGGGTTAGTTTTGGTCACTGTCAATATCCAGAATCTAATGTTTTCAGATACTACAAATCCTGATGTAAGTCAATACGCAGGTTCTCTAATAAGCACGTCAAGGGTTTTTGTAAGAGTGCCAACTCCATGGCTAGAACTCTTGAGGCATCTGCCTCTCTGTAATATCATTTTTGTATTAATATAGGAGTAGACCAATTAAAAAAATAATAATAATAATGTGTTTTACAAATATTTAATTTAGTGACTGACATAATGTAACATTGATTTTCACACTTAAATTATAAAAACATTATTCTCAAAATTAAGTTTGAAATGATTTATGTATTATGCTTTGTGTCAGTTTTCCATGATATTAGTGAATCATGTATATATCGTAAACAACATATTTATAAGCTTGATAAATAAATGATTTGGAAAATAAATTTGTTTTGTTTTTTTAATTTGTATATAGCGATCCAATGAATTTTATTGAGCCGAGAGGCACTTTATACCCCAATATAGAGGAGATGTGTAGACGTAATAAGTAAGTAAGTATGTCAATATTTTTTAAAATCCGATATATATATATATATATATATATATATATATAAAGTTGACATCATATTTTAATTAATATTCAAATTAAAACATATATAAATGTAAAATACAAAATGTAAAATGTAAGGTACAAAGCTACCAATTTGATCAAAAGAAATTGGTCTGTCTATAATGTAAAGTTAACATACTATTGTTTCTTTAACATGTTATTTATTTATATATTATTATTGGTATAATAATCAATAATATTGATTATTATTATTCCAATATATTATAATAATAATCATCTCCATTATAAGTATTATTATATTAGACCTTACATATATCATTGATTATACAAAATGACATTTTTTATCATATAGATGAAGAGAGAGAGAGAGAGATGGTGAGAGAACTAGAGGGCAGAAAGAGAGAGAGAGGGAGAGATGGTGATAGAGCTAGAGGGCAGAGAGAGAGAGAGAGGTGGGAGAGGGAGGAAAGAAAATAGAGAGGAGGGTGTTAGTTTTTGTAGCATCAAATGTGTTTTTAGCCTTGAAATTTTGTGGAGAGGCTAGAATGCATGATATATATAAAGCCCATAAATTGTTTTTGTAAATTCCGTCTAGAAATGACTTAATTATATTATTAATCAGCTTTTAAATATTTTCTAAGTCTAAACTTAGGGAATACGACTAATTAATCATAATTAATTAAGTTAAGGTGTGAATGTTCTAGAAACTCACACGGATCGACTTCAAGTTAATCCTAGCCATCGATCAAGATCTAATCTTGGTCGTTGAAGTCTCAACGGAGGATTATAAGAAGAAGTCGATGAGGCTTGGAGAAATCACTTGAGAGGTTCGATTTCATGAGCAGATCGATTTCTAGAGTAGCAACAGTCAGTTGCCAAAGAGAGATCCACTGAGATCGAAGCAGTGAGAGTGGGGTTGAGACAGTGAAGCCGAAGGAAGGTCTCCAGATCCGGTGAGTGCATTTACAGAGAGGCAGAAGAGCCACAGATAGGCTGATGCAGAGCAGCGCAGTAGCCTCTAGAGGCAAAGCCGATTTGTTGGGAGAGATTGACATTTTTAGTTCTAGAGGCCAGGAAGGAGTCCCAGAGTGCCGAAGAAACATCTTTCTAGTCAACAGAAGGCAAAACGACTTCATCAGAGTCCAGTCTGAGGCAAGTCGTCTAGCCAGCTACACAAAGCAGTACAAAGGCTAACACATAGGGTCAGAGGGCCAAATTCTGAAGGCAAGTCGTGCCAGGAGTTTACCTGTGGGGTGAGGAAAATTCCTCGCTATATTTTTGCCAGTATTTTCTCTGCAAGATTGCCAGTATTCGGCATCCAGATTGTACTCAAATTATTTCACTGCTACTTAATAATAAAAACCCTTAGTGTTGCACCGAGTTTTCCAAGTTGGGTTTTTCTAGGGTCTTTGGTCCAAAAATAATTGTCTCGTTTTATGTGTGTGTGCTAGTATTTCTTCCAACGTTTATTTCTTCCGCAGGTTATTTATGTAGGTTGCAGTGTGATTGATTCAGTATTCGTTGTAGCAAACAATAAATAAATTGTTAAAAATTAATTTAACAATTAGGAGAATTATTTCCAATTGTTGCAATAGGATTTGTTTTTTTGAATTTTCACATGGTATCAGAGTTCATATGATCATCCAGAGAGCTTAGTAGCGAAGGAAGAGGGTCCCTCCTTCTGGATGAATATGGCCTGAAGCCTTTCATAGATGCAGTGGTAGCTATCCTCACGGATGTAGATCAGCTTAAGGAGTATAGAAAGGAGATGGAAAGGGCAAAGAGGTTGATCTTGATGATGTTAGGGATCACATTGTATCACACATAACAGCCAAGGGAACGACCAAAGAGACGTGGGATACACTTTCCACGTTGTACCAGGGCACTTCCGAGCAGCGGAAGATGTACTTAGAGGAGATGCACCAGGATGCAAAAAGGGGAACGCACAGACCCCTTCCTCACCAGGATTCAAGATATTTGGGACCAACTTGCAGTTGTTGGGGCAACGCCTCAACCCACAGAGCTAGTGTGATTGGCACTCAACAGTGTCTCCGAGGAGTGGCAGGTGTTTGTCCAAAATATCTTGGGCAGAGACACCTTTCCAAGGTGGGACAGTATGTGGGTCGATTTTTAGCAGGAGGAGTTGAGATGAGACTTAGTGAAGAGCTCCATCAGTGGTAGCAACAGCGGATCGAAGCAAGTGAAGGAGGATGAGAATGTGGCCCTGGCATCGAAGGGTCTCAGTCAGGGATAGGGGGAGCAACGAAAGAAGAAGAAGGAACTATCAAAGGTCAAGGGCTTTAGATGCGGTGAGCTTGGTCACTACAATACCAGTGTCCTCTCAGGAAGAGGGATAAGGAGGAGAAGCAGGACCAGCATGCAGCATCAATAGAGATCGATAGCTTGTCCTCCAAGGTGGAGGAAGAATTCGCCATGTTTGCTGACATACCGCCAAGAGTCAAGTGGGTGATTTGGTGTTGTAGCCCCAGAGTGCTACAAATGGGAAGGATCCTTGATGATTTCCACCTCTTGAATTAATGTCTTTCTACGGGGCCCATAGTATTCAGTAGCAGGATTGATCAGTGACAGTAGATGCAGTTAGATGCCAGATTGACAGATGCAATCTAGTTACGGTCATATGTTGGGGAGCATAGTGCAAAGTTGGCAACATTGCAGGTGGCACAATGTAGAGTTAGCAGCATCGCAGATGTCTTTAGTGACAGAGCATATACTAGCAGCAGTCAGAGACTCAGGAGACAGATGCATCATATTGATCACAGTTGTGCTTTTCAGTTGCAGATGTTGTAGTTGCAACATCAACAAATGGATAGGAAGTTGCAGCGCAGTGTTGGCAATAGTATGTGTGATGCAGGAAAGTGTTCCCTCTGCGGACAGAGGCAACCCCTCTAGCCCTAGAGTGGGTCTAGTCACAAACAAGGACAGATCAACAATAGCTTTCCTTAAACAGTCATAGTTGGAGGCCTACCTCAACCGGTGGTCGATGGAGTTCTGTTGCGCTGCTCCAGCTTCCGCTTCCTTCTCCTAATGAGTGATCAACCTGAAACAATGCAAAGGAAATACAACAAAGCATGTAACCGGAAAACAACAATGATCTATTTACTCACAAAGTCAAGAAGTCATGAGCTATCAAGTAAATTACATACAAGACATAGGAAAACATCATTGATTGTATTAATAATGAAATAAGAGTAAGCTTACAACCAAAGTCTTGACGTCGCAAGCCTTCTCAGAGGGATCCAGCCAGCATATTCCTCAAGCATTCACTCTTTGAAGATGGATCTCCCAATACAAGTCTCTCTCACTCATAAGTTTTGCACAATGTTAAGGGCACTTCACAACCTCCCACAAGCTATCAACAATCCCAC
The DNA here is from genome assembly GCA_031772625.1 of Pinus tabuliformis. Taxonomy (NCBI): domain Eukaryota; kingdom Viridiplantae; phylum Streptophyta; class Pinopsida; order Pinales; family Pinaceae; genus Pinus; species Pinus tabuliformis. Next base: position 25,106,012 of record CM062820.1, read on the forward strand.
ACTTGTCACACTCACACCAGCTATCTAGCAAACTCACAAACACTAACAACACTGCTCAACTAGCCAACTATCAAAAACTAGCAATGCATAGCAATGGTGAGAGTTTAAATAGGAGAAGGAGTCTCCATGAAAGGTGGAAGAGTGAGCTTATCCCAAAGGAAGGTAGCACAATGGATGGAACTGCCATGCCAGAGAAAGGAGGGCGATACAAACTATGTCAACAACCAGGTCTGGAGTCATCTGGAAGGTCGACTGTTGTAACAAACTCGCCCAATCTGGATCATCACGGGGGCATAAATGATATTTAGCACTGACATCACGAGTGAGCAATGCAAGTAGTCAGATCATCGCTGAAGACAACAAGTAACCTCGCGCTGGAGCATAAAATCAGGCCATCGTGGGAATCAGATGTACTTCTACGCTGGCAGCGCATCTATACTGTTTATGAGCACCCTTCAGCGCGTATATTAAGTCAACGGTCGCGATGAGGTAGATAACTTAGGAAAAATGGGTTTTTGGCAGCATCAGAGAGCATTTGTTCAATATGAGCATGTTTGACTTGGACACATGACATAGCAGATGGACTGGAGTGAAGGGTAGTGACAAATTACTGTGTAATAGATGCCCCCTAAAGTATGAAGCCCGAGAGAGAGGGAGGGGTGAAATGCTTTACAAAACTGATTGAGCTGGAACACCATCTGGAAGAACCTGCATGCAAGTACAACTGATATTTCTGATAATGAAGTACATGTAGTCTAGGCATGGACGCAGCCATCCAAAAGACATAAGAATGAGGTTTGTGGTATGGATGCAGCCATCCAGCTAATAAGACCATGACAATAACAAAGTTATGGTCGCAGCCATCCATGAAGACTCAGGTATGGTCGCAGCCATCCATCAATGAGTCATGTAATCATGAACCAATCCATGCAGCCCAAACATGTGTAATCTGAGTTCGAGGTCTTGAACCTATCCAATCATAGTACAAATCCTAGCATGCGAATAGATGTGCTGAGGTCGAGCATGATAGGAAATCGCTTGATTACCGGTCAATGATGAAAACCATTAACAAGCACGAGGGAAACCACCAATAATGCCAATGGTTCTCAAGGTACTATCTAGCACAATCCACGAAGTGTGAAGAAGGAGCTGAAGTCGAACACTCATGGAATCACCCAATTGATGACCAATGATGAAAGTCGACCGTCAGGTGCGAAGAACTTTCCATTGAGGCATGCAAGTTCTAAGGTACCAAAGGGGATCTCTAGATCAATCTCCTGGATAATGAGCTGATGTCGACAGGAGATGATCCGTCGCAGGAAGGCCATAATGTTTCCCCCATCAACGACACGAGATAAGGAACAAGCGGTAGATGGCGTAACAGAGTATCAAAGGAAAAGGTAAGGATGTAAACTGCAGAAGGATTATACTCTTGAACATGTCGGTGACACGACTCCGGAGGGTGGCAGCATTTAGATACCAAGGGATCAGAGGCTCGATGGAGACAGCGTGAATCGGATGGAATGAGGCTAAATGACAACCCAAACCTGCGGAAGGCCAAATGACGATGTATGGATGTCCCAACCCGACAAGAAGCGAAAGTTTCGATGTCCACGAGTGACTAGCCGCCAATGATGATTTCCAAATTTTCCCCCACCATTGTTGGCGAATACCCCAATTATTTTTGAAAACAAGCTTGAAGGGGATAGCATATGCTTGTAATATAAGTTCGACCATTGGTCGAATCCAACCTAGTAATAGTTTAACAAGCCTTAGGGAGGAGAAGCTCGAGTCTCGTCATGGTGACGAGTCCAATGTCGTCAGGGTTTAATGAGTCCGACATAGGTAAAACTCGGAGTCTTTTTCATGTTTAGAGAGTTTGAAAAAGACACGGAAAAGAAAACTCCAGGGGGGTCCTTTTTCATAAATTTGTGTCTCTCGAGCCCGAAAAAGTATAAAACGATACTTGAAAAAACCGCCCGACCATTACAATCGAGGAGTACTTTTCGTGATTAGTGATCTCGACCCGAAAAAGTAAAAAAGCAATCGAAATCACGTCATTTCGTAACCGATAACGAGCCTGAAACGACAAAGGCCCGACAATCTTTTCGTGTTTATACGGTCGGAAAAGAGCTTAAAGGTGACCGCCTCTTATTTCTTTTAATGAGTCAAGAGGAACAACTCAGCTATCTTTTCATTTTTCAAGTCAGAAAAGAGCTTTAAAGACGACTTTATGGATCAAGTGTACACGAAGGTGTCATAACTCCACTACCTGTTGCGCTGCACAAAGCATGTCAAATGTAAACCCATTCGATATAAAATGAACAATATACGTAAAAACATAGTTAAAAAAGTATCCTTAATTGACCATGTGATAAAAAAAATGAGAAAAAACCCACATTTATAAAATATAATTTTTAAATTTCCAAAAATTACTATAAAAGGGGGGTTAATCCATTCATTTTTACCATTGCCACGGTTCATTTCACCTTGGAGTAATTTGGAGCACCAAAGTTGGCGAGTTGATTTCGGCCCCGTTCGTCCACCGTTCATCCTGAAACTTTTTCCAGGTAGATAGACATCATCCTGCGCTTCAATTCAATGTTTTTTTAATTGCATTTTGACGTTAGATGCGTTAGTTTAGGCAGATTTTTGAGTCGGGCTCCACCGTTCGGTCATCGTGGGTATACCGCTCGGGTCCGCGATGACCGAAAAAATTTACACATAACGTTCTCCGATCATCGCGGGAAAGTGATGTACTTCTGCGATGACCGCGAGAAAATTGAACTAGCAACCTCGCGTCATCGCGTCTGTTTTAAAAACAGACGCGATGGCGACGCAAAATTATGTTTTTATGCAAATTATGTATTGAATTTTGCAAACGAAGTTCTAATTCGTTTTTTCTCGTCATGCAGGCCATAATGGCGTTTGTTTGGCAAGAACAAATGCATGATGATAACGATGTGGAAGCTTTCACTGATGCCGGGTGCCGAAATGCATTACGGGCATGCGGATTGCTAAAATTCTTCCTTACTCCGCACCTCCGGTCTCAACCTGATTTACTGGAGTTACTGATTCGAGCCTGGAATCCCATAGATGGGAAATTCATTATCCAAGGCCGGGACATCGAGTTCGATGCCACAGACATATATTTCCTAACCAGGCTGTCCCGTCGTGGTGAGAGGCCCATTCTAGAGGGGCAGCGACCCGGGGGCGATTCCCTAGAGATGTTGATGGCTCAAGTGTGCCCACGGGCACGCAAAACGAGGAGTGGGAAGGTGGCAATCCCAACAGTGGAGGACGTGGTTCTTCACGCTATGCTTTTTATGGTGACATGGGCTCCCAAGCCCAACACGAGGCATCGAAGACCCATCTCCAGTTGGCTCTCGAATGTCTCAATCCAACCATGTTTAACTGGGCAGAAACAATGACGGCCAATATGAAGAGACAACTTACCAACTGCCGTCGAGGAGAGACGAAGCAGTTTGGCTACGGGTCCATCTTAGTCCCGCTCATGCTGGAGCGGGTGCCGGCATTGCAGTTACAGGACATGGATTTGGATTTTCCCAGACCACGTGAGACCAGGGCCACACGGTGGGCACACGTTATGCCACGAGGAGGTGGCGGACGACCAGTGTCGTGGGGGACACTGTTTTGAGAGTGGCTGGAGCGCCAAACGATCTTCGTTGAGGATTGGCCATATGCTGGCATGGACTTCCGCGGAGATCCTGACATGCAGCTGCCCACTGGAGAGCAGTGGGATGATGGTGGTAAGACACTTGATCACATTATTTTTGCATTTTATTTTTTATGATGTTTTTTAGATTTTTTCATGTATATGTCCTAATGACGAACTCTATGGTATGCAGATGTGGGACCGGTGGGACCCGTCGGGCTGGCTCCAAAGGCATGGAGGGATGCATAGGGCATTGCAGCGCTAGCCTTAGCTCCCCCAGCTGATGATTGGGTGGAGACAGTGACCCGAAATCTTGAGGGCCTGACGGCGGGGATCCCAGATTACATGGGGATCGAGGTGGTCCCCATAGCGTTCCAGATTCACACAGTAGGAGTGGTACCCAGGGTGCACCGCCTATTGAGGCGAGTGGCACGAGTGGTGGTTTGCTACAGGGAGAATAACCCACCGCAGTAGACGCCTAGGTTTCATTTCCTGCTGATGATTTTTTGAGAGACATGTGTCTCGGATGTATGGAGAACACATACTCTATTTGGACATATACACTTATTTTTTGAGAGCCTCGGTGCGCCACACGAGATATATATATATATATACATATTCCTATGGTTCGTTATTGTGTTTTACATGCTTCTTGTATGCTGTTTTTATTACATGTTACGCAAATTTCTATCTAATACATGGTTTGTCAATGCATCAGTTAACGTGTTTAGTCTCCGTGGAATATGTTGATATGTGATAAAATCAAAATTCCTTTCTAACAATTTAACACGTAAATACGACCTTAAAATCCGATGGTCTCTGACGGAATATCGCCCATTGAGCTGGTGGACGACAAGGTGAGAATCTAGGTTCACAACCAATGTACGAATAGCGAGATTGATAGCCTCGGTCAGTAACTCAATAACAGCACTATATTCAGCAACATTGTTTGTGGTACAACCTAGACAAACACCTTGAAGGTCTACTAACTCACCGTGAGGATCGTAGATCACCCATGCCGCAGAAGACAAGTTGCGGGTACTGCGGTAGGCACCATCAGCAAAACCAAAGTAAGGTGCACCAGACATCTGCAAAAGAAGCAAAAGACACAATAAGTAGCAATTATGCCTACACACCAAGCCAAACATGAAAACACACACACACAACACACCTGCTGAAAACACACGTATGTACAAATCAGAGTGCATGAATTTCACGCATAATATTTCTTCAAGTAAATCCCATTTCGGGGCTTATCCAGCGGGTTCCCTTCATAATCAATCAACTCGTAGACCCTTTTTTGCAAAGCTCGCTTTACAATATAAGGCCCGTGCCACATGAGCTCGAATTTGCCTGCCCCCAGCTTATCATTTGCTTGATCGTAGAGCAGGACTAAATCTCCTTCAACAAAAGAACGAGGATGGAAAATATGATAGAAGTGAGTTTTCACTCTCTTCTTCTGTGCTTCAATAGCTAAAGAGGCCAGTCGATGAGTCTCGTCCAGCCGCTCTAGGTAGAGAAGGCGTTCTTCTACTGGAGTAGTGTTGGGGAGTAATTTGATGGCTAATTTCAAAGAAGGGATCTCACATTCAATGGGAAGGGTAGCCTCCAGCCCGTAAACCAATTGGAACGGGGTGAAACCGGTGGCATCCTTCACAGAAGTTTGGTAGGCCCATAAGGCAGAGAACAACATCAAGTGCCAGTTAGACTTGTGCATGCCAATGGTGCGTTGAAGCATCGTAACTAGAACCTTGTTGACGGCTTCTACTTGACCATTGGCCTGAGGATAGTATGGTGTCAAGCTATCGTGCCGCAAGCCTAGCTGGGTTGTTAGCTCAGTCATCATATGATTACGGAAATGCTTACCGTGATCAGTGACGATAGCCTGAGGGACTCCGAACCGTGAGATAACATGATTAAACAAAAATTGTGCCGCTGTGTGACCGTCTTCAGATAGTGTGGGCATCACCTCGGCCCATTTTGTGAAGTAATCAACGGCAACGATGATATACCCATGCCCCCCGGCCGAGCGAGGGTTACAGGTCATATAATCAATGCCCCATTTGGCAAAAGGGCCGACGGTAACAACAGGGTGCAATGGAGCGGGAGGTGCGCGCATCTTCCGTTGGTAGATTTGGCACTCGTGACAGGAGCGGACAGCAAGAATGAAATCCTTAAAGATGGAGGGCCAAAAGTAACCAGCACAGAGGATCTTTTGAGCAGTAGCATATCCAGACATGTGACCACCACAGGCGCCAGAATGGCAGTCATTTAAAACTCGCTCAGCTTCCTCGAATGTTAAGCATCGGCGGAGAACAGAGTCGGTGCCGAGACGGTACAGGGTGTCCCCAATAATACGATAGGGCTGAGATTGATGGCGAATCCGTCGTCGAGCATCCTTAGACACATTGGAGGACGTCTGTAGATAGACAATGATATCCCTGTACCAGGGATCGAGGGTGCTAATTAAGAACAGAGTTTCATCCAGAATATGGTCCTCTAACTGAGAGGGCGCGGTAAGAGATGGCAAAGAGCAAAGCAACTCAGCAAAGACGAGGGATTTCTTAGACTTGGCAGTGGTGAATTCCAAGTCGAACTCTTGGAGGATAACAATCCACTTCGAGTACTTGCCCCCCAGCAACTGACGTGACAGGATGTACGTCATCGGGTTGCAATCAGAAACCACTGTCGTAGTACGCAATAAGATATAATGGCGGAAACGTTGGATGGCACAAATGGCGGCCAATGCCAACTTCTCGACGTAAGCATATCGAGTTTCCGTATCTAGTAGATTGCGGCTGAGATAATAAATGACATGCTCAGTGTCATCGTCATCATCTTGAACGAGAACCATGCCAATAGTGGTATCGGCAGCGGCCAAATATAGAGTGTAGTCGCGGTGATAATCAGGAGGACGCAACAACGGAGCAGAAATAAGGAGAACCTTGAGGCGCTCGAAGGACTCTTGAGCAGCGGCATCCCAACGAAAAGGGGTATCTCGCTTTAATAACCGCGTGAAACCTTTAGCCACTTCGGCATAGTTTGGAATGAATCGTCGTAAAAAAATCGCTTTGCCCTGCAAACTCTACAATTGCTGCAAAGAAGCAAGGGGAGGGAGATTCAAAATGGCCTCAACTTTAAGGGGATCCAAACGGATACCCTCTCGGGAGACGATGAACCCAAGAAGTCTGCCTGACTCAATGCAGAAGACACACTTATGTGGATTAAGTCGGATGCGGTAGTGTCGACAGCAAAGAAAGATCTCGCGAAGATGAGCGGGATGGTCCTGGCGTTTTGTTGAATGAGCTGGTAGATCATCCAGGTAAGCTTGCACAATGGGTCGAATATCATGGAATGCATAAGACATTGTGCGTTGGAAGGTAGAACCGGCATTTTTCAAACCGAAATGGAGCTTTTTGTAGGCGCAAGTGCCCCACAGACGGATAAAGGCGGTCTTGTGTTGATCTGCGGGTGCAATGTTAATTTGGTTGTAACCAGAAAAACCGTCCATGAATGAGTACATTTCACTCCCAGCACACTCATCAATGAGCTAGTCAATGAAGGGTGTGGGGTAGTTATCTTTGGGACAGGCCCGATTAATATCATGGTAATCAACACAGACCCTGATAGTGCCCTGTTTTTTAGTCACAGGGACGATATTGGAGACCCAATCTGTGAGTGGGATGGGGTAAATAAAACCAGCCTTAAGAAGCTTTTCAACTTCCGCTTTAATAGCTGCAGCCTTTCGGGGGTGCACGGGGCGTAGACGCTGTCGAACAGGCTTAGCACCTGGATACGTAGGTATCTCATGCACCACGATGCTAGGATCGATGTCGGGCATTTCTTCGTAAGACCAAGCAAAAACGTCACGGAATTCGAGAAAAGGACCAATATAGAGCTGAATCTCCTCCGGAGTACAAGTTACTCCGACATGGATGTGCTCGACAATCCCTGGTTTAACGGAGATGTCGATGGGCTGAGTTTGCATGATGTTTCCCATGTTCCCTTCAGAAGACACTTGATGAACTTGAATGGGTGTCTGAAGGGGTTGGGATGGGAGACAAGGAGAAAACCGCTCAAGACAGGTAAGCATTTCCCGGTGGGCAAGGAGAAACGAGGAACGATGGTGATGATCGGACCAAGGGGGTTCCTCGAGAGACATGGTCTCGATAATGGCTTCATCAGAAGGAAATATTTCCTTTAGAGGGTCTGAAGAAGCGTCATCTCCAAGCCAAGGGGAATGAGCGTACAAGTCGAGAGCTCTGCTCGAAGGAGCAGATTCAGAGGGTGGAGCCGATGCAGAAACAATTTCGACGTAGTTGAGCTCGGCAGGACTCAACGGCATCTCATCGCCCCAAGATTCTATCTGATTAGCGGGGGGAAGAACCCACGGATCAGAGCGAACAAAAATCATATTAATAGGAGCGACGTTGGGAGGTGGGAGTGAAAAAACACCCATAAGGGCAGGATCTTTAAAGAGTCCAGCTCCCACACTCTCACATGGAATGGAGGTATGCTCCACAAAAGGCACATTGCCATCGGAAGAGGAGGAGGCGAAGAAAGACAACTGGTCTACTGTGACGATCTTCCCCTGATGAGGGAAACGAATGACATGAAATAGAGATGAAGCCACGGCTCGCATGGCATATGTCCAGCTTCGTCCCAAAAGGAGGTTGTAAGTTAGATTGGCATCAACGACTTCAACTTCCACTTCAACCATTTTCCCTTCCAATGTAATAGGCAAGTGTTGGAGTATACCATAAGGACGAGACCTCTCCCATCGAAGGCTTCCAAGTTCGTAGGAGACTGGCTCAGAGTCAGAGAACCGATAGCCTTCCAGCAAGCAACAGACATTATGCAAGTCGAAGCGCCTTCATCAATGATAGTACGATGAATCGTTTTAGAATTGATGATGACCTGGATAAGGAAGGAAATTTGGTGAGGCAGTCTCGGTATATGACTGTCGAGGTCAAAAGTGATCAAATCTGAGTCGGCCGGGTCAATGCCACCGATAGCTAATAGCAAGGACTTCCTCTGAGAGGGGCAACTCTGGAGAACTTCTAAAGCGGACATAGCTGACGGAGCCTGGGCTAAGTCCTCAACGATGCTATAGTGATGAGCAGCACGAGCATTAGGGTTGTAAGAAGATTTCTGGAGTACACCTTTCTGAGGAGGTTGGATGGTCATCTCAGTGCTAGGTCTCTCAATATGGAGGGGACCAGAACTAGACAAAGGAGCCCTAAAGGGGACCTCAGGCTCTTTCCCGGCAGGCGAAGGATACTCTTTTGCTCGAGTACTAATGTGAACGGGAATCGTCCCAGCCATAAACACTTGAGAACCAAAGGGAGAAGAGGATTGGGATGGATCAACCACCATTTGCGTTTGCTGCGAGGGAAAAGGCTCTTTGAGCACGGCAGGAGTCCCAGGGGCACCTTTCAACAAACGACTAACTTCAGACTGCCTCGGGTAGTCTTTGGTATAGTGATCCTCGTCACAGATAAGGCAAGGATACTTAGGCTTGCGTTTGGCACCTTCCTCGGGTGGAGGTTTAGGGGAATCCTGCTTGGGTTGATCAGCTTTATTCTTTCCTTTTCCCTTCTTTTTTCCTTTCGAGGCTTTGTCCACCGTGGTGGACTGGACGGCATTAACCTCAGAAGTATTACCGAAATTGGATACAGCCTGAGAAGTATTTTCATTCGGAGTATTCGATTTTTGCTTCCCAGGGTTCACGGAAGATTTCTTACAGGACGGATTAACAAAACCAATGACGCTGTCAACAAATGGTGTTGGCAGGGCTTTGGAAGTTCCGGGCCTCGGGGCATCAGGCAAATAATCATACAGTGTACCGGACTGGGAGTAAACCAAGTCAAGGTACTGAGTGCACGCAATAACTTGCTCTTCAGTTACACATGCCCCCATAGCAATGTCCCGCGCTATCGGACCGACAAATGAGGTCGTAAACCAGTCGGTCAGAAGCTGATCGGGAATCCAAAACTTAATCAAACGGCGACGTCGTCTCCATTCATGGATATGATCGGAGATATGCGTAGTCGTAGTCTGTTTTAAGGATGTGAGGATATGTGTGCCCGTTTCATATCGAATCGACAAACTGAAAATGAGTTAAAAACGCCATAGCCAACAAGTTAAAGTCCTGAAAAGATCTGCGAGCTTCAATATACCATTTAGCAGCAGAGCCAGTGAGGGTCCTTTGAAAAAGGCGGAGCCGGATTGAATCATCAAGCCACGAATTTGACGAACACCACAGATGATAAGTCATGATGTGGGCTTGGGGATCCTCTCCAGCTTTACCGTCGAACTTGGGACAATCACCGGGAATCTTAGTTGGAACCGGTGGCCAATACGTATTGTGAAGAATAGGATCATTTGTCAGTTTGGACACTTCTGGTAACTCCAACGTTGCTAAAAAGGGTAATTGAGGGTTGAAGGACATCTGAGGCTGCGGGTAGGAGGTAGCACCAGAGTTCCAGCCAGCTGCTTGTTGCCCCCATTGATTCTGTCCGAACGGATTTGTCCCAGAAGGGTTCCGTAGGGATTTTTTCCATAGGGGTTATAGTTATAACTGGCTGGTTGACCCTGGATCTGCCCCCCAGCATTCCATTGATTACCAACTTGGCCTGCGGGAGAAACATACAGTTGCTGGTAATTCTGATAAGGACTCACCTACAATTGTTGATAATTTTGGTACGGGGCAAATTGGGTTTTCCCTTGGGATTGCTGGAAACCATAAGGCGGCTGGGCTCCAAACTGAGCCTGGGGGTCAGGCTGCGTCTGATAAGCAGGTTGAGATTGGGATCCAACCTGCATTTGAGGACCGAATTGGGTCTAGAGCCCATACTAGGGCTGAAAACCGGGTGGAGCTTGAGAAGCAACAATCATTTGAGTGCCCGGTTGAGTAGGCCCAGATGGATGTCCTTGAGAGAACTGAGGCTGAGCCACCTGGCCAGAAGGTTGACCTAGTTGAGATTGAGATTGACCCATTTTCCCAGAAGGTTGAGCTTACTGGGTATTGTGTTTTACTTGCACAACCAAGGGTTGTCCTGACTGACCAGATGGCTGAGCGGACTGGATAGTTGGTTGGCCTGATTGGATTTGAGGCAGACCAACTTGTCCAGATGGTTGACCAGACTGGATACTAGGTTGGCCTTACTGAACGGAAGGCTGACCGGCTTGCCTAGACGGGTAGCCTTGCTGGAAACCAGGTTGGCCTTGTTGAGCATAAGGTTGTCCCGGGTTACCAGAAGGTTGCCCAAGATAAGTAAAAGATGAACCACCAGAGGCGGAGGTTGTCCCTGGAAGGGTTGTCCTTGTGGGCCACCAGGTTTCCCTGGATAAGGTTGTCCGTAATACTGCTGTCCATGGGAGGGTTGCGCATAAGACGGTTGTCCTTGATAGGGTGGTCCTTGAAGATGTGCAAGTGATACTTGGCCACCGCCATAACCAGTGGTGCCCCAAGCAACGGAAAACGGAACCGTGAACTCAACCATGGTTGAGATGGCAAAGGTCCGGGGTGATAAATATGAGCTCCTCGAGAATCGTAATAATGAAATGGATTTTGAGGATCCAGATTCCGAAGGGCTTGTACATATTGATCATTTGCCCCCCTGTTGGAATGGAACCAGAAGAAGGTGGGACACTCAGTGTGGGGTTAACAACTCCTGCCATTGGGCCACCATTTGCAGATCCAGACGAAGGTCCAGCAACAGTGGTTACAACTGAGGATGCAGTGACGGCACCAACAACAGGGGCTGAAGAAGCCACACAAACAGTTGGAATAGTCGAGACTGAGGTGACAGACACATTGTGAATTTGGGGTGTAAAAGCCTCCGAAGTCGAAGGGACGGTACGAGACCATATGGAACTTGAAAGGGGAGTCCGAGAACCGATGATGTCTACCAAAGCATTATATCTTAAAGGCAACGTGACACCAAGGGAAGTAACACGGAAAGGCGAAGTTTTCGTGGGCATAGACATTTCACCTTTCGCTACAAAGGACTCTTCAGTCGTAACGGGGGATGTGTCATCCATGTCAGAAGAAGACATTGGGACCGAAACACTAGGAGAAGTAACGGGGATATCTTCTTCGGACGGCTCCCAGACGGGGTTCCAATGAATATCGTAAGACTCGTCCTCTGGAGCATGATATTTAATCGGTTGGATAGTCAAAATAATAGGGAGAGTATCACTAACAACCGGTACCTCAGGAGCAACAGAAGAGGGAGACCCTTGGTCACTTGGAACGGGAGACGGGATCGGTGATTCCGCCAGGATGATTCGATTCAAAAACCCTAGGAAAAATAACGAGAAAGAACCCTACTCAAGCTAATGCAAACAAGATCTAACAGGGTAAATGTGAACGTGGTCGAATAAATTTTAAGACACATGAACAAAACTTGACCTTTTCATCTTTAGAGAGTCGAGAAAAGGACAAAAATATGACTCTAGTCACCTTCGAATATTTAATGAGCCTGAAGTGACAAGTGCTCAGATGGACCTTTTCTTTTAGGGAGTCCGAAAAGGAACGAAAGTGACTACTCTGGAGAAACTAGGCAAAATGTTTACCAGACAACCCGTAAAACTTCATATACACCTTGGCAGTCGTATGAAAACCAAGGACTTTCCGTACGGCAGTCAATCTTCCTGAATGCTGTGTTCGGTGCGTTACAATTTGTAAGGCGGCAGACACAGCTTCCTGAGGATAAAGGATGATAACCTAGTGGGGTCTCCCAACATATACTCGACGGTACATGGGAGCACAATTCCGTGCTAGACCACTATTGAGTCACAGAAGGAGGAATCACCCAACCTTGAGTGGAAACAAAAGTGACTAGGTTTAACGACGTCGGAGCACGTCTCTAGCCTAGACCTCTAAATAGTGTGCGTTATGTTCCAATGCGTTGTTAGGTTTATTCAGTTCATTTTAGAGTTGATCTTGAATTATGTTTCAGTTTTCAGGCCTTACCGTATGTATACAACAAATCCTAGGATGCAGCTAGAATGAATGAAATATCCTTTTACTTCAATGAATACCTACCTACGGGAGGGTAGAGAGATCATTCCCAAACCAAGAAAACCAAGACAATCAAAGACAGTCACTCAATGCATACAGACACCAATTCCTAAAGTGCACGGATACTACTAATGAGAGATTTTATCATTCGCTTTCCAATATGCAAACTTGAAATGCAAATTCACTTTCAATTTCGTACACTAAAGGAATGCAATCTTTTTTATTTTGATGTCTTTAAATCTAGAAGAGGCAAATAAGCAACAAGCAAGTGTGGAAAAACCTGGTTGATCCAAACAATTGTGATCTATGTTCGGTAGCAAAAATAAATCGAATCAATGCCAAAGATTGGTTCAATAACAGTCACTAAACAATCAACCAAAAGCAAGAAAAGGGGAAGGCTCAATCATCTAACAAAAAGTTGCAAACGAACCATGAACGAACTAGCAACCAAGCCAACTGATTCAAGAAACTTGAAATAATGAACTAGGTCACATAGGCAAAAAAGCAAGATTCATTCAACAAAGCTCACAAAAGAGTGCCTTAACCATAAACAGTGAAAAACAAGCTACTAAGCAGGCGAGAAAAGCAAGGGACCAGCAGGACTGATGGACTCAGGAGGCAAAATTGAGAAAATCAATTCTACAGCAATCAGCGCGGGTAATACACAAGCAACAAGTGCTGATAAAGAACTACCCGCAGCAACAGAGCGATGTCAGTGTGGAAGTACATGACTTTTCTGCGATGGTTGGATTTTTAGGACCGTCGCAACTGTGAGGCGTAATTATGCAACGCACAGGATTTTACAAAAGGGCGGTCGCGATGACAGCGCGACTGTTAAAATTAAATCCGCGTTGATGTTCAAAACAATGATAGGTGAACCAAAACTTCCAAATCAAAAGCAGTCAATCCTTCAAACAAATAGGGGTATTTCCCAGATCAACCCAGGAAACTCAAAAGACTGGTAACTAATCCCCAAACTTCAAACGATACCAAATCAAAAATCAAAACCAAATCAAAAATCAAAACAAGAGCAAACAAAACAAGAACATAGGCCAAACTCCCCAGCGGAGTCACCAATTTGTGATGCAGGAAAGTGTTCCCTCTGTAGACAGAGGCAACCCTCTAGCCCTAGAGTGGGTCTAGTCACAAACAAGGACAGATCAACAATAGCTTTCCTTAAACAGTCATAGTTGGAGGCCTACTTCAACCGGTGGTCGATGGAGTTCCGTTGCGCTGCTCCAGCTTCCGCTTCCTTCTCCCAATGAGTGATCAACCTGAAACAATGCAAGGGAAATACAATAAATCACGTAACTGGAAAACAACAATGATCTGTTTACTCACAAAGTCAAGAAGTCATGAGCTATCAAGTAAATTACATACAAGACATGGGAAAACATCATTGATTGTATTAATAATGAAATAAGAGTAAGCTTACAACCAAAGTCTTGACGTCGCAAGCCTTCTCAGAGGGATCCAGCCAACATATTCCTCAAGCATTCACTCTTTGAAGATGGATCTCCCAATACAAGTCTCTCTCACTCATAAGTTTTACACAATGTTAAGGGCACTTCACAACCTCCCACAAGCTATCAAGCAATCTCACACTTTTCACACTCACACCAGCTATCTAGCAAACTCACAAACACTAACAGCACTGCTCAACTGGCCAACTATCAAAAACTAGCAATGCATAGCAATGGTGAGAGTTTAAATAGGAGAAGGAGTCTCCATGAAAGGTGGAAGAGTGAGCTTATCCCAAAGGAAGGTAGCATAATGGATGGAACTGTCATGCCAGAGAAAGGAGGGCGATACAAACTATGTCAACAACCAGGTCTGGAGTCATCTGGAAGGTCGACTGTTGGAACAAACTCACCCAATCTAGATCATCGCGGGGGCATAACTTATATTTAGCGTTGACATCGCGAGTGAGCAATGCAGGTAGTCAGATCATCGCTGAAGACAACAAGCAACCTCGCAGTGGAGCATAAAATCGGGCCATCGTAGGAATCAGATGTACTTCCGCGCTGGCAGTGCATCTGGACTGTTTATGAGCGCCCTTCAGCGCGTATATTAAGTCAACAGTCGCGATGAGGCAGATAACTTAGGAAAAATGGGTTTTTGGCAGCATCAGAGAGAATTTGTTCAATATGAGCATGTTTGACTTGGACACATGACACAACAGATGGACTGGAGTGAAGGAAAGTGACAAATTACTGTGTAACAGTATGGCAGTGTCAGCAGCAGCACAGATGCAACAGATATCAGATTTGCACAATAGTTGATGGGAAGCAGCAGCTAGACATCAATAGCGTGACAGGAGATGATGCAGAGACAAGGTGTTGCTACAGGGGGCAACAACATTAGAACACATTCCTCGCTAAGAGGGGGTGTTAATTTTTGTAGCATCGGATGTGTTCTAGCCTTGAATTTTTGTGGAGAGTCTAGAATGCATAAGATCTCAAAAACCCAGAAATCGTTTCTGGAAATTCTACCTAGAAATGACTTTATTAGATTATTAGTTAGTTTTTAAATATTTCCTAAGTCTAAACATAGGGAATATGAATAATTAATTAGAATTAATTAAGTTAAGGTGTGAATGTTCAAGAAACTCACACGGATCAACTTCAAGTTAATCCTAGACATCGATTAAGATCTAATCTTGGTCGTTGAAGTCTCAACTAAGGATTATAAGAAGAAGTCGATGGGGCTTAGAGAAATCACTTGAGAGGTTCGATTTCATGGGCATATCGATTTCCAGAGTAGCAAGAGTCAGTTGCCAGAGAGGGATCCAGTGAGATCGAAGCGGTGAGAGAGAAGCAAAGCCAGTGAAGCTGGAGGAAGGTTTCCAGATCTGGTGAGCGCATTTGTAGAGAGGCAAAAGAGCCACAAAGAGATTAACGCAAAGCAACGCAGTAGCCTCTAGAGGCAAAGTCGATTTGCTAGGAGAGATTGACGTTTTCAATTCCATAGGTCAAGAAGGAGTCCTAGAGTGCCGGAGAAGCATATTTCTAGTCAGCAGAAGGCATGACAACTTCATCTGAGTCTAGTCCGAGGCAAGTTGTCTAGCCAGCTACGCAAAGCAGCGCAGAGGCTGACACAAAGGGTTAGAGGGCCGAATTTTTGAAGGCAAGTTGTGTCAGGAGTTTGCTTGTGGGGTGAGGAAAATTCCTCACTAGTTTTTTTCCAGTATTTCCTCTGCAGGATTGCCAATATTCAACATCCAGATTGTACTCTGATTATTTCACTGTTGCTTAATAATAAAAATCTCAGTTGTTGCACCGATTTTCCCAAGTTGGGTTTTTCCGAGGACTTTGGTCCAAAAATAATTGTCATTTTATGTGTGTGTGCTAGTATTTATTCCAGCGTTTGTTTCTTCCACAGGTTATTTGTGTAGGTTGCAGTGTGATTGATTCAATATTTGTTGCAGCATACAGTAAATAAATTGTTAAAAATTAATTTAACAATTAGGAGAATTATTTCCAGTCGCTGCAATAGGATTCAGGTTTTCTAATTTTCACAGAGGGGAGATAGAGAAGGAGTTGGAGGGGGAGAGAGAGGGAGTGACAAGGGAGAGATGGAGAGAGAGTGAGGGAGAGAGGAGAGAAGGGGGGGGAGAGAGAAGAGAGGAGAGAGAGAGAGGGAGTGAAGGGGAAGAGAGAGAGAGGGGGAGACACATGGGGGGGAGAGAGAGAAGGATAGAGGAAGGGAGATAATGACATAATTGGAGGGTAGAGAAAGAGAGACAGAGACAGAGAGAGTGATGGGGGAGAGACAAAGGGAAGTGAGAGAGAACGAGAGAGAGAGCAAGGAAGAGAGAGAGGTTTTGAGAGAGGGAGGGAAGAAGAAATACATAGGGAGAAATGTGGAGAGAGAGAGAGAGGGAGTGACAAGGGAGAGATGGAGAGAAAGTGAGGGTGAGATGAGAGGGGAGGGAAGAGAGAGAGGAAGAGGGAGGGAGGGAGAGATAAATATGGAGAGAGAGAGTGTGTATTCTTGGGGGGGTGAGATAGAGAGACAAAGGAGGGGCAAAGAGAGATATAGATATAGATGGAAGGGGGAGAGAGGGAAGAAGAGAGAGACATAGAGAGGGAGGGATGGAGGGAGAGAGAGATGGAGTTGGAGGGGGAGAGAGGGACGGAAGAAGAAAGACATAGAGAGATAAAGGTGGAGAGAGAGGGAAAGAGAGATAGATAGATATGAAGAGAGAGTGTGTATGTTTTGGGGGTGAGATAAAGAGACAAAGGAATATAGAGATATAGATGAGGGGATAGAGAAGGAAGAAGAGAAATACAAAGAGAGGTAGGGAGGAAAATATAGATAGATATGGAGAGAGAGTGTGTGTGTGCTTAGGGGATGAGATAGAGAGATAAAGAAGGAGATATGTAGGGAGATATAGATATATATGGCAGGGTGAGAGAGAGGGAAAAAGTGAGAGATGGAGAGAGGGAGGGAGAGGTGGAGAGAGAGATGAGAGATGGGGGAGAGTGGGAGGGGGAGATAGAGGGAGATAGACACAAAGATGGATAGGGGAGAGAGAGGGAATAAGAAAGAGCCACATAGATACAAATATAGATATTATATAGTATTATATAATATTGAACATTGTTAGCCATAAAGGAAGAGGAAGTGAGACTTTTACAAAACGTAAAAGAAATTGGATTTAGAAAGCCGTGAATATTTTGGTTTTTCATTGAAATATATGCATTGATTGTGTAGATGTTGATTCCTAATCCTATTTGATTGATTGCACTATATCCATTGATTTCAATATAGTTGTCAATTTCTAATCTTATTTTATTGCTTGCACTAGATGCATTGATTTTGGTGTAAATGTTGATTTCTAATCCTATTTGATTGCTTTCACTAGATGCATTAATTTTAGTGTAGATGTTGATTTCTAATTCTATTTGATTGCTTGCACTAGATGTATTGATTTAAGTGTAAATGTTTATTTCTAATCATATTTAATTACTTGCACTAGATGCATTGATTTCAGTGTAAGCACTTACAAAATAATTATTGATGGCGTGCATTCATTCTATATTACAGTAATTCAGTCATAAATAAAATACTTGAATTTTCACCTTAAATAAAATGTTCACTTACACAAATGTTTTCTTCTTGAAACTCTAAACTATTTGTAATTGACTACATTCTTATTATTCTAATTTACCCTCATTCAATATTGTTAGTCACTTTGCATTCAAACGAGGTAATAGAAAACAACTACCATTGAAACTTACCTGGGGTTTAACACTCCATAAGTCACAATGATGGACTTTGGAGAAAACTATTATTAATTTTGGATAACAAGATAGACAAGGTATGCCATTTACTATAACAACTTGAGTTAAATATTTGAATGTTCTATGATTTCAACTACCTTATTCATATGATCGATATGAAAAGATGGCAAAACCAACAGGTGTGACAATAAGAACAATAAAATAAAATAGTTTGAAATTGATCACAATGAAAACTATTTGTAATTGATTGCATTCTTATTATTCACATTTTCTATCATTCAACATTGTTACAATGTCACTCTGCATTCAAAAAATTTATTTCATCATTCAAGTTATTAACGGTCTCTATCATTTCAACAAACTAAGGTAATTGAGCAAGTTTATAATTAAATGACCAGATTAATCTTAGACATATTTAGCATATTTAAAATGATAAGATAATTAAATGTTCAACAAATTTTGTGTGACTACGCACCACTAAAACTAATCTAGATCCATCTTATTCCCGAATCTATTATACGTCGAGAGGGATCAAATCTCTTGAGGTGCAAAACTTTCCTCAAGTTTTGACTCAAAAAAGAGATTTACATTTCGAGAGATTTGATCTGCTCGACACTTAATAAATCTAAAATTAAGATAAATTTAGTCTAATTCAAAAACTTTTCATAATTGATTAATATAATAAAAAAATATACTTATATTTAAAAAAACAAAATATATATATAAAAACCTAAATATATATTATTAATAATAAAGTGTATGTTAACATTGAACCTGAATAATGTTGTCTCTTTACTGTAAACCACCAAAAAAACATATCACAAAAAAAAAAAAAAAACATCACTGGAAATAGTCATGCATGTCAGATGATAGGAATGGGCCTCTTATTTTATAGGTTGAAGCAATAACCATTATAGTTTTGAATAAAACTCTAACTACATTTATTAGAATGTACCATCTAACAGATCATTGAATGGCATTAAACGTTTTAGAATCTTCGGTTATGACATATATTGACATTAAGTGGCTTAAAAAGAGACAGGCAACAAAATTCATAAGTGTGTGTTTATGGGAAATACAAAAATTTAAAAGTGTATATATTATATTATATAATTGTTTAGGTAAAAAATAAAATTGTTGTTGTTAAATTTTAATAATTTTATATATTTATAGTGGTTTAGGTAATTATTTAGAGTTATTTTATAATTAGTTACCAAGTTAGTAATTTTTTGATAATTTCTTTTTAAGTCTTATTTTAAGGACGGGTGGTTAAAGATAAGTCTTATTTTAAGGCTGTGTGGTTAAAGATACGGTGTATAAAAATTATTATTTTTTGGTTTTTTTTTTAAGTTTTATTTATATTAATATTTTTATGGTTGTTGTAATAAATATTTTGAAAAAAGTATTAGGTATTTTTTTTTATTAGGATGTTATCGAAGTAAATTTGATTTTGTAAAAGTTCGAAATTTTGTTAACACAAGATTTATGACTATTACAATAATATACTTATTAAAGGTTTTGTATGCCAATTATAAGAATTTGAAACATGTTTTTCACATAAATTTATTGATTTTCAAAAGTTTTATTTTAAAAATCCAACACTACATGATACAAATATAATGCATATATGTGTTATATAATTTGTGAGTGATACCATGTTGTTTAAAGTGCACGTCATAAAAAATGATACTTCCATGATGCAAATATAATGCAAAAAATGATGCACCCCATTGCATTGCATTGTATATTGTGTTGTGTAAACCTTTTTTTAATTACAATATACTATAATGCTACACCCCTATCTATTATAGTTGTACAAAAAGGGTGCACAAAGATTGCAAAAAAATGTCACAATACACACAAATAAGACACACAAAAGAGTTAGAAAAGGATGCCAACAAAAGGTCATGCATGCCATTTTATTTTTTCAAATTTCATTGAAAAATGTAAATATGGATACCCAAATTTGTATTGTAGGGGCAACAATAATAGTTTGGGAAGACATAATGTAAATCACAACTAAATTTATGTTTGAATATGTGTTTTAGAGGTTTGAATTTCCTTGTCCTATCATATCAAAAAAAGGGATGCATTTTACAAGAAAATAAATTAAGCATTTGATGAATATTTTTGATGTGAAAGTAGTTTGTATTTTCCAAAGAGAATGGACAAGGATAAAACATGAAAAATGTATTCATCAGGCCATTAGCAATTAGTTGTGATTTAAAGAGAAATCACTAGGAAAATAGAATTCATGCTATCATATGAGCTTATCAAACAACATGGAAGCATGATATAGGTCATACTCCATTTAAATTAGTTCTTGAAAAGGAAAATCATTCTAATTTAGGATTGGGTTTCATGTTCAAGGGTTTCATTGGACCAAATACGTAAAACACTAAAATTAATGAAGAATGAAGACCCCCATTTTCCAGGAGAAGATAGGTCATAGTCAGAATTCCAATAAGTTTATGTGGCAGAGGATATAATGAAGAGACATCTTGACATTGGAGTCGTGGACCATAGTTTTATGTCAAGACAACTAATCTTGTTGTATGAGAATAAAAAAAAAAATATAAGATATATACATCTAAATATGTATGGCTTATACCATATAAGTCAAAGAGGTTGTATCATAATAGGTGGGTAAAGTTGTAGAAACTCAACGAGGTACAATATCTTAGTTTGGTAAACGTCCCTTAATTGAGGTAATTTCATCCATGAGATAGATACCAAGTTAGGGTGAGAAGTTCTTAACTTAAAAACAAAATAGAAATCCCATTAAGGATGTATGAAGGACCCAATGCCATATATATACGAGAAAAAACCACTAAGAGGAGAAATGGTTAGATGGCAACTAGGTGCCACATAGTGTGTGTGACTTGTAGGTTTTTTGAACTAAAGAATTAAGTGAGGTTCACTATGAGAAGCCATTGTTAGGAAAGTATGAGGTAGGAAAATGACAAATAGGGTTAACAATGGACAAAAAATATTGAGGAACATTATAGAGAATACATAATATAACATTAAGGTGGCCAATCAAGGACTCTACAAGATAAATGTTTGAGAAATGAATTATGAAGATAAAGTGAGAAGTTAGTGACACAAATGGTCTTAGAGGCAAGAAATAGGACAAAGAAAAGAGAGTCGAGGGTGAGGAAGATGAAGACAAGTAAATGGGTGTAAACCAAAAGGGGATTAGCAAATGTAAGATAGAACTAGTCAAGGAGAGAGGGCCTTGATGGAGGAAAACACAAGTAAGGAGAATACAAGGGAACATGTTGGGAAGGTTATAGAGGGATTGAAAAATACCTAAAGGACCATGAGTAGTAATCAATACAAGAAACCTAAGAAAGCCTAAGAAAAAGACTCACCAATTTGCAAGAACCTAGAGTGGACTAGTTGTAGTTAGAGATAAAGGCTTTTGAAGACCTTGAACAAAACAATGTAAATGAGAGGATGCTAAGTGCTTTAGTGTCATACAAATGTTGTGTGGAGTTTAATTAAGTTTAACTTTATTTTATTATGTATTAATGTAAAAGTTGACCTTTGATGTTGTAAGGGCTAAAGGGGTGAATGATTGAGTTAATGGATTTATTATGGTAGATTAGTTATAAGTTAGCATTTTCATCCATGTCAAGGTTTGTGACCAGTGAGTAAGTTCAAGTCCCATTTATATGAGTGAGAGAGTATGAAAGGTTATCCATGTTAATGTCTTATGTTGGTTATTGTCTCCTGGGATGTTGTAATGAGATAAGGTTAGTGCAAGACAATGGATGCCACGTGGATAATGGGATGTATGTCTATGTGGGTTAGATGGGATATATAGTCACAGTTGTAATGGATGATTTTTTCATGAACTATTAAGATGAATGGATTAATAACATGTATTTTTTGGTTAAGGATAAATAAAGGACATGAAAAATGATGAAAACAATCACATTAGATGATAAATGGTGTAACTATGGTGATGAAACAACAACTAAGATGCCAAAATGATGTCATGAATGATGTGGTGAGGACATAAAAATTTGGAAAATGTTGAAAAAGTGACGTGAAGCAAATGCATGAATGATTTAGACAACGACAAAGAGAAAAAAGTATACATACTATTTCCATTTTTTTTTCCCTTTCAAAGAATGCAACTTTGGACACCATAAAATTGTATTGTGGCATTGTCAAGAGTTGCTCGAAAGGACACAAAGCAATCAAAATGAAATTATATGTGAATATGTCTTTGTCAATATGGATATATTTTTCATATCAATTAGACAATGGAGTGCATTTTATAATAAATTTGATCAAATATTTAATGGATATCTTTAATGCGGTGTGCCATAAGAGTAGTTTGTATTTTCCAAGGGTGAATAGCTAAGTAAAAAACATGGATAAGGTATTGCTAGGTGAAGTTGTGAATATTTGTTTTAAATGTAAGGCCTTAGGTGGATAAAATTCATGTTATCTTGCAAGTTTAGCAAATAACATGGAAGCACGGTGTAGGACACGCTCCATTTAAGTTGGAGTTCAAAAAGGAATTCGTCATTCCAATTTAGAACTTTGTCCCACATTTGAAGATTATGATGGAAAAAAGATTGAAAACATCAAAATTAGTGAAGAATATGTAGTGGTAAGTAAGATACCAAAGGATGATAGGTTGTGGTGTAAATTCAATAAGGCGTGGTGAAGGATATGATGAAGATACATCATGACATCAAATTCAATGATCCAATTTTTATGGAGGGGTGACTAATTGGTTGTTTGGTGGTACATAATGTTATGTAACCAGATCATAAAAACAGAAGAAAAGACAGTTCAACGGCTTAAAAATAAGCCTCTTCGAGGGGCCATCTCCTTTTAAATCACATAAATGAAAAATTCTTGGATGATACAAATGACAAGACCTCCTTGGTATATATAGGAGTCTAAAGGTTCACAATATAATCAGGGCCTACACAACAATAATAATGTAAGGGCACAATAATAACAATAGTGGGCTTCTATGGGGCACAATAATAACAATATGGGGGCTACACGGGGCACAACAATAATAATATGGGGGCTACACTAGTATTATAGGGACCTAACACGCTCCTCTCCTTCAAAAAAGTGTTTTCCTCAATGCTTGAGTTGTTATGGATGATTCTGCATAAAATACTCATCCTCCCATGTGGAATCTTTATTAGGTAAGTTCTTCCACTTAATAGGATACTCTGAAATTGATCGATTTTGTCGCTGTCAAGTTCTTGTTTTCGTAACTGCTTCAGGCTCCCATATGATTTTTCTTTCCTCGTCAAGTTCTGGAAATTTTGTTTGAACTTGAAGCTTGCCACCTATAACTTTCTTTACGCATGAAACATGGAAAATTTGGTGTACTCATGAAGATGCAGACAACTCCAATTTGTAAGCCATAGTACCAATCTTTTGCAACACCTTGTAAGGACCATAGTACTTGGATGATAATTTATTATCCTTCTTAGCTTGATCGAGGGACATTTGTTTGTATGTTTGTAGTTGTAACAATACCCAATCGCCTACGTCAAAACTTCTTTCATTGTGATGCTAATCCGCTTGTTGTTTCATTTGATTATGCGCTAGAATTAGGTTATCCCTTAAGAGTTGGAGAATTGTTGTTGATGCTCAACGTGATCTTCCACTGCTTAAACCTTAGAATTTTCTCTTAAATACGATGTGATAGATGATGCATGATATTCATAAAGTGTCATAAATGGGGCCATTTTTGTTGCAGTATGGAAGGAAGTGTTATACCACTATTATGCCAAAGGTAGCCACTTGACCCATTATGTTTGTTTATCAGATATAAAGCAATAAAGATATCCTTCCAAACATTTGTTCACTATCTCAGTTTCTCCATTAGATTACGGATAATAAGATGAGCTATGAGCTAATTGAGTACTAAGACAAGAAAATAATTATGTCCAAAAAATTATAGTGAAAATGGGATCTTTTTCACTTACAATAATCTTTGGGTTTCCATGTAGCTTTTGAATTGTTTCTATAAATGCAATAGCAATTGTACTAGGTTTGAAAGGATGAGATAGTACACAAAAGTGAGCATACTTGGTAAGTCTATCAACTACCACCAAGGTGACACTCTTTCCTTCGGACTTGGGTAAACCTGTGATAAAATCCATTGGTACCTCCTCCCAACATTGGCTTGGAATGGTTAAAGGTTGTAATAGACCTGGTGTTTTAATTGTCTTAACTTTGTTGATGAGGAGAATAACTAAGCAATCTTGGAGAGTTGACAAACTAAAAATTTTGTCACAAACTTTTGAATATCATATTTAAGGCCATCCCAAAAAAATTCCTTCTTGACCCTGTGATAAGTTTATAAAAATCCAGAGTGCCCTCCTAAAGGAGAGTTGTGCAATTCCAAAAGAATCTTTTGTTTGAGTTGGGAGTTCTTACACAGATATAAGTGATCTTTGTACCTGAATCATTTTTCAAGATAAATGTATTAGATGTACTGGGATCTTTATGAAAATATTGAATGAGTGTCCACAACTCTTTGTCATTCTTCCATTCATCCCTTGCTTCAGTTATCCAAATAAGTTGGATAATATAAATGGCATAGAGAAATGCTTCCACATCCTCATCCCTTCTTGAAAGTGCATCTGCAACAACATTTTGCTTCCCTTTTTTGTAGATGATTTCAAAGTCATAACCCAACATCTTTGTGACCCATTTTTGTTGCTCTTCTGAAGATAATCTTTGTTCCAAAAAGCATTCAAGACTATCATGATATGTTTTTACCTTGATGTGTTTTCCCATTAGGTAAGGGTGTCATTGCTTCAGGGTAGTATTGCCAGCATTTCCTTCTCATAAATATGTTTTTGTAATTACTTTCCCATGATCGGAAGACTTTAAAAATCAAGGGGTCTTCCTTCTTGCATTAAAACAACATCAATTCCATTTCTTGATACATTACATTCCACAATAAAGGTCTTTGTGAAGTATGGTGTAGCTAACACTAGAGCTTGGCACATTGCCTTTTTAAAATGTTTAAAGGCCTTAGTTGCTTCTCGAGTCCAAAAAAATATCTTTCTTCAGTAATGTTGTTAGAGGTGTTTTTATTTTCCCCCAATTCCTAACAAACTTGCAATAATACCCTGTCAACCTGAGAAATCCTTGAAGATGCTTTAGGGTTGTGGGGATTTTCCTTTCCTTGATGGATTTAATTTTGTTAGGGTCTACCTTAACACCCTCGTGAAATACAATATGACCCAAATATTCCACCTCCTGTACCCAAAAAAAACATTTGGAGGGTTTTGCATACAATTGTTTTTCCTCCAATAGTTTAAGCACCTTGTCAACATGTTGAACATGATCTTTCCAAGATTTGTTGCGGATTAGTATATTATCAAAAAATACTAACATAAATTGTCTAAGAAAGGGTTTGAAAGTGTAATTCATCAAACCTTTAAACATGGAAGGTGCATTAGTGAGGCCAAAAGGCATGACCAAAAATTCATAATGACCTTCATGAGTTCTAAATGTTGTTTTTGGAATGTCTTTTGCCTTCATTCTAATTTGATGATATCTAGAACAAAGATCCAACTTGGTGAAGTAAATTGCTCCATGTAATTCATCCAGCAATTCATCAATGACATGAATGGGAAATTTATCTTTAATAGTGATCTTATTGATCTCTCTATAATCTTAACACATACGCCATGATCCATCATTCTTATGCACCAATACTACTAGAGAAGATAAATAACTTTGGCTAGGTTGAATTATACTTGCCTCTAGCATTTCTACAACCATACATTCAATTTCACTCTTTTGGGAATAAGGATATCTGTAAGGTTCGATGTTTGGTAGAACACTTCCTGAAATCAAGTGAATAGCATGATCATGATCACAAATAGGTGGGAGACCTTTAGGAGTC
This sequence comes from Pinus tabuliformis, assembly GCA_031772625.1. Lineage (NCBI taxonomy): Eukaryota > Viridiplantae > Streptophyta > Pinopsida > Pinales > Pinaceae > Pinus > Pinus tabuliformis. The sequence goes on from CM062820.1 coordinate 25,131,874, forward strand.
TCAAATACCTTGGAATGTTTGTCCAAGGCTCTTTGGAGATATAGAGAAATGGATGATTTCGATGTTTTAACATTGAGTGAGCATAATTGTGTAATTACACATTGTTTTCCTTTCTTCAAAATATTTGTCATGCCATTTCAACTAACTATCTTCCCTAGTTTCCTAGCAATACCCCTTAATTCAATTTCCTTTCCTTCTAAGAAAAATTTCAATAAAATTTCTTGGAAATTAAAAGCTATTGTCCCCAAAGATTGTAACCATTGGACTTCTAATACAGCATTAGCACCACCGATCGAAATGGAAAGCATTGGACTATTCAATATATATTCCCCCATGGTTGGCTTGATATTATGGCACTTCCCTGAGCAGTTTATAGTTCCTCCATTTTCAACCATCACTTGACACTCTAATGTCGGGTATAGAAATAAATTCAATTCTTTGACTATCTTACAATGAATAAAATTATGGGTACTACCCGAATCAATCAGTATTATTACATTTTTCTTCTTGATATATCCTTCTAACTTTAGAGTTTGAGAAGTGGTAATTCCTGCCAATGCATTGCAAGATATTGTCAGATTCATTTCTTTTTTTTCTTTTTGGTTGGTCCTGGTGTATATCCTCTTCTTTTGATGTTTCTTGTTCACAATCTATGTAAAATATTTTCTTCTCAACACGCTTATGACCTTTAGTGTATTTGTTATCACAATTTTAACAAATCCCAGTTTCTTTGTTTTCCTCCAGTTGTTGTGGTGTCAACTTTATAGGTTGTGGGAGGCTAAGAGAAACACTTCCATCTTTATAGTTGTGAGTGGTAGACTTTGTTCTTTCCATAATTTTGCTTTCAACTTTTCTTGCCACCCTGAATGCATTTTCCAATGAATTAGGTTCCCAAAAGTGAACCTCATGTTGGATGTTATCTTTTAAAGTCCCTATGAAGACATCAATCATATGCTCCTTTGGAATATCAGTTACCTTTATATTAAATCTTTTGAAGTCCTTAATGTTCTCTGTCATTTAACCCTTTTGTTGTTTGAGATTTATCAATTGGCTAAATAAGGTATCGCTCTTTGTATCCTCATAATGTGCTATCAATTCCTCCGTAAAAATTGTCCAATTGACAATTTATTTACAAGAACAAAGCCATCAATACCACATAAAATGATTGGGTTCTAAATATAAAGATACAATGTGTACCTTTTATGTGTGTTGCACATCATGTAGATCAAATAATTGCTCCATCTGTAGTATCCATGTTACCATATCCTTGCCATCAAACTTCCTCATATCGATCTTTGGGATATGGTTGATCATCACGATTCACATTCATTTATTTTCTCATCACGAGTTTCATGGACTCCATTGTCATCATTAGGAAACCTTTCTTGCAACAACATTGTCAAACCTTCCTTCAAACCTTCCATGTCTGCTTTTAAACCTTCCATGTCCCCTTTTAAACCATCCATGTCCACTTTTAAACCACCCATGTACCCTTTTATTTTTTCTTCTAAACCATCCATTTTAACATTCATCACTCCCAATTCATTTTTGGTTACTCTTTGTGATAGTGAAATTTGTTGCACTTGGTCCCATAACTTTGATATATCATGTTGCATTTCTTTCTCTTCTCCATGCGTCATAGTATAGCTTTTTGGGTGTATCCAATTTTTTGTTGCGAAGAATATTGGAACTAAATAATGATATCTATGCTTCACTATTCCCTTTGAATCACTTCAAATTGATTTTTCAAACAAAAGTTATGCAAATTTTAAAAAATAGACACATTTTTTCTTGTTTTTTGGAATTTGATCTTGAAACTATTGTATCTCTACAATTTCGGCTCTCCAAGGTCTGAAATTTTGTCTTATGGTAGCCCTTTGAGTCTTCTTTCTAACGCCGCAAGTCAAACTGAGATTGGATTCTTCAAGGTAAAGTTATGTTAAATATCCCACGATGTCCTGATAATGGATTGGTTCAGTATAGTGAACATGTATGGACTGCCACGTGTCATTGTTTCGACCTTCAACCCTTAAACTTTTCCTGAAGAAACTACAGTCCATGCACTTTCATGATTTTTTTATGAAATTCAAATCTGATTCTTAAAGAGAAAGTTATGACAATTTTCACTAGGTCACCTATTTGAGACAAAATTTGGGAGCATGCAGAAACCCTGAATTCCTTGGACCATATATTTGAAAATATAGCAAACCAAAATCTGAAATTTTTACACTAAGTTCAACAAGATTTCTACTCCTCATGGTCGAAATTTCAGCTTCTCGAGCCTTTCATAAAAAAAGTTATAGAGAAAATTCCATGCTGACCTGTTTGAAGCAACGAAACCCTAGGATCTAAAGCTCTGATACCTTATATTATGTAACCATATCATAAAAATATAAGAAGTTATCGATCAACGATTTGAAAATAAGCCTCTTTGAGGAGGAAACCTCCTTTTACATCACATAAATGAACAATTCTTGGATGATACAAATGACAAGACCTCCTTGGTATATATAGGAGTTTAAAGGGCCACAATATAATCAGGCCCTACATAACAATAATAATGTAAGGGCACAACAATAATAATATAGGGGATACACTAGTATTATAGGGACCTAACACATAAAAAGAAGGAAAAACATAAATTGAATTGTGGGTACTTTGGACCATGTAAGTCAAAGAGATTGCATGAGAATGGACTAGTGAAGTTGTAGGAACTTGAAGGGTTGCAATGCCTTAGTTGGGTGAATGTCCCTTGGTTAAGGCTAATTCATGTATAAGGTATAAAATAGGACATTAAGGCACTCAATCAAGGATTCTATAGGGAAAATGTAAGAAAAAGTAAAGTGGAGGAACAATGAGAATATAATGTCAAAATTAGTCTTAGAGGTGGGACATGTGATACAGGAAAAGGGCCATAGGTGATGAAAGGAAGACAAGTGGATGGGTACACAATAAATGGGATAAGACAATGTAAACATAAATTAGTTGAGCATAGTGAGGCTATGGGTTTCCAAGTAGACTATATTGGAGGCCCTAATGGGGGACAAAGCAAGTAAAGAGAGGATAAGGATGCTAGAAAGGTTGTTGGGCACTAACAATTAATTAAGGGAACTTGAGTGGTGGAAAATATAGGAAGCTTGAGAAATCTTGATATAATTAAGTGTTGGGAATTAATCTTCATTCAAGAGATTGGCGCTTGCATATACTTCATAGGGGTGTGTACCCCCAACTTGACTTAAGCGTCGTGATGGTGTCTATTGATCAACATAACTCTTTTGGAAGCATATTGACTACTTCTCTAACAAATCAAACCTTGGTGGAGGTTATGGCTGTCAGACCATGAAGTAACTCCTCAAAATGTAGTTTATTTATTCATTCAGGTTGTTCATTATTATATACAAGAGGGAGTGACTGTTCAGTTCATCTTCTGATGACTCTCCATTTATTCTATTATTTATTTACACTAATTACAGTTGTTCACCCAATCCCTATGATTAGGTGTCAACATTCCCCCCCTTAATCTGAAGGGACGTTGGTGAGTCCAAGCATCGTTCTGAATCTTTCAAGCTTTTCTCTTCCAAGCTCTTTAGTGAAGATGTCTGCAGTCTGTTCATTAGTGGAACAATGACGAAAATGGATTGTTTTGGCCTCAACATGATGTCGAATCAGATGATATTTTGTATGGATGTGCTTCATTCGATCATGGAACTTTTGGTTCTTAGCCAACTTTATTGCCGAGGTATTGTCAATCATGAGTGGAGTCGATTGTACTTGTTTTACCTGCAAATCTTCAAGAATTTTCCTGAGCCACACAATTTCTTTTGTAGCCTCAGTTGCTACAACATATTCTGCCTCTGTTGTGGAATCTGCTGGAACTAATTGGTTACGTGATCTCCAAGAGATAGCTCCTGATCCAAGACTCATAGCATAACCTGAAGTAGATACCCCAGTTTCTTTGTCTCCATCAAAGTCTGAATCAATGTATCCAATCAAGCTGAAGTCTCCCACTTGTGTATACTTGATTCCAAAGTCTTGAGTTCCCTTCAAGTACTTTAGAACTCTTTTTGCAGCAGACCAATGTCCCTCACAAGGCTTTTGCATAAACCTGGAGAGGATTCCAACAGCAAACGAAATGTCTAGTCTGGTAGTAGTTAGGTAGTTGAAACTTCCTACAAGCTATCTATACTTTGTTGCATCCTCAAATTCTTTTCCTTCAATGGATGTGAGCTTTAAGTTTTGTTCCATTGGAGTAGTCAGAGGATTGCATTCAGTCATGCCAAACCTGTTCAACAGATCTCCAATGTACTTCTTTTGAGAAAGGAATATGGACTTCGAATGTTGAGTTACTTCAATACCAAGATAGTAATGAACATAGCCCAAATCAATCATTTCAAAACCTTTCCTCAATTCCTTCTTTATGGATGCAATGTAGCTCTCATTGTTCCCTGTCATCAAAAGATCATCTACATATACCACAAGATATACAACTGTTTTGCCAACCTTCTTGACAAACAAAGTTGCATCATCAAGATCATAATGTTTGAAATTGAGTTTCAGAAGATGCTCAGTTAGTTTTTCATACCAAGCTCGCGGTGCTTGTTTGAGGCCATACAAGGATTTCACAAGTTTGCATACTTTATGTTCATGTCCTTTCACAGCAAATCCTTCAGGCTGAGACATAAAAACATTTTCTTTTAGATCTCCATTCAAGAAAGCAGTTTTTACATCCATTTGATGGACTTTCCAACCGTTCTGAGCTGCTAGGGCAAAGAGTGTCCGGATGGTAGCCCATTTTGCTATGGGGGCAAACGTCTCCTCATAATCAACCCCTTCCTTTTGTGCAAAACCTTTTGCTACAAGCCTGGCTTTGTGCTTGTCAAGTGAGCCATCAACTTTATACTTGTTCTTGTGGACCTGTTAGCTCTGCTATGCAGCGATAACTTTCTAAGATCATGGAGGAGTTCCGGTCTGTGTGATGGTGTCTTCAAAGGGGCCCCTCACGGGTCATTTTCCCTTTTTCCTTCTATCCCGCTTTCTCTCCGCCACCTCCATTCCTCTATTTCTCTTCTAAACCCGACAGATTAAGCCCCTTTTGGCTTTAAAGCCCCGAGCACAAAACCCCAAACCCTCCATGAAACCTCACCCATATGACCCCGCGCACTCATAAACCCTTCGCTGAATCCCCACCGTTGATCACCCCACCGATCCAACGGCTCTCGTCGCATCCGATAAAGTAACCCGCTCGATCATTTCCCACCGTCAGATCATCTCCGCCAAGATCTGACGGTCTTCACTCTTATTGCGCTAGCAACTTAATCGAACAATAGCGCGCAATGAGAGTGGTCTTTCTCTCTCATCCACTGCTACGTGTCGATTGCCGCGTGGAATCGCGCGACCCCGGGTATTTACCGCTTAACGCTCGAAAGCGGTGCGATGAATACCATTTACCGCCTGACCAATCCGCCCGCCCGTTAAACGTCCGTGCAACTTTGTTTCCCGATGACCGTCCGATCTATCCGTTGCAGATCTAACGGCCCCAATTCACCCCGCTCTCGCCTCGGTCGATAGCATCCGTCGAGCCATCTCCACCGTCCATTTCCTCGATCCGACAGTCATCCTTCCCTCTCATCCTGACTGTCCATTTTCCCATGCATTCCACATCCTTGACCACTCTGTTGCCCGAAGAAGGAGATGACCAGCTCCACCATTATCAGTCACTATCAAAACCCCAACAACCATATTTAATAGAAAGCATGGCCAAAAGGGAAAAGGACGCAGCATGACCCTGTAACTACATTTATCAGTCATGGACTTCACTGGTACGAGCACTCCAACATCCAAAAAGGACAGCACAGCACCTGAACAGATTGGATTCACCCACTGAAGCAAGCAAACACGTTCAGAGACTCCATCAGGCAGTTAAATGTGGTTGGTGGTCAATTATGACCCCTCCATACCTAAAATGGCCAAGTGCCCTTGTAATGTAAATCTATAAATACTCAGAAACAAGATGTAATCAAGGTTGGCATTTGATGTAAGGTTCAACTTCTGGAGACTGTAGATATTTTGTCACTTGCAGCGTCTCGTCTTCATTTTCAGCTAATACAAGCTTCTTTTGCTGTTAACTGCTCACTTTCCATTTCCCTCTGTTCCAAGCTTGTGCCTGATATGCTGTGTTCTTGATCTCTTGATGTTTAGCACTAGATAACTGTCATCTTATCTCTGTGTTAAAATCTTGTATGCATCATTGAATAGGTTGCCCAGGTTTCTTTCTATCTAATGCAGGAGAGTTGTCATCCTGTCTTTGCATTAGTAGATTAGATTTACAGGTTTCTTTACTAGTTGTAGTCGGCCATCACATGGTCTTGTGCATCTGTTGGTGTGGTTAGTATTCTCCATATTCACCTTATCTCTAAAACTGTGAGCATTGGTGGTCTAAAGCCTTGTAGTCTGGGGGTGTTCACGCATGTTTGGAGTGAAACAAAGTAGAAGTGGTTATCTGGCTTGAACAAACCATCATTCCTTCCATTAAAACCTGCAACAATAGTTGAATTTATATGTTACCAGGCATCTCCGAGCTACAACCTAGGAGAGTTTCTTGGAATCCTAACATAATTGGCGTCGTTGCCGGGGAGAGGAGATTGAAGCTCAGCTTCCCTGGGAGAACGACACAGATCCAGCTTTGATGATAGACAAAGTCTAGACACATTTTTGGTTGTAATCATCTATCTGGCGACTCTACTGGAGGACCAACCTTTTGGCGACTCCACATCACAGTTCTAGCTCAGTTTGTGAGGCATACTCAGAGAAATCCTCAGAAATCACCAGCTGACCCAGTGCCTGACCCTGAGAAGATTGTCAAGCAAAGCAAGATATCACGAAAAGGAGCATCAGGATCAAGTAAGCCTAAACAATCTTATGTATCTCTGCAAGAAAGGCTTGTAGCTGAGCATGCACATGTTGAAAATATAGAGCCTAGCATTATCAGTGAAGAAATATTCTCAGAGATTCATAAAGCTCCTTGTTCAATAAGTTCCCCTTTGGATCTCAGTCCAAAGAAAACCTCCCCTATAGTCCATCAGTTTCCTTCTGCCCTATCATTCATTTCTCAGCCTTCTGTCATCCAAACAACCAGTACCCTTCCATCTACCCCAGTCATGGCAGGTCCACAAGCACCTACCAAAATGGAAAGAATCATAGCTGCTAGGTATGGACCCCTGGTCCTGCCTATTCCTTTGAATGCCATGCCTGCAGGAGAATATCAGAAATACATGCCTAAGTTCACTGGTACAGAGGGAGTAACAGCTGAAGAACACCTTGAGTCTTTTTATAGTTATGCTGATAACCTAGATATCAGTGAGGATGATGTGTGGATGAGGGTATTTGTCCAAAGCCTTGATGGAGAGGCTAGAAAGTGGTTTAGAGAACTGACCCCTAGGTCCATAGCAGACATTGAAGCATTAGATGATGTGTTTTTAAAGCATTGGGGAGAAAAGGGAGATTTGCTATATTACCATACTGAGTTTTGCAACCTGAAAAGGGAAAATGGGGAGTCATTGTCTGACTTTAATAAAAGATTCAATCGTATGTATAGCAAGATACCAGCTGAAGTGAAGCCTACCCCCACCTCTGCCAAACTCACCTATGCTAATGCCTTTGATTCTGATTTCTGCCTGCTATTAAGAGAAAGAAGATGTGCTACTCTAGCTGAAATGCAAGATGCAACCTTGGAGGTGGAATCCAATATCATGGTTGCAGAGAAACTCAAAGGACATGCTGATAGAAGGAGGCAGAGAGGTGAGTCTTCCTATTATTCCTCATCTTCAGAACCCAAAATAGACAAAATGACTAAAATGATAGAGTCATTGGCTGCTGAAATATCCAAGCTGAAGGTTGAGCAGAATTCTGGGAAAGCAAGGCTTCCTAATACATTTGCTCCTAGAAATCCAAATCCATTCAGAAGAGCAAATGAACAATTGCAGATCATTCAGAGGGGCAAAGAGGCTAGTGAAGAACAAAGGGTTAAGGCTCCTTTCCAGAACGTAGTCATGGAGGAGGAACAGTTTGATGAAGAGGATGAGATTCACTGCATGGAAGACAAGGGCAGTGCTACCTTTTTGACATTAGTTGCCTACGAAGAGTCATTACTCAGGGACCAGACCAGTCAAGAATGGGACAGGGAAGTTGTTCTACAGACTGAAGACCAGCAAAGATATAACTTGAGGTCAAGAATGAGTAATGTCAAAGAGAATCCTGCCCAAAGAGCTGTTGTCCCCACAGAACAGCAAATCAGCAAATAGAAGAGACCAACAGCTGATCCCATCATCCTCAAAGCACCAGCTCAAGAGGTAAGAGGCCCTGACAAGTCCCCTTCCCCTTTCAATTTTGAATCAGAAGTCCAGAAGTTGAAAATATCTATACCTCTGATAGAACTTGTAAAGAGTGAGGCCTTTAGGAAGCCCATCCTTGATGCCCTTGAGCTGAAAGCCACACAAGCATCCACTGAATACGTGAATTTACAAGATGATAAACCTGCAGTTGTGCTTAGCCCAATGACTGAACCTGCTAATGACAATTCACCATCATTTTATGTCTCCTTGACCATTCATGACAAAGTCATCCACAACTGTCTGCTGGACACAGGCGCTAGCCATAATCTGATGCCCAAAGCTGTCATGGAAGAGTTAGGCCTTGATATTACCAGACCTTATCATGACTTTTTCTCCTTTGATTCGAGGAAGGTGAAATGTCTGGGGTTAATCAAAGACTTAGCCATCACCCTAATTCAGCTGCCCATGAAAAGCATGATGATGGATATTGTGGTAGCAAATGTCCCCCCTAAGTTTGGTATGCTACTTTTTAGAGGGTGGATTAAGAGGTTGGGTGGGACATTGCAAAATGATTTGTCTTATGCCACCGTCCCAGTTTTGGAGGAGAAAACAGACGACTGTATAGGGAAGCCCCGCTGGCCTATATCACCAGTGATGAGAAGAATCCCACTAATCATCCCATTTACGTTGTGGACACTGACTTTGGGGCATGTATTCTCCAAATTGAAGAATCCCATAGGGCCTCGGTGCAGCTCAAGAAACCAATATGCTAGGCCATGGAAGAAGAAGGGACAAAGGCTTGGGATATGTTCTTTGATGGAGCCTGTTCAAAGGAAACTGCAGGAGCAGGAGTGGTGCTGGTGTCTCCAAAGCAAGAAGCACACATCTGTCTTTCAAACTGGCTTTTCAGGTCACTAACAATATAGCAGAGTATGAGGCTCTAATATTGGGTTTAAACACTGCCAAAGACATGGGAATCAGAGACATAAGAGTGTTTGGAGATGCTGATATCATCATTCAACAAGTGAACAAAACGTTCCAAGCAAGGCATCCAAGGCTGAAAGAATACAGAGATGAGGTATGGAGACTCAAAGATGCTTTTGATACTTTTTGTATCTCATATATTCCTAGAGTAAAAAATCAGCTTGCTGATTCTCTTACTGTGTCTGCTAGCATGTTCATTCCTCCCATGCCCCCTAAACTGGTTTATGAAATCTAGATAAAATATAGACCATCCTTGCCTGATAATGTCCAGCATTGGAAAGTCTTTGAGGATGATGATGAAGTAAATAGGTTTCTGAAAGTCATTGATGAATTCTCCGAAATGCAAATTGATCAAGAGAATGAAACCTTGGAGGAATGTCCCCAGTCCCAGCTAAAGAACAGAATTGGCCAAGATAGTATTGTGCAGCTGCCTAGCAATCATATACCTAAAGGGCTAGTGCCTGTAGAGAAGTTGTTTGACCAGAATGATGTGCCTCATAAGATTGCCAAAAATGAAGATCAGTCTGCAGTCCATAGGCATAACATAGGGAGTCCAGATCATCCAAAGTATATAAATCTGTCCACCCATTTGTCTGCTGCCCAAAGTTCTAAGTACTGCACCTTAATGAAGCAATTTGTTGATGTCTTTGCCTGGGAATACAGTGACCTCAAAACTTATGACAAAAAGATCATCTAGCATAAGATCCCCTTGGAGAAAGACACCATCCCTTTCAAACAGAAGCTGAGACCCATAAATCCTCTGCTCCTCCCCCTGATTGAAAAGGAAATCAAGAAGTTGTTGGCTGCCAAAATCATAGTTCCTCTGAGGTATTCAAAATGGGTAGCCAACTTGGTAGTGGTGAGGAAGAAAAGTGGAGAAATCAGGTTGTGTGTTGATTTCAGGAACCTGAACAAATGTTCCAAGAAAGACAACTATCCTCTGCCCAAGATGGAACATTTGCTACAGAAAGTCTCAGGAGCCAAAGTTATGTCATTCTTGGATGGATTTTCAGGGTATAACCAAGTTGCTATACATCTAGATGACCAAGAAAAGACTGCTTTCACCACTCCTTGGGGCACTTTCATGTACTCTAAGATGACCTTTGGGCTGATGAATGCTGGGGCTACCTTTCAGAGAGCCATGGATATAGAGTTTGTAGGAGAGAAGGACAAGTTTGTCCTTGTCTACCTAGATGATATAACAGTATACTCCAGCAGCCATCAAGATCATTTGCAACATTTGAAGAAAGTGTTTCTGAAGTGCAGAAGGTTTGGGATATCAGTGAATCCTAAGAAGTCACAATTTTCTTTAGAAGAGGGCAAGCTTTTAGGACACATTGTTTCTGCTGCAGGTGTCAAAATTGACCCAGAAAGAGTGAAAGCAATACAAACCTTATATGTCCCAAGATCGAAAAAGGACATCCAATCCTTTCTGGGCAAAATAAATTTTGTAAGGAGGTTTATTCCTAATTTTGCAGAACTGGTAAAGCACATCACCTCCATGCTGAAAAAGGGATCAGAAGTCAAATGGACTGATACAGCAAGAAGATCTTTTGAAGCCATCAAAAGAGCTATTATGGAAGCTCCCACTTTAATCAGCCCAGACTATAACAAGGAGTTCCATATCTTCTCCTTTGCTTCTGGTGATACCCTTGTAGCAGTCTTATTGCAGAAAGATGATGAGGGTTCAAAGCATCCAGTGGCATTTTTCAGCAAAACCTTAAGGGATGCTGAACTAAGGTATGATATTATAGAAAAGCAGGCTTATGCCCTGATCAAATCTTTGAAAGCTTTCTGAATATACATTCTGCACTCCAAGGTAATTGCATATGTGCCCTTTGCTTCAGTAAAGGATGTCCTAACACAGCCAGATGTTGATGGAAGAAGGGCTAAATGGATTGCAAAGCTTATTGAATTCAACATAGAATTGAAGCCCACCAAGCTTGTCAGAGGTCAGGGCCTTGCCAAGCTGATGGCTGAAGAAAATTGCAGGATGTTGGACATGAATTGGATAAGTACAAATTTAGAAGATGGACAGACAGAAGAACCAATAGCAGGACATGACCAAGCATTGGTTGAAAATCTAGCTTCTTGTGAATGGTGTTCTCCAATAGCTCAATCGTTGCTAAAGCTAGAAGTTCCTCCAGGCCTAAGTTCAAGCCAAGCCAGGACCATTAAACTCAGAGCAGGCAAGTATTGCATTCATGAAGGCTTGCTCTATTGGAGGGATCCATCTAGAATCCTTTTGAGGTGTCTGAACAAAGAGCAATCTGTGGAGGTCATGCATCAGTTTCATTCCAACATATGTGGAGGACATCACTATTGGAAAACTACAGCCCACAAGATCCTCAGAGCTGGGTATTATTGGCCCACTCTTTTTTCTTATGTCTTTTCATTTGTAAGATCTTGTGACAGGTGCCAGAGGTTTGAAGGAAAACAGTAGTTGAAGTCCTTGCCCTTGAAGCCAATACATGCCAGTGGCCCTTTCCAGTAGTGGGGCTTGGATTTCATAGGGGAAATTAATCCACATTCCAGTGGACAGCACAGATGGATCTTAGTAGCCACTGACTACTTCACTAAATGGATTGAGGCCATCCCTACTAGGAAAGTTGATCACCATGTCGTCATGAAGTTCTTAACAGAAAACATTTTCATCAGGTTTGGTTGTCCATACAAATTGGTTACAGACAATGCAACAGCTTTCAAAGCAAAAGAGTTGGTGGACATGTGTGACTCAATGGGCATTAAGCTAGTGCATTCCAGCTCATATTACCCTCAAGGTAATGGTCTAGCATAATCACCTAATAAGATCCTGATAAGGATAATAAAAAATCTGCTGGAAGATAACAAAAGGAACTAGGATTCCAAACTGAAGTATGCATTGTGGGCTGACAGGGTCACCACCAAGAAATCCACAGGGAATTCTCCATTCAAGCTGGTATATGGCACTGAGGCTATATTCCCCATCCAGTTGACCCTCCCTGTGGCTAAGTTCTTGCAAGAAGAACAGAATGAGGAAGATGTCATGGCAAGGAGGATTAGTGACTTGGAAGAATTGCATCAAATCAGAGATCAATTGGTTGAAAGGTCTGCAACACATCAAAAGAGGATCAAGGAAGCCTTTGACAGAAAGGCAAAAATAGACAATTTTCAAGTTGGAGACTTGGTGCTTAAATGGGATGCACTGAAGGAAAAGAAAGGCAATCATGGGAAGTTCGATGCTCTGTGGACTGGACCATTTGTCATTGCTCAGATCCAGGGGAACAACACTTTCATGCTGCAAAGTATGGAAGGAGAAACAATTTTTGATGGCCCAGTAAATGGGTGGTTTTTGAAAATTTATATTGTTTAAGGCCTTCAGGCCTCAGCATTGTAAATATGTTCTTTTTACAAGTTTTAGTGTAGGCTTAATTAGACTCCATGCCCAATGGAACACTAGGAATTATTGCTGATCTTGTTTTTATGTGAAAGGTAGTGGTCTACGGTTCTTGAAACCTCATAGGGAGGATTTCATCCCCAGAAGGAGCCAATGTTAGCTCTGCTATGCAACGCTGACTTTCTAAGATCATGGAGGAGTTCCGGTCTGTGTGATGGTGTCTTCAAAGGGGCCCCTCATGGGTCATTTTCCCTTTTTCCTTCTATCCCGCTTTCTCTCCGCCACCTCCATTCCTCTATTTTTCTTCTAAACCCGACAGATTAAGCCCCTTTTGGCTTTAAAGCCCCGAGCACAGAACCCCAAACCCTCCATGAAACATCACCCATATGACCCTGCGCACTCATGAACCCTTTGCTGAATCCTCACCATTGATCACCCCACTGATCCAACGGCTCCCGTCGCATCCGATAAGGTAACCCGCTCGATCATTTCCCACCGTCAGATCATCTCCGCCAAGATCTGACGGTCTTCACTCTTATCGCGCCAGCAACTTAATCTAACAATAGCGCACGATGAGAGCGGTTTTTCTCTCTCATTCGCTGCTACATGTCAATTGCTGAGTGGAATCGCGCGACCCCTGGTATTTACCGCTTAACGCCCGAAAGCGGTGCGATGAATACCATTTACCGCCTGACCAATCCGCCCACCCATTAAACATCTGTGCAGCTTCGTTTCCCGATGACCGTCCGATCTATCCGCTGCAGATCTAACGGCCTCAATTCACCCCACTGTCGCCTCGGTCGATAGCCTCCGTCGAGCCATATCCACCGTCCGTTTCCTCGATCCGACGGTCATCCTTCATGCTCATCTCATCCTGACTGTCCGTTTGCCCATGCATTCCACATCCTTGACCACTCTGTTGCCCGAAGAAGGAGATGACCAGCTCCGCCATTATCAATCACTGTCAAAACCCCAACAACCATATTTAACAGAAAGCATGGCCAAAAGGGAAAAGGACGCATCATGACCCTGTAACTGCATTTATCAGTCATGGACTTCACTGGTACGAGCACTCCAACAGTGAAAAAGGACAGCACAACACTTGAACAGATCAGATTCACCCATTGAAGCAAGCAAACATGTTCAGAGACTCCATCGGGTCATTAAATGAGGTTGGTGGTCCATTATGACCCCTCCATACCTAAAATGGCCAAGTGCCCTTGTAATGTAAATCTGTAAATACTCAGAAACAAGATGTAATCAAGGTTGGCATTTGATTTAAGGTTCAACTTCTGGAGACTGTAGATATTTTTTCACTTGCAGCGTCTCATCTTCATTTTCAGCTAATACAAGCTTCTTTTGTTGTTAACTTCTCAATTTCCATTTTCCTCTGTTCCAAGCTTGTGCCTAATATGTTGTGTTCCTGATCTCTTGATGTTTAGCACTAGATAACTGTCATCTTATCTCTATGTTAAAATCTGGTATGCATCATTGAATAGGTTTCCCAGGTTTCTTTCTATCTAATGCAGGAGAGCTGTCATTCTATCTTTGCATTAGTAGATTGGATTTACAGGTTTCTTTACTAGTTGCAGCCAGCCATCACATGGTCTTGTGCATCTGCTGGTGTGGTTAGTATTCTCCATATTCACCTTATATCTAAAACTGTGAGCATTGGTGGTCTAAAGCCTTATAGTCTGGGGGTGTTCACGCATGTATCGAGTGAAACAAAGTAGAAGTGGTTATCTGGCTTGAACAAACCATCATTCCTTCCATTAAAACCTGCAACAATAGTTGAATTTATATGTTACCAGGCATCTCCGAGCTACAACCTAGGAGAGTTTCTTGGAATCCTAACAAGACCCACTTGCAGCCAATTGGTTTGGTTCCCAATGGAGGATCAACCAACTTTCAAGTGCCATTCTTTATCAGGGCATCATACTCCTTTTGCATTGCTTCTTTCCATTCGTCATAAGAAGCAACTTCTTTGAAGGAAGTTGGTTCAAAATATGTAGATAAATTCAATTCACAATCATAAGAAACATCCATATCAACAGGTGAATCAGAGTCATCTACATCACCTCCATTTTTCCGGTTTGAATTTCTAGTTCCTGTCTTTCCAACCTCATCAGGATGAAAACTTTCAAGTGTCTTTGTCAGCCACTTTGGGGGACCTTTCTCAGATGGTCCAGGTTGCTCCGTTGATTGAGTTGGGACTGAATCAAGATTGAGTCTCCCAATTCTGTCAATCACATCACTCAAAGTATCATCCGTTGTTGGAGTTTCATGCGGGGGAGAGAGTGCTTCAGAAGAAGATTCCACAGATTGATCTAGTATAGGAATCCCCCCTTCAAGATGTGGAATCTGATTATCAAATTCTTGAAATGATTTTGCATTTTCGAATCTATCCAAGCAATCAAGTTGCCGTTCAACAACATTGTCAGTTTTGGATGATTCAAGAAAGATTACATCTCTAGATACAACAAACTTTTTATTGACTTCATCATAGAGACGGTATGCTTTGGAGGTGTTTGAATACCCCAGGAAGATACACTTATGACTTCTTGCACCAAGTTTGTTTCTATGTACCTTTGGTATCAAGACATAACATGTGGAACCAAAGACCTTGAGATGCTTTACTGAAGGAATGTGTCCATACCACATTTCATAAGGAGTCTTGTTTCTAATAGAATTAGATGGACATCTATTCTTTACATATACAACACATAGAACTGCATCAGCCCAAAACATCAATTTTACATTTTTGAAAAACATCATGGAGTGTACCATATTTAAGATTGTCCTGTTCATTCTTTCAACCACTCCATTTTGTTGGGGATTATAAGGCACAATTGTTTGATGTTTGATCCCATGTCGGCGAAAATAGTTTTCAAATTCATTTGAAGTGTATTCTTTTCCATTATCAGTGCGAATAGAGCCAATATGAGATTGTGCATCATTTTCAATCCATGTATGAAAGTTCTTGAATGTTTGAAAAGCATCAGATTTGTTCTTCAATAAATAAACCCAACACATTCTGGTGTAGTCATCAATAAATGTCATCATATATTTATTTCCATTTGCAGAAGGAACAGGCATTGGACCACATAAATCTGAATGAATGAGTTCAAGTTTTCTATGTGCTCTGGAATGTGAATCATGAAAAGACTGTTTGTTATGCTTTCCTAGAATGCAAGCATCACATTGCTTAAGTTTCCTAGGAATTGTAGGAAAACCAGTAACACCATTTTTCTTCAACAAGTGGAGGCTGTCATAGTTCAAGTGTCCAAATCTAGCATGCCATAATAAACTTGATGGAAATGTACCTTCTTCATAATGAGAATTGTATGAGAAATTTTGTGCACGAGCAGAGGTACCCTACAGCTTGAGAAGCCTTTCTTCTTCTATCCCCGTCATGACAAGTGAGTGGTCTGATGCTTTTCTCACCTCAAGCTTGCCATCAAACATATGAATGGAGTGTCCTTGCTGGCGGATGTGGACCAAGGACAACAAGTTTCTCCTCAGCTGTGGGAGATATAGAACATGATGCAGAAGAAAGTCTGGAAGACCAGGCAATTTAAGCCTGATTGTGCCAAGCCCTGATGGCTTGAGTTTTGATTTGTCTGCAAAGTATATTGCTCCATCAAAATTGTTAGTAAATTCTTCAAAAAAATCTCTTCTAAAAGTCATGTGGCAAGTTGCTCCTGAATCAAGCAACCAATCATTTTTCCAAGAAGCAAGTGAAGCATTAAATAAGCCTTCATTTACTCCAATATTACAGTGTGCCACAACATAGTGAGCGGATTCAGGTGCTTTACCTTTCTCTCTGTCATTATTTTTACCTTTGGGTTGGTTTCTTTCCTGCTCAATTCTGTCCCAAGGTAGCTTGCATGTGGATGCATCATGTGATCCATCTCTTTTGCAGCGTATGCAGTGCAAATCTGACTTTTCTCCTTGAGAGTGTCTACCCCCCCTGCCTCTGAAATTTCTTCCTCTTCCTCTGGAAGAATCTTGAGCAAGATTCTTTTCTCTATGAGCAAGGCACACAGCCTCTTCAGAAGACTCAGGAGCTGTCTTCTTGCCAAAAGCTTTCTCTCTTTCAACAAATTTTTTCACAAGGGAGTCAAAGGTAATATCTTTGAGGTTTCCATTTGCTTGCAATGACTCAAGATAATTTGAGTAAGTGGGATAAAGTGCCTTGAGAAAAGCTATCAGAGGAATATCCAGTTCAACATTAGTGACTTTGATATCATGCATTATAGATTTTACTTCTGATGCAAGAGCAAGAGGATCATTATTTTGTAATTCAAGGGTGAAGAGTTTAATCATGAGTTGAACAACTTCAAGTGCAGAGTGTGAGTCATAGAGTTCCTTCAATTTTTGTAAGGCTTCGAAAGCATTTGAAAATGGCGAAATATGGTGACTCACCTCTTCATTTACTGATGCTGCAATCAATGCATAGGCCTTGCTGTTCTTATTTTCCCAAATGACGAATTCCTTGTCTGAGGTAGGCTGTTCTGGCTCTTTGTCTCCGTCTCCAACACACACTCCTTTCCACAGCTCATTAAAAATGAGAGTGTGTTTGATTTTCCGTGACCATTCAGGATAATTCTCCTTCCCATTGAGAACCACTCCCACAATAGATATTATTGAATGCATTGTAAAATCTGTGTACTGTGGAAAAAAATACTTCTGCTGCAAAATTTTACTCCTAAAAAAAAACTGATTCTGATATATGAAGACAGAGGTATTATTGGAGAAGGTGGTAATGAAGGAAGGACAACGTTCAACATATATAATCGGACAATGTTAATGTATATAACCTGGAGCAGCCTTCTTTGCAGCTGGCTTCTTTGCTGGGGCAGCTGGTTTAGCAGCCTTGGCTGGCTTGGTAGCAGCGGTCTTGCTTGCAGTAGGAGCCTTCGCAACCTTCTTAGCTGTCTTAGGCTTCGATACAGGTTAGGCCTTTTTGGCCTTCTTTGCCGTGGGAGCCTTCACTGCGGGCTTTGCTTTTGCGGGAGCCTTAGTAGACTTGATGGACGGAGCAGCGATACCACAGAGCAGAGCGATATATGTAAGGGAGAGGACCGAGATCTGTGGAAGCATTATATATTATGACAGAAGAGTATGTGGACCATTCAACACCGGCGTGGTATATGGACTGGCCTTCAAACAACAGAGATGTGTCGTTCAACCGGGAGTATACCAACAGTCTAATACGAAAAATGAATTAGAATTCGGTGTATCTTACCAAACTGCAACAACAGTGTTTTGAGTTGGGAGGATGGGATACGATGGGAGTGAAAAACCGAGAGCGATGAGCGCATATGTGCACAGGGGAGTTGACGGTGGTGGAGAGAACAGAGGCAACGTATGGCAAGTCGTGGAGTGACTATTCAAAAATTTGACTATGGTAATAACACAGTCCATTCAGGCCTCAATATTGCTTTGTCATAATACATAACATTTAATACTAACGCAAATCAGAGAATATGAAAAACTGCATAAATGGCATAACGCGAGACAGAGAATATGGAAGAATGCATAAATGGGGAAGACTGTAGAAATGAGAGACTGCAAAAAATGGAAGAAGGGAGTTACAAGGCAGAGAGGGAAGCCAAAAATGGCACTAGCTCTGATACCATGTCAGACCAGGAAGTAACTCCTCAAAATGTAATTGATTTATTCATTCAGGTTGTTCATTATTATATACAAGAGGGAGTGACTGTTCAGTTCATCTCCCGATGACTCTCCATTTCTTCTATTATTTATTTACACTAATTACAGCTGTTCACCTAATCCCTATGATTAGGTGTCAACAATGGCTACCTAGATTTTATTGATTCGATTATCCCCATGTTGGTTTAATTGATGGACAAATATTGGAAAATGAGTAAACAACTCAAGAATGTCATCAAATGGAGACGAGACATGGAAGGAAGGAGATGGACATGAATGCAATTCACAAGGGCCTTTTGATAACTATGGTCAAAATGAATCTAGGGAGTAACACAACTAAGAGAGGAAGAAGAGGAAGGAGCATACAATAGATGAAGATTGGACATGACATGTTGTAGATTAAACTTTGCAGGCACATAGAGTGGACTAGTTATGGTTATGGTTGAGGACCTTTAAATATATTGAGCTAAACAATTTAAATGAGAGGTTGTTGAGTGCTTTAGGGTCAAATAGGTGATGTATGGAGTTATCCAAATTGATTAGATTTAACATAGATTCATTGTGTATTTAATTGTCTAAGTACTTGTAATGTATATAATATATCTAGTAGTAATTGAATAAATAATAGTTAATAGGTAAAAGTAAATGAAAGGACACATTCTATTTAGAAGGCATGAACTCATAAAAGGACATGTCTCATCAATCTCGTGACTAGTCAATGTTTATATATGTTGTCACATAGGTCATTATAAAACACATCAATCATTTTCATGTTATTCAATTATTATTTGTCCTGTATGGATTTTGTGTTTGTTGTCCTTCTTATGTTGGATGTTTATTAATAAATGAACTTTATTCAATTCATTTGGTATCATGATCATTTTGATCTTGATCCAGGTGGATGTTGGTGGCCACCCGCCAATCCCACTTGGATCCCCACAACTGTCTCTTTCAGTTTTTCAGTTTCCTTAATTGTAGCACAATTTACTATTTTTGGTAGTTTTTCGGGTCCTAAACTTCCGGAGCCGTTTTGAGGCCCTAAACGACGTTTTTTGGGAAAATTGGGACCAACATGGGTAGCAAATTGGTGTTGGTCATGCAAAATTTGTAGTCCTCGGACAGATATTTCTAACGAGGTATTGTGTGCGTCAAACAAAGATCGTATGCCAAAGTTACGACCCCGGGAATTTGATGTACCAATTTACCCAATCGGGGCCCATATTTTGGCGCTTCATCTCCTAGGGTTAGGTTTTTGGATGTTTAGAGTTTTCCATTGTTTCTCAATAATAAATAGGCCTTTGAGCCTCATTGTAACACAGTTCATAGGCATGTAGCTGCCACATCTCTTCTCAGAGATAAGCTACCATCGCCCGAGCTTGTTTAGTTCCATTTCTGTTTGTAAGCATATTTCAGTATTTTACATTAATGAAATGAAGTATTATTTCTACTGCATCTCTGTATTTATGGTTATGTCTATAATTTGTCGCGTTCCTATTTAAATCCGGATCAGATCTAGCTTTTAGCCACTTAATTTCAAAAATCTAATTGGTATAAGTGTTATGAATAACTATTATGCTGACAAGGATTTGTTATAAAATTATATATTACAGAGCAATGGAACACATAAAATATTGCAGAAACACAAACATAGAAAACACATAAAACAAGAGAGACACAGATATATGTGGTTCACCCAATTTGGGCTACGTCCACGAAGAAACAACCAGTCCTTCCTTTTGTATTATCCGGCAAAATGAAGAGATACAACCTACAATAGATCCGTTGTAATTTCCCCTTCACTCTCACACAGTCTCCTCTCTCTTTCTTGCTCAAAATACATATATAGCCAACCGCAATACAATTCCCTCAAATAAATTGAGGGGTTGTCGTCTAGGGAAAAAAACCCTAGATTAAACATAACTTCTACCGTTAGATCATCCGCTTAATGAATGACCCAGATTGACTACGAAATTAAAATATTTTACAAGGAAATTTTACATCTATTTTTAGCTTCGGGGGCACTGCCCCCGAACCCCCGCCGAGGGCTCACTAGCCCCTGGACACCCCAACTGGGGTTTGCCCCCCCCCCAGACCCCCGTGGGGGGGACAATTCCCCCCCCCCCCGCATGGAGGGGTGTACAATCTTCCCGGGGCATACCTCCGGCTGAAACAAAGACCTATGAATGAGGAAGATAATCAAGCTCCACACCCAACATGATTAAGACTATTGGAAACACAATTAAGGGGAATTGAATGAATTTCTAAGGCGAAAAAACAAACAACATTAAAACCATTGCAAAAAGAATATATTATCTAGAAATAAACTTAGACTATCACATTTTCAATCCACCTCTCTCAACTACCAACTTTGCTTGCTTCTCTAACTGCCAATTTTGCTTCTTCTATTTTTCATGGAGTTTAGAATCATCAAACAAGTCATCTATTAAGGTATACATGTGGGTGTTATGTGGGATATGTCTTAAAGGTTCAATTGAGATGGATAATAAAAATGTGAGGCGAGGTTAAGTAGGAAAAGGGTCACATCTCGTCAAAAAAACATCACAACCATTGACTATCACAATGTGTCATTGATTTGGCACCTAGGATATGCCACATGACTTTCCAAGTTCCAAGGCTCTTGTTGGTTCAAGCTATTGCATTTAATTTGTGAGGAGTCACTTAACCTCCAATATTGATTTTGAGCAATGTAACCACCATTTTGTGGTTGAAATAAACTTATGCAGATTGTAAAATTATAACCTCCCGTCCAAAGATTAGTTACCCATTGATAATTTGACATTGAACGATGAAAAAAGAAAGTTGCATCTCATTATCATTACACACAAACACAGGAAAATGTAATATACGTAAAAGTAGAAAAAATGAAGTATATTCCTTAGTACCTAAGTAAAAGTATTATTTAAAAAGTTTCTCTAGTATTTAGTTTCCCAAGGACTTAAAAACAATTTTAAGAAAATGAAAGGAGGAAGACTTTTTATGAAGGCTTTTCAACTTCAAGTTTTGGATTATTAACATTCAAAAGGAGCAATCAATAAAAGGAGATGAATATTCTTGTGAGTGTTTACAAAAAAAATAATTGCAATAATGTCCATTTGACAAGTCAATTATTAATTTTGCAGGTAAGTATAATCGAAAATAAAAACATTGGTTGCAAGGGACAATATGAAATTAAGGATTTCCAAGTAACAATTGACGATTATAAATGCAAATCTCAATTTAATGTTACAACTATGTATATAAAAGAGGTTGACATAATTATTGATTCAACTTAGCTTGAAACCATAGGTATCTTTCATATTAAACATGGAGTTTTTTTTTTAATGTTCTCCCATAAGAAGATGGTACAAAAGATGTAAAAATAATTTGATAAGGTTATTCTAGTTAAAGATGGTGAGAATTTTCACCTTGAGAATACTTAAGCCAATAGATCCAGAAGCTAAAAAGTGAAAAGAAGTTGTAGCAATAAATGTTGGAGCAACTCAACCGCAAAGATTCAATCATTGATAATGAAACATTTATCAATACCGTTGAAATAAAGAGTCCATTAATGTAAAAAACTAGATTTTGGAAAAAGGAACCTATGTAGATCCAAATGAAATCTTATCAACCAACATATAATTAGAAGTATCAAAAGACGAGGTTTCAAAAAATAACACATGATACAAGGATGCCTTATCACCATCCAAATTATAAAATTCATCTTATTAGTCAAGAATATAACTAAAGACGCAATTAATATGAGAAGGTGAAGATCATGTTATATTGAAGAGAAGCTCAAGTGTGGAATATTATCATTTCTAAATAAAAAGAGTCATTGCCATACAATTTTACATAAAATTGAAATAGGGTGGTTTTACCCTTGTACAATGAGACAATTATGTTCAACACCTCATAACTCATATACTCTTGTATCATCAACCATTACGACTATAAGAACAAAGAATCGTGGGATCATCTCACAAGCCAAAAGAGACGATCCTTCTATAAATATGTTTCAATGATAACATGTAATGTACATAACATGCACGCACGCATGCACACATAGTCATGGAGATCATTGTAGAGCACATCAATCATTGTTATTTTATTCAATCAATATTTATCATATACACATTTGTGTCTATTGTTCTTCTTATGTTGGATGTTTGTTAGTAAATTTAAATTTTGTTTATTTCAAGGCTAAAGGGTTCATTAAATTAATGTTGTGATTTATGGAATATTAATTGTAAGTCATCGTTTTTTGTCATTACAGGGTTTGTGGCTAGTGAATCAGTTCAATTCCTATTGATATGAGTGAGATTGAGAGCGAAAGGTCATCCATGTTAGTGTCTTGTATTGGTCATTATCACATGGAACATTGTAGTGAGACAGGTTCAATGTGAAACAATGAAAGTCACTCGGATAGCGTGACATATATCTACATGGGATATATAGTTTTGTTTTGCTTTTTCTGATGAAAATTTGGGCCGATCAACCTGAAGTGATCACATCCCACCGACCAAACTAATCAAAGCCTAACCCTGAGGGCGTCGAGGAGAATTGACCCTGTGACTTCCCAATGGAAAGATGCTTTAACAACAGGATCTCGACTAATTGATCTAACCCTCGAGGCTTATATTGGGAATATATAGTCATGGGTATAATGGAAAACTTAAATTGATAAAGAGTATGGGTTTAGAGTGTACTTTTCTATCGGTTCTCGTGTCTCTACTTTAAATTTGTGCCTTATTGTGACCAGTGCATGTTATGTTTATGGTTTTGCCATGTTACAATATCTACACCCTAGATTGATGCTTAAACTTTTTGAAATGGACATGCTTAATGATGTATATTGTGTTGATGAGTTAAGTTGTGAATTCCACATTGTAAGTGGTTTGTTGTAGTTAGTGTTTAAGATAACGTACAATTGTATGTGAGTATTAGCACTAAGTGTCCTTGACATTTAGTTTTTAACACCCCTACCAAATCACCCACTCATCCCTAACCATTAAATCCAAATTGACTAACCTATTAACTCCTAACCACTAATTCATTAACCTTTGAGCACTAGTCACTAGCTATTATCTTAATCCACCATCCCATTAACTAGTAGCATGTTAATCACCCATCCACTAACTCCTAACCCACCAATCCAATAATTCCTAGCACGGAAAATTTTAAGAACCACCCTAAATCTATATGTATAATAAATGGGCTAATCCCCATGATACATAGGAAAAATGGGAGGCGATTTTATCAATAATATAATATGTATATAAAAATTTTTTGGCGAATCTCTCACCAGATTATATTATCTTGTACAGTGATGGAGAATCTTTCACTGAATTATAAAATGTTGTAAGATCTTGGCAAATATTTTACTGAATAATAAAGCATTGTGAAGTCTTGGCGAATGTTTTGTTAAAGTAAGAAACCATATATGATAATAAGAAAACATATTCATTAAACTGTAATATACTAACATACATGTTTGGAAAAAGGAAACATAATTTTCTCTTCCTACAAACAATGTTCCAAGTTTCAGTGGCCGTGTTTGTCAAGGTTCTTACAATACACTCTTTCATATCCTTCTATTAGTTTTGATAATATTCCACAACAAAGTTCTTGTAGGTGTTGATATTGACCACGAGTTCTATCAAGGTAGGAGAGATTAATATTTTCTCTACAACTTTTTTCAAGCTACCACTTTTTTCAAGTTATCAAATTTCTTTCTTATTCCATAGACTCCAACTGTGAGATAAAAAAAAACACATCAAGTTTGTTTACCCCAACATGCCAACAAGTAGCAAGCCTCAACTATATTATATAAGAAAGTATTAGGTATCCCAAAGGCTTAAAGGGGATCTAATTGAAAGAAGTGACCATTGTGAGAAGCCTTCCAATCAATATATGAATATATAAATGTAGATTTATTATTATTTTAATTGGAAATCTTCAATTAAATAATAAAATTTAATTACGTCTCTCCCAATCTAAATTGCTTATTAGCATAATTCACTACCCTCATACGTCTCGCATTTTTTAACAGCGTTGTAACATGTAGATTAATTTCCTTTTTGGTGAACAATCTCCACCTTTTAGGAAAATATGGTGCAGTGGCTCCAACCCCTACAGATCATTAGGACAAACTAAGAATAGCACAAAAGATGAAAGGTTGTACAAACCAGCTTATTTTTCAAACAACTAATCCAACATCAGTACCTAAACTTTTTTATGAAGATATCATATTAAGAATGTTTGAAAAATGGTGGGAAAACTTCTGCGAGGGTGATGCGGAAAGAGTGATAAGATTTCACTATTTCGAATTTTTTTTGTTAAATCAGAAAAACCAATATTAATGGAGATATTGGTATTTTTTACTAAATTTTGTGAAGTGACTAAATGTAGCTTTAACCATTCACCTTAAGATGTTTTTACAGTATAATTTCCTAAGTCTATTTAATATCTTCATTATCATAAAAACTAACCTATATCCATCTTAACTCCACTTCTACCACTCTTAGAGGGATGAAATCTATTTATACCTCTGAGCACTTTGTAGACCCAGAATTAAGATGGATCTAAGATGATAGAATTTACCCTTTAAATAGTCTATCCTCACGTGAATACCATGGTATTACCATGGGTCAATACCATGGGTTACCGTAAACTTGGAGCTTAAAAATTACTATTAGTAATTTATAAAAATTAATAAAATTAATAATTGATTTTTATTTTATTTTTTATTTTAACCAAGTTAAAATGTTTAACATACATTAAATTACAACATCCATTTTTACTCTTGATCCACCAAGCCCGGAGAGGGATCAAATATTTTTTCACTCTATGCTAGTTTGCATATCACGATATTTGATCCCTCTCGGGGCTTAATAGATCCAGAGTAAAGATGGATCAACATATTTTTTTCACTCTATGCTAGTTTGCATATCACGATATTTGATCCCTCTCGGGGCTTAATAGATCCAGAGTAAAGATGGATCTATGCTGGTTTAATATTCCCCTCTTTAAATAGGCTACATTCCACGTGAATACCATGCGTCAATACCATGTGCCATTTTTATTTTTATTAATACTAATATTAGGGTTAATAATGTTTTTTTGCATGGTATTAATAATAATCTAGCCCATGGTATTTGGCCCATAGTATTTTGCCCATAGGTTTCACCTAAATATACCGCATTTTTTGAGTGTTTGTAAATATAAGGTGACTTATGGAGTAAATATAAAAAAAATGTTTTATTTATTTACTATACCTCTTGTTTATTTATATTTTTATTAATTTACCATACCTCTTTTACAAATATGGTATTTGGCCCATAGGATTCACTTACATAAAACCTCTTTTTTGAGCCTTCATAAATAGAAAGAGGGTTATGGACTAAATATAAAAAGAGGTTTTATTTATTTACCATACCTCTAGTTTATTTATATTTTTATTTATTTACCATACCTTTTGAGTAAGTATAAAAAAAGGTTTTATTTATTTACCATACCTCCACTTTATTTATATTTTTATTTGTTTACATCTTTGCATGTATATAAGGTGACTTATGGAGTAAATATAAAAAATGTTTTATTTATTTACCATACCTCTCATTTATTTATATTTTTATTAATTTACCATACCTCTTTTATAAATATGGTATTTGGCCCATAGGATTCACTTAAATAAAACCTATTCTTGAAAATTATGGCGAATGGAAGGTTGTAACTCCTAATTTCAAGGGCTAAATTTACCTTTTTTACACTCTCCCTTAAAATAAGGTGGGCTAACCTCCATACCTAATTTTTTTATAAAATAAATTTGAGGTGATTTGTAAAAATGTACTACGATACAAAATATTCGCCCACTAAAAATTTAAAACCCCTTAATTTCGCCTAAGGGCGAAAATTCGCCCCTAAAATTTTCCATGATTCCTAGTAAACATTGACACTTTAATCACTAACCCACTAACACCTTAATCCCTAACTCTCTCATCATTATCCACTAACCATCTCAATGATTAACCCCTAACCCACTAATCATTCTCCACCAACCAACTAAATGAGTAACCCTTAACCCTAAGTGACTAATTATCAACCTCTAATTGGCTAACCTGTTAATTTCTAATATCTAGCATATTAACCTTCATCACTAACATCTGTGTTAATGAAAAATGTACATGAATGATGTACACATAGCGATGTAATTGGGAACATGTTTACGTCGAGAATTATGTCATACGCAAATGCACAATTAAATAAAAACATGTTGAAGTTTAAAAAAGAGATTCCTTCCATCTTTTCGTTACTCCGCCAACTAAGTAACGAGAGTCAATTTGAGCTCAGGGAATGGGAGATAAGATAATTTTATTAATGTCCAACAAATTTCTCCAAAATAGGTTAGTGTTGAGTGTACATGAATTAATAAAAGGTGGGAGGATATAAGTGGTTCCTAAATAAGGAAAGAGCATAAGTAAAATAAATAAAATGAGATACAACCCTAATTTAAGGTCTAAACAAGTGTATTCAGAGTCGAGAATAGATATAGGAGAGATGGACCTAGAATGTGGAATATACAAACAGAGAGCCAATTAGGCTCCATTAGTGACTCATCGCTTAATATCCAATGCTAAATGGAGGAACCTCTTCATAGAACCTTGTCTGGATAAGGAATTGGAAGAAACTTCAAATTGTGTACGATGCTATTTTTTGGACAATGTTTCCAACATTTGGAACTTAGGAAGCTTCTCCTGGTTGTTGATGTGAGATATGATCTAGTCATATCATTGGGGTTGCTAAGTGGTAGTGATAGTCTCATGAACCTACACCAATCTTGAGTGAGGGACCATAATGCTACTTGTATGTCTCTTGGTACCTCAATAGATTGGAGCACTAGGAAGAAGCTGGATGTAGTCCTTTTCCACAATATTGACCTAGGGGGTGGCTAGATAGTATAGGATAGGAGCTTGAGGTGTTGTTGCATGTAAAAATCCAAGCAATGTTGGTTAGCATACATTGTGAAATTGGAAATTTCCAATGCCTCTTGAAAAAGAAAGTGAAATCACCCATGAACCTTGTAGTAGAGAAGGCAACAAAAGAAAAACATTTTTAGCTTAAATAATAGTAAAGAGAATCCATGGTTTGAGAAGACTAGAAGAAATTGAGGGATGAAGAAAAGAACCATCCAGTTTTTTATTAAGAGTTTGACCCTTGTGAATAAGGGTTTGAAATTTTATTTTTCTTTTCCTTTTTAAAAGGGTTTGAAAATAAGATTTTGTAATAAGGGACAAGAAAGTGTGACATGTAAATTTCAGCATGCATGTAATGAGAAAAGTATATAGAAACAGGGAGATGCATGATCAAATAATGAAAATTTTCTTTGTGATAACTTAACAGAGGAAAAAACTTTAGCATGGAAACAAAATTGGCCTCAAAGAATTAGCATAGAGTAGATATGCATCCCTTCAAATCTTAATATCTCTCATTGCATTATAAACTGACCCATTAATTTCTAAAAAGATTAATGAATTTCCATTATAATTATTTGGAAAATCCAATAATATCATCCTTTTTATTCAACCTTTTGAAAATTGGATTTGATTTTTGGATTCAAAATATTAATTGAAAAAGATGATATTATGGATTTTCCAAACAATTCTAATAACCACTCCTACCATAAATTCTCAAAGCATTAATTCATGATGTTTTGAAATTTGATTCTTAATTCAAAAACATCTTTCATTGATGCATTTGAAATCCCTTATAGTGTTTTTGAAGTGATACAATGGATCCAAACAATATTTCGAAGTGATTAATAGCAACTTTGTGACCACACTTTCAAGCTATTTTGAATATATGAAATGTGTTGCATATCATCCATATTAAGTTGTTTTGATGATTAATTTTTTTAGAAGTGTCTATATTTGTAATAAAGAGGTATTTATATCGTAAAAATAATTCCAAAACATTGAGATTTTAGGTATATTCAACTTAGTATGGGGCATTTTTTTTACAACCATATTCACACTACAACCAATCAAACAATATTTCGAAGTGATTAATAGCAACTTTGTGACCACACTTTCAAGCTATTTTGAATATATGAAATGTGTTGCATATCATCCATATTAAGTTGTTTTGATGATTAACTTTTTTAGAAGTGTCTATATTTGTAATAAAGAGGTATTTATATCGTAAAAATAATTCCAAAACATTGAGATTTTAGGTATATTCAACTTAGTATGGGGCATTTTTTTACAACCATATTCACACTACAACCAATCAATCATTATGTTAGTAGGAGTCACCAATTCACGTTGCAATTAATTAGAAATTATGTTTATAGGAGACGACCCCAATTGGCATAAGGATCATGGTATATTGGAGCTTAAATGTTGTTGTGGGCCACATCTCTCAACCAATGTGGGATTAATTAATTTTTTTATAGAGAGATATTTATGTCATAAGAATAATTCCAAGACACTCATATTTTAGGTGTATGCAACTAATTGGACACATGGTTTCCCTCAAACACTATCTATTATTGTTGTTATGAATGACTAACTAAGTAATCTTTGTTGTTATCATTAATTAATCAAGTAATTTTGAGCCCGTGAGTGGTTTTGAAATATCATATATATTTGATCAATTTAAAGCTTCAATATTACTTAACCGACCCATAGTTTGTTTTAGGAAGATTAACAGTTTGAACATGTTATATGACTCATAGAAACTTCCTCAAGAACCAATGGTCCTAGTCCTCCATACCATTGCTTACAATCATGTAGCTTACTTCCCTACCACACATCAAAAAAAGATGGATATACTTAACATTACCTTAATTTTATAAGTTGGACAAATTACAACTATGTGTGTGTAGCCTCGTGGAAGATGTTCTTGGGGAAACACTCCAGGCACTTCTTCACATTTCTTAAATGACGTTCAAGGTAAATTCCAATGGAGCACAACACGTACTCCTAACCTATAGGGACTCTACTAGACTTGAACCCATGGTCCCTTGGTGAACTAAATTTGTTCATTTGAACCAATTGAGTTAATCCAATGGTATTTACACACACATATAATTAAATAACAAGTTTTTTTGTATTAGTATATATAAAAGAAAATTTGTGTAGACAAGAGAACTTATATCTTAGAGGTTAACAAAAACTTGTCCACGCGTGAGTGCTCATAGATCAATTGAATTTTCTTACAAACAAAGTTCCTTTCTTTCCCACAACTACAATAAGGTTTCCTTATGAATTGATTGCATGAAAAAATACAAACATCAAACATACAAATCCAAGAGATGTCTTGAATATGAACCAAATCACTCTTCTTAATTAGAGTAGGATGTTTTGAGTTTGCATTAAGAATCTAATGTCGTGTTTATTTCTATGTCTCTCTTACTCTCATCTTTTATTTTTTTATTGTTTGCCTTGCGTGTTATAGTTTGGAGTGGGGAAATGGGTATTCAACATTTTTTCTAGAAGTTGCTTAAGGTATAAAAGGATCCCTACCACTTACTCTATGAACTCTGCTAGAGTCATTCTCCCCTTACACGAGAACCCTACTTTCACATTCTTCTTTTCCTAGTTTTTTTTCTATTATTTGTCATTTTCTTCTAGGACCATGTCTTGCTCTATAGGGTCTCTAGGTGTGTAGTCCATGGATTCCCCTATGAGTGACCCCACGTTGTTGTTTTGGGAATGGCTTCCAAAGGCTATGATTGTCAGGATGCTTCTTTTTCAACCAAGTTATTTGGTGATTCCTTCCCTATAAAGGTTTCTTCCTTGATTTAAAGGGCAATAGTGGGGGGAATGAGGTTTTCCCCTAGTTTGAGGGCTTCCTCTTCTTGGACAATTTCCAAGGTTGTGGATTTGTTTTGATTTGGGCTTGCTTTTGTGCTCAAATTTCCAACATAGGTATGTGTGAAGCAAGGTCCATTATTTTCTTTTAGTCAACTCATTACGTGATATTGAAATACGTTACTAAGTAAGGACCAAATAACCGAAATGAATTTTATACTTTGTGAATTCTCATGAAAACAATAATGGAAAAAGCCTTAAAACAATTGTAGGTATTTGGTGATTCCAAGCTATCAATAAATTGGGTCAATACTAAATATACATTTGAGAATGTAATGCTAAATTAAGTATGGATCCAAGTTCCAAGTGTAGAAAACAAGTTTGATAAAAAAACATTATATATAGAGAGAGTTCAACTCAAAGGTTGATCAAAGAAGTTGTATTGGTGCAAGAGGGAACCTTGTCTAAGCAAGCTTTTAGAGGAGGGGCCCAAATCACATCTTTATAAAGATATTTATATTGATCTAGGTATTGATTGAAGATTAAGGATGAACCCAATGCAGGTTTTATCTATTTATTTTGTTTTGTTATATTAATGTTGAAGTTGTAGAGTTAAAAAGTCATTTTTTTTTTTGTTTTTGTTTCAAAGACTTTAGATGTTGTCCTTTGAAGTGTAGGAAGACTATATTTGAAGCAGTCATACGTCATATGCATAAGTAATTTTCGAGGTATAAGTCATTATGTTTATGGTGTTTGCTAAAATGAACTTATATATATCTTCAAAATTCACATTTAAAATATTGAATATAAAGTTTATTTATTTCCTTCTAAATGTCACTTGTTCCTTTTTGAGGAATTAGTGATTATTCCCCTAAATGTTGCATTCTCATCCAATGGACTTGCATTCAATAATCTTGGCCATGATCAACCCTAGAGGACAAAGGGCTTACACTCACTTAGTGGTCTTGACCATGATCAAAGTTAGAGGACATTGTTAAACCACACATGTTCATGTCTCAAATTTATCTTATTTTATAAAAATGGATTTGTAAACAAACTCTATTCCTATTTTAAGGTCAAATAGAGAAAAGCTTAAAAAATCCCATGGCCAATAAAACAACAAACCCTAATCAAGTATAAAAAAAAACATTAATAATTTTTTTTTATTAAATTTTACAATAAACCATGTCTACTATCTAACACCCACATTATTTCAAACCTTAATCAAGTGTAGAGAAAACACATTGATATTTCTTTTATTTATTAAATTTTACAACAAACCAAGTATACTATCTACCACCCTTACCTCATTTAAACGAGTCCTATGCGTATTTTGAAATTGGCCAGCCCCAAAACCACACAGTTCCATTGGTAAAAATTTTCGAACTTTACCTTCCCACCTCGTTTCAACTAGATCTAATCACAAATTTACCCATAATAAGAAGGTTTGAATGCTATTTATCCACCCCTACAATAAACAACATAGAAAATCCCTCTCTTGAAACTAAGTTCCTTCCTTAAGCTCTGCAAATATGCTTGGTTCCAGGCTCCCAATGGAATTGGGACATACAGCTGGTCCTAAATCTATATTGAGCGATGTGAGCCCTCGAATAATGTTCGACTCCACTTTACATTCGCTATCTCCATTGAGCCCTGTGCGTACACACAAACCTAAATTGACACGGTGGATTGATTCGTTTCCTATGTTTGGAAAATTTCCCGCCGAGTAATTCAGGGCTTTTGTAAAACTCCAACGCACAGAGATATTCTTACACGTGGGTAGTCATCTCATTAACTTCCACTGCCCTGTAAGAGGGCGTCACGTGCATTTGCACCGCCAATGAATGTTCCGTGTTGCAGGTGACCCATCTTCACTTCACACAATTAAAAAAATTAATGGTCAAGAGAAAGACAGATTGCTAATCCCAATTAATACAGCGTGAGATCAGGGACAATACGAGCCAATCCATCCCCTCATTAATTGAGATTACAGACGTATAATACACGTTTTAACTACATTTTGATTGACCTCAGCTGCATGCATTTTGATTGAAGCCGTTTGCTGGAAACCGGCGGTACAATTCGGTTAAAATTCCGAGTCATTTTGAAATTTAATGGAACTTTGTGACTTGGATCTATTTAAAATTGAGAAAAATTCAAGACACTGTAAATGGAACTTTATTAGAAAACTGTCAGTTTTTGTCAAATTTAAAGAAAGGTAAATTTGCTGTACCTATTAATTTAATCTATTGATTTTGAGGTACAAGCTGCGCAACTAACACACATATCGGATTGAATTTATCGGCGAATTTATCCGCACCTACTTCAGTAATTCATGGGCAATCAATGCCGGACTTTTATCTTGATCTGCAGTCGTCTGTGACAGTCAAATGACCTGAACTCTATTCAGGTTTTCCTTGGCGTGTCAGTTGGTAATGCATTCAAGTCATCTGCAATGTACTTATTTTGAACGATGTTTCAGAGAACTGGAATCACGAAACTCAAATAGTAGAGAGTAATAGTTACAAGTTTGTCCTTGGCTGCCCAGGTGTGAAGTTAGTTTAACCCAATTCACAGAATACATGGAGTCTGAGATTTTGTTGAAATTATCATAGCTGCTGGATGCCTAGAAGTTGCAGAAATGATTTCTGGTGACAAAAGGCATTGTAAGGATGTTAGCTATGAAGTCTATGAGGGAAGTAATTCTCTGTTATCATCATCTTCATCATCTCCAAATGAAGAGTTTGGGAATGTGGTTATGTTTATGAATATGGCTTACAATGGTGAGAAGGTCACGCAGAAGACCGTTTGCCATGATGGGTCCTCTGGCTCATCTCTTGGGTCTGCTCTTCAACAGAACATCTGGGCATGGTGAGTTTCAGCTTCTCCATCAGTGCCAATGACTTTAGGTGTATTTCACTTTTGGTAACCAGAGATTTGGTGTTTTAGCCGCATAGTCTTCTATATATATATATATACCCAATGTGAGAGCCGTGCTCTTGATTATTATTACAAATTTTCTTTTAGATCTCTGCATTATTAAAGTAACCAGCTGAGATCCATTATCCTCTTGAATTTTTAATCTCTGCATTAGTCAAGCAATCATTTTAGATCCATTCCTTCCCTGGGTTTTTTTTCTTTTCTTTTCTTCCTGCATTATTCAAGTAACCAGTAGGATTGTGCGTGTATCTGTATGCACTAGCACAGATACATCTAGAGTCTAAACTATGGTCTGATATGCATATTGCAAAGCTTGAGGTCGCAGCAGATATTGGGACCTCTTTTTCTCGATGAGTGGGCCATCTTTGTAGAATTGACATATTTATTCTTGAGCACATCTCACTCCTCGGTTTAGATGGGTATGTGCCAGTGTCTATAAATATAGTGCTGTACAACTCCCCCACATAAGAGTTGATGGATTACCCCAAACCCCTCACTTAGGCTTTTGAATGCAGTTCGATGTACATGTTCAACTCTCCCACAGACAAGTTGATTGATTGGCCTCACCCTCACTTGAGTTATAGAATACAGTTCTTTCTATATCCATATTCAATACACCATCTAAATTAATTGCACCTTTACATCACTACTCAGAGTTGATGGATTACCCGCACTAACGTTAAAAGAAATTCGAAAGATCAAGTTTTGTTCTGGCTTTGGGTAGCTGATGAAATAATGATCATCTAGACACTAAATTGGTGAATGAAATTCGAAAGATCAAGTTTTGTTCTGGCTTTGGGTAGCTGATGAAATAATGATCATCTAGACACTAAATTGGTGAATGAAACTTTTTGGTGTGTGAACTAAAGACTCTTATAACAAATTCACTGTTGAAATGGATATATATATATACTTTACCCCTGGAAGTTTGTAACCTCTTACCAGAAAACATATGTTCTTATCATTAGACCCACTCAAGCTATACAATAATACATAAACGATGGTTCTAGTAACCGGTGTACCATAACCTACTGTTCAATTTCTTCTTATTTTGAACCGGTGAAGCTCTGGTCTTAGACAGAATCAATGCTTGCTAGACACACGTGTTTGGGAGCTTTGAATGGGCTGCTTACAAATTTTCTATCATTTTGAAATGGTCTGATGCAATGTCGCTCTCAACCGTCCCATTTACTAGGGGCACTCTCCAAATCACCTTCCCTGAAAACATCTATATCAAATCTGTTCAAAGTGCCCATAAGTACGATTTCCCATACAGCTACCAACCTGGCTTAAATCCATGAGCCCCTCTCCACTAACGCAGCCAGAGCATTCAAAGTATCTCATAAAATATTTGCACGTTGTCTAGAATGGTTCATTTTTTATGATGCCCTTCAGTTTCCATCATTGCTGGGAGTGGCATTAACTGTACAGTTTGACAGTGTTCCAACTCCTGATCCGTGGGGATGCTTGACAGGGGAAACATCTTGTCATTTCCTCCATAACGAACAAATCCAGGATTCTTAATTTTTTGCTGAAAGTGATAGGCTCCTTGAATACTAATTCCTGTGGCCCTTTTCGTTACACAAGTGACGAGTGCACCAAATTGTCTTTTCCATTCGTTTTTGATCTCATGATAATGTGGTGCCACTCCGGCGAAGCAGTTGTCCTTTTGACATCCATGGCGTGGTTCAGTTGTTGCTGTCCCATGACTCCCTTCATATAACCTAGCGTGCTAACTACATTCTCTATAGGATTTGCACTGTTTACTGTTTTATCTGTTTTATGACGCCGAACTTGATTTTCCTGATAAAGTTTTACAGAGATATCCCTTCTCATCATACTAAAAATAGCCTCAGGCTTACTATAAAGACTTGAGCAGTTTGACTATGCCTCAGTGACTGGAATTATGTTCTGCTAATCGATATTCTTGTTGTCTTTTTTTAATGCAGGTGCGAAGCGACAGGTCTCCCTACAAGTATCACTGTTCATGTGGAGAATCGCAGCTACAAGCTCCATAAGGTGGAGAAATTATTATTGATCATTGAATCTGATGATAATCTATGGTATAATAAGTTATCCATTTATTCTTCAAAATGGAGCTCTGATTCAACTAGTTTCAGAATTTTTTGTCCAATTTAATCACATTTTACTTTTGGTTATTGCTTTTCTCTGCAGTATCCGCTGGTATCAAAAAGTGGTTACCTGA
The DNA here is from genome assembly GCA_031772625.1 of Pinus tabuliformis. Classification (NCBI taxonomy): domain Eukaryota; kingdom Viridiplantae; phylum Streptophyta; class Pinopsida; order Pinales; family Pinaceae; genus Pinus; species Pinus tabuliformis. The sequence continues at coordinate 25,167,196 of CM062820.1, forward strand.
AACGGAGCTTATCTGATACATCGGAGATCACTTTGACATTAGAAAGTGAAATCTTTGAGTTTGTGGCAAACTTTTGTTATGGGTCAGCATATATATGGATCCCTTCAATGTTGCAGCCTTGAGATGTGCAGCAGAGTTTTTAGAAATGACTGAAGAGTATGGCAGAGGAAACCTTTGTGAAAGAACTGATCTTTATCTTACTCAGGTTGTTCTGCAAAGTTGGGAAGATACCTTGGTTGTTCTTCAGAAATGCTTAGGTTTGCTTCCCTTGGCATATGAGGTTCAAATTGTCAGTAGATGTGTTGAATCTCTAGCCCATATGGCTTGCATGGAAGTTCTTGATCCTAAACAGAGAAAAGTAAAGTCTGCACATTCCCATGTTTGGAGTGATATCAGTGGCAGTTTAAGGCAAACAACAAACAGAGAATGGTGGATAAAGGATCTTCTTGCACTGCCTTCGGAACTTTTTGAGAGGATTGTTATTTCTATCAGGGAATGGAAGAAATGATTATTGGGGAAGTAATAGTTCAATTTGGTACCAAATGGATTATTTTCGAGAAAAGACAGCAAATTGCAGATGATATAAATGGAACACAAGAGAAAAATGAAAGCCTAAAAAAGTTATTGGGATGTGTTATTAGACTGCTTCCTGTGGAAACATCTTCTATACCTCTTGATTTTATGTTTTCTTTGCTTCACAAATCTGTAGGCTGCAACCTTAGTAGCGAATACAAAACTCTATTGGAAGCTAGAATTGCCTCTCAATTGGAGAATGCAACCATTGATTACTTTTTGTTGCCAATGTCAAGTACATACAATGGATCTGGTTTTGATGCCGAGGTAGAGAGTATGAAGCGAATAGTTTCCACTTTCATGCATCAGCAATCTGTCAAACTTGAGGATTGTGAGCTGAAGAATATAAGCAGCAACTCATATAGTTTTCAGAAAATTTTTACTGTGGCAAACCTCTGGGATGTATATCTTGCTCGGATTGCTAAGGATGCGAGATTAAATCCAGGCAAATTCGCAGAACTTGTTGGGATTTTGCCTTGTTCTACTCGTTCTAGTCATGATTTATTATACAAAGCCATCCACACATATCTCAAAGTAAGAACTGTCACCCAAAAATTCCCTTTAGTCTTTTTTTTTAAATATGTTTTCTTTTTATCAAATAGTTATTTATTTAAATTATGGGAAATATAGAATTTTCTTTTAGCATATAAATTTGAGTCTGTACAGTAGATACTTCATAATTTTTGACATGTACTCCTACTACTTGCCTTGATCAACAAAAAATCTAAACAGCCCCCCTTTCTAAACTACAGAAGGATGTTTCCCTTATATGTTGACAGAAGCAAGGATCCATAGGCACCACAGGAGCTCGATTTCCTTCTCCCAACAGGCTCTAGGCAGTCCTCAAAAATGCCTGATCTAGCAATAAATCATTGTAACAAGATGAGGTTTTATTTATACGGAACTTATCTGTGAGTGGTTCTATGCAGTCAATATCGAGATAATCGTCTTCTACATTCCTTTGGGTGACTGGTGCCCGACAGAGCAATATATCATTGGAATAAAAAGAGGTTCTATTTATACTTAAGCTTATCTGCGAGTGATTCTATTCAGTCAATATCAATATAAACTCTCTTCAACACTCCTTTGGATGACCGGTGCGTGTGCTCTGACAAGGCCTGAATCCTCCCATCTCTTACTCTCCATCGTGTCCAGCACATCATTTTGCAGATACCAAACATCTACTCCTCAATCCTGATAGTCAATGGCAGGGCTTCAGTAGTGGAGTTATCACCCTCCAATGAGCTCATAGTTTTCTTTGAACTATTGAGCTCTGCTACAATAATTTCCTATAACTCGTTAACAATTTCTTCTTGTCCCTAGAGAATTCTTCTTCCATGCCTACAAGAGCATCCATAATCATCCATTATTATATATAGCGTTTAGTTAGACTTAGTGATTTGCTTAGATAGACACTTATTTTTGCTGCACCTTTTTTGCTTTGTTTCTCTTGCTTATAGCATTATCTGTGAGCTGTTTAGTACTCTCACATTGTATTCACACTGGATGTATCTTTTAGCCCCAATGACCTACTTGGGCGGTCATTTGTTAGACATTAATAAAATTATCTTATCTTATTGCAAACTTTTTGTAGCCTGGAAAATATGTAACCTTTCTTTTGTATTGGCAAGGTCCCTTGGAATAAAAACTAAGGGACTTCCCTATATCCTTGGGTCAACTTGCTGATGCTTCATCTCTTCTCTTGATCTCCACTCCACCTTTTCATCTTGACCGTTTGGGGTGAGCAGCTATGTAGCCTCTCTCTTAGTGGTTATTAAACTTGGTATAGTTCAACCTTGAGCCTTTCCTCCCCATGTTGCTGCTTTGACTTCTTTTCAAGCCTCCTTTCCTGTCGCTCTTTGCAGATTCTGTCCCTGGTGCTGTAGCTATGCTGAAAATTTGTTAACAGAGTTGCATGTGTTATTCTATTCTCAAGCCACCACAAACCCACATTCAGAAACCATTCAATGCACAATAGATTTGAGCTATACTTTCATAACTCTTCTTTGAGAATTAATCTCTCCATAGTGCAGGCACATTTAGTGTAAGTTTTAAACCTTTTATAGTAAGCAATGCATACAAATCCTTAATAAAACAGAAAAGTAAACAATAGCATTCACCCACAGTACTGATAGATTTACCTTGGAAACCTTTAATAGGAAAACTGCCAAATGTTTAGAACCACACATTTAATTCTCATTGTATTAAATTCACTATTTACAATACAGTATAGAGGATCCCATGGCATCCAAAACCCTAATTTGTTTATCCGGGTTAGATGACAACAATAATTACTTAACGGAAATGAGAAAACCATGAGATGAAAAATTGTGTGCCAAAAATTGCCAAAATTGGACCAAAAAACCACTCATTTTTTTCCTTTTGGTTTTTGTTTTTCCTGGATCCTCGAATCCCTAGACAAGGGGAGCCTAGTGATTCCTTGAACGCATATATACAATGTGTGAAGCTAGTTGTGTAAAAAATAAAACACATACCCAACACTTAGCTACGCCTCTACATCTTTGTTTGTTATTATGTTAAAATAATGTTTCTTCTGTTTCAAGGGGTGTTGGTAAATGGCCCTTTGAGGACAAATTGTCTATTCTTAGATAACTAGGGATATCACAAAATAGCCTAACAATTGGATGTATTAACACCACAATATGTTCTCAAGGGGATTGAACATAGATCCATGTGAATAAAGCTCATTTGATTTACCTTTTGACCACAACTAACATTGGCGAGACTTAATCCCAAGTTCCTACTATGGCTTAAGTCTCTATATGTATTGTATTTGTATTTCATTCTCTCTGTAATTTTTTTGTAGTTTACCTACCTCATTGTAAAGATTTCATAGGTGACTTTGATCAACATGGTCACTCTTGAGTCTCCACCAATTCTGTACTCGTATAAATACTTAATACAAAAGCACAAATGTATATAGTTTAACAATCTCCTCTTATGCTTGCATACTTGCTCTCTTGTATGTGAGTATTTTCACATTGTTGTTACTGTGTTCATATCAATTAGTATCTAGATTGTAAGCCATGGCTTTTTTAGAGCTTTCCAGTTCTAGCCTCCCTTTGATTCTTCCTACCTAGAATTCTCTTTGAGCTTTCAGCTCTCTTGTATGTGTATTTTCACGTTGTTGTTACTGTGTTAATATCGATTAGTATTTAGATCATAAATTAGGGTTTTTTAGAGTTTTCCAACTCCACCCTCCTTGGGATTCTTCCTACCTAGAATTCTCCTTGAGCTTTCAACTCCAAATGGTTTAAGTTAGAATTGCATGTGTGCCAACAGCCCCCTTTCCTAATTCCAAGCCACTGGCACATAGGCAATCCATTATTTCCCAGACTTTTCACCCAAAATTTTAGTTTTTCCACCTTGCAAAACAGTGCAATTTTCCTACAGTTGCAGTTTATGTATGTTTGCAAGTTTCAATGCCTGGAGTATTTGCCTTATTTTGAGCTTTCCACGAGTCCCGACACCCCTATTCCATGAGTTTCTAGAAAACACTTTGTATCACTAAATATACCTATGATATCATTGATTACAATATGTCTAACACTTGGTTTTTGTGCTTGAGTCCTTACTTTGAATGCTATTTACATTTTTCTATTTCTCAGTTTCAAATATGCATAGATTTTTCCTTTTTATTGCCCCATTGCTCCTTGTATCTCTTGCAGAGACTCCAATGGCTCCCAAGCCTTGCAGTGCCCTCACCCTCCATTGGTTGCCAACTCCGATCAACCTTAGCATCTTCCCAGAGCCTTTCAATTTATTGCACTTTTATTGTACCAACACCTATTTTCTAATTTCTCTTTTAACTTGCTAGTTTTCTTTTAGCTTTCTTTAGGTAGATAAGTTGAGGCTAGACTCTAGCCAATCCTTGGATCTTAGGCTTCATTAATTTTCTTCTTATAGGATTGTTCCAGGAGATGCTTTTGCACTCCCACTTTGTATTGACACTTGATGCACTATTTTATTCCCTTTGAACTAATTTTATGGTTTTTCGTTACATATTAACAAAATTAACTCATCTCATCCTACCTACTCTTTCTTAACTTCTTGGTAGAACGAATTCAAGAGCAACATCAGTGACAACTATTTATGGAGATGCTTGGTTTTTGGTGACAATGAAAATTAACAACTTGCTCTAGCAAGAATAACACAGTGAACAGATTGTCATACTTAAGTATATGTGCAAATATTGGATGCACGCCCTCAAGGTTCCCTTTGGTTGGATCTGAGTGGACTGTCATTAGCTTTGGGTCAAGAATGATCACCACCTACCTTGCTTGTATAGGAATTTTAGGGTTGTTACCTATAGGAGATTGAGTTGGAGGATAACTTTATCTTTAGATGCCCCATTTATTATGAAATCAAGAAGAATTTACTGCCTTTATCGAGACTCAAGTGATCTCCCTCCCTACAATTTTTAGTTATCTAGATCAGAGATGTTTTTTCTATTTTTTTGAGAGAGATTCTCCGGGATGGATTGTGATTCTTGGGTGGTCCTCCTTAAATAAAGCCTTCTAGGAGGATCGCTTCTTTCTTACCTATTGTCTGGCTAGCTTGCAGTGGTGAGTGAAAAAATAAGGTTTAAACTCCTTTGGATATATCATATTTGTGAGACCTTGGATCTATTGCTAACTACTTCATGTGGCTTTTTAGGATCTCTCATCCTAGATCTCAAAATAGACTTCACCAGACCAGCAAATGGGAGGTCCTTAGCTAGAGAGGGACTCCCGTTGCACAGAGTACCATTCTTTAGGATGTGTGGAGCAACTAGTCATCTATTTACAGATTCTTTCCCTTGGCATTGATTGTTAGGAGTGATGGGCCTCCTCGATCTAGGGCTTCCCCTAGGATCCTTCAAATGTTAGCATATATAGGCCTCCTTAATCGTGGGTACTCTCCAAACAACCTTCTGTGATAGTGGATGAGACCCATCATGGTGATTGATGACATGATGTTTGAGGACTCGGATGAGGAGACTCCTCCTCTCCCCTCTCTTTTGGCCTCAATTTTTAGTTCCAACACCACTTGACATTTTCTTGATGAGATTTTGTGTATGTACTCATTTTATGTCTCTCTGTCTTTCTTTCTTTGATCTAGTCTTTTAGCTTCATTCTTGGATCTTTTCTTATCTCTGTTTTCTCATGTAGTTCCACTATGTATTGGTAATACTCTTTTAGTCCCATTGACTTATGTTTGTGGTCATTTGTTGGATATTGAATAAAATCATATAATCGTATCTCATCTACAACAACATCAAGAGAATGAGAAACTCGCCATCCAGTGGAAACAACGAAATGAACAACTTTCTCTCTAGTGACAATAGTGACAAGAGTTTAAGGCCAAGGTGATGCAGGACATGATGGTCGTGTTCCAACTGTTGGTCACCGTCTTGCAACAATAGCCTTAAATGGTGACAAACTTATTCTTGGCTCTGTAGTTTGGAGGCCTACTTCAAGACCCACTGAAATTTGATAGGAACTCATAAACTTTTGATAGATGAGATACAGATGGGCGACCAGGTCCTCACCTTATGGGAGACACCCCACCTACCACCTTGCAACAAACCAACTTCTGATCTACTGTTGGGATGACTTCAAGGTTGCCTTCTGCAATTGGTTCTACACATTAGGGTACAAGGTAGCAATGCTAGCAAAGTGGTTGCAACAGTCAATTAGTAGACAGATTGTCCACTAGTTTGTTGAGGTTTTCAACAAATGTACTCTTTGAATTAAGTGTCTCTCTAGTTTGCTTCCCCACTTAAAAATCGAGTGAGAATTCTTCCCAATTTCTTCATTGAATGATGCTGTTCAACGTGCTTCCCAGATCAAAGCTAAGTTTCTTTCAGGCTTATCAGCCTGCTATGCAATCCTTGCAACCCTTTCAGACAAAAGGGACTTTGTTCCACTTTTCTTTCAGCCACTTTTCGTTCCAACAAAGAGACAACTAAATTGACCGGCCAAGGGAAGAAGAAACAATGCTTCTATCATTGTATGATGATAAATATAACATCTTGCTGGGCAAAAAGGCCAAGGCTGCCCTTGTTTACTTGCAATAGGTGATTGAAGAACCTGGAATTTAGGAACAATCTGTTGCATGCCCTCCTCTTTTAGCGGATGTAACCAGATGGGTCAATCAAGTCAATGAACGAGTCCTCCAGACTACGAGATCCTTTGCTAGAAAGCACGCACTATTGGCAAATATTAGGGACAATTTCCTCCCACCTAGGAGGGATTGATGAGACCGTCCCCAATCCCTAGTGGACTTAAGTCCATATTTATTATATAATCCGAACCTTATGTTTTGTAGTTCTCCTACCTCATTGTAAATATTTCCTAGATAACTTGGTCAAAGATGACCACTCACCTAAATAATTATTGTATAATTGTAGCTGTATAAGACTTCGTCAAGTCAAAGATGGTCACTGTCCACCAATTTTATACTTCACTAAAATTAGTAACAGAGTATAGTGTACAGTTGGCAATCTCTACTTTCTCCTTTGTTTGCTCTCTTGTATGCGAGTATTTTTGCATTGCTGTTTACTGTGTTCACATCGCACCAAGCTTTATTTTTGCTTGAATTATACAATCGTTGAAAACCTATATACTATGTAGACACCACTCTCAGATCCCTTAGTTGATGTATCTTTTCTGCGTTGATGCAGGCACATCCTGAACTATCAGAGGAAGATCGTCTTGCTGTCTGCAAAGTCTTAGACTGTCAAAAACTGTCACAAGAAGTCTGCGTTCATGCTGTTCAGAGTGAGTTGATGCCCCTCCGATTGATAGTGCAAGCCATGTTCGTGCAGCAATTGCAAACACACCAATCTATTAGGTCCAATTCTGAAAGTAGTCAAACTGCAAAGAATGATAACATCGATTCACCATCTTGTCTTAATGACATATCAACCCTTTCATCCCATTTTCTGTCGGATGATATTCGATGCAGAGTTACTGAAGGCGAAGATGGGTTGCCATTAGGACTTATTCTGAAAAGAGATGCAGCTTTTCGTCAAGCTGCTTATCTGAAGGCAGACTATGAAGCTACAAGTTTCAGATTGAAAAATTTAGAGGAAGAACTCGTTGCAATGAAAGAAAACCTTGACAGAAGCAGAGAGGAATCTGGCAAAACCAGGCATATTTTTTCCAGGGGAAAATCAGAGAGCTTCAGAGTAGTTAGCAATAATAAGCCAGTTGATATTGGATGCACCAGAAGGCTTGGACATACATTTAATGGTGGTACAAACTGGCTTTCTCAAAGGAAAAATCATGGAAATTTTGCTAAGAAATTACTAAAATCTTTACAGCTATTTGGTTTCCGAAAAGCGCAAACTGATCAAAATAATGCAGCAGAAGACATCGATCCATGTCAACAGACTGAAGCTTCAGATGTGGAGGTTCCTCAAAGAAATCGTTTTCACCGGCGTAATTATTCACTCTCTTGAAGTTCATTTGTAGACAGAACAGAACAGAGGTAGTTTTCTGATTCTTGTTCTATGTACATTTGTTAGAAGACATGGTTATATCTATCCAACCTGATTGAGCATAGCAAAGCGCTGTGATGTCTAGCCAAGTTCTTAAAATTCCAGGAAAACCTTTCAAATTGTCAGTCTTTTTTGTTTTGCTGGAGAATGAAAGAAACTTGGTTTTAACATGCTACAACGACAAATTCTGAAGAGAAGAGACTTGAATTTGTCAAAAGCATATGAGCAAACTTTGGTGTTTACATTGCAGGCTTAAATCATGGGGAACTGCTATTGGCTGGTATTGTATTTGAATACCTTGAAATAGCGACTTTGAACTCGTCTATGCAAATATCAGGTTTCTCTTTCCTAGATGGCATTGTGCTGGAAATTATATCATTAATTGATATAACGGCCTTGTGTTTCTGGATTACTTGATTAATAATGGCAATGTTTGAATTCTTCAAATGCCACCTTTGTGCAGAACGCTGGACATGACAGCAAACAAAACTTTTTATCTTCTCAATTATGTCTATTTTTATTTGTGTAAAAACTGTTTGCTAAAACCTGAAAATTTACAGGTTTGAATTCAAGAATTCGTGTAGTCATAAAGTAGCCATTACATTGATTTTGGGCCAATCACTGTTGGCTAAGCTTGAAAATTTCCAGGTTTGAATTCAAGAATTAGGGTATTAATGAAGTAACCATTTTGTTAATTTTTGTTGATTTTAGGCGAGGTATAATGAGATTTTGTTAGAAGAGGATGATTAATGTTAACTAAAATTATCATAGTTTTGCTGGCTTAATAAATCAAGAAGGTTGGTAGTGACAAAGATTTTGAAAATTGAAAATTAGAACGGATGTAAGAACTGGGATTCTAATTATGGTGACAGACTACAAGTTGTTTTGGGAATTGACCAATACCTTATTTCAATTTAAAGATGATGTCAATTCAAAGATCATGATAGTTAATTCTTATATTGACAATGTTCATTTTCTTCTTATCATTAGCACTAATCAAAACAGAGATAATTCTGATTTTCAAGATTAAAATTGATCACCTCCTTATAATACCTTGCTTTTCTAAAAACAAATTTATACATTTTAATTACTAAAATCAAACTTAAAATGTACAAAGAATTTCTCCATCCTGACTTTTGCTTCTTAAAAAACAAATTTATACATTTTAATTCCAAATATCTGCCCTACCTGGGTATGGACCTCCAAACTAGGGTGAGCGTGGCTGCCTACTAAACATGAATTGTACTTAAGATTTTTGCCATCACAAATAAAAAATAGAATTTAGTTAGGGATATAGAGAGTTGTTTACAGAGGTCCAAATTTGTTAGATGGTAATTGTTTTGTTGGAATTTGGTAAAAAAAATTTAAAAATCAGAATGTTAAGAGTGTTTTTAATCATATTTTTTTTGGAAATAGATTTAATATTATCAAAAAAAACTTTCACCCTTACCTGAAATTAAATTTAATAGCTATAACCCAAATTTTCAAAAACTTCTGATAAATTTATTTTCTGAAGTTTTTTTTAACTAGTAGATTTAACTCCTGCAACTGGAATTTATTTCTCTAATGTGTTTTCCCGAAACGTAGAACTTACTTTGAACCGTATGCGCTCCCAGACATATTTTATGAGTAAAATATCTGACCAACTTGCAGGTTATTCACTGTGCGTAAGTACTCACAAGCGCACAGCTGCTCTCTTTTATGATTTCCATGTCAACTCATGCGCACATATGCTCTCTTTATGTTCCACATGCTGCTGTCTATTCTACGCAATCATATGCGCTCATCCGGATCCATTTATATATGTATTTTCTTCCCTCGTCTATTCTGACCGAGGTCAAGATGCCTTATATTCAGACCATTATACCAAGACTGCGGTCTTCAATTGTATCCATGATCCATATATTTCTCTCAATATATAACATGCTGATTTTTTCTTACTGAAAAAAAAAAAGTACTCGAAATCTCTCGTAGTCATATAAATGCTAAAATGAAAATCCATTTTCAGTGTCTGAATTCTCAACGTTTAATTTATTAAATATAACGGATTTAGTTATATCTATCTATTTATTTATTATGAATTTTAATTATTTAAAAAATTTAAAAATTTATTTATTATGAATTTTAATTATTTTAAAAATTTAAACATTTAACATTAGATTATATTAAATAGTTAATTGTGAATATGTCTCATTACTCTTAATACAATAAAATAATAAATTAGGTTTAATATAATAATATAATATTTTTTATTATAACAATATATTTAATTATAAATATTTATTTATTTTTATAGTATTTTTTTTTTTAAATTTAAAAATATTTAATAATTAATAGCTCCATTATTGTACATTAATAAAATATCTAATTAATAATTTTATTGTTGTACATTTATAAAATATCTAATTAATAATTTCATTGTGATACTTTAATAAAGTATTTTATAGGAGTTTTTTATAGAGCTGGACAAATTGTCAAAGTATCTGGAATCTGGGCAAAAAAATTTCAAAAAATCTTGTAGAGGCAGTGTTTGAATCAAGTTTTTGATGGTGGAAGTAGATTCACCACCATCAAAAATTTCTAAGGCACCTAAAATCTTAAAGTTTGACAGCTGCAACTTGGATTTGTAAAAATCCCTGCTGGATTTTATCAAAATACGACAGAAATTTCCATTACTTTCAGGGCCAAAAAGCACTGTTGTTGGACTACGACTTCATGTAACTTTCCTCATTTTTATAAATTTAATAATATTTAACATCTAATAATTTCAGTATTTTAAAATTAAAAGAGATAATGAAGTTCAAATTTCAAATGATACATTAATAAAAAATAATTTAAGATATATTTTTATTGAAAGTTTAGAATTATATTCAATTAGATTTGTAAAATATTATTTTTTACTAAGATTTTAAGTTTATTATAATTTATTTTTTTAAATGGTCATAAATTCTATCATAATTTAGTGGTTGTTATTCGTGAATACAAATTGATTTATCAGTGTTATTCAAGGAAAACCATGCTATCTGAATTACTTGGTGGTGGGCTTTAAGGGGACAAGCTTTCAGTCCTACCAGATGCCTTTGGATCTTGGGTTCTTAATGTGTTTCCGGGACTTGGGTTGTTACTTTGTTTCTTTATGTTCCCTTATGTTCGATGCCTTTGGATCTTGGGTTCTTAATGTGTTCCCATGACTTGGGTTGTTACCTTGTTCCTTTATGTTCCCTTATGTTGTTACCTTGTTTCTTTATGTTCCCTTATGTTCGATGCCTTTGGATCTTGGGTTCTTAATGTGTTTTCGGGACTTGGGTTGTTACCTTGTTTCTTTATGTTCCCTTATGTTTGAGGAAGATGAGCTCTTAGCCAAGCAAAAGTAGTTTTGGGACATACTCTGGACCCAATTTAAGTGGCCTGTTATTAAGCATATTTTTGTTTTTATTGCAATTTATTTTATTTTAGTAGTATGTTAAAGGACACTAAGGTTGAACAAAGAGACACTAAGGCCGAACAAATAGAATAAGGTTTAAAATCATAAATCTAATAAATAAAGAATATAAAATTATGAAATTGTTAGGATTAAAATTTATTTATAAAGAGAATAAGGGTGATTAAAATGTAATTTAAAATTATAAATTTAATAAATAAAGAATATAAAATTGTGAAAATGTTATGATTAAAATTTATTTATAATTATATTGAGGGATAATAATTAATAATATTTCGAGAAGTTTCTAATATTCAAAAAAAATAATGGAGGAAGAACCAATATAATGTAGTTATAATCTTAAAATAAATGCATTTTAACATTATATATTTCAAATAAAGAGGTCCATAAAAATGGTTTAAAACTGCATTAATTTCAAGATTAATTGAATGTTATATATAACACCACTTGTACTATCTAAAGAAACAAAAGCGATTAATGTAAAGTTGTGAGCATTAATAAATTTACTATAGACTAATATGGAACCAAAAAGACAACTAGTATAGAGGTAAGTAGCACAATAACAACATTGAACAAAATGAGCAATTATAATCAAGATTGAGATGACAAGGACACAATTGGACCTCATGTCCACATTTCACCAGGATGGATGGATACTCATGTTTGGTACTAGTTGACTACATTGCTTAGCAAATCATATTATATATCATGCACTCACATTAAGCACCTCTGCTATTGGGAGGTCATAGGTTCAATTCTCTTGACACCATTAGGGTTAGGCTTTGTGTTTGAGTTGGTGGGAAGTGATTCTTTCGGGTGGATTTGCGTGGAACGATATTCCGTGGATGTAGCAAGTCACCGATCTTCGGTGACTGAAAAAATCTCCAAATGTATCTATTTCAGAATTATAAATAGGCTGATTAAAATATTAGACGTGTTTGATCGGTGTCTGAAAAAATCTCCAAATGTATCTATTTCAGAATTATAAATAGGCTGATTAAAATATTAGACGTGTTTGATGATGAATATTATATATATATATATATTTTTAAGAAACATGTAGCATTTTCATTATATAAATTGGAAAAGGGCTAGGTCCCGTACAAAATTCAAGATTGTGCTCTTAGCATTTTCCATCGATTTACGTTGGAATGAGACTTTTTTGCTACCAGTGTTATTTACATATAGTCTTTAAGCATAACTATAATTGTAGTCTCTCCAGAAAACACCACTATATTTTATACATCGACATAGCATATGTATAATATTTAAATGAAAAAATTTCAGCAGCTACTAGGATCAAATTCTTCTCTTGCAGGTTCATCCACAGTGGTCGTCAATTCCTCCGCGACATCCTCTTTGTCAGCGACCTTAGCAGCGGCAACAACAACCTCAGCACCAGTGGCGTTGAAGACCGTGGCTTCCCTAACCCCAAAAAATTCCTTTAAAATCTCGACAGTAGCAGTTTCCACTTTTATTTTGATGTTATCCACCTTCCGATGTATGCTAATCACATCGATACACATGCATTCCATTGTCTTATGTATTGATTCCATATCTTTACCAATCCATATAATTGAGCATAGAGAACTACCATATTTTCATTAATTTCCTTAACAATATCCTTTATAACTTGTTTACAAGAATTCTCCACCAAATTCTCGATGCTTCCACCACTGCCATGACCAGACCTCGAGCTTTCGAACCCAGATCCTCCACCACTGTCGTTATGCGCGTAGGCCATCTTCGCATCGATCTGCCTCTGGACAATAACTATCCTTTGATTAACTGACTGTAGCCATCCACCATATATAATTGCTAGTTCAACCCCAACATTCCTCTTGAACTTGCCCTTCATAAATGCTAGCCAATTCAGAATCTTGTCAAGGCAAATTCCTTCCATTACTTCCACCACTAGAGTTAACTAGAATTGCAATGCGATGGTACCATCTTCCCCGAAAGGGATCGCTATATTGCATACCCTGGTGAGTAACCGAAACCACGCCGCCAACCTGTCCTCGTACATGATCTGTATTCCAATGGAACCACGTCTGTCCATTAAATCGAAACCAACCATCCCAACTTCTAAAGCACTGCGGAGGAGCATTAGGGAGCTAACTATCTTAACTACCATCTTAATTATCTGAAGACTCGTACCCCCACATTACAACATCAGCGTGGTGCTATAGATTAGGGGATGTGACATGAGGTTTTGTCTTGATTTATACATAAACTACCTTGTTCCAGCATCACCCTCGCGTTGGCCTGACCATCCGCCAAGTGGTTATTGGCACGCAACACATGGAACAAATTACCTTTTCAAATTTCTTTTAACAGATAAATAATCCTTGCCACGATTGAGGAGAGAAGATTGACGTTCTCGAGGAGCTTCATACATTTTTGAATAATCATCATGGAGTCGCCAACTATAGACAAATTTTTGATACCATTAGCCAAATTGATTTTCAGACCCTGCCAAAGAGAAAGGGCTTCCGCTTGATTGTTTGTCGCAATGCCAAGACCCCATGTGTACTTTATTTCTTTTTTTTCTTCGAGGTTAACAATTACCCCTCCTGCTCCTGCTCCTGCCTCCTCGAATGATGAGTATTATATTGTGACAAACATCACTTTTAAAGTTATTTGCTTTTTAAAGATTATTTGAAGGTGTTATTCTACTCTAAGGGTTCTCTCCATATTATTGTGTTGTCTTTTTTGTGGGTATATTATTTTGAAGTATGGGGGTTTTATCTTCTATCTATTAAGGTTTACTAAATCTCTCTCTGTTGCTAAAAAAATAGTTTTTTTTTTGAAATAAATGTCTTTCGGATTAATCACATAATTAGGATTTGGTCGACGTTTCGAACCAACTAATGTGGTTCATTCTTAGGACAAGGTGCAAAAATCAATCAATCTTCAAGAATAAATAGTATGGATGCATCATTGCCCAAAGTTGGCCATTGAAAACTAGCTATTAGTGATTAGTTAATAAGGTAAATAAAATATTCTAAAATTTATTTATTTATTAAAAATTTAGAATAAATTCTTGGCTCTAAAGCTTAAACCTCTTGTGGGTCACACTGAATCCTATGTTAAGGACTTGACTTCCTTTGTTAAAGAATGAAAGGATATTAGGTTGGAGCCTAGGGATTTGTTATTAAGTTTTGATGTTGTTTCCTTATATACCAAAATGCCCATTCAAGAGGCCATTGATGTCATAATTCAGAGCACTAACTAGGACACTTCCAAATTAGTTGGCCTCTACCTCACCTCGACTTTCCTCAGTTTCCAAAGTGAGTTCTATGAGCAAACTTGCGGTGTTGAGATGGGTTCCCCTCTTTTCCCTATTGTTGCTAACTTATTTATGGAAGATTTTGAGACCAAGGCTTTAGCCTCAGCTCAATTTCGCCTTAAAAAGTGGATGAGGTTTGTTGATGACACTTGCATCATATGGCCCCATGGATGTGAGAAGTTGGATCTGTTCCTGAGCCACCTTAATTCCCAATCAAAATCCATCAAGTTCACGATGGAAGTTGCGGTGGACGAGTGCCTTCCCTTTCTTGACATTCTCCTCTCTAGAATGGACGATGGTTCCGTTTCTCACCAAGTTTTTTGCAAGAAAACTCACACGGAACAATATCTTCATGCTAGTTCCCATCATTTTCCTGGTCAGAAATTTGGCGTTCTCGATGCTCTTGCTACCCATGCTCTGAGAATCTTTGATGAAAACCACCTAGAGTAGGAGAAATCTCATCTTCTTGAAGTTTTTAAGAATAATGGATATAACAAAACTCAAGGCCTCAAGACCTTTCAAAGACTCTGTAGAGGGTTAAGAGTTAAAACTGCTCATGTTGATCACATCTCCAAGGTTCATCTCTCATTTATCCAAGGGACCACAGACATGATTGCCCATATCCTTAGAAAGAATAATGTCTCCTCTTTGTTCAAACCTCTCAGTACCCTTAGAAATTCTCTTGGATCTGTTAAAGAACCCCGTCGACCCTAAGGACATGAAAGGTGTTTACCTGGTTCCTTGTTCTTGTGGTATTCCCTATATTGGAGAAACGGGTCGGTCCATTAACCAGAGAATCCATGAACATGCTACATACATTAGGCACAATCGTTCCTGCTCATTGGCTCTTGCTGAACATGCAGAGAAATCCAAACACCATGTCTGTATTGAGGACTCCAGAGTCATTGCGAGGGTTGATCACTTCCACCATAGGAAGCTTAGAGAGGCTATTGAGTAAGAGCCAGATTCTAGGCCTCTTTTCGTGATTCCACCCTTGTCTCTTCCCTTTTTTGTAATTATATTAATTTCTTAGAGTTTATTTCTAAATATTATTTATTTATAATATTAGTTACCTATTTTTCTTTACCATTTTTGGACCCTTATAACTTTAGTACTATTTAAAATTCTTACTATATTATGCTTTAATTTGTTTAACATAATTAAAATAAATAATATTTTGTAACCCTTTCTTACCCCTTTATCTTTATTATTATTCAAAATTTGCAATTTTATAATTAATTAATTTAATATAATTAAAATAAATAAATAAACTCCTAACTACTTTATAAATATTTATTTTTTTAAAACCAACTCTTCTATAAATATATAATATGTTGGAACCTATTCTGAACCATATAACCTTATTATTATTTAATTTTTGTAATTTTATAATTAATTAATTTAATATAATTAAAATATATAAACTCCTAACAACTTCTTTATATTAAATAATAATGTGTAACCAATTTTTAACCCTTAAGGCATCATTTTAATTAATTTACGAATTATTCTTACTATATTAAGAATTAATTAATTTACTATAATTAAAATAAATAAACTCCTAACAATTTATAAATAAATAATATTTTCTAACCTATTTTTAGCACAGTGTTATTTTAATTGATTTAAAAAATTAATATATATAATTATGATTTCTCACAGCTACTTTATAACTAAATATATAATATTTTAATAAATAATTTCCAATTGCCAGTTTTAGAATATTTTATTTACCTTATTAACTAATCACTAAAGACTAATTTTCAATGGCTAACTCTAGGTAATGATGCATCCGTGCTATTTATTCTTGAAGATTGATTGATTTTTTCACTATGTCCCGAAGATGAACCACATTAGTTGGTTCAAAGCGTTGACCAAATCTTAATGATGTGATTAATCCGAAATACATATTTATTTATAATATGGATCACAAAAATCTTAGATCTAACAAGTTTTATTGTTGTTGTTGTTGTTAGAATTGGTATTGATTTTTTGAGAAAACAAAAAAAATATGAATCTCTAACAAGTTCTTATAGCTTTGTATAGAAGATGAAAAAACCAAATGCATATTTCAATAATTTGAAAAAAAAACCATTCACATAAGAGTTAAGAAGTGAGTTATCATTGATTTAAAATCAATTATTCTATGGTTTTTAGGTTATAAGCACATGTATTTTAAAATAGATAACTTTTGATAGTTTGTTCAGTTTATCACCATATTAATACTAATATACGCTGAGTGATTTTAACACTTCATAATTGTGGTTATAATATATATTATGATCAATATTAAGGGAATTAAGCCCATTTCAAATTCATTGCCTAAGAATCCTAGCAACAGAAAAGTGCTCCATGAAAGAGTAAGTTATTTTCTCAAAACTTTGGTTCTATTTTGAGTGGGAAGGATAATGTATTTACCTAGAAATGTTGATGCTCAAGTATTAAAGAATATGTAAGAATATGTAAAGGATTGCAAAAAATAAACCCTATCACATGGAAAATATCTCATATGGATTTTAAATGTGAAGAGATAAAGACACATGTAAATGAAAATATGAAAAATTATTTTTAGATTGTTGGTTTTATACTTTAAAGAAGGATAATGATAGCACCAAGATTTAGTTGTAGGTGCAAACTCTTTATTATAGATGGAGGATGAGAATGTCACAATTTTTAAAGTTTTAAAGATAATATAAATAAATTTATTTTGCATTTATATTTTTATGTTATAGAAATGGATGATGCAGATATTATTTTTGGATATTTTTGAATGGAGTCAATTGATGTAATTAATATTTATATACAATTTTTTTTTGGTAGTGTTAGTGTAAGAAGAAAAAATCACATTGTAGCATATTTTTCTTACTTAAAAAAAGGTTTAAGAGAAATTCTTCGGCGTAAATCACAAGATAAATCATTTGTCGACGCGTTTCGAACGCTTCTGTGATCCATATCAAGTTTAAGAGAAATTCTTCGGCGTAAATCACAAGATAAATCATTTGTCGACGCGTTTCGAACCAATTTGTCCTAACGATGAACCACACTTGTTGGTTCGAAATGCGTCGACAAATGATTTATTTTTTGATTTACGCCGAAGAATTTCTCTTAAACTTGATATGGATCACAGAAGCCTCAATTCAACAATTAAAAAAAGGTGTTTAAGCTAGTATATAAAGTAGAGATTGTAGGGAAACTAATTGTAATATCAACACTGATATTAAATGCCGGGTTTGAGGTTGAATAATAAGAAGAGTCTACAAAAGAACTTGAAGAAAAATCCAAGGAGGGCATAAAAGTGAAGAAAAATCCAAGGAGTTGCATTCTTTCAAGGAATCACATGTTGAAGAGTTAAAAATTGAAAAACCAATATTTATAATTTCCTATGTTGAGGGGAAGACAAAACGACCAATAGCTAGGGTTGTATAACACCACTTACACCATCTAAAGAAACAAAAGTGATTAATGTAAATTTGTGAGCATTAATAAACTTACCATAGACTAATATGGAAACAAAAAGACACCTAGTATAGAGGTACATGGAGGACTAAAGACAATGGAGATATTAAGTAACACATTAACAACATAGAACAAAATGAGCAATTATAATCGAGATTGAGATGACAAAGACACAATTGGACTCCATGTCCAAATTTCACTAGGATGGATGGATACTTGTGTTTGGTACTAGTTGACTACATTGCTTAGCAAATCATATTATATATTGTCCACCCATGTTTCAAGGATGAAACATATGGAGGGAGATGAAACACAATATATCTAGGGAGGATAATATGAGGCACCTAGGAGGGGATGATGAATGAAATGTAGCTATAACCATGGAATAGATCCATTTAGTAGTTTATTGGTAATAAATAGGGCCACTATGTAATTAGAAGGAATAATATGCAAATGAGGGGTATTTATTTTTTGATTTACGCCGAAGAATTTCTCTTAAACTTGATATGGATCACAGAAGCCTCAATTCAACAATTAAAAAAAGGTGTTTAAGCTAGTATATAAAGTAGAGATTGTAGGGAAACTAATTGTAATATCAACACTGATATTAAATGCCGGGTTTGAGGTTGAATAATAAGAAGAGTCTACAAAAGAACTTGAAGAAAAATCCAAGGAGGGCATAAAAGTGAAGAAAAATCCAAGGAGTTGCATTCTTTCAAGGAATCACATGTTGAAGAGTTAAAAATTGAAAAACCAATATTTATAATTTCCTATGTTGAGGGGAAGACAAAACGACCAATAGCTAGGGTTGTATAACACCACTTACACCATCTAAAGAAACAAAAGTGATTAATGTAAATTTGTGAGCATTAATAAACTTACCATAGACTAATATGGAAACAAAAAGACACCTAGTATAGAGGTACATGGAGGACTAAAGACAATGGAGATATTAAGTAACACATTAACAACATAGAACAAAATGAGCAATTATAATCGAGATTGAGATGACAAAGACACAATTGGACTCCATGTCCAAATTTCACTAGGATGGATGGATACTTGTGTTTGGTACTAGTTGACTACATTGCTTAGCAAATCATATTATATATTGTCCACCCATGTTTCAAGGATGAAACATATGGAGGGAGATGAAACACAATATATCTAGGGAGGATAATATGAGGCACCTAGGAGGGGATGATGAATGAAATGTAGCTATAACCATGGAATAGATCCATTTAGTAGTTTATTGGTAATAAATAGGGCCACTATGTAATTAGAAGGAATAATATGCAAATGAGGGGTACTTAGCCTAAATGCCACAAAATATTCATGAGAAAGTATATATACACAAGTATCATTGTATTGAACATGTTCGATGATGGGTATTGCATTGTACCAAGAATGGATTATCAAATGATCCATTCCATAAGGAGTATTTGATAATGTTACCTAACTTTATGGGTTTTCTTCATATTCTTGTATTGTTTATTGTATGGATGTACTTTATGATTTTTAAGTGTAAGGGTTTTATCTTTTATCTACTAGGGTTTACTATAAACTAGACACTCGTTGAAACATAACTAACAAAGTACCTAACAACATTATATATAACTGTTTGAGTAAATCACTTGGGTTCCATACACTTTCAAAGTGATGGATCACTCTAAAGGAGATACTGTAATATTTATGACATATTTCATTTTACTAAAACACACTAAAGTATTACAATCCTATTTATCATCAAAGTTTTTTTTTGAATCTCTCAAACATTACTTTGGATTTAAAAAAGTGAAAACATCTAATTGACATTCCATAAAAAAATATTCGTTAATATATATATACATATATTCAAAGAAAATTTCATGGGAAAGTACAATGGAATATTTCCCTGCAGTTGTGGGTTGCATCCCTCAAAGTAAACTCATTAGCATAAGCTAGTATATATAGTGTAGGGGAATTTTGAATTAGGTACCCATTAGCATGGAACTAATCAAATGTCCAACAATTGTGTTAACCCCTTGGAATATTTATGCTTATATATATAAAAATATAATGTTAAAAAATAATATTTACAATCTTAGATATAATACTCATTATTATTAACACACAATAGTTTATGAAGATTCATTCCTCTTAGATGGGGTGAGAGAGAGACGTTAGCTTGTGATGGTTGTACCACATAGTACTAACAACTATCCCATCACCCTACATAATGTTCCTTGTAAATATGATGCTAGGGATATTATTTTGCAACAAGGGGTTACAAGTCTCTTCGTCATCACACAACATGGACAAATGCCTTTGTTGGTTTGATGAAGCTTGATCCCATTAGGGTAAGTGCCTATAGGTCTATCAAAAGAGGAAAAATGTGGCTAGGTAGGGAAGAAAATAGAGGTGAGGGTGAGAGGATTGGTGTGTTTAGTTAATTTTGAGTATATTGCTAACCGCGTTGGTGAGAAACATTTACTACACACCTCCTCATTTGGATTTTGAAGTTCTTGAAGAGAACATGAGAAAGGGCACTAAGAAGAAGTGAAGTAGGCCACCAAAATTATAGAAAGGAAAAAAGTCAATGGTACTTTGACATTACTAATAGTGTCATCTCCTAGGGATAGAACAAGGATAGTGGAGGTAGTTTCCATGCCTATAGATTGCTAGATGCATTAATAAAAAAATACTAGGAAACAAGGGAATCTCATAAAATATATAAATGTGGAGAAGAGGGTTCAAACACTTGATTCAATGATAGATGAGGAGGTACTTTGTGTCATTTCCAATTTAGGGCACTCTGGATATAGTGATTCAAAATATACCAAGATAGTGAATCTTTACTAGCATGTCAAGGAGATGGTGGCTTTAACATTAGAAGACAAGAGGTTAACCCTATTTTGGAGACATTGGACTCGCCAGAGGGCAAGTATGATGCGTTCATTATTGCTATTTTCACTTTAAATCGAGAAAAAAAATTTGTTGAAAAAAAAACTTCTAAATGTAGGTGATGAAGGAAATCATTGACACTAACATAAAGCTTGGTAACCTGAATTTCCAAAAATTCCTGCCAAACTTTCTCAAAATAGAATTCCTATGGTTTTCCAAATAAAAATGTGACCCACTTAGACTAAGCCAACCATGAACTCCAAATCCCATTGCCCCATTTATGGAAGTGCATGAATAAACTCTAGGCCTATTATATTTCCTCTAGGTTTTAGAAAGAAGAAAGAAAGAAATTATTTGAACGTCCACTAGGCTAAAAATAGCCTATGAGACAAATGCTTCTTCATTTGGTTGTTGTATTCGACCTTTCTCTTGTGAAGCCTCACAATAAACCAACTTATCGGCAAACCCCTTCTTCATCTGGTTGTTGTAATCGACCTTTCTCTTGTGAAGCCTCTCAATAATCCAAGTTATTGACAAACCCCTCCTCTTGTGAAGCCTCTCAATAAACCAACTTATCGACAAACCCCTCGCTGAATAGATTAGCAGTTGTCTATAATGAGACTTTTTGGAAGCCTTTCCGGTGGGTTTTTTCGGTCAAAATCCGGCAGCAATTTATTGGAATCGCAAGTTTCATAGCTAGTTTCTGCACAAACAAAGCGTCCCACGGGTTTTTCAGGGCGCTGAATCCAAATATATAGTTAAAAAACCATTTTAACCGCAACAAATCAAGATTTAACCTCAATTTCTTCCGCCGGATTCCGTCACCGGAATCTCCAAAAAATCACATTATAGACAACTCCAATAAATTATAGCTAGCTGTTAAAATATCTACCTACATTTCCGTGCATGATGTTCATTGTTTTACTCACAAGGCTAAGGCGTTTGGACCTACCACTAGGCTGGATAGCTTGGATTCCGTCTTCGTCATTCAATGTATCTGGTCGAGGGAGGCGCTTCTGCGTGAATAATCATTGCGGCGGCAGCGGTTGAGTGGTATCAGAATTGCACGCCAACATTTTACAGCTTTTGGATTTTTAGAGATCTGTGGCTTGTGTCATTTTTATTGATCGGAGAATCCACAGTTTCAACATCTTTATACCAACGTTTCAAATCCCAAGTGGGATCCATCATCAGGGTTGAAGAATGATGATACAAGAAGAGCAGAAAACTTTTAATAAATACTAATGAGGAGGAATAATAATAGAGAACATAGAGTCGGCTTGGGAATTTTTAATTTTATTTTATATATTTTTATTTAATTTTATATATTTATATATTTTATTTATATTTTATTCTTATTAATTATTATAAATAATTAATTTTTATAATAAATATTTAATTAATATTAATAATATTGTTGTTATACATGTAAATCATTATAAATAATTAATATGTTTACAATAAATTAATTATTAAACCTAATGATCATAATCATAATTTATGTTATTCATATTAGTTACTAATTCCTTAAACAAAGATGATATTAATAATTAAAATATTAATTAATCAAATTAAATTAGAATGAAACTACATTCATAGAAATCAATTATTTTACAGCTTTACAGCAGATTCTCAGCGGATCTTTCCCTGCACTTTCCGTAGCGCATGACAATGATTAAAAATGCAACAACGTGAAGTGACCGCGAGTTTTAGATATATTCTACAGCGGTGGCGTGACGCCACACTCAGCAACTCTCTGTTGAATTTATATTTTAACCAATACAGAACGGCTTCACGGAAGCCGAGGTTTTGGTTGTGATTCTTTGTTTTTGTGATATCCGTGCTCCGGTAAAGCTGTATTCTAAATCTTCCAAGTTTTGCTTTTTTATTTTTGTCTTAATACATTTTCCAGTCTATTTAAGAGTATCAACTTTAATCAACAATAATGTAACCCTTTTATTGATTACATGACAACATCAATTAAAGATATGAGTTGTGGAGGTCATACTAGACTATCCTCTTCCTCAATTTTTTTACCCTTTCTAACAAAGAGCATGTAGTCTTGATAGGCTCATTGATAATATATCACTCTCTATAAACATGTCTAAAGTGGATATAATTAAATGCCTTTACTATGTTTAAATATTTTAAAACATGTGCTTTTAGAAATTTTTTTACCTAGAAATATCCAACCATCCATCGGCAAACTAATGTAGAATTTCTATAAAGAACAGAAAGCTCACCTCTTTATTCTCACAATCTTAATCATGGTCAATGTAACATTGATCTTAACAGTATTATATGTGCATATCACCATGCCTAACTAGAAATGTACCTTGTAATTGTTGGAAAAAATCAAATAATCCCTTGCCGCTCCTAGGATTTGACTCCCTTTTAAAATACAATGAAATAACCACATGTGCACCAAAAAGCAATCACCATGTCCAAGATTCTTCTCACTACTTTTGTACCAATAAACTCATTGAAAGTTGGAACATATGATTTAAGCTTGTAGCATACATCTACAGACTTCCCAAGAACACTTTTGAAGACATTATCATTGACACAACCAATAGGCCACAAGGACGTTGTGGAAGGAAACAAAGATTATTTCTATGCATGTTATCTTAGCATGATGAGAAGGTTTCGTTTATGCTATCCCAACCTATTTCTTTTTATAGGACTTCAGAATTTTCAATAACCCCCACACAAACATTTTAGGAATTTTATATTTCCTAAAAAATAAACTTTCTATAGAAAGTTACCACAAGCCTTTAATTTTGTTAATTTCATGACACCTCCCATTTTTTTCATGATGTTTTTTCCTTGTTTTCTCATGATAACATCTCTTTCTCTCCATGGTGAAATTTGATGGTCAAAATACTCATCATTGGGGATTTTACGACAAATATGATAAAATTATTCAATAGATCGACCATAAGAGATAAGGAAAAATACAAATACAATTAAGTTTTTACCCTAACCCCCACTTTGATTGGTAACTTTAATTTGAATTCCAACACTATTAGTTTTAGTTGTGTATTATGCCACAATTTGTTGAAGAATGTAACTAGTGTTGGTCTTCATAATTGTATTTGAGTCATAATGAAATATATTTGTAAAAAAAAATAAAAATTGACTTATTAAAACATGGGTTTCATGCTGGGGTAAATTGTTTTTAGGTCAAAGCCTCTATTGAAGGCTTATAGGGTTCATGTCAAGTGTCCTTGTCCATGTCATATTGCAGAAGACCCTTATTGGTCTCTATTTGTCAATGAAGAAATTTATTTTATTGTATCTTAGGTCTTTTAGGCCTCCTCCACCAAGTCGGCCTCAAGGAAGGACAAGTCAATCTCAAATAGGGGAATTCGACATCACAAGAAGCCTATATATTGGAGCAACTCGACCTCATTTAAAGTACCAACTCTACAAGTTCAATCTACAGTTACTGGGCTAAGAAAAGGTGTGCATTTAAAGGGGAAAAGAGGAAAAGTATATCAAAGGAGGCCAACATCTTGCTAAAGAAGTCGAAATTTCTCTTTTATCTCACATGTGCGAAGTTCTAGATTGTTGTTGGGGGCCTAAATTCTGCAGTTTCTGGGGAGGTTGAAATTTTGAAGTTGCTGGTGAAGTTGGGGTTGAAATTTATGAGTTGTTGTTGGGCAATTGTTGCTAGACTAGAAGTGGCTATTGAAGTTTGTCGAATCATCTTGGAAAGCTGACTTGGTGGAGGAGGAAGGCTTGTTGGTCCAAGGTCTTGGTCTATCTCATTTAGAATCTACAGAAGGAAGAGTTTGTTGACTAGGTTTTCCCCTATATAGGGGTTTTCCCCCTGACTGAGTGCCTACATTTGGTGTCCATTGATCTTCATGTTTTGCTTTTGGTAATTTCTTGATGAAACAAAGATAAAGGAAGAACATAAAGAAGTTAATAAGAACACTAATATTTCACAAGTAATTATCAACATAAGAAAATATTTCTGCCTTTCGAATTTTCTAACATGGTTTCAAAGCTAAGGTGAAGAATAATTGAAAGAGATGGGTTGAAGATCTACTGAGGAAAAGGAGATCAAAGAGAGGTCATTAAGAAAAAAAGATCATATAAGGAGATAAGTCTAATATCTACAAGAACTATGTCAAACTTAATGAAGGGAGAAAACAAGCTAGAAGGAGCCTCCAATTATAGGGCATGGAAAAAGAGGATAGATCTTATTCTCGAAAAGAACAAAGTTTTGAATCTTGTTCAAGGAAAAATCAAGAAACCTAATTCAAAGTTCAGAGAAACAAAAATATTGGTTATGAACCTAATAGCGGATGGAGTTAAGGACAACCTAATTCCATACATTTCCAACATAGATTCCGCTCAAGAAATGTATGAGGCTCTCTCCAAATTATTCACAATCAAGGACATTGGCCAAATAACAAGCCTCAAGAATGAATTGAGGAGTATTAATATGACAAAAGATGATATTGTGTCATCTTACTTTATAAGGATATCTAGAATCAGAGATGAACTCCAAGCTGTTATAACACCATTTACCACTCTTGGTAGATCTGATGCTTTGATTATGGCCTAGGGAAACCCTTCCTTCCAGACTTGGTCCAAAATTTAAAAACAATGTTTTATTCCCTATAAGCTACTTTGCCCTGTGATAAAAGCGTGTACACGTGGGTAAGCATATACCCAACCCGCGTACATATGTTAAAACACTTAAAAAAAAAAATTCCTTAATTTCGGGCAGAGTTCATGGGTTTTCCTGTTACTCACCTCCTATTGCCTGTGGCCCAACTATTTCCCAACTGAAAAAACTAATTTAGAGAAGTATAAATAAACCTCCATGGGAAGGCCTTAGGGGAGAAGATATGAGATATTGATACTATAGTGAGATTATCCTTGATCGAGTCTGACGAAATCCTTGTGCCTCCTGCACTCCCCAAAGCTTCAGGAAACCCTTGTTTCCTTGTTGGAGATATCCTTCATCTTTCTTGAGATATCCTTGTATTGGTGATGGAGGAAGATTGCTGAGGCCGGGAAAGGATGGATCCGGAGGACGGTTCCGCTTGGAGCCAGAGAAGGACTCAGGTCGTATTTCTCCACTTTACTTGTAGCTAACTTCAATAAAGGAATGATGTTCTGTTTTTGATATTAAATGTGTTTATGCATCGATTTATATTGTAATTCGTTTATGAATCTTATATTGATGCGTAGTTGTTCATTCATTTATATGATTTAAAGTTAATACCATGAACATGCTTTATGTTTCTACTACTGTATATGAGGTTTTGCACCCTACGGGATCTACTCAAATGTAGGACTTCCAGGTAAGGAAACTTTTGCACAGTTCAATAGAATAAGCATTTAGGTTGATTTCCTGAGCATTTCTTGTTGTGGTTTGCCCTCCGCTTTGTTGGGGTTCTCAACCCAAGACCCTAGGGTGTTCTCACCCATAACACAAGCAATAGATGAAGTTGTCCCAGAAAAGGAGCTTGTAATTACTTCTCTTCTAGGACTACCAAAATCTTGGAGTGCCTTTGCATTAGGACTTAACAGTTGGAAGGATTCTCCAACATTTGAACAAATGTGGAATGCAGATAGTTAAGAAGAAGCTCGAGTATTGTTAGATAACAACAAAGAGGAGGATGAACCAGAAAACATCTGTAATGCCTATTCTGCTCATCATAAGAAAAAGGGAACATTCAAGAATTTCAAAGGACTAAAGAAGAGTGAGCCTCCACCATTTTACCAAAAGATCAATATCTTATTTTTTGTTTCACCTTTTCATGTTTGGTTTCCTCTTCACATCAAGACTTGTTTATATTGTATGCGAACAAATTTTCTCTTTATATTTTTCCTTGGTTAGGAAATTTTGTTAAAAACTCAAAGGTTATGGAGGAGACCTCAAAGGATAAACTTAAAGCATGGAAGAAGTTCAGTTGCAAAAGAAGTCATGTCCTTCAAGAATTGATGTCCCACAAGGTTTGTTAAGGAACAACTCAAGGCATGTCTTAGACTATAAGCTTTGTTATAAAGTTCTCTTCATGTAAAAGGTACGATCATTCTTCTTTTGAAATTTGCTTTACATTACTGACATTGTTATGTCCAGGGTTTTGAATCTTAAAAATTCTTGTTAGGGTGATTAATTATTAGATTAAATCTACCATTGTCATACTATCATTAGGGGAATTTTGAGATCTACAATGGGCCTCATAAGGAAATTATAAAATAATAGTGGAAATAATAAAACAAGATTAGATTACATCATTAAAATTTAGAGGCAAAAAAAGAAAAAAAAATAAAAATTCAATTCGTATTTTCAATTTATCTCCCTATGGGTTTACTCAAATTTAGAGTGGAAACACCCGTTGGATGCAAAATTTGGTTTCTCATCCAAGGATTACCCATGTTGCATACTTTTGATAGACCCTACTACACGAAAAATGAGAAATATATTAAAAGCGTGATTGCAATGACGTTTTTTCATGTATTTCTCATTTTTCGTATAACAAAGTCCAATGAAAAGTATACAAAATGGGTACTCCTTGGATGAGGAATTGATTTTGCATCGAACGAGTACTCTTGCTCAAAATTTGAATAAAACCTTAGGGAGATAAGTTGAAAAAATAGTGTTATTATTTTTTTATATTTTTACTTTTTTACTCCAAAAATGGTGAATCATCCCTCATGGTTGACATAATCTCTTAAATCTTATTGGTTCTTATAAAGTTTATTTTGGTTGTACATTTTTCTTAGGAGATCCATTTTAGACCTCAAAAATCCTCTAATGCATTTTGATCATTCTTGTGAAACCCTAACCTTTAGGGTTCACTATAAAACCCCAACCTCTTGATGTTATGGGTATGTCAATATTGATTATGAAACCCTAGTTCTCTTACGGTCGTTGACGAAGTTTGGAAAACTTATTCCTTTAATGTTTAGGGCTTGGTATTGTTATGATAGAAACCCTAGTTCTTTAGGGTTTGTTGTCTAAGCTATATATTAAAACCTTAGATCTTTAGGGTTTGGTGAATTAGGGTTCATGAACAAAACCCCTATAGCATTTATAGTAAGATCCTAGGAGTGAAAACCTAGGTGTATATTCATCTGTCAGATCGAAACCCTAGTCTGGTCAAAATTGTTGTATATCTAACTTTGATGTATTAATGTTTGTGTCCTAAGTTTACCTAGTAGGTATGGATATTAATATGAGATGCTAGTACATGATAATGTGATCCCAGATATGTATATGCATTTATGCTCATGCTTTAATTTATGGATTCTAGGGTATGTAGCAAAGCCCTAGTAGAAATTGATATTCTAGGAGATGATGGTGTTTGGTTTTGATGATAAAAATCTGGGGTTTGGAACAAACCCCAGTAAAGTTTGTCATAGACTTTATTGTTGAAACCTTAGATGTATAATAGAATTGTTATTTGATTGAAATGTTGATATCTAAGGCCTTCGTGTCTCAAAGATGGAGTCTAGGGTTTATGACAAAACCATAGCAAGAAATTGAATTTTAGTATGTAAAAGATGTCTCTTATCGATTATGAACCTAACTAGGCTTAGGTATTTGGTGTCTAAAGTTTGAATTTTTAAATGCTTCCATTATAGTAACATGATTTTGGTATAGTTAACTTCATGCTTCTGTATGTTCGTATTTTGTTGTACTTACTATTAAAGTTTTGCAGGTACATAATCTTCAAAATGATGAAGATGTTCGTATAAACATGATGAAGGAATTTATATATCAAGATGACCAGAAGGGTTGGAGCCATGAAAGGTTCTCTGATGTCATGGGAGAAGGAAGTGGTTGATCTCCTTAAATTGAAAGGGAGCCTGGATAAGAAAAAGGGTATATCTCCCCAGTTGAAAGGGAGGGCATATTATGACAGTGAATACTTTGAAGTAAGAAACAGTACTATCAATAAATGTTCATGAAATTGCAAACAAAAGACTTGAGAAGATCTGAAGATGTATTTGGTGCTGCTGAAGAAATGAAAGAAGAAGAAAGCTTCTGCCAAATTATATATGGATAACTTGACAATGAAAGTAACATCAGAATGATTGAAGACCCCAAAGGTTTGTGTTTACTTATATTTGAAAGTTTATTATTGATTGGGGTTTGCGTTTGTATAGGTAAATCTCTTTATAAAAATGTTGAACTCTGGAAGCATGCTTGGACAAATGGATATATCTAGTTTGATAGGGAGAGTTGAAGCATCTAATGATGGATGCTTG
This sequence comes from Pinus tabuliformis, assembly GCA_031772625.1. Lineage (NCBI taxonomy): Eukaryota > Viridiplantae > Streptophyta > Pinopsida > Pinales > Pinaceae > Pinus > Pinus tabuliformis. The sequence goes on from CM062820.1 coordinate 25,196,581, forward strand.
GGTGGACATCTAGCCAGGCTATGTGTTGATGTCTAGATCTAGAAGAAGGAGGGTGGCATTGGTCATGGAGCTCCAACCTTGGATACACACTTGAATCCCTGGGTTGATGGTTAACTAGTAAGCTTGATGGTACCTAGAATGACTGAAATCTTGAGTCCATCTTAGTCTCACTTGGATAGAATACCCTGGTACAATATTTAGTCTGCAACACTGAGTGTGCTAGAACTCTCCGTAGTTCATTTTGAGATCTTCCAAGTAACCCTATATATATGTAATTATGAATACCTCCCTAATTAAGAGGGAGTGTTGAATAGTGTAACTAGTGTCAGTCTTCATAATTGCATTTGAGTCATAATGAAATATATTTGACAAAAGAAAGAAAAATAAAATTTATTATTAAAGAAATTGACTTATTAAAGCATGAGTTTCATGCTTGGGTCAATCGTTTTTAGGTCAAAGCCTTCATTGAAGGCTTAAGGGTTTAAGTCAAGTGTCCTTGTCCATGTCATATTGTAGAAGACCCTTCTTGGTCTCTATTTGTCAATGAAGAAATTTATTTGACTTTTAGGCCTCCTCCACCAAGTCGGAATAGGGGAATTCATCCTCACAAGAAGCCTATATATCGGAGCAACTCGACCTCATTTGAAGTACCAACTCAACAAGTTCGATCTATAGTTTTTGGGCTAAGAAAAGGTGTGAATTTCAAGGGGTAAAGAGGAAAAGTCTAGCAAAGAAGGAGGCCAACATCTCGCTAAAGAAGCCTAAATTTATCTCTCTTATCTCACACGTGCAAAGTTCTGGATTGCTGTCGTGGGCCGAAATTTTGCAATTGTTGGGAAGGCCGAAATTCTGAAGCTGTTGGTGAAGTTGGGGCCAAAATTTCTGAGTTGTTGCTGCCGAATTAGAAGCGACTATTGAAGTTTGTTGAATCATCTTGGAAAGCTGACTTGGTGGAAGATGAAGGTCTGTTGGTCTAAGGTCTTGGTCTATCTCATTTTGAATCTACTTAAGGAAGAGTTCTTTGATTGGGTTTCCCCTATATAGGGGTTTCAACACTAGCTGAGTGCCTAGATCTGGTGTCTATTGATCTTTATGTTTTGCTTTTGGTAATTTCTCGATGAAACAAAGATAAAGGAAGAACATAAACAAGTTAATAAAAACACTAATATTTCACAAGTAATTATCAACATAAGAAAATCTTTCCGCCTTTCCGATTTTCTTACACAATTTACCCAAACTAATGTATTTGCTTCTTATAATCATCAATACATATGACCACTTCTCCATTAGTTTGCCATAATTTCTATTGATCATGTGTTATGAATTAAAATTAGAATTGTTTCACTTTCATTGCTCATACAACCATGCAAATCAAGTCTCACCATGTATCCCCATAAAATGTATAAATCAAGTTCTAATATTATAAATAAATTTAGACAAAATATAAATTAATAAGTTTAGAAACTATATCTTAATTTTCTCAAGTGCAAAATACTATTCCATTAAATAAACATAGTATCCTAAGAGAAACACCAATAAGAAATTTGACTTTTATAATACAAACTAACAAAGATTCATCTTTAAAATTAATAATATGATTGTCTATATATTAATATTTAATTAGGAATTGAAATCATCCCTCACTTTGATGAAAAATAAAATCTAACATCTATAGCACTTCTTTGATGTTTTGGACTAAATTAATAATTTCTATGAAAATGCTTAACAATATTTTACAATTATCTCTAAAAACTAAGCTAAATCCATTATTGACTTGTCAATCATCTCACATCTATATCACTTCCTTTGATGTTTTAGACTAAATTAAGAATTTCTATGAAAATGCTTAATTTTTTTTTACAATTATCTCTAAAAACTAAGCTAAATCCATTATTAGCATGTCAATCATCCCTCATTTATTTATTGACGAAAAATAAAAAACAACATCCACAACACTTCATCATCCATCATTTATCCATGAAAAATAAAAAATAACATCACAACAATTCATTTGAAGCTTCAAACTAAATTAGGAATTTCTATGAAATTGCTTGATAAAAAATATTTTAGGACTAATCAATATTTTATATATAAGAAATGGTAAAAGGCATATCTCATTTATATTTTGCCAATTTTAATTGGTAAAAAACAACTATTGAATTTGTGTTTAATCATTTTAAATACCTCATAAAAGCAAACATGGTGTAGAATGCACACAATTTCCTTACAAATAATATATAACTTAGGGAAATCACAACAATTCATTTGAAGCTTCAAACTAAATTAGGAATTTCTATGAAATTGCTTGATAAAAATATTTTAGAACTTATCAATATTTTATATATAAGAAATGGTAAAAGGCATATCCCATTTATATTTTGCCAATTTTAATTGGTAAAAAACAACTATTGAATTTGTGTTTTTTAAACACTTCATGAAAACAACATGGTGTAAAATGCACACAATTTCCTTACTTACAAATAATACATAAGGTAGGTAAATCATTGAAGTTGGTTCATACAAACATATGTTTATCTTTGAAGACAATCTTATTGAGAGGAAAAACAAATTTCCTTTTAATGAATGACATTATAAGAAAAAACCAAGAAATTATTAACAAAGAAAAACAAATATCTTTCCATAACTTTGAAAAATTTAAATGATTTGTTGAATATAAATCAATGATTTATAGGAAATGAAGTGGTTGTCAAGATCTTTCATTTAAATATATTGGAGAATATATTTTCAAATACTTTCACTAGCAAGTCATAAAAAAATAAACACATTTCGAGATTAAATTAAGTGGTAAAATATAAATGAAATTATTATAAATACAACATTAAAAACATTGTTTTAAGTGAAGATTTATTAGTTGCCAAAAAGGTCCAAACATTTGAAATAGGATCATTTTGAAGATTCCATAACTAAAAGTGTTTGTACCCAAGGAACTTGATACCTCTCCAATCCGAACTTAATGAATCTAAAGTCCAAATAAAGCAAAACTAATATTTGTATATTATTATTATGAAAATCTATTATTATTATTATTATGATACATCTTTCTTCAAATATAAAAAAAACTATAATAAAATTTAAAAATATACTTATTAACCAATTTAAATAATATAAAATTGTGTTCCCCTAATTAACACAAGGGAAAAAATTAGTAGACATATTTTAGGAAGAAATCCCAAATTCTCCTATAGAATGCCTTTGTACATGTAAAATAAAAGATAAAATTGATGACAAAAGCCCAAAATTAATGTTTGTAGGCTATACTAAAAAATCCAAGCCCAATACTAAAAGGATCAGAATGCTCATCAAGTTGTACCTTTCTAAAGCCTATGACTAATTAAACTGGTATTATCTCTTTCTTACTCTTCAAGCTTTTGGAATATCTTCTTGGTGGATGAAATGGATCAAATCCTTAATCTCAATGACCTTCTATTCTATCCTTTTGAATGGTTCTTCGACCATGACCTTCAACACTTCTTTTCTATTCATCTTGGCAGCTAAGGGTTGGGAAGATATCTTAGAGATATCTGGCATCAAGCCACCATTAAGGGCCTTCACCTGTATGGTAATGATCTGCCCGTTACTCATCAACAATTCATGGATGACATCATGCTTTTTGCTCTGTCCACCGTGAGGGAGATTGTGGTCTTTAAGTCTATTCTAAATGACTTTATGGAAGCCTCAAGGACTCTTAGAAATTAGGAGAAATCCAATATATGTTTATTTAACATTAAAGGGACTGTTCAAAGACAACTTGCACATCTATTGGATTTCCAAATCAAATGTCTCCCTTCTAAATACATGGGAGTGCCTCTAGTGGAGAACTCTTTACACTCTGCGTGTTGGCAAGGTATTTTACAAAGAATATCTCATAGGCTAACAATTGGGCTTTTTGATCCCTCAATATGTTAGGCCATTTGGTTCTCCTCAAGTTTGTTCTTCAAGCTCTCCCCGTGTATCGATTATCTACCCTAGCTACACCTAAAGTTATCTTCAAATCCATAACCTTAATCTATAGAGACTTCCTTTGGAGGGGAGATAAGAGGGAAAAAAAGTGGTCGCTAATTGCCTAGGAAAAGCTTTGTCTTCCTAAGCTCGTTGGGGGTTTAGGTTTTAAAGACCCATAGATCTTGAATAAAGCACTAGGAGTGAAATTATGGTGGTGTTGGCTCTAGGGAGGAGTTGAACTTTGGAATCAAATATGGGGCAAGAAATATGGTCAATCCTCTCAGTGAGATAAGTTGCGAGCAACAGAGAAGCCTCTAGGTTCCTCCATATGGAATCTGGCTTTGGCTAATCAAAACTTAATTCAAAGTCATGCCTTTTGGGACACTAAGAACCTTTCTAGGAGAAATTTGATATTCTAATCCGATAATTAGTTTCTAATGATTTCTTGAAAAAGTTAACTTATGTCACACACATCATTAAGTAATTATGCAAAGAAAATCTCAACAATAATGCAATAATGATAGTAGGATCATAAAGAGGCAACCAAGCACACAAAGACACAAATTTTCATTTGGGAAATCCAAACTCAGGAGAAAATCCAACAATCTTTTCTAGGAGAAATTCTCCAGTTCAACAAAGTTACAATATGATATTCATAACTCAAATTAGGTCAAACAAACCAAAAAAATCCACTTACGTCAAAACTAGTCAAACAACCCAGAAATAGGTCCGAATTTTGCTCGGATTCAGTCAAATTGTGCTTTAGAAGTTCAGTCAAACAACCTCAAAATTTAGCCAAACAATGCCTCAAACTGTGCTAAAAAATTGCCTCAAATTTCAGTCAAATAACCTCAAACTATTGCCAAATAGTGCCTCAGACTTCAGTCAAATAACCTCAGGCTGCAGTCAAATAACCTCAAACTTCAACCAAACTATTATGCTCTTGACCTATAAGAAATTCTAGAATACCAGATATGTGAAGAAATACAACCTAGAACATAGAATAAAATGAGAAAAACAACAAGTATTTTATTATTCAGAGATAGATGCAATGTTCACTTGCCTCTTCGAGGGGGCAACCTCCAGCAGAGCAGAGCTCGATTACAAATAAGACTCGATGATCTTTCCCTTCTAACTACGACTATTTATAGCTAAATGACCTCCAACAACCTAACGACTAGTGGTCCTTTGCATAACATGGGTTAACCACTTTATTTATTAATTATGGCCCATTTGCAACTAATTGTGGTCCCTTTCTTAAATGTGGGTCAACCACTTACAATTATTAATATGGGCTTTATTGACTCTTTAACTAACTATGACTATGACTCGGCCCCATTGGGTTTATTACATAAATAAAGGGGTTAGGGTTGGACCCTAACATGCCCTCCCCCATCAAAAGCAACCTTGTCCTCAAGGCTGAAGCTGCGGAAACCACTGAAGAATAGTGGTTGGTTCCCAGGTCGCATCTTCTAGAGAGACGCCTTTCCACTTGACAAGGACTTCCTTGATTGTGCGGCTGTGTAGATGTCTTTCACGAATATCGAGGACCTGTTCTGGTTGGAGACAGAGTGAACCTTCCTCATCCAATTCGGGTACACTGGTTTGAATTCTGTAATTGTTCCCCACCACTTTCTTGAGGCATGATACATGGAACACTGGATGGATTTTTGAAGTTGGTGGCAAGGCTAGCTTGTAGGCCACTGCTCCAATGCGCTGAAGTATTTGATAAGGTCCATAGAATTTTGGAGCTAGTTTCTAGCAACCCTTTTCTTTGAGTGATGTTTGCTTATATGGTTGCAGCCACAGGAATACCTGATCCCCTTCTTGAAATGTGTGCTTTGAACGATGCTAGTTTTCCTGTTGCTTCATTCGATTCTGAGCTTGATGGAGATTATCTTTGAGACGAACTAGCATGGTCGCACGGTTCTGTAGGAGTTGATCAACTGCTCGCACCTTAGAACATCCAGGGATATAAGAAATAGGTGAAGGTGGGAGTTGGCCATACATTGCTTCATATGGAGTCATCTTGGTGGCTTCATGATAGTTAGTATTATACCACAATTCAGCTAAAGGTAGCCACTGTACCCATTGATGCTGCTTTTCTGAAGTGAAGCACCTTAGATATGTCTCCAAACATTTGTTGATTGCTTCTGTTTGACCATCGATTTGGGGATGATATGCAATACTTAGTTGGAGTTGGGTGCCTTGTAGCTTGAAAAGTTCTTACCAAAATTTGCTAGTGAAAGTTAGGTCGTGATCAAATACAATGGAAGTTGGCATGCCATCCAGTTTGAAGATCTAAGCCATGAAATCTTGAGCCACCAAAATGGGGGTAAATGGGTGGGGTAGAGCACAAAAATGAGCATATTTAGAAATTTTGTCCACAACCACCATGATGACGGATTTGTTGCCCGACTTTGGAAGACTAATAATGAAATCCATGGAAACATCTGTTCAGACAGAGGCATGGAGTGGCAATGGCTGTAAGGTTCCTGGTAACCTGACTGTTTCTCCTTTATGGCGTTGACACACATCACATTCAGCTACAAAAGTAAGAATGTCATTTTTCATGCCAGTCCAAAAGAAAGAATGACGAGTGCGAGCATAAGTATTCTGAAAGCCTGAATGCCCTGTAGTGGGAGATGAGTGAAATTCTTCCAAAATGCGAGTTTTGAGGGTGGATGTCGGCGATATAACTACTCGATCCTTGTAGCGAAGAATATCATCCTTCCAAGAGTAGCCGACTGAGGAATTAGGATCTGTTCTCAAGTTATTAATAAGTTGGGAGAGAGAGGGGTGTGAAAACCATTCCTTGCGGGCTTCTTCAATCCAATCTGGTATGGGAAGAGAGATTGATAGCAGGGTGCTTTCATCCTCAAATTGGCGTGATAAAGCATCAACTACTACATTGTCACGCCCTTTCTTGTAAATTATCTCATAATCATATCCCAACATTTTGGCCAGCCATTTATTTTTCTATGGCGAGGATAGACGTTGCTCCAAAAAATATTTGAGGCTTTGATGGTCTGTGCGGATTTGGAAACGTTGCCCCAATAAGTATGGTCGCCAGGTATCTATTGCATGTAAGATGGCCATCATCTCTTTCTCATAGGTAGATTGACCCAGATGTTTCCCACTCAGTGGTTGGCTGGTGAAAGCCAAGGGTCGGCCTTCCCGCATTAATACAACACCAATACCAGTATCAGAAGCATCACATTCAATCACAAAAGATTTGGTGAAGTCCGGTAGTGCCAATACTGGAGTGGAACACATGGCCTATTTGAGAGCCACAAACGCCTGTTGTGCTGCATTAGTCCAGAGAAATGAATTTTTCTTGAGAAGGTTAGTGAGGGGTCTAGCAATGCGACCATAATTGTAGACAAATTTGTGATAGTAGCCAGTGAAACCCAAGAATCCCCTCAAACTCTTCAAGGTTTTTGGTTGGGGCCAATCTTGCATTGCCTGTATCTTTTTGGGATCAACCCTGACACCTTGATGACCCACAATGTGTCCCAAATACTCGACTTCTTCCACTCCAAAAGAGCACTTGGACAATTTGACAAATAATTTGTGATTCCGAAGTAGTTGCAAGATCAAGTCTACATGATGAAGATGTTTTTCCCAGGTTAGGTTGTAGATGAGAATTTCATCAAAGAAGACGAGGACAAATTTTCAGAGATATGGTTTCAGTAGGTGATTCATGAGGATTTCAAAAGTAGATGGAGCATTACAGAGACCAAATGGCATGACCAAGAATTCATAATGGCCTTCATGAGTTCGAAAAGCAGTGTTGAGAATGTCTACTTCTTTCATGCTTATTTGGTGATAGCCAGAGTGAAGGTCTAGCTTGGTAAAGAATTGAACACCATGTAGTTCATCAAGTAGATCATCAAAAATCGTAATAGGGAATTTGTATTTGATAGCGAGCTTGTTGAGTGCCCGAAAGTTCGGACACATGCGCCATTCTCCATCTTTCTTTAGCACCATGACCACTGGTGATGAATAAGCACTGATGCTAGGACAAATAACATTGGCTTCAAGGAGTTCCTTAATGATTTTTTCAATTTCATTCTTTTGGGTGAAAAGATATCGATATGGGCGCACATTAGGTGGTTGGGCCCCCGGGACCAAAGGGATGCTATGATCATGTTCACCTCTAGAGGGTGGAAGCTCTTTAGGTTTGTCAAATACTTGCTGATGGTGGTCTAAGACCCGTTGCATCTCAGGATGAATATGAAGAGTAGTGGCTTTAATGGCTTGGATGGCATTAAATTGGGCGATGACTCCATGATGGCCCTTTTTCAATAACTTTTCCATTTGATGCGAGCTGATGATAGTAGGAGCACCTGCCTGGAGTCCACGTTGTGTATGAATGTGGTCATTCTGCTTAAAGCTCATATATAGCTCTTGGAAATCCATTGTGATCGGGCACAGTGTGTGAAGCCATTCAACACCCAAGACAATGTCACAACAACCCATATTAATCGCAAACATGTCAGTCTTTAGGTGGTAGTTTCCCATCTGAAGTTTAATATTTTCGCAGCGGCCTTAACATTTCATTGTCCCCCCATCAGTGATAAGGACTTGGAAATTAGAGATTGATTGTACAAAACAATGAACAACTTGAGTGACTCGCTTATGGATAAAGTTATAAGTGTTGCCACTATCAATCAATACCACTACTGGGCGATGTTTAAGAAAGCCTTTGATTTTGAGAGTTTGGGGTGCATAAATGCTCGCCAAAGCGTGTAGCGAGATAACTAGTTCATCTAGCGTAGCTGTGAGGTCATTGTCATGCTGGATTTCCTCAACTTTGTCCTCTGGCCCCCCAAGGGGTGGGGTTTCCTTAGATGAGTTGTTATCAGTAACATCAATTTGAAAGAATTTTGGTTCCTTGGATTTATGCCCTGGGGAGTATTTGTCATCACAGTAGTAGTACAATCCTTGTTTTCTTTGTTTAGCCATTTCTACTGGAGATACCTTTTGCACCTTAAGTGTTTGGGTAGGGCCCTGAGCCTGGGTGGGACACCCCTTGGCTACGAAATTTGGACAAGTAGACTGGGCAGCTAAGGCAAGTTCCACCTCGATAGCCTTTTTTCAAGCGTCCATCCATGTAGGTGGGTGGTGCATCTGGACATGTGTTTGGATGGCTTCTTTAAGACCACTGATGAAACACTCCAAGTAGAAGTCATCTCCTAGACCTTTTGTTCTGATGGCCAATGCCTCAAAAGTTGCAATGTAGTCTTTTACTATGCCGATCTGTCGGAGCTTAGTGAGACGACCCAAAAAATTTGATTCTATGTCAAAGAGGTCACAAAGGGATTTTGAGAACATGTGCCAAGTTATGTTCTCAGGATAACATTTCAGATGCCACTGCCATCATTTCCATCTCTCTTGGTTCAACTAAAGGGCTCCCACGCGTAGTTTAATTTGATCTTCGCAGATGTCATTAAGGGTGAAATATTGTTCCATTTGTGCTACCCATACTGTCGGATTAGAGCCATCAAATTTATACATGTCCAACTTGGGTGGCCGAGGGTGGGAATGTTGGTGATTTCCATGGAAGTGAATATGATGGCTAGATTCTCCTTCGAGGTGTTCATCAATACTATGCTCCTCCTGATGAGACCCTGACATCCTATTGGTGAATTGTGCGAGTACTTTTGCAATGTTGTCCAGTTGGTCCTTGAACTCATCCAACCTTGTTTCAAGGTGCTTGATCTTCTCATTGGCCATGACTTGAGCTCTGGTTTCTACCATACACAGATCTTGGTCACTTGAAGTCACTCGAAAAAATTTGGGACCGCTAGAAAATTGAGGCTGACAAGTGAATGGTACCACTGCGATCAGCTTGTCGTCTTGAATCTTATGGGCTAAGTCTCTTGTAAATGTCCCGGGAAGGACTCTGACTTTTTTTTTTTTACTTCGAAAGGAGCTTTACTACCCGCGGATCAATACTGCAATAGCCGAATTTTAGAAAACTTGATTATGCCCAATGTCCTGTGAAAATCGGGCCTAGACTATAGTAGCAACAAGCCTCACTACGCAGAGAGTCGGATCTGCCTGCGAAACCCCAACTGTTGAATGTGAGTTGCACTACAGCGACAGAACCCCAACTGTTGGATTTGATTGGTGCAGCGGCGACAAAACCCCAACTGCTGGATCTAATCTAGAAGATAAGATAATGGGCGATCTTCAGAAAGTAAAGGGAACTATGGTCACAAAGGAGTGTTAGGTGCTACAGATTGCTATATACATAAGGGTCCAACAATAGTACTCGGCCCAATCTTTCAGGGCGCTAACTAATGAGGATCAACTGTACCCTTAGTCGTACTACTCTACTACCCTATCGTACACACGAGTAATCTCCCCGAGTGTTGTTCTCAGTGTACTGTAGCAACAAGACGGTCGACGGCTTATCTAAGGCGAGGTTTTAGGTGATCCTATGGGGCTTCCGATATACCCAAAGGGTACGTGGAAGTGCAGTCCGTGCGCGGTTCTGTCTAATGCGCTACTACTCGAAGGGGTACCCACAGGGGTTACAAGGGAGTCCAACAAGCATGACCACCTCTTGTATTTCCTGCATGCATGCCTCCCCAAATCCGCAGGTTTATGCGCTCAACGATAGAACCCGTGGTTTAAAGACACTGGAACACGTCTCTAGCCTTAAAAAAAATCTGAGAAAATTGGAGGTACAACTCGCCCTGGAAAGTGCTCTGATATCAGTTGTTATGCTCTTGACTTGCGAGAAATTCCAGAATACCAGATATGCGAAGAAATACAACCCAGAACACAGAATAAAATGAGAAAAAACAACAAGTATTTTATTATTCAGAGATAGATGCAATGTTCACTTGCCTCTTTGAGGGGGCAACCTCCAGTAGAGCAGAGCTTGATTACAAATAAGACTTGATGATCTTTCCCTTCTAACTATGACTATTTATAGCTAAATGACCTCCAACAACCTAACGACTAGTGGTCCTTTGCATAACATGGGTTAACCACTTTATTTATTAATTATGGCTCATTTGCAACTAATTGTGGTCCCTTTCTTAAATGCGGGTCAACCACTTACAATTATTAATACAGACTTTATTGACTCTTTAACTAACTATGACTATGACTCAGCCCCATTGGGTTTATTACATAAATAAAGGGGTTAGGGTTGGACCCTAACACAAACAATGCCTCAGACTTCGGTCAAACAGTCTCAGACTGCAGTCAAACAGTGCCCTAAACTTTAGTCAAACAAATTAGGTCAGTGTTGGTCAATAGACTCCAAAAGAGGGCTCGGTCAAACTTCATAAGACTTCCTTCTTCTCATTTGCACATGTGAACAAAAAACATATGTTTGTGAAATATCAGAATTGATGTCCAAGTGAGGGAGGTCAAGTTTGTATTTATAGTGGTCTAGTGGTGCCCAAGGGGCACATCTCCTTCTATTGGGCCAACCTGTACTATGGAGTTGACCTGACCATTTTGGAGGCAAATTAAATTCAAATTTTAATTTTCTTTCTTTTGATTTCCCTTTAGGGTTGACTTGAATACTAACCGTAGCCACCAAAATTCAACACCCCTTAGCTAGGGAGTTACTCAAATTTGACTTTCTCAGATGTCCTCTTTGCTAAACAATTTCTCCATCCAAAGAAAAGATTGAATGAGCTAGCTATGTTAATGTATCCATCCATGTCATGTTCTAATCTCAAACCATGTGGAAAGCATCCTGCATCAAAATCGTGCTCAACAAGTCATCACTTGGAGCAAGTCAATACCTTTGAAAAAAAATGGTGAACCCCTAGGCAATTACCATTCTTGCATGCCGATTGAATGGTAATACACTTTCCTAATGCTAAAGGCACTCACTCTACCTACTAGCCAAGCACCTCTTGGCAATATGGTCAGAACCTTTTGACTGGGGGAGCGCTTTGGGCCTTGATGCTCTTTGGACCATTCTCCCAAGCCACATTACATGCCCCCCAGTGAATACCCTTAACTTGTCAATATCCTAACCTAGGGAGAATGTTTTCCCTTGATGCTACAACATCAACACCCATATGGCAAAAAATTTGGACCAATGGACTCTGGCCCAAAGTTGCGCAATTCCTTTGGCTGGTGGGACGACAAAAGATTCTTACATGGGATCAAATAAGGATAAAAGGATTTCATGGCCCCTCACTTTGATCTCTTTGTTGGAATTAGGAAGAGGATATGGAGCATCTCCTAAATATATGTTCCTTTGCTAAATCACTTTGGATCGAGGTTTTTTTTTTTTTTTTTTTTTTTTTCCTTCTGGATCCTTGGATCGCAATTTCAATAGTTTGATGGAAATAATAGAACAATGTGTGAAAATTTGGAAGACCCAAAATTCTACTACATCAATTGATTAAGTTGCTTCTATTTGTCAAATAACTGAACAAATTATTTACTCTGTTCTACGGTAAATATCGAAACCAATACACTGCAGCGTCCAATAACTAAATTAATATGTGGAAACAAGAATCTGAGCAAGAAAGAAATAACACACAAGTGACACCGTTATTTTTGGACCAATGTCCCCGGAAAAACCCAATGTAGGAAAACTGGTGCAACAATTGAGGGTTTGTATTATTAAGCAGTAATTTCTGAATACAATCTTTAGATGCCTCGCTGGTTATCCAATACAAATAATTTGACTAAGAGAGAGATGAGTGAGATATACCTCACACTATCACTGGAAATCCCGCACTGATCCAACAACTGAATGGCTAGCCCCTAGCGGCCTCTGCGCAGTTTTTGTGCAATCACTGCGTTGCTCTGCATCACAGCTTCTGGGGACTGCGTCATCCTTTGGCTAATCGATTTGCCTTTGGAACTTCGACTTTCTGCCCTGCCGGTCTCACACCCCCTACTTCTAGCTCTAGAATTTCAGATCTCCTCTCAGGCTCTGTGTTGCCTCTACGTGGCCCTACGCTGCCCAGCATGGCTTTGCATTGCCTCTGGATCTCTCTTTGCCTTCTCTGCGATGTATCCTGCATCAAGAAATTCTCCAATCGAAAACTATCTCTGCCCCTCACTGTAAGAAATCCCCTCGATCACTCCTCCAACAATTGTTGCGCTGCTCTCTTCAGAAATCAATCTCTTGATCTCTTACTCTATGTATTTTCCAAATGCCCCTCAAGCCTCCTCTTATAATCTTTCTGTTGAGAACCAACGACCCATATTAGATCCTAATCAATGGTTCAGATAATTTTGGCTTTATCCTCGTCTTCTTCTAGAAGTTTCACCCACAGTTAGATTAATACCCTTTAATTATTTTAATTTCCTAAGTTTAGACTTAGGTACCCATTAAAAATAATTAATTATTTTAATAAAAACTGTCTCCGGGTGGAATTTCCCAAAATGATTTATAGGTATTGTGGAATACATGTGTCCAAGCTTCCCCGCAAATTTTGAGGCTAAGAGCACATCCAATGCTACCAAAAATCAACACTCCCTCTTAGCAAGGAATGTGATTTAGCAATGCAACCTGGTGAAGCATCACCCTTCTCTGTAACATCTCCCTCTACGCTTTTGATGTTTGACATCACTGCCCACCAACTACTGCGTAAATGTTGCATCTGTATTGTTGCTGACACTGCATCTGTTTTGAAACTCCCTCAAATTCTGCATCCGTGTTGCTACTGGCGCTGCCACTGCCAACACTGCATCTGCACCACATCCTTCTCCAACCGTTGCTGCCACTGCATCAACAACAAAAAAGCATCGAGAATTACTAAACTGGTGTTCAGCATGATGCATCTATTGTTGGAATTCTGACTGCTACTAGTCTCTACGTTGACCCTCTGAAGCCTCTGCATTGTTGCTGACCTTTGCTCTGTGCCAATTGCATTGCTGCCAGCTCTAGCTCTACGCTGCTTAGTGTCTGGTGCTACTAGCCACTGCATCTGTCACTCTCACACTCCTTTGCATCAACTAACCTGATCCATCCTGCTACAACTGATTTGGGCTCCCGTAGCAAGGTATTGATCCGAGAGGTGGACTCTTCAAGGATCTTGCCCATCTACAATTCTTTTGAACTACAATTCTATATCACCCCACCTCTGGGTGATCATGGAAAACTCCTCCTCCTCGATCTATGTGGATGCAGCCTTCGGATCATGCTTCTCGTCCTTGTCCTTCTTGAGAGGACACTGTGTAGTGTAATGACCAAGTTTGCCACACTGAAAGCTCTTGATCTTCGAAATATCTTTCTTCTTCTTCTGTTGCAATTGCTGCTCCTTAGATGCGAGGGCTGCATTCTCATCCTCCTCCTTGGGCTTCAACCCACTGCTGCTGCTACTGCTATTGTCAAGCTTGCACTTTACTAAGTCTCTCTTCATCTCTTCTTGCTGAAGAGTGGCCCACATTCCTTCCTAGTCTGGCAATTTCTCCCCGCCCATGATGCTCTGGACAAATTCTTGCCACTCTTCTGAGACTGAATTTAGATCCAGCTTCACCATCTCGGTAGGCTGAGGTGTTGATCCCACAACTGCTAACTCGTCACGAGTCTCTTGAAGCTTTGCAAGGTACGGATCAATGCGTTACCCCTTCTGCATCTGCGTGGATCTCATCTTCTGCTCCAAGTACATCTCCCGTTGCTCGGAAGATCCCTGATATAGCGTGGACAAGGCATCCCACATCTGCTTGACAATCCCTTTGCTTGAGATGTGACATACTACATGATCCTTCACTCCATCGAGGATCATCCGCTTGGCCTTTTCCATCTCTCCCTTGTACTTCTTGAGCGGATCTGGATCCGCGGTGTTGAAGAAAGTGTAACTAGGTTTGGTCTTCATAAATGTAATTTTGATCTTTGTACTTGTAAAAGAAAAGAAATATTAGTTTTGTAAATTATAAAATGAGTTTAATGCTCATTACATAGGTCCATCACATGTTGAAGTGCTATAGGAAAGTCAAAGAGTCTAAGAAAATGTTAAAGAGATCTTCTTGAGCATATATGTAATGAAAATGAGTCAACCTAGTGTCTATATTAGCCCTCCAAGACAAGCACAATCCTCCTGAAGAGGGCAACAAGAAAAACGATGTAAAACAATCATGTTGGCCTACAAATGAATCAAAAGAATTCATGTCGGCTTGCAAAAGGAGACACAACACTTCACACTGACACGTCGACTAATTATGGAGGACAAACAACTATAAATACCTCGCTAGGGTCACCACAGAAAGACAAAAAACTCAGACTCTTTGTAAGTTCGTATGGGTGCAGGAAGCTCTGAAATTTCGGATGGAATAGTAAGGTACAGGATCTCGGTGATGAGTACAGTGTCTCGATGCAAGCAAATTACAGTGATAAGTGTGTCTTGACCTCCCCATAATCACAGTCTCGAAATGTTGAACGCAATCATGACACATACAAAAATGTAGTCACTATCTCAGTGATCTCTTAGTAATATACTCTCGATCTAATTATGATGAAAGAGGATCACGATGATCCCACAACAGTATACACAGTCTCAACATTCTTGTTCTGAAGAAGATCATACACTCTCAGTATAATAGTAATGATAAGGATCTCGGTGATCCTACATGAATACTCTTACTATACATACATATCTCAATATGGACCTCGTTGTTTTGATGGTGATCTCGATGAAGGTGTAGAGATGATCTTAGTAAAGGCACAATGGTGATCTCAAGGAGCAGTCATGGTGCAACAATGATGATCTCGGTGAAGCAATAATGATGATGATGATCTCAACAGTAAGAAGAGGATCAGTGTCTTGGTCTTGGAGTGGCTTGATAGGGCAAGGGTCATGGTCTTAGTATTCGTCAATTGGAATCTCTATAAGAAGAATTTTGTGCGGGTTTTCCTCTCCCAGAGAGAGGTTTTGGCCCTAGCAGAAAGCCAACATCTTGTGTTCTTGTCTCTTGTATTTTGGTATCTGTTTGATGAAGTAAAAAATACACACACTAATGATATCAAGAGAATATTGTGCTAATAATCAAAAGTTAAAATACCTCACAAATAGTTATCATGCTAAGAAGAATCACATTAACTCTAATTGCCCTAGATTCTTCAACACGCGGGCTCAACTATCACACTGTCGACGTAGATCTTGAGAAAATGCTCATCTAGAAGGCATGACATCCTCGTCTTCCGAATCACATAGTTGGATGCACCATCCAACCGATCCTGATCTCGGAATCCACTGACTACCATCTATGCCAATCGAAAAGATCGAATGATCTCCTCTCTCCTCTGCACTACTGCTGGGCTAGCCTACGCACTCCCTGCTGGAGTCAATAGATCTGATGCCCCTTGTTGCTGCTCAACAAATGAGAATTCAAAATCCCTGGCTAGGAATTCTCTAAGGAAGAAATTCCCTCAGGTGTCTCTCTTCTTCCTTTTGAGGTCTTTTTGCTCGGCAACTGCTTGCAGAAATTGCGTCACACCAAAAAACTGCCTCTTTGTTGAAGCTACTGCTGCGCTACTCTCTCTGTCATTGGCATATTTCGATCTGGAAATCCTACCTCTCTATCAACTCACTCAGAGAGAGATTTTCCACGAAAATCTTGCCCTCCTGGCCTGGACTGCGCAATCCCTCTAGGGATTTGATTTGATGCCTATGCAGCACTTCGACTTCCCTTCTTCCTTCAGCGTTGGGCTCTTCCGACTCTGTTCTCTAGTTTCACCTGCAGCGTTGATACCATGTGAAATTTTGGGAGACCCAAATTTCTACTGCAGCAACTAATTAAGTTTCTTCTATTTGTCAAATAACTAAACAAATTATTTATTGTGTTCTACGGTAAATATGAAAACCAATACATTGTAGCCTCCACTAATTAAATTAACATGCGGAAACAAGAATCTGAGCAAGAGAGAAATAACACACAAGTGACACCGTTATTTTTGGACCAATGTCCTCGGAAAAATCCAATGTGGGAAAACCAGTGCAACAACTAAGGGTTTGTATTATTAAGCAGTAATTTCTGAATACAATATTTGGATGCCTTGTTGGCTATCGAATACAAAGAATTTGACTGAGAGAGAGATGAGTGAGATATACCTCACACTATCACTAGCGATCCAACACTAATCTAGCCACTGAATGGCTAGCCCCTAGCTGCCTTTGCACAGTTTCTGCGCAATCACTACGTTGCTCTGCGTCACAGCTTCTGGGGACTGCGTCACTCCTTTGGCTGATCGATTTTCCTTTGGAACTTCGACTTTCTACCTTTTCGGTCTCACATCCCGACTTCTGGATCTAGAACTTGATTCTCTAGAAAATTTCAAATCTCCTCTCAGGCTCTGCGCTGCCTCTATGTGGCCTTATGCTGCCTAACGTGGCTCTGCATTGCCTCCTCTAGATCTCTCTCTGCCTTCTCTACGATGTATCCCCGGATCAAAAAATTCTCCAACTAGAAACTATCTTTGCCCCTCACTGCAAGAAATCCCCTCGATCACTTCTCCAACAACGCTCTGTTTAGAAATCAATCTCTTGATCTCTTATTTGATGTATTTTCCAAATGCCCCTCAAGTCTCCTCTTATAATCCTTCTGTTGAGAACCAACAACCCAGATTATATCCTAATCAATGGCTCAAATCATTTTGGTTTGATCCTCGTCTTCTTCTAGAAGTTTCACCCACAGTTAGATTAATACCCTTTAATTATTTTAATTTCCTAAGTTCAGACTTAGGCACCCATTAAAAATAATTAATTATTTTAATAAAACTATCTCGGGGTGGAATTTCCCAAAATGATTTATGGGTATGTGGAATACATGTGTCCAAGCCTCCCTGCAAATTTTGAGGCTAAGAGCACATCCAATGCTACTAGAAATCAACACAATGGAGATCTAATGCATTCGGTAGTCCAATGGTAAATAGAACATGGATCCTCACTCTTGGTTTTGTCATGGGGGCATTTGGAAAGAAAGGAACATGCAAATATTCAACAAGAAAAAAGGAGTGAAGACTCGGTTTAGGATGTCATTTTGCAAAACATATGGGAGACCATTCTCTCGAAACCCTAGTCTCATGATGATTGGAAAATGAACCCTCAGGAATTTGGGATCTTTAATAAATTGGGGCTCGCTCCCTCTATGCTCCCCTCTCTTCCCTCCCCCAAAGTGTCCTCTCCCTCGTCCTTTTCTCCCCCTTCGTTGAGCTTCATGAAGTTAAATTTTGATGGTGCCTCCAAAGGCAATCCTAGTTGAGCATGATTCATAGGGATCTTCCGTAATTGGGAAATTCACCCATTAAATGTCTAGGCGGTGAATTGTGGGGTTACAAGCAATAATGTAGCTGAATCCATGGCTCTTGAATGAGGTTTGATCTTGAGAATCAACGAGGGATACTCTAATTTTCACGTTGATGTGGATTCCCACTTGGTTATTGAGGCAATTAGGAAAGCATTAATGGAGTGCCAATCGATAAACTATCTAAGAACTAGAGACTCAAACATATTGTCTCCTATATCTAGAAATAACTTCAATCCATCCATTATGTCATTGCTTCTCACTTGAGACGAGAAGGCAGTAAAGAAACTGATTTTTTTGGCAAACTTGGGTTGTCAAGATAGAAACACATGCATCACTGAATCTTGGTCTAGAGGGGAGATGCCTAGTTAGAAGGGATCCTTGCAAATTACTTTAGATGTTGACATCCAACCCTCGATCGAAGCATCATTGGATCCAAATATTGTTGCGGAGATTGCTGATATATTCGTTGTCGAGGCGGTCCCAATGGATTTGGGATTCATATACCTTGGTTTCCACTTGAAACCAAATAATTATGGCATTATAGTCTGGGGTTGGTTGATTGAAAAAATCGACTGCAGATTGTCAAATTGGTCTCTAAAGTGGTTGACACTTCGAGGCAACTTGCTTCTAGTTCAGTCGATCTTGCAAAGTATCGTTGTATATTGGGTACATCTGTATTTATTGCCACACAATATCATCAAACGAGTTAATTCCATTATTTTTATATTTATTTGGGTAGGTTCCAACTATGCCAATAAGATTCATGGTTTGGTTGGAAGACATCTCCATGAGTAAAGAGGATGGAGGATGGGGTATAAAGAATATTGAGAAGTTTGGTTGGGTTTTGGGGGTGAAGAGCTTGTGGCATGCATTATATGGAAATGGCATCTGTCAAAGTATTATAAAGGAGAATTTCCTAAGGAGTATGTCGATGATAGAGTGGATAAAGGCTGGGGCACAAGCTCCTTGCTCGGTTTCATACATATGGAATGGTTTGATGAAAATTAAACATTGGTTGATTGGGAACTTAAGATGGGAGATTGGATCAGGCTCACTGATGGAGATTGGGTTGGATCTATTAGGGGATTCTCTGGAAATCATACTCTGCCTATTACTCTTATCAAATATATGCATAATTTGAGCATTTATTATTTAAATCAAATCCAAGTGGCATATGATCCTATTTTTCAATATCCTTACTTGGTATGCTCACGGGATATGGTTTTATATGGGGAATTGGCTGAGATGTGGGGCGGGTACGTACAAAATTTATGTATGGCTCGTATCACATTGAGGGAAAAGGAGGATAATTTCATGTGGGATGTTAAGACTGATCAGGAGCTAATCTCTGAAAAGGAGGCCTACACGTATATTACACTTGCTCAATTGCGTTCTGTGGATAGTGGGTGGTTCAAAATTTTTTGGGATTTGAACCTTCCCTTAAAACTAAAATGTTTTGGGTGGTTGGTCTGGCGGAATAAGATATTAACATGGGATAATTTATGCCGAAGGGATTTCATAGGACATGGCAAATGTGTATTGTGTATGAGGGCACTTGAGGACATGGCTCATATTTTCCTAAAATGTCCATTTCTGGTCTCCACCTGGATTGGAGTGTTGAACACCTTAAAATTATCTGTTGGCGGAAATTCAACACTTGTTGATGCTTGGTTTCAGGATTGGATGATTGGTTTCAAGGAATATCAAACTCTACCTTTCTACATAATGTGGGGCATGTGGAGGTGTATAAATGCTAGCATTTTTTAAAATATTCCACTAGACATAAATCACATATGCATAAATATCTGTTCATACTTCAATGACATCAAACCTGTGGCCAATAAGGGACCTTTGAGATGCATCCATCTTGTGGATATCTGGAGTAAATACCCTGTGAGGTTTTTTGACAGGGTTGCAAATAAAAGCATATATGGTAGTGAGGCATACATTGTATTAAAGCATGGTCATTACTTCCATTTCTGTTGGAACATTGGGGTGGGCTCCAACATTCGGGTAAAGATCATTGCACTCTAGGGAGTCTTATATCGCGCTAAATGGTTATCCATTAAGAAGATGGAAGTATTTGGTAACTCCAAAGTGATTATTGAATGGGATTTGGAGAAGACTTCCTTTGATCCTCCTTTGCTTTCAATCTGGATGAATAGATTTAGGATGATGATCAAACTTTTTTGTGGGGTGTCATTTTCTCATATATACTAGGAGCATAATGGAATTGTTGATGCTTTATCAAGTAGGTCATATACATCAACCTTGGTAGATCATCTACTCTACCTACATCAATGACATATATCATGGATCCAAGAAAACCCACTTTACATAAGTACTTTTGCAGGATGAGGATCCTTTTGTTTTTCCATAATTAGAATTGTCATAACCTCATTGAGATGTAGTGAACATTTATGTTTTTTTTTTTTTTTTTTTTCATTTGGAATGTCTTTGTGACAGATACAAAAATGGGGTATATGAAAACAATCTTGTGTATGAAGTCATCTCTCTAGAGAATGGCATTTTATAGAAGTATATGCTATATGTAAACAACCTATTATTAATATAAAAGCCTGTTGGTTTTTTCTTTCTGCGAAAAAAACAAAAACCCTTGATCATGGTGACAAAAATAGAGGCATTAGAGGTTAGGGAGGGCGTCGACCACCTTGCCACCACACAGTGCATTGAAGAGGGTGCATGGTGTGGCTAGCCCTCCCCATGCACTACGTGTGCAAGTTTATTATCTATACACCATACTATTAATCTTTCTGTGGTTCTTCTGGCCAATTAAGAGAATAGCCACTGCTCAAATTTTATGCAACGCCATACCTCCTCACCCACCGCTAGTGGGAGTATTCACTTGCCAATCTGAAGGTGTCATGCCATTACTCGGTGGAATGCCTGTAGATCTTCTGTGACATTTTTGGCCTTTATCTGAAAACAAACTGCTTGTTTCCAGGGAAGTAGGGGCAGTGTATTGGGACTGCATACTTGCCATGACAATTTCAGTAGTTTGTAGTTATAGAGGCTTGCTCAAGGTTTTGTATCGTGGTATTAATTCTGATGCTATTTCTCCAGAGCACTCAGGTTGCGCAATTTGACAAACCTAGTTAGCTCGAAAGGGGAAGGTAGTTGGTGATGTCTCCCTGCACGCAATGTCCGCTTTCTCATTTGCTCTAGCATCCTGGAACAACGTTCTCTAAGCACTGGCTTTCTTATTGATCCCTTTTATATTTTTTCTCCTCTTTGTTTATGTGTGGTTCTTAGTTGGTGTTTTAATCCCCCCGAGGGTTTTCTGTGTCATGTGCCTTGGGATTTTCTGGTGTGTGGGTGAACTTTTCTAGTGGGTTTCTTCTAGAACTGTGGTGTTTTGTCCTTAGCTGACAGGTTGGCTTCACCTTTGTCTTGTTTTATTTCGCCCTCTCTCATATCTGAACTTGGTGGGTACCCTTAACCTCATCTGTCATTGTCTCTCTTGGTTTATAATGCCCAGGCAACACATGCACAGCCACAGGGGTGGAGGTGGCAAGGGTGGTGGTGGTTGGGGTCCACAAGGTTGGTTGCCTACCCAGGCCCAAGCCTAGGTGGTCGCTGTGATATTCCACTTTACCACTCCTCAAGACATTTGAGATGAAATTTCCCAGCATGAAACCTGGACCACAAATGACTGCTAAGCTTACTCTGAATTTGAGATTTTGGAAGAGATGTCCAACTAGGTTCCTGACCCTGGTCATACCAAGGGAAGATGGAATCAATACCCAAATTCCATCACCCTCCATTCGCAGATGAAAACTCTTTTAGGACATCTCCTGAAAGAGAGGCGTGGAAACTGTAGCGCCATGTTGCTTGGGAGTGGGAGCGACCATTTTCAGAAGCTCCCGGATTCGAGACCCTGGTCATACCAAGGGAAGATGGAATCAATACCCAAATTCCATCACCCTCCATTCGCAGATGAAAACTCTTTTAGGACGTCTCCTGAAATAGAGGCATGGAAACTGTAGCGCCATGTTGCTTGGGAGCGGGAGCGACCATTTTCAGAAGCTCCCGGTTTGGGAGCGAATCCGGGAGCGATTTTTAAAATATATATATATATATATATATATATTTTATATTTTTTAATTTTTGATACAGATATTTCAACAAAAACATGTAGAATGATGAATTAGACATAAAAAACATAAAAAAACATAGATTGATCATTGAACCATATCACATCAATCATCTAGAAATTATAATCGTCATCAACCATGTCCACAAGTTAGTAAAATACATATTACAACTGCAACATATTGAGTCTCATGAATCATGATTCATCAAATTCAATCTTAAAGTTTCAACTTCAAGCTTTCAAAATTGAAAATTCAATAACATTTATCATCATTGATCACCAAAGTTGTACTTGTAAGCTAAGTTTAACCATTACAAGAAGTAATATCTAAGATATTTCTAAGTCCTAACTTCTAACTGTTAACATGATATGAAATGTTATAAATTTATAAAATGAAACATGAATAATGAAATGAAATGAAACAACTTTAGTCTTTCACGAAGCATCATATTCATAATTCACAATCATTACCAATGAGTTATAATTGCCAAGGCCCAACTTCAAACTTCAAATTTTCATTGTCACAGTGATATATTGTTTACAAAAAATATCATTATGATATGAAAGAGTCAAGAGTCAAGAGTCAAGGACTCAAAACTCAATAGTTATGAAAACTAAAGTCTAATAGAAACTAAAAAAGACAAGTAAATTGTAAATCTACATGTGGCCCTTGCCACGAGAGTCTCCAGGAGTATAAGCAGGTCGTGGTGGTCTTCTAGGAGTCTCTCGCACAGACCGACGACCCGAACTAGAACCTCCACGTGAGGGTGTAGATGGAGGTGGCGACAACAAAGGAACAAGACTCGGACCTCGAGCACTGCTACTGGATGGTGGAGTTGGAGGTGGAGGTGGCATGGCTGCTGCAGCTGCTTCATCTTCATCCCTTACAAGTTCCTCTTCCAGTTCTTCAATATGTACAATGCCATCCTCCAAATTGTCATCCTCTGGGTGATTGTCCCAAATTTTATATGTGGGATCCTCATAAGCCCGATCACAGTAATGACTCAACAACCTCAAGTTGTAGTGCACATAAACCAAGCTTTCTGCTCAGTTTTCATTGAGTCTATTTCTTTTCACATTATGTATGTAGCTGTAGGTGCTCCAACACCTCTCTGCAGAAGAAGTATTTACAACCTGTGAAAGAACTTTTTTTGCCAATTTTGGCAAAAGTCCATGCCCGCCATATGTTTCCCACCATGTGAGAGTATCAAATCTATCTCTGTCGTCCATTGCATGGAAGTTACCATACAAACCAGTGCCACTAAAGTATTTGCCTATTTCAAAGCGCACAACAGCACATTCCTCCCTGTCAGGTACCAACTTTTCTAATGCTTCCAAATATCCTTTAGTTACCTCTGGATCTAAATGGGGTTTGGTCCTAACCCCACCCCCTGCTGCAGGTTGGCCCAACCAAGATGTAGAGTAGTATTTTGGCGTAAGGATATACGCCAAGCAATGTAGTGGAAGATTAAGCCTATTCCACTGTTCACACACACAATCATGAATCAGTTTGTACAAGTTGGGATCTCTATTATGAACAATATCTTTTTATTTCCCCCAACATGGTATCCATTTGCTCATACACCTCGCCAATCACTGGTTTGTCTGTATCTGCAAACCGAATCATGTGATAAATTGGCTTGGTGAAATCCAATACCTACCTCACACTTGTCCAAAACTGCCCATCAAGAGCGGCCTCCTACACCATTTCAAAACCTCCCATGTCAGCTACATTTGTAGCCCTTTCCTTTAATACCTGCCAATGTGGACTTGATACCATGCTAGCTAATGCCTCTCTTACCTTCAAAAGGCGCCTGAAGGTGAGGTAATAGCTACCAAATCTGGTCTTCGCAATCTTCAACAACTCCAATCTCGAGTGATTGCGGAAAAGGCCATGGGTATTGCTATGATTTGTACTAAATTTTATCATTTGTTTGCCTTTCTTGTACAAATCACCAATCAATTGGTATTGTTCATTTTTGTTCTTGACAATATCATGCAATAGAAGGTTCAATGTGTGAACCAAACATCCAGACCAAAATATGTTGGGGTATTTATCCTCAATAATTGCTCCCGCTACCTTACAATTAGGAGCATTATCAGTGATGACTTGGATGACATTGTATGGGCCAATACGCTCAATTATTTCAAGTAATGCTTCTGCAATGTTGATGGCGGTCTTGAACTTGTCTAAGTAATCATGTGCAGTTAGAAAGATGGGATTACTAACAGACACAGCAAGAACACTTATCAATGGCTTGCCTTTTACATTCGTCCATCCATCAGATACAATGGACACCCCATGGTCAGTCCAAGAACTTGTCATGCTATTCAAAGAATGTAATATTTTTGCTTTTTCATGATCAAGGCCAACGGTTCTTGCCTTGTCATACCCAGGGCTCTTGTATCCTTTAGGGGCATCATTTATGGCAGAAACCATTTCGTGCCAATAAGGTGAGCGAAGAACATTGAATGGTATCCCACATGCATAGAGAAACCTGTAAACCTTTGAATCCACATCATTCCTACACCCCTCATCAAGGAAATTTGATATGGTTCTACGCCTTAAAGATGATGACCCTGTGCCTCCATATCCACTGCCTTGGGAGGATGCTAAAGGAGTTCTTTGTGATTGTGAGCTTGGTTCAAAGAAACCCCTTGATTTTTTTGATCTGTATTGGGCTTCCTCCTCTTCCCTTATGTATTTGGCTCTATCCGCTGCTGACACCGCTGTACAAGTTTTGATTCCTATTTGTTTGTCTCCATCCCATGGCCTTTTCCCGCAGAGGTGTCTTCTAGCACGGGTGTATGAACCTGTGTAATCAGTGTTGCAATGGGGGCAATGAAATTTAGTGGTTCCACCCCCTCTCCTTGTTTCAGCCCTGTTAACATATTTCCACAATGGAGTTTGGTCTTGTTTAGTTTTTTGAGGGTCATGTTCACCCTCCTCCAGCGCCTCCTCACCGGGGTTTTCACCAATTTGACTTTCTCCAGCTTCTTCATCCCCCTCTTCAGTTTGGCCCCTCCGTTTCCTACTCTCCAGCACCATAATAACCATAAAAGGGACCAGGAAGAGGAAAATGCCAAGAAATATAGCCAGGTCCATGGTGTTTGATGTTTGTAGGGTTTTGATTCTTGAATCTGCAAATTAATTCAATTTATTGGGATTAATTAATTTAATTTAAATTCATGATTTTAAAACTCAATAAAATAAATTAAATTAACTAAATTACTACCTAACTAAATTAAACTAACTAAACTTACTTACCTCTGCAGGCTTGCTCCTCGCTCCTCGGCACTTGCTCCTCGCTCCTCGCTCCTTTGCTCTTGCTCTTGCTCAATGAAGTGATAATGAAATTTTTTTAGGCCATTGGGCTTTTAAAACAAAAAAAATAAATTTAAAATTCGATTTTTTTTTGGCGTCCGCGGAAATTTTTTCCGCTGGATCGCTCCAGGCACCCATCGAAACGCTCCCGGAGCGATTTTTTAATGCTGGGGAGCGATCAGGAGGTTCTTGATCGCTCCCGGGTGTTAAAAATCGCTCCGGGAGCGATGGAGCGATCGCTCCCTGCAACGCTCCCGTCCGGGAGCGATTTTGGGAGCGCGCTCCAGAGCCGCTCCCGCCCGGAGCACGCTCCCGAAAATCGCTCCCGTCCGGGAGCGATTTTCGGGAGTGCGCTCCCGCCCGGAGCGCGATTCGGGAGCAGGTTCGAGGGGGGGGGGGGCGCTATGCTGTAGCGACATCATCTCCTCCTTGAAAGAGATTAACCAGGTGTAGCAATATCAGCGTACATGCTTGGCTATCTTGAATGCTCATTTGGCTCATATGAAAAGCCACCTCCAATGGAGTTTGAGCACTTTGCTCCAGCCGTTGGTACCAACACACAAGATCTTGCTCCTATGACGACTTCTGATTCTTGAATTTATGTTAGATCTTTCTGCAGTTATCTTGTTTTGCTATGTAGTTCAGCATCAGTCAATTTTTGTTGTTCTTCGAACTAGAGATATTATATTGGTATACTTATTTATAGATTACTAGTCAACAAATCTGGTTTTCCTTGTGGCAGATTGAGACCGATAAGATTTTGAACTATGGTGATGGAAATGATGTAATCTGATTTCTGAGGCAGCACAAACTTAACTTACAAAAAAAAAAAAAACAAGTCCAATATCAAAAGGAATTGCATTAGCACAAGTATTACACTTTATGAAGAGTACATGTAACACTGAGAATTCCAAATTATATGAACTTCTGGATCGAACTAATTCCATAAGCACAAATATTACCCATTCTGAAGAGTACATGTAAATGATATCATCTTCCCTTGGTTGAATAAAAAATACATTCATAAACATTTGATAGATTAAAGAATTAATTCATAAATTATTTCAATCAAGAAACTTAAGGCAAATTTGAGAAGCAAGTCCGAAGATGTTTAAAAGTTACTAATAAATGATCAAAGATCTATAAATCTGGATGAGATTTCTCATGTGATCCAAGAATATCAATAAGACTTGGTGAACTACAACAAAGCTTTTACAAGACCAGTTAAGAGTTTTCAGTTCATTGCATGGGTATCGTAAACGCCAAACTGAGGAATGCTTAAATTCCAATATAGAACTTACCAGCTTAGACTTCAGTAATCTATCCCTATTAGATGTGAATTGGCAGAGACAACTGATGGAGTGTATGAAGTATCATGCTCGCCAAAAGGATTAGGATTGCTGAGCAAAGCTTCATCAATTATCCTGCTAATTATCATATTACAAGTCCTGAAAAGAATATCTTAGAAATAAATTTTCTTTTTCCAGCCTGGTAATACATGGAGGCTAGTTCTATATTTAATGCTCACAATGCTTTCCAGAGATAAGATTCCACAATTGTCTTATGTGGCTCCTGTCCGAGTGAAGTAGTATGTATGACAGAGAGACTGCTCAAAACGACAAGTAGGGCCCAAAAAATCAACAAATAACCACTTTAGAATAAAAGTACCTAACAAACCTTGTGTTGGGAACTTATTTATTGCGAAGTATATGCTCTAAACTAGTTGCAAGCAAATTTAAACTGGAAAGTAAATCAGGATGCTCAATCTAATTCCTTTATTAGATCATCGAAGCTCAGAACAAGCCAATCGGCTGCTTCAGCAACTTTGTCCCGCAATTGTATTCCTCCATAGCAAATGTATGCATCTGCCCCACCTGGCCGCCTTGCCTTGTAAACATCACAGTTCATATTAAGTGCAAAAAGTTAGAGAATAACAAATAACCATATTCTACAAGATTATGGAAAATCTTACTCATTAAGGTTTCAAATATGAAAGACATATATACATTTTAAAGTATATGTAGCAATAACAACTGAAAGAGAGATTCGAGTAGGAATAATGAGAGAAGGCTCAGACACAGAGTTGAATAATAACTTTGAAATCAAAATCTATAAGAAAATGGAAGCCTGGCAGCAGTTTGCACTTTGCACCTAGAGAAGCTTTATTTCAAACCCAGAGAAACTGAATTAATAGCACAAATAAAGAGGTTGATTAACTACTTTTTATTCATGGGATGGCTGAATGTGCAATAAAATTTTCTGCTTCCATCTTCTTGAAATACCAAGTGTTCTACAAATCTTAGTGGCCGACATTCAAATCTGGCCCTTGAGAACTTAAGCATTTTAAATATTAAATATCAGCAACAAATTTAGTTCTCTTTTAGGAACCCTGAATACAACTTAATTTGTTCTCTATAGAACCTTTCCACTAATATTGCAATTATACCAGGTTCTCCACCAAATTAGGACTATTTGCACTTAAATAACACCAGGTTCACTGCAATACTAAGCATACTTTAACATTGTTCAAGTCAATCCCCACAGATCTCATTGCAGTTGCATCGAAATATCACACTTCACAGATCTCATATTTATGAACTCAACACATAACAGACCAACACTCGTGGGCTTGCCAGCGGCTTCATAATTGTATAATCCACATATTCGCATGTAGCATATTTACACTTCAATTCACATACCCAAAATCTTGCATACAAAAACAAAAATAGCAGAATCTCTATCTCCTATACTATCATCTATTACTGACAGAGGATTCGCTCCCACATGCTCTCATGTTCCAGGGCATTCTCCTATTAATGTGTGGCTTATTATTGTAGTGCTTCCAATTTTTGCTCATGGTTGTAGAGTTGCTAGAACCTACTTTGTACGGCCAAGAGAGACATGCATATCTACCCCATTAGAAGGGTATTATGAGAGGTGTTTCTTCCTCTTGAATCCTTTATTGTCTTGTACATTGTGATATTTCTTTGCATCTAACATCATTTTCAGTGGGTGCTAGACTAATACTTCATTGTGTAGGGCATACCCTAATGCATAGTTTTAACGTGGCACTTCTAAGACCCTTCTAGTATTCCTTTACTTCCATTTTCAGCAATGTCAAGTTCTTGTTGCATGCATATGTGGCCCTTGTAGTCTTAACCCTTTTTGAGCTTGCCATCTTGGATCAGCATCTTGACCCAATTTGCCCTTGTTTAGATTGGCACTAATCTCTTGATCCTTCCATCATCCTTTTATCATTAAACTACCAAAACTTTGTTTCGCTAGAGCTATCTCTTCACATAATCTTGAAGCTCCATTGTTATAACTTTAGTAATAATAATAACTAAGGATACCTCGCTGGGTTGGAGAATAGCTGATCTAAAGTGAGAGGATGGGTTTCTTAGCTAATAATGGTGATTGTCCTAGTTTTTCCCTCTCAGTAGAGCCTTGTGGATTAGGGATTTTACTATTAAGTGCATGCTGGGGAGGTAATAGACCCCAAGTGTGTATTCACAAACCAAATGGTAGCTAGTAGCAATCCATTATAGCACTGATTTCCCTGAATATAGAAAACAGGTAGAGACAGTTGGGATAATGAAGACATTAGTACTGAAGATAAAGGAGCTAGCAAAAAACTCATTCCTAACCTTAGCCCTGTTGATAAGTTAAGAAATTTTGCCCTCCAAATGATGTCCACACCTTGGTTAGGTTCATAACATGATCAAAGAACAAAATCCTCCAGGAGAAAGAGAAGCATAAAGCTGTTTGAGAGCAAGGCCTTGAAAGAAAATAGATGGGCAAATCTAGAGTTAGTGGGAAAAAAGGATCTATTATACATTTTGCTAGAAATGCCTTAGTCTCAACCAGGAAGGGTACTTTTACTTCATTTGGAGAAGGAAGGAAGGAGATAAATGAAGATGGTGGTGAGTACTCTGATAAATTTAAAGTAGATAAGAGCATGGATGGGATAACTAAATTGATATATTACAACAACTGATTGAAACATGTGAAGCACTGGAGCAAAGGAGAAGCTGAGTATTTTCCAAAGCAGTCGACTGCATGAAAAGTTTAGAGGGCCCTTCCCTCATGCAAGATGATAAAATCGTAACCTAAAAAGAATTTGAGGCAAAATTAGACATGGCCAAGATTGCTTTCGGCAAAGAATTGAATAGCATCACTAGGTTCCTAGAGATGGAAATAAGAAAACATATTTTGTCATGGACAATGTATATTATAACTCTATAGCCAAGGAATAGCGTCGTGGCCTAGATAGCATTGAAGACAAAATATTTTCACTGGGGGTAACAGAAGAAATTACTATGGGCCTACATCGTGATTAAGCCAAGGAATGGTTAGATCAAGTTATCACTGCAATTCCCAAAGCCACATAAATATAAGATAGTTAAGGCAGTTAGGTTGTCTTGAGCACCATTGGCAAGCTTGGAGAGGCTACATAAGGAGCCTTCTTCAACTAAGAGAGGGCTCATTTCATAGCATCTTTTACCCTTCCTAATTTTGTAAGCTAGAGCCATACATGACTTTGCTTTCCCTTTTGTTCTTCCGGCTATGTTCTTTACCATTTGATTATATGTGTTCAGTACGAAAACTAGGCGCTAACTATCTCTTCTTTTCCTCTGCACCTAGGATTTCCCTAATATTCCAAGTCTGCAGGAGCCCATCCCAACACACAAGAGTGAAGGCTTTTCAATTTCCATTTAGATATTAGTCATAGGAATTTTGTTGAGGCCTCTGATACTTTGAAAGATTCATAGCTGGCACTTATTGTTTGATCAAATCTACAGAGATCTATTCAAGTCTCATTTTGTTTTTTCTTGACTGTTAACTAGTGGAATTTTGAGCAAATGACTCTTTTCAAACCCATTTGAATGATAATGCAAAGCACTTCAAAGTGCTCTGAAAGACCTCTCTCATATTCTCAGTTTACTTTCCTCCTGCAAAGCCATGGTTGTTTTCAGTTGATTACATCATGTGAAGGAGGCAAAATAGTTGTCTTTTGAGCAATGCAATTTATTACAAATCTATTCCTTTTTACTGTAACATTCTGCCAATGAGTGAATCGGCCTGGGCCTTTCTTAGGCACGACTATTTTCAAATAATATCTGGTTATCCCGAGAACCCTTTTTTATTTCTTGAAGTCAAATATCATGTAGGGTTCGATTCACGGCACTCTCTCATTCCATTCAGTAAGCATACAAAATAAATTATTATTTAAGAAATAGGAATACCATTATTATAAAAATAGAGGAGGGCACTCCCTGATTCCCCAAAGGATTCCCCTCGGCATTGATCTTTTCTTCGGTGAGGAAGGTGTCATCAACACAGGTACGGACATTTTAGTCAAGTCATTAAATATGGGCTTAAATTTTAAAATATTTTTTTTTTGTAAAATTGCCATAAAATTGTTTTAGTTCACACTAGAAGGTAAATCATTAAGAAACAAAGTGATAAGTTAGAAAATAAAAGATTCAAAGCCATCAGAGCAACTTCAAATCATTTTAAGAAATAGGCCTTGATATACGACATAACCAATGACCTAAATAACCATATACGATATGGAAAACCAATGCGGGTCCTTAATGTACATCCAACTGATATCATGGATCCTTCTTTTAGCAGACTTCCACCTTGTCTTAATCTTAACCTAATCTAATATGCTGAGTGCTTGTTGAGAGTTATTTGTACAAATACAGGTTGGTGTCTATAATAAATATAACTTCATTCCTCTTTTCACAGCTATGTTTACTTTAAGCAACTCCTAATAAACAAGAAAATGTCTTATTGTTAAAG
Organism: Pinus tabuliformis; assembly: GCA_031772625.1. Taxonomy (NCBI): domain Eukaryota; kingdom Viridiplantae; phylum Streptophyta; class Pinopsida; order Pinales; family Pinaceae; genus Pinus; species Pinus tabuliformis. Next base: position 25,228,035 of record CM062820.1, read on the forward strand.
AAAAAATGTGTTTGACAATCCAATTTTATAAAGATACGCATCATTTAAACTATAAATCACCAATAATAAGCACCATACCTCAAGGTCTGTGGCTCCATCTCCCACCATCACCAACGTTTTATATCCATTTTCCTATAAAGTTACCTTCTACTATAAGCCAATCTTATAAAACATTTGCAGCTCAAACCATTCAATAAAGGGAACTAATCAGTTTTCATGTTCACTAAGAAAGGAAAGACATGAATGCCATTTTCATACCTTCTTTATTTGTGCAACAGCAGTAGCCTTTCCTCCACTTCGAGAAGTAGGTTCTTCAGGGTCAAAGCCTTGAAATTCTCCTACACTATCAAATAGCAATCGATTTGCAAATATGTTTTTGTATGGTATCCCCAAAAGATCTGCCACGGGCTTCAAGAGAATTTGACCATCATTAACAGCATAGTTTCACAATGCAGAGTTGTAATAGAAATGTAACTAGTTTATTTAAAATTGTCCCCATAGTGCAGAACCAAGAAATAAACAGTGTATTGATGTACCTAGGAAGAAAAGTATTTCCAACAAAAATGAAACCCATTAATTCAAACTAACAAACAGAAAAATGTGTACTTGAGTCAAACACTGGCCTTTCACATTCAAAAGTCAGTGTGTTTGAATTGAAAGTTCCCTTTGTATGTTATCCACCATAGCAAACGGTCTTTTCCTAAGGCTTTGTCAATCATACAAGCAGATAGAAAATTCTGCCAAGCTTGCCTTCTCTGATGGACATATTTTCTCAGTCTTGGTCAAACATGATGTTTTTCAGATAGGGTGGCATTCTTGCTTGCTTCAACTTCATGTCTTCAATAGGGTCAGTTTGTTGTTTCTTTGGGATAAGTATTGGTTTTGTACAAAATCAAAGAAAGCATAAGAAAATACATCAATCATCGAGGAAACATTCGAAGATCACTAGAAAAGCGATAGTCTTTGCAAAAAGGAATATAGTAAGACCTATAGCATATTAGAAATTCACAAAAGCATAAACTATATTTGAAATACATATTATCTCCATTATTGCGTTGGTGATTCCACAAGTTGGGAATTCATGGGATTTTTGCATATCAAAGTTTGTTGAAAGAAGTGGGTATTATCGGGGTGGCAGGTGCGAGGCAGGTGCTTTTCAACCTAGGAGGACACGTGGTATTCTCATTCTCATGGAGCCTGGGAGTAGCTTCAAACAATCTGGCTGAAGCATACACTCTGCTTCAAGGGATTCTCGTCTCTTCCTCTGCATCTATCCATCATCATTTTATTGTTGGGCACAACAAAAACACCATTCACTATTTCCAATTTGGTTCTTCTTCCTCAAATGCCTGAGCTCGATTCTTCACTAGATTAGAATGGCTCTCCACTCCTTCCACAGTGCAATTCTTCCACATCCTCTGTATTAACAACCAAATTGTTGACCTCCTTTCTAATCGTGCATTTCATGTAGCAGAAGGGGTATTAATGATCAATGATGCTCCCTCCTCATGGCAGATCCCCTAATGATAATCCATGTCTCGTTGATGGAATCACGGGCTCACACATGACTGCCCTCTGTCTTCCATGTGTCTGCTTCTCCCATCCATCACAGCAAGCCTTCCCTCCCGCTTGCAGCCATAAATTAGTACTACTCCCATGCTTTCAGTCTATCTATTGGTGGATTCCCCTTGCAATGGCATATCAGCTTGCCTGGTGATCTGGATCTTTGTTTGATAACTTTTAAAGGTTCCCTTAAAGAGTACAAATACCAGACTTAAAGAAATAAAATAGAGAATTTAAGAGCAGAAGTTGACAGCAGAGACACAAGAAACCCAGGCAATTTGTTAACAGAGTTCACACAAGATGTGGGCTATGTCTCTGGGTCCATTTCCCAATGGGAAGGCCTCTTTATTAGTGATGCAAAGGGAAAATTTTGATCAGTCTGCTACTGCTGGTTCTCCACTGATACAAACTCGCAGTGACCTGCAAAACTGATCGAACCTCTCCTCTGCTACTCTCCAAAGGGATAAACAGGCTAGAAATTGCAAAAGAGAAACCACAGTGAAGTCTACAGACCAGCTGCTTGACCTCCTCTTTCTGCCAATATACTGTCACAACAATGCATACAGACCAGTATGCTGTCACAGGGCTCGACAGTCCCAATGCTAATTGGGCTCGACAGATCCATTGTTGATAGTTGTATTCGGCTCTCAGCGCCTTCGCTACCCATAAATGGATAGGTGACAAGGTTCTGAGCAAATGTAACAGGTCTGCCAAACCCCCTATTGCCTCCAGGCTCTCCGCATAAAAACACTACACAAGCTCTGCAGAAAAAAGTTTGTATTCGGCCCTGTCAGCTTTAATTCCCTTCTCTCCTCATGCCTTGGCAGGGTTCAAACAATTTTTATTATGTTTCAGGCCTGACAGACCTGGGGCAAGCCTGTGGGCTGTCGGCTATCTCTCTCACTGGCTGCAGTCTTGTTTTAACATTCTAAATCACTGTTGGTCCAAACAAAATTGCAAAAGGTGTGTTAGCTTGTGTAGCAGCAGACAGGTGTTCTAGTCTCGGCTTGTGTCTAAGAGGTTAAGGAACACGATATCTCCAAAACCCGAAAAAAGTTTCACGAGATAAGACTCAGAAACATGTTAATTAAATTAATTTGCCATAATTAAAATATTTCCTAAGTCTAACTTAGGGAAAGTGGTAAATTAGATCGAATTAATTAAGGTAGATCGATTTTGCTCTAGAAGCTTCTATTGATGAATTCAAATTGATCTTAGCTATCGGTTGAGCACTGTGTTGAAGAATCTAGGGCATGCAAGATTAGGTTGATTCTTCGAAACATGATAACAATTTGTGAAGTATTTAAACAATTTATCTTAGCTTGATATTTCATTCATTATTAGTGTATGTGTTTACTTCATCAAACTGCTACCAAAAGAACAAAAGAGACAAAAACACAAATGTTTGGCTTTCTGCCAGGGCCAAAATCTCTCCCACTTGAAGAGGAAAACCCATGTGTAAATTCTTCTTATAGAGATTCCAATGACGAATACCAAGACCATGACTCTTGACACAATCCGCCTCTCCAAGACCAAGACATCAATCCTCTTTCTCGAACACTGCTGACATCATCATCTGCACCACTGCTGCATCACTGAGATTGCATCTTGAGATCTCAGGTCCTTACTGAGATCATCCTCTCCTCTGCTACCATGCCAATGTCATCACACTGCTTGACTGCATCTTCATAAGATCATCACTTTACTGAGTGACTGTTATACTTAATATAAACCTTGTTCAATCAAAGTCAGAGTGTGATATTATACTCATCATAACTGAGATCTAGACATGTGCCAAGACTGTGTGTATGCAAGAGATCACTGAGATACACACATAGACAGATCTGACTACAATGATCCCTACCGAGAATAAGTATGCCGAGACAGAGATCTAGGATCATAGCGATATCTAATAAGTTGAAACAGTAAGGGGTTCTGAGATCCTTCTCAACGTATACTTATACCTTGACTGCACTGCAATAGGCCGAGACTGTGATCATGCCAAAATTGTCATGTTCCTTCGTTGTTATGGATCCAAGACTGATACAAGGATACCATCTAGATCCTCTTCATGACTGGTATGCCAAGACTGTAGTTATGCTTGGAGAGAATGCCAAGACAGAGATAGGGACATGCCCAGACTATAAACATTCTTTGTTGCCTTTCTCCATGCGAGGATACCACCTTCAGATCTTAGGTATGCCGAGACTCCAACTCACTGTGGTGACATCATCCACTGCTCCATGCATTGAGGTTGTGACTGCACCTAAAACCCAAACTAGGTGTAGTCAAACCCTACTGTGACTCCTCTCTTCATGACTGCGGCTCCTGCGGCTTCCCTCTTCATGACTGCGGCTTCTCTTCTTCATGACTGTGGCTCACTGCGGCTCCTTTCTTCCCTTGCGAGAATTCAGAGAGATCCGAAGTTTCTTATGTAATTGCGCTGACCCTTTATGGGTATTTATAGTGGTCATCCCATATGCAAGCCAACATGAACTTCTGAACCGACGTGTCCCTTTCTTCAAGCCGACATGACATATTTATTTATTTAATTCATTTATTTGGAGCTGACATGATCCTTTCCTTATTGCTTTGCTTGCAGACTTCGGAAGGCTTGTTTTGAGGCATTGATCTTGGTCGTGGAGGGCTGTTAGACAACTTTGAAGACTTGTACATATTTACACAGACCAATGTTTTAAAACTCCGACTCGGCCGAGGGTCGACTCCGACTCCGACTCCGACTCGGTATCGACTCGGCCGGCTCGATTTCAGTGACTCGGTCGTTGTAAAAAATACATTAAATATTTATTTTTTATAAAAACACATAATTTTAAAGATTTTCATTCATGTTTCCAAACATACAGCATTAGAATATAGATAGAAGACAACATATGATCAAAGTAGGCGCATGAATATATCCATTATATTAAAATGGCACCCAATGCATTGTCCAATACATACACGATGATGATATAGAGATCAAAACAAAAACACATAACCAAGGAGGCTAGAAATGGCCTCTACAACAAAAGTCTGTGACTAGTACTACTGGCTACTGCTAGAGTTGCCAACATCATCTGGCTCAGTGTTACTTGGGAGCGGGAGCGAAAACAGGAGCGAGAGCGACATTTTCAAAAGCTCCCGGTTTGGGAGCGAATCCCAGAGGAGTTCGACAACCAATGTCACTAACATCAAGGTACATAGAGGGATTGGTGCTCTTGATTAAATACGAGTTCCATAACCTAATACATGACAAAATTCAATGGAAACATTGTAATCCCCCAATCCTGAAATCTTGAAAAACCAATAAGTCTGCTGGATTTTGAATGAAATCTAAAATTCTACTTTCTCCATATGAAATCCAATGAGGCCGGAACCACTCTCAAACACCCTGAGTCATTTCATGGTAATGTTAAAAATTTAAGTAAAAGGATGAAAATGAAGATTAAGGAGAATGTCACTTTTACTTTAAGAATTTAACATTACCATGAATAGCATATCCTTAGTAGGGCAATGTGATCAAATACTAGGGTTTGGGAAAGGGGAATGGACCCCAAAGACTAGCAAACTAATTCATAAACCCCTTTGGAGTCCCCCACACTTAGGAAAATTAAAAAAAATAAAATAAAAAAAGTGTGTTTTTATGGTTCACTGGCCACTGTCAGCTACCCGGCCGAGTAGTTACAGATCCGGCCGAGTTATGACTGACTCGGCCGACCGAACCGAATTTTCTGCCGGTTTGAAATTTTTTTCCCGGCTCGAACCAACTCGACTGAGTCGGTTCCGAGCCGGCTGGATCTTAAAACAATGACACAAACTCATGAAGAGTTTCTATACACATGACACAGCTCTTTGACATTTAAATAAATTCTAAAGACATCGAAAAGAAGTCTTTCACCTAGAGACACTTCTTGCTCATGAAAGTTGAAACCCATGTAGCAAGATTACAAAAAATAAATTGATTCCTTTTATTGCATCAAATACAAAGATCATGTCATTATGAAGACCAAACCTAGTTACACTTTCTTCAACACGCTGATTGTGGCCGTTGTGACTTCAACAAGAGATTAAGAGCAGATTGAAGGGATTGGAGAAGACACAGTTTTACAGTTACAAAGTTGAGCAGTTCGACTACCTAGTTGCAGGTATTCAACAAGGGCGCCGTTGAAGCTAGGGGAAGCATCAAAGCAAAGGTTGCAACAAAGATTCCGGAGGAAGATTTCCTTAGTATTTCTAGTGTCCGGGTGACAGGAAAGAGGAGGTCGAATACTGTAGTGTGAGTTACCAGAGGAAGCCATGTTTCAATGGCCAGTGGCTGGATTAGTGTCCTGGAGGCAGAGCTATTTGGCTTCATAGGCAGAGGGAGGCAGGACGACTCACTTGGAGGTGATTCCAGGGCTGTACGATTTTCCTACAGCCATATCTGCGCATTTATGAAGTGTGAATTTCAGACAAGAATGTGACTAGCTAGGAGAGGCCCAGATCAATTGCAAAGGAAGACAGGTTGTCTTTCAGATACTTTGCCAATAGATTGTTGGAGGTTTGCCAGTTAGGCAACTGGTTGTAATATTTCTACTGTTGCATAATAATAAAACCCTCATTTGCTGCACTGGTTTTCCCTTTGGGGTTTTCCCAGGGACATTTGTCCAAAAACAACGGTGTTATATTTTGTGTGTGCATCTATTTCTCAATTCCAATTTTTATATTTCCACAACATTTTTTACTATGAAGGATGCAATAGTAAATTTATTGTTATTTGCCGAATAATAATTCAGAAGACAAAGACACTACTAATAGTTAGAAGATAAATATCCATCTATTGCATTCAAGGAATTTTCACAAGGTGTGCCTCCTTTGGCAGGTCTTGGGGTCCAACCTGTGGGCCTCCACTTGTACATATTGTTGCAACGACCAACATTTAACAAGATTGGTGGGCAGACTTTCAAATTCAATTTGTTTACATGGATTGAATTGGTTGGTTGGAGTCGAAAGTTCGACCCTAACTAAACCATTTTAACCCAATAGTAAATACAATCACATTAAATATATTCTTTAATAGTTTACACTTAAGTCCTACCATCGTGCCATCGTTGCCCCACGGCCAAGTCGCTTGGCGACTTCTGTTAAGGTTGGGGGTTCAAGTCCCTTCGTCGACTTGCCCTGCGTTTGGAAACCATTATTGGCCAATTAGATGCTGCCACATGGCAGCGTATGATTGGTCCAACTCACTGCCAACAAGATGCCAACTGTGTGCCACATCGTCATGCCACGTAGGCTTCCTGCCACATGGTCTCCATATGGACTACCATGTGTCACCTTGTGTGGGGGCACCGTGTGTCACATGTCCTGTGCTTTTTTAAGTTGTTTTGTAAAAACTTTAGAACAACATAACTGTCACATATGAAGTGATTTTTCGCCCGTTCAAGTTGTGTTGGAAACCTCTTGCCGAGCTCTTTGACATGGCATCACTTGCATCAAGTTTTTAGACCTTTAAAATTTGCGGCATCTCGGATCCTCTTGGATCATTCCTCTTTGCTCGAAACTTTTGGGCCACCAAAATATGACTAATCAACAGACGGGTGAAGGTACAACTCCCTCACTTTTCCAAGTTCAATCCATCATGCTTTGCTTGGATTCATTCCTTTAAGCCCTACCTGGAGATACTCCACATCACATTTACGTGACGACCTGGTTGTTAGAAAATCAGAGACGCAGAAAGATTTTCTTATGTTGATAATTACTTGTGATATTTTTATGTTCTTATTAACTTTCTTATGTTCTTCTTTATCTTTGTTTCATCAAGCAATTATCAAAAGCAAAATATGAAGATCAGCGACACCGGATGTAGGTCGACAGCTAGGGCTAAAACCCTTATATAGGGGAAAACCTAGTCAAAACTCTTCCTTTAATAATTCAAATTGAGATGGACCAAGACCCTAGACCAAGAGACCTTCTTCCTCCACCAAGCCAACCTTCCAAGATGATGTAATACTCTCTTCTTATCCAACAACTTCAACCCAGCAACAATCAAGCACTTCGACTTCCCAGAGGCAGAATTTCAACTGCCAACAGTAGAATTTTGACCTCCCAGTAACTGCATAATTTTGGCACCCTTCCAACAGCTACATAGTTTCACACGTGTGGGAAAGAGAGAAAATTTCGACTTTTATGCTTGAAAGAGTCCTCCTTTGCTATCCTTCTTCCTCTTCTTCCTTGAATTTTGCACTTTTTCTGGCCCCAAAAGTTGAAGATCGAACTTGTGTGAGTGAGTGACAAATGAGGTTGAGTTGCTGCCTTTATATACTGATTCTGCTATCCAAATTTAGGCCAACTTGTTCAGTTTGAGGCCGACTTGGTGGAGGAGGCCTAGAAGACTTATTTTAATAGAAAATAAATTTCTTTCTTGACAAATATTTCCAAAGAAGGGTCTTTTACATTATGACATAAACAAGGACACTTGACATAAACCCTAAAAGCCTACAATGGAGGCTTTGACCTAAATACAATTGACCCAAGCATGAAACTTGTGCTTTAATAAGTTAATTTTAGTAAAATAAAATTTCATTTTCTTTCTTTTGGCAACTAAATTATGTTGTGACTTAAATACATTTATGAACACTGAACCTAGTTACATTCTTCAACACTCCCTCTTAACTGTTGATTTTGGGTAGCATTGGATGTGCTCTAGCTTCAAAATTTTGTGGAGGGGCTAAAACACATGAGATCTCCAAGACCCAGAAATCATTTGGTGAAATTCCACCCGGATTGTATTTTAATAAAATAATTAATATTTTTAATGAGGTTCCTATGTCTAAACTTAGTACAATAAAAATATTAATGGTTTTAATGAAAATATGGGTGAGAAGCTTCTAAGAGACGAGGATTGTCTAATTTAATCTTAGCCATAGATTAGAGACTTAATCTCGGTTGTTGATTCATCAACAAAAAGGATAAGAAGAGGCTTGAGGGTTAGTTGGAGATACACCGAGTTGATCAGTCAGTTCGATTTTTTGGGGCGAGGTTTGCAGAGAGAATCGAATCAGTGATCAGTTGCAGTGAGAGGGGCAGAAGCAAAGATTTGGATCGGAGAGTAAGTTCCGAGCCAAAGAGTACGTGGCAGATAGGTAGCTTGAGTAGGAAGACAACACAGAGGCCTACACAACCCAGGAAGGGCTCATGCAGTCCAGGAGGGGATCACGCAGTGGCAGTGCAGAGTGTCGTCTATAGCAGTGTTGTGAAAATTGTTATTGGGAGTAAATCGGCGAGGGGAAAAAATCGGCAAAAGAAAACAAATATCAAGAATTTTTCCCAAAAAATTGTGATTTTTTCAAAATGAAAAAATCATTGAATTAATCGCGCGATATGATTGGAAAAATGAAAAAATTGTGATTTTCGCAACACTGGTCTATAGTTCGAGATCTTGCTGGGGAAGCGAAGTTCTAAGCCGGCATGGCTGAACGACAAGCTTCACTCGACAAATCAATCCAGCAGGAGAGGTGACGCAGTCCTCTAGAGGCAGGAAGCAGACCCACACAGTGATTGCGTAGGGACTGCACAGTTTTTGCTGGGAGGGTGCTAGATCGTTCATCTGATCAGCTGTGACTTGGGGAGCGAGGTAAACCCTCGTGTATTTCTTGCTGCTATGATTTCTCTGTAAGGTTTGCAAGTGTGAGAGGCAACCTGTTGTACTTAGATTCTGCTTGCTTAATAATACAAAACCCTCTATTTGTTGCACCAGTTTTCCCGCATTGGGTTTTTCCGGGGATGTGTTGTCCAAAAATAACGGTGTCCCTTGTGTATTTGTCTCATTTATTGTTTCAGTTTATGATCTGTATGTCAATGTAGTCTGCAGTAGTATTTACATCATTGTTTATGTAATTAAATAACTTGTTGAATGAAATAACAAGTAGGAGATGTTAAACCAGTGACGACAGTAGGATTTCTGCCTCTAGATTCAGAAATTTTCACATGGTATTAGAGCGATTGCAGATCATAGGACACTGAAGCCATCAACCGGGAGATCCAGCAGATCTGCTATAGAGATGCAACTGTCTCGAGTGACAACGTTGTTCTAGGGCCTGGAAAGCAAAGGAAGGGTGACGCAGTGTAGAAGAGGTGACGCAGAGCCTTGCGTAGTGCCTGCGTCAGCATTCTGAGCCAAGAGAGGGTGACAGAGTAGCTAAGAGGAGCCCATGCAGTAACTGCGTCAGCTCTCTGGGCCAACGCAGAAGTAGAGAGGGGCAAATCAAGCTCACGTAGAGCCATGTCATCTTTTTGGATCGGGAAGGAGTGACGCAGTGGTCGGGAGGAGCTGATCTAGCTCACACAGTGACTGCACAAAGCCTAAGGAGCTCAGATTCTTCAGTTGCTGGGGCAGAGGGAGCAGTGTAGATCAGATCTGAGGTGTTGGTGGGATGTTGTTGTTGCTGGTGCAAAACAGTGTCTGAGGAGACTGAACCAAGGTAGAGGGAGTCACTACCTTAACAAATTTCTTGCCAAAGAAATCTAGATCCGGGTCGCTAAGCAGTAGCAAAGGAGGATCAGAGGGGTGATTCGACATTGTTTGGTGGAAGGATTTCCATGAAGGAAATCAAGACTCAGAGGGAGTCTAGAGGGAACTTGTTCCTTAGAGGATTTCTAGCGCCAAAGAAATCTAGATCCGAGTTTTGTTGGGCAACAACGAAAGAGGGAGAAGAGAACCTGTTCGACACTCATTTGAGCAGAGATGGAAGTTAATGGACTGAGGGATTAAGACAGGTTGGATGGAGCATCCAACTTTGTCATGTGGAAGGTCAGGATCCTTGCAATCATGGACAAAAAATGCATCAAGGATTATGCCTTGAAGACTGTTGTTGTTTGGGTTGATACTGATCCTCTCAAGAAGTACGAGAAGGCTCAAGCAAAGGCGAAGTGCATGATATTGGACGGGGTCAAGGATCATGTGGTCCCACATATCGCTGAAAAAGACACAGCAAGGGAAATGTGGGAGGCCTTGACCACTTTGGACGAGGGAACTTCCGTTCAACAAAAGATGTTGCTTGAGAATCAGCTAAGACAGTATCTGTTAAGTTTTGAGGATGTTCTATGCTAAGAGCAATTTCACTTTTCTCACAGTAATCATACAAGTAGATAAGCAAAATGCAGATAGAACATATAAGCAGATCTTACAGAAGACAAATCAGAAACAAGAAAAATGTATGTGTTCGTTTCGGCGGTCAACAGGATGCTTCAACCAGCAAAGTCTCCTTTGGTCAGCCAGCCCAGCATGTGTCACGACAACCCTCCAGGTAGCTCTTACTTTTGGATGAGAGAGGAAGATGTGAGTTGTGTTGTGTGATCAAATTCTCTCCAACTTTTCCTGTATATATATACATCAATGAGGGTGTGTGACACATCTGTTGGGCATGTGAGCCTACATTACAAAACTCGCTGACCTTGCACATATAATTTATTAAGAATAATAAATTCAAAATATAAGTTCTGCTCATCGGATTAAGACTATTTTTATATGGATTTTACACCTCTCAGAAAGAGGAATCCAACAAAAATATTAGCCTCTTAATCTGAGCATCAGAACATGGAGTTTGGACCTAGTTGTCCAATTTTAACACTCCCTCTCAACTAGGGAGAACTCCATCTATTAGTGCAATTAACATCGTTTATCATCATGTTGTCTCATTCATCATCATGCTGTTGGGATCATCATCCTTGCAGCACCTCAAAGATCATCACTACTGCATCAAGAACTTCATTACGCAAGGTTCTTGAGAGCATCATTGCTGCACCATGACTTCTCCTTGAGATTATTACTGAGATGATCTCTGCACCTATGAAGATCACGACTGTACATTATTGTAGGATGAGATCATTGTGAAATCATGATCCTATACACTGCTCCAAGCCAAAGCTGACTCTCCTTGACTTGATGATTATTGCTTTTTTTCATCATGTTGAGACTGTAATGATCATACTACTTATGATCCTTATCATCTTGACTGCCTTTGAGATACTTATTCATATCAAGAATACTAGATCTGAATACTGTGATGACTATTGACACTGTATGTCTTCTTTTACAGGTATGCCGAGAAGCTCTTGATCAATACTGAAACATCATTGAAGTTATGCCGAGGCAGTAACATATACATCTGTGAGACTGAGATGATACCCAACGTAATTTTCATTGTGCAATCTGAGTTATGTTGTTTATTGCATATAAACTGTCACAGGGATACCATCGAGATTTATACGCATAGATTGTGGCTACAGCAGTTTGTTCCAGCGGCCTCATTAACTTACTGCGGCCACCAGCAGCTCCCAACAGCTCTTCCTTATCACTGCGGCTACCGTCACCTTGACTGCGGTTGTCTATGTCTTGACTGTGACTTCATGACAGCGGCATTTCCATGCTATGCGTATATATATATGGTCAGCGTAAGAAGTGTTTTCATGAACGATGAACTGCGTGGATATCTTCAGCGTATAGGGACTGTGCATGCATAACTGCATATGCATATAAGGCTGCGTATAAGGTGACAACACTATCCACGCTGTGCATATAGTTCATAACGTCAACATGTACAACGTGAACATTGACCTCCGATGACAGCGTGAACATAGACCTCCGATGATAGCGTGAACCGTGACACATATCTCCCATGACTGCCATGTCCTATTACAACGTGTATATATCTCCATTACTGTGTCTATATATATATATTGCCATTTTCTGCATATACGTATCTCCATTTGCCTGCGTATAAATAGTCATTGCCTGCGTGTAGGTCTTCATGACCAACGTATTTCATAATCTGACCAACGTGTAGATGTCTTCATAATCTGCATTATACATATAGCCGCATATATATCCCTTGAATGGTGTGTGTATTGGTATTGCTCTTGGCAGCTACAGGTTTCCTTTGCGGCCAGAACTCTTCGACTGTGGCTAGACACTATTATGACAGCAGCTAGATCCTGGGACCTTTCCATGACTGCGTACATCCATGAATGCGTATAATACGTCTCTTCCACTGCAGATACATCCCTTCAAGTATGCCGAGAGCCCAGAACATATGATAATGTTGCGTTTGACTGCAGCTTCATATGTTGACCCAATACATAGATTATGCTGCGTTCATGTATAGTCTAACTGCGTGTAGAACTCTGCCCTGTGTTAGGTCATCACGTTGACCGTATAAATGTCATGTATACCCAGAACATGAACGTAACCATGAACACCATATAAATGTGTCTCCATTATCTGCATGTAAGTATCTCCAGGACCTGTGCATCAATCATCAGCATATAAGGTTTCCTGGACAGCATATTGAGGCCTCACTTTGACAGCAAATTGAGGCCTCACTTTGACAGCAAATTAGGGCATCCATTGACTGCGTCTAGAGTATCATTAAGACTGTGGCTAGGACTTTAGATAACCACGGTTTCTTCCATAGTAGACTGTGGTTATGACTGCGGCTAGGTCTCCATGAACAGCGTATTATATTTCTTCATGAACAGCGTATTGATTGACTGTGGTTCCATATACTTTGCTGTGGCTACTTTTATCCCTGCGGCTTCATATACCTGCTTCTTAATTCATAAATGAATACATCTTCATTGCCTGCGGATCCATAACACCTTGCACAGCATATACATAACTCCAGCGTATATATTTCTAGTGCCCAGCGTATATATCCAACATTTACATTACTTTAGCGTATATAATATGACTGCGTCCCTGCGTTCAATGTGACTGCATTGGCTTACGTTGCTACCGTCCCATAATGCGTTCAATATAATGAACGTATCACTGTAGTTTTCATAATTGCAGCTTGATCACTGTGGCACCCAAGACTACGTATGAGTCTTCATGACCAGCGTATAGGGTTTCATGTTGCTGAGATTTAGAGCTAGGGCATCATGCTAGGCCGGCGTAATCTAGTGTGAATCTCCTTCTCCAAAACCCAAGACGTGGGGAGGAGATCACTTGAAGTGAGTTTGTCTTCACCTCAGCTCTGATACCATGTTAAGTTTTGAGGATGTTCTATGCTAAGAGCAATTTCACTTTTCTCACAGTAATCATACAAGTAGATAAGCAAAATGCAGATAGAACATATAAGCAGATCTTACAGAAGACAAATCAGAAACAAGAAAAATGTATGTGTTCGTTTCGGCGGTCAACAGGATGTTTCAACCAGCAAAGTCTCCTTTGGTCAGCCAGCCCAGCATGTGTCACGACAACCCTCCAGGTAGCTCTTACTTTTGGATGAGAGAGGAAGATGTGAGTTGTGTTGTGTGATCAAATTCTCTCCAACTTTTCCTGTATATATATACATCAATGAGGGTGTGTGACACATCTGTTGGGCATGTGAGCCTACATTACAAAACTGGCTGACCTTGCACATATAATTTATTAAGAATAATAAATTCAAAATATAAGTTCTGCTCATCGGATTAAGACTATTTTTATATGGATTTTACACCTCTCAGAAAGAGGAATCCAACAAAAATATTAGCCTCTTAATCTGAGCATCAGAACATGGAGTTTGGACCTAGTTGTCCAATTTTAACAGTATCAGATGCAGAAGGGAGAAGAAATTGATCCCTTCCTTCTCAGGTTGCAAGGGATTCGAGACCAGCTGACTTTTGTAGGGTCTACACCAGATCCTGAATTCATGGTCAAGACTGCCCTGAATGCAGTCACTGAAGACTGGGAAACCTTTCTCCAAAGCATCCTGGGTAGGGCTTCTCTCCCCAGTTGGGAAGAGATGTGGGCAGCTCTTCGACAGGAAGAGATCAGACAGCTAACCAAGGTGGGAAGTAGCGGCAAAGGAATCAGAGCCAAGAAGTTGGAAGAGGAGGATGCGACTCTCACATCAACGAGACAACGAGGGCAGCAGAAGAGGAAAAACAAAGATATATCCAAAGTCAGATGCTTCAGATGTGGAGAATTGGGACATTTCGCCACTCATTGCCCTCGGAAGAAGGGCAAGGAAGAGAAGTCTGACTCAAAGGCTGCTCTAGCGCAAGCTAACAAAGAGGGCAATGATGATGATTGCACCATGAGTGCTCATGCACCTCTAGAGAAGAGGTGGGGTGACATTGAGGTGTAGTCAGGAGGACTACAGGAAAGGGGCAGGATCCTTGAGGTGCCCGAACTCTTGGATCACATACGGATACGGGAGCCCATAATAACAGTAGCAGAATGACGAGAGTCAGTTGGTTTGAGGGATTATGGAGCAACAGTGACAGAGATAGAGTGCCAAAATTTGAAGCAATGCAATGGAGTGTTGCAGCATTGTGGGAGGCACAGAGCAGATACAACAACAGCGCAATAGCATCAGAGGGCCAACACAGGTTAGCAGCAGAGGTAGCTTCAACATCTCTAGGCATCCAAATTGATTAGCTTGTCGGTTTTTGGGTGGCTTTTCAGTTGCTTACTTCTCAGCAACTGAGTTGCAGTGCAGCAGTTAGCAGTGGCAGTGCTATGGAAAACATGATGCAGCATATTGAGAGGGAGTTGTATTACATATGCAGCAGTGGCAGTGGCAGTGTCATGGGCCGCAAGTACATAATGCAACAGTGCAGTGGATGAGGGGCAACAAGCCGAGCATCAGCAGCACAAAGGACCGATGTCATGGATCAGTGTGATACTTCTATTTGGGAGTATTGCTAGAGCACATTCCTTGCTAAGAAGGATCGTTGATTTTGGGTAGCATCGAATGTGCTCTAGCTCCGAAATTTTGTGGAGGGGCTAGAACACATGAGATCTCGAAGACCCAAAAATCGTTTGGTGAAATTTCACTGGATTGTATTTTATTAAAATGATTAATATTTTTAATGAAGTTCCTAAGTCTAAACTTAGGAAAATAAAAATATTAATGGGTATTAATGAAAATATGGGTGAGAAGCTTCTAAGAGATGAGGATCAAGTCTAATTTAATCTTAGCCGTTGATTAGAGACTTAATCCCGGCTATTGATTCATCAACATGAAACCTATAAGAGGAGACTTGAGGGGCAGTTGGCGATACATTGAGTTGATCAGTCAATTCGATTTTCTGGGGCAAGGTTTGCTGAGAGAATCGAACCAGTGATCTGTTGTAGTGAGAGGGGCAGAAGCAGAGATTTGGATTAGAGAGTAAGTTCCGAGCCAAAGAGTACGTGGCAGAGAGGCATCTTGAGCAGGGAGACAATGCAGAGGCCTATGTAGCCCAGGAAGGGCTCACGCAGTCCAGGAGGGGCTCACGCAGTGGCAGTGCAGAGTGTCGTCTATAGTTAGAGATCTTGCTGGGGAAGCGAAGTTTTGAGCCGGGAGGGCTGAACGACAGGCTTCACTGGCAGATCAATCCAGCAGGAGAGGTGATGCAATCCTCTAGAGGTAGGACGCAAGCCCACACAGTGATTGCATAGGGATTGCGCAGTGTTTGCCGGGAGGGTGCTAGATCGCTCATCTAATCAGCTGTGACTTGGGGAGCGAGGTAAACCCTCGTGTATTTCTTGCTGCCGTGATTTCTCTGTAAGGTTTGCCGGTGTGAGAGGCAACCTGTTGTACTTAGATTTTGCTTGCGTAATAATACAAAACCCTCTATCTGCTACAACGGTTTTCTTGCATTGGGTTTTTCCGGGGACGTGTTGTCCAAAAATAACGGTGTCCCTCGTGTGTTTGTCACATTTATTGTTTTTGTTTATGATCTGTATGTCAGTGTAGTCTGCAGTAGTGTTTACATCATTGTTTATGTACTTAAGTAACTTGTTGAATGAAATAGCAAGTAGGAGATGTTAAACCAGTGACGGCAGTAGGATTTTTGTCTCTAGATTCATAAATTTTCACATGGTATCAGAGCGATTGCAGATCATAGGACACTGAAGCCATTAGCGGGGAGATCTAGCAGATCTGCTACAGAGAGGCAGCTGTCTCAAGTGACAATGCTGTTCCAAGCCCTGAAACGCAAAGGAAGGGTGACGCAGTGCAGAAGAGGTGACACTGAGGCTATGCCTACGTCAACATTTTGAGCCAAGAGAGGGTGAGATAGTAGCCGGGAGGAGCCCACACAGTAACTACGTCAGCTCTCTGGGCCAACACAGAAGCAGAGGGGCAAATCAGGCTCACGTAGAGCCATGTCATGTTTCTGGACCGGGAAGGAGTGACACAGTGGCCAGGAGGAGTTGATCTAGCTCACGTAGTGACTGCGCAGAGCCTGAGGAGCTCAGATTCTTCAGTCGCTGGGGTAGAGGGAAGGGGTTAACTCGTATCTTCAACGTCTTCAGGACACCAGAGACCAGCTTGCTGCAGTGGGGTCTACTCCTTAGTCTACCGCGATGGTAAGGACGGCCTTGAATGGAGTCTCAAATGAATGGCAAGTCTTCGTCCAAAGTATATTGGGCAGGGAAAGACTACCTTCATGGGAGGAGATGTGGGCAGCCCTTCAACAGGAAGAATTAAGGAGGGATCTGGTTAAGGTCAACCTCAATGGCAGTAGTGGGAGTGGCAAGAAGATCAAGGAGGAGGAGGAGAACGTAGCTCTAGCATCAAAGGGACAACAGAAGTAGAAGCGGAAGAAGGACATTTTGAAGGTGAAATGTTTCAGATGTGGCGAGATGGGCCACTTTGCATCCTAGTGTCCTTTGAAGCAAAAGGATAAGGATGAGAAACATGATCCTAAATTTGCTCCAGCAAAAATTGACGAAGATGAGTTTTCCAAGAGTGCCCATGAATCACTAGGAGGGAAATGGGGCGATATTGAATTGTAGTCGGGAGGACTACATGTGGGCAAGAGGATCCTTGAGGAATCCACTTCTTGGATCAATTCCTTGCTACAGGAGCCTGAGATTCAGCAGTAACGAGATGGACCTAGTGTCAAATGATGCAGTGAGTTGATTGGAGAGACAGATGCAGTACCTGAGACCAGAGACTGATCAGCGTAGAGCAAGGTTGGCACTAGTGCAGAAGATTTAGAGGGTTAGAGACTAGTAGCAGTCAAATTCCAACATTCACATGGTATTATGTTGAACATAGTTAGTTCAAAAGTTTTGGATGCTTTTTCATTGCTGAGCAGTAGTAATTGGAAAATGACACAGTGCAGAGCTAGCAGTGGCAGTGTTAGCAGCAGATGCAGAGGGCTCTATAGTATAGATGCAGCAGTGGCAGTGGCAATGTCATGGGCAGCAACACAATAGCAGCAGCGACACAGTGTTGGTGGCAACAACAGTGCAGAAAAGAGATGCTCCAGAGACAAAGAAGCATGCAGCTGGGCATTGTTGCTAGACAACATTCCTCGCTAAGAGGTAGCATTAGTTTTTGGTAGGATTAGAGGTGCTCTAGCCATGAAAATTGGTGGAGAGCCTAAGGCACATGAGCTCTAAAGAACCCAGAAATCATTTGGTGAAATTCCACCCAGATTGTATTTTATTAAAATACTTAATATTTTTAATGGGGTTCCTAAGTCTAAACTTGGGAAAATTAAAGTATTAATCGGTATTAATCAAAATATGGGCGAGAATGTTCTAGAAAGCGGATCAAGTCAAGTTTTAATCTTAGTCGTTGATTAGAGACTTAATCTCGGTTGTTGAAGTCCCAACAAGAAAAGTATAAGAAGGAGGCTTGGAGATCATTTAGAAACACACATGGAGAGAACGAATTGAGCTGGAGTTCGATTTCTGGGGCTAGGAAACTGAGAATTCAAACTAAGTGATCATTCTGTAGCAGAGGGGCAGGGATAGTTCGGGAATATTGGACAAAGAGGCAGAGAGCCACTAGTGGAGGCAGCGCAGCAGCTAGAAGGACTGACGCTGGGCCAATCTGGGCCCACACAGGCCTGACACAGAGCCAGAAGGGCCACGCAAAAGTGAGGTTGCCTTCACGCAGAAAGTTGAAACTGCCGGAACAACCAAGAGAGGTTGACGCAGAAGTTCCAGAGGCAGAAGAGACAACGCAAAAGCTGACAGAGAGCCTGTACGGCTGACTCAGAGCCTACACAAGGCCAACGCAGAGATAGTCGGGGTTAGCCAGTTTTGTCGTCGGATCAGCAGGAAATTGTCGGGTGAACTTGTGAAGTGAGGTAAATTCACTCAGTTTTCCGCCATTATATTTTCTCTGTCACTAGATTGTTGGGAGGGCATCCAAAATTGTATTCAGAATTACTGCTTAAGAGCTGCTGCACCGGTTTTCCCACATTGGGTTTTTCGGGGACTATTTTGTTCAAAATAAACTGTCCTATGTATCTTTTTCTTTGCTCAATTTTCTGTTTCATGTAATCAAATTTAAAGAAGTGTAGGTTGCAAAAGTAATTTACTTTTGTATTCAAAAAATAACTTGATAATGTATATTAAAAGCAAGTAGAAGAAGTAAATTCAGTTTTGCCGCAATATTGGTTCCCTGAGTGTAGGAACTTTCACATATATCAATAGTCATAGCTCGTGGGTTGGTGGGCCACCAACTTAGCGGACCCGCCAAACTCGGTGGTGCTATTATATACAACAAAATAACAAGTGGGGCGGGCCGTGGGGTTTGAACCCCCGACCACCCAAACCAAACACTTTAAACATAGTTGGATGACCATGGGGTTGACGACCCATACATTGTTTAATTCGCTGACCAAAATCTACTCAACCCATATCAAATGCTGACGGCGGGGGAAGCCATGAGCAGGTGAAGCTCTGTGGGTCCGTGACTCTGCGAAACCGTGCACAGGGAACTAAGAGTGGAACTCTGCGAGGCCGCATCATACGAGAAAGGAATATTCCCAAAATATTCCCACAAAATCTATTGTGGAATCTAAAGATTCTTTGAGGGGCGAGAGTTGCAGGTGACAAAATATAGTCAAGTTTATACTCAAATTACACAGAATTTCGAGAGGGTTTCACTGGTGCAGTCTATTTTGGGATCTAAGCAGCCCATTTTTAGGTCACTCCTAGGATTGGAGGTATAATGATGTATTTTTCCATGTACTCATTTTCATTTTTGTTGAGATGAATGAAGAGACCTCCCCACTATTGAAGCAAGGCCCGGAGACATAGTCAACATTGGACTTGTTGAAAAGTGTAACTAGGTTTGGTATTCATAATGACATGTAATTATGATTTTATTTAAAAGATGTAAAGAAGAAAAATAAAATTATTTTTATGCTTGACTCATGGGTTTCATGGGAAAGAGATTTTATTTTTAGTTAAGGCTCCCATTGTGAGCCTTTGGGGATTTTGTCATCTAGTCATAAAAGTCTAAAGAGTCATTGTCATGTATTGAAGACATGTTACACATTGTAAAAGTCAAATTTGTTTTTGTAATTCACCCTCCAAGACCTTGTCACTAGTCCTCTCTCAAGTCGGCCTACAATGAAAGGGATTATTCTAGAAAGATGAAGTCGGCCTACTCCAGTGATCATGTTAGCCTAATAGTCATGGACAAACCACTATATATAGTAGTGCTCGGCCTCATTTGGAGGACATCAATTCGGTGAAGCAAGTCTGAGATAACCAAGTGCGAGAATCATCCTAGAAGGAGCCTTAACATCAACGAAGGAAGAAGAAAGGATAGTGAAGGAAGTGACATCATTGTGGGACTATTTTGGGCTAGTCTACCCTCACACGTGTGAAGATTACAAATCTGAAAATGGCCAAAGGTTGCAGTGATACAAGGGTGATCTAGTTTGGGTAAAGACGTTGCTAAAGGAAGTCGAGTAGAAGAGAAAGAGTCTCTCTCCAAAAAGGAGACTATTCAAGGATCAAAAGTCAATCTAGGGTTTCTGTAGAGAAGCAAAGAGTTGCAGACCTACAAGAAGAGGTCCAAATTCTGAAGGAAGTTGAGAAGAGGAAGAGAAAGAGCAGTGTTGATCTAAGGGTGAAGAGAAGACTTGTGACTTGGTCTTGGAAGGGCTCTAGTGTTAAGGGTCTTTGTCATGATCTTGGTATTCATCAATTAAAGGTTTGATAAGAAGAAATTGTTTGGTTTTTCCTCTCAAAGAGTGAGAGGTTTTGGCCCTCGCTGATAGCCTATATACTGTGTAGCTTGTTTCTTTATTGCTCATGAATTGGTAATTGTCTTGATGGAAAGAACACAATAAGAAGATCATAATCAAGAAGTAAAAAGACACTCACAAGCAATTATCATAGTAGAGAAATCACCTATCTATTGCCCTAGATTTCTCAACAGGACGAACTTCGTTATCAAACATTGTGTGCATTGTCTTTATGGTCTTCTTTATGCTACTTCTTCTTTAAGTGTTTGCTTATATGGTTTTTACATGCTCTTTCATGCAATTCTAAAAACATCAATGAAGAAAAGATCCTGGATCATGTTGGTATCAGAGAGGTCTTCTTGTTGATGTGAATTGTGAGTGTGGATGATAACCATGGCCAAACTCAAAGAGGGTGAAGGAAAACTCAAGTCTTTTGACCTAAAGATTGGGCGTGAAACACGAAGAAGGAAAATGGAGAATGATGATGTTCGCGCCAAGAATGGCTTTGAAAAAGTTTTCTACTACATGGCACATAAGGTAGATAAATTGTTTGCAGGTTATAAGAAGAGAGTAGCAAAGAAGGAAAAGACGAAGAAAGAGAAACCAGAAGACCATGCTTCGATAAATCAGGGAAATGGAGAACCTCCATCTCCATCTTCCATTGAATGTTCTACTTCATCACGTTCTCATAATTCTAACAATCATCAGACAAATATTGCTAAAAGGCCTTTTTTTAAGTTGGATGTAAAATTTGATTTGCGCGTGTTTATTGGAGAATCTAATGCAAAAAAGATAAACAATTGGATTAGACAGATTGAAGTATATTTCTGAATACAATAGATCAAAGAGGATGAGGCAAAGATCCAGTTGGCATCTCTTTCACTGGGAGGCACACCTCTTGTATGGAGGGAGAGAAAACCTCAAAAAAGTAGCAAGCATATGGGTAGCTCCTTTCTTCTTGGTCTGAATTTGTCTCTGCATTAAGAGGGCATTTCTATCCATTGGGATATTGGAAGAAATCCATGATGGAATGGTACAATCTTTAACAAGGCAAAGGTCAAAATGTTCAAAGTTTCACAGAGGAATTTAAGCATTGGCATTAGGTATTCCTTTAGATTCACCTAATACTTTGATGAAATATATTGGCGCTTTACGTAGTTATCTTCAACATTCATTGTTGTTATTTGAACCTAATACTCTTGATGAGGCTAGTGTGAAAGTTGTTCACATTGAAAGCAGGGGAAAGCTTGAACAAGACGACCATGCAAAAAAGACAGTGACAACAAAGAAAAAGGAAGAAAATCCCTCTTGCGCTCATTGCAAGAAAGAAGGCCATGATGAGGAGCATTGCTGGAAACTACATCCAGAATTGAAGCCTAAATATGGTGGAAAAGGGAAGCAGAAAATTGTTGCTACAATGCAACATGGCCTGGGTTCTGATTCAGCTGATGAGATGAAGATCGCATTTGTTGGGATTGCAGGTGCTGGACCAATTGACCAAGGTTCTGATTCATTCGATGGGATGAAGATCTTAGCTTTTGGGATTGTAGGTGTTGGACCAATGATGGATAGGACATCAAAGAATGCATGGCTCCAAGAACTTGAGAAGATCAACCAGAGCATTCAAGCAAAGAATGTTGAATTGAGAAGAGTACTACAAGAAGCAAAAGAGGAAAAGCAGGGATTGCAACTTCAGTTACAAGTCACAGAAGAGGCCTTGGAAAAGTTGAAGTGCAATGAAGACTTAGAGAAGCCATCATCACCCGCTTCGGAATGAACATATGAGGTAAACAATGTAAACGATTCCTTAGTTTCATGTTCTCATAATGATGACGATTTTGGTGCATTTGAAAAGAACACTACAGGGATTAGTTCAAAGTTAATGAAGAAGATGGGATCTAAAAGAAATGGCCTAGGAGTTAATGGACAGGGCATTGTGAATCCCATCCACGTAGTGGAACTACCTCAATATGCATGATTAGGCTATGTTAGAGAGGAATTTGAAGAAAGAGACTCCAAACCCACAAAGATAAGAGAGTCTTCAAGCAACAAGCCTGAGTTAGTACAAGATGCTAAGAGCACATCACACCATTCCAGTGATAGCGAGCATTTCAAAGGAAGAGCTAAGGAAAACTCTCTTTGCCAGACTCGCACAAAAAACAATCGTTCAAGTAAGGTTATGTAACCCAGGAAGGGGACACAAAAGAAGGTTAAGGAAGTCTGGAGAAAAAAAAAACTATTGTAGAATGGAAATCAAAAATCCACATGTTGGAATCTCCATCCAAAGCTACACCCAAAGAAGGACCAGAAGCATATGAAAGAACCTGTGAAGGAACCGATTGATGAAGCAGTTCAACAAGGAAGCCAACTACAGGAAGAAAGCCCATTAGCCTAGTTAGGTAAGAGATGGGTAGCCTTTTTAAGTAGTTGAGTATGACCACCATTGTAAATCACATGTTGCTTTTTAAAGACCCCATAGATGGGCAAAAACTTGTAAAAGTGATGAAGTGTATAACATCACTTGAATATGCAACATAGTGATATTTTGGCCTTTAGTTGAATAACAAAGGGTATGGGTTTTGTTGTAAAACTTGACCATGAGTGTTCTATAAACTCTTGGCAAGTAAGGCATTATTTGGAATTTTGCAAGTTGGACATGTATTGGCAGCTACAGATTTGCATATGGATATAGTTGTTGACTTCATCATTATTCGTTCTGAAGTACAAAGGTGAAGGGAAGGAAAGGTGGCCCAACAGAGACATTTGTTATGCAGATCAAGGTTTCAATACTGTTTATACTTTTGTAGGACCAAAAGTCCTTCAGTGGGGAGGAATGATCCAGGAGGATCCATAATGGCTAAAAATCAAATCTTCAAATCTCAATGAAACCAACACCAAGTCGTAGAGCTTGGCAAGAGCTTTCCAACGATGTGAACAACACCTCAATCCGACTTTGTATATGAAAGCTATGCCCATCTAAAGTTTTTGTCAAATAACTAAAAAAATTGCAGGTCACCCACAAGGTGCCACGTGGCGGTCCTGTCATTAGCCTAGTTGTCGGTGTCTGGGAATGATGTGGCGGATTGTGGAGACGACTCTTAGCGGTGACTGAGCATATTGGTGGCCCAATGGCATGGGGCCACGTGGCCCAATCAAATGGTGCCATGTGGCACCCAAGGGGTGGCCAAATTGGCCCCCCACTGGTCATAGGCAAGTTTGGCATATGGACAAATCTATATATATTGACGATTGGCGGGCCACCAACTTGGCAGACCCAACAAACCCGACAGTGCTATTATATACAACAAAACAAGTGGGGCCGGACGCATGGTTTGAACCCCCGACCACCCAAACCAAATACTTTAAACATAGTCAAATGATCGTCTGGCTAATGGCCCATACATTGTTTAATTAGCCGACCAAAATCTACTTAACCCATATCAAATGCCGATGGCGGGGGGAGTCGTGAGCAGGCAGAGGTTTGCGGATCCGTGACTCGACAAAACTATGATGCAAGGAACCAGGAGCAAAACTGTGCCTAGGCGCGCCATACGACGAAGAAATATTCCAGGGGAATATTCCCATAGAATCTATTGTGGAATCTAAAGATTCTTTGAGGGGCCAGAGTTGTTGGGGACATAATACAGTCAAGTTTATACTCAAATTACTCAAAATTTCGAGAGGATTTCACTGATGGAGTCTGTTTTAGGATCTGAACAGCCCATTTTCAGGTCACTCCCAGGATTGGAGGTATAATGATGTATTTTTCCAAGTACTTATTTTCATTTTTACTGAGATGAATTAAGAAGTTTCCCCACTATTGAAGCAAGGCCCAAAGACATAGTCCACATTGGACGAGCTTCATTATCAAACATTGTTTGCATTGCCTTTATGGTCTCCTTTGTTGAAATATGTAACTAGGTTTGGTCTTCATAATGACATATGTAATCGACATATGTAATCATGATTTTATGTATTTGATGTAATGAGAAAAAAAAATATTTTTGTCGATCTTGAGGCATGGGTTTCATGCTAAAGAAAACATTATTTTTATAGGTCAAGCTCCCATTGAGAGCTTCTAGGTAATTGTCATGCATGAAAGACCCATTTGGGGGATGTTACATATTGTAAAGAAATTTATTTGAGTCATTGTAAGAGTCAAAAGACCCTCCAAGACCTTGTCACAAGTGCTCAACAAGTTAGCCTTTTAAAGAAGCTATAAACCTATCTAGAAGGAGATGTCGGCCTAGACATGATGACAAGTCAACTTAATTACATGGGTAAGAAGACTATATAAAGAGGACTCAACCTCACTTGAAGGCATATACATCAAGCATCCACGAAGAAGAAAGAAGTGTGAGAAAGGAAGGAAGAAAGGATCTTAAGCAGCAAAGAGAAGGAGAAGAAGATCGAAGGTTTCCAATATTGCTTTGGGTCCCCCCACTCACACGTGCCACTGCAACCAGGGTTTTTGCAATAGGGTTATATCAAACTTTAAAGGAGCCGAGATCAGGGTCAAGAAGGAAGCTTCATTACTAGCCGAAATCACAAGGAGAAGGGTGAAATTCTAGCAAAGGAGAAGAGCCTCACATATTTGCCCCATCAAGCAGTCACATGTGGTATCTTGGTAGTTACAAGTAGGCCGAAAATTACAGGTCTGTGATAAGAGGCTGAAATTCAAGAGAAGTCGAGAATAGTAGTGTAGAAGACAGTTTGACTAACATTGACTTGAAGAGGAAGAAGAATTGTTCAAGGAAGCTTTGTGACTTGGTCTTGGAGAGGTTCTTGGTCAAGGGTCTTGGTCCTGGAATTCATCAGTTGAAGATTCTATACGAAGAAGAATTCTAAGGGTTTTTTGTGGATTTTGGGTAGCATTGGATGTGCTCTAGCTCTGAAATTTTGTGGAGGGGCTAAAACACATGAGATCTCCAAGACCCAAAAATCATTTGGTGAAATTCCACTCGGATTGTATTTTATTAAAATAATTAATATTTTTAATGGGGTTCCTAAGTATAAACTTAGGAAAATAAAAATATTAATGAGTATTGATGAAAATATGGGTGAGAAGCTTCTAAGAGACGAGGATCAAGTCTAATCTAATCTTAGCCATTGATTAGAGACTTAATCTCGGTCGTTGATTCATCAACAGGAAAAGTATAAATGGAGCCTTGGGATCAGTTGGAGAGAACACACATAGAGATTGAGGAAATTGATTTTCTGAGGAGAGAAATTCCCACGAGAGAAATTGATTGGGGAGATCTTGCAACTGAGGGGCAGTGATAGTTTGGGAATGCAAACAGAGAGGCGGAGAGAGATTTGTGGAGGCAGCACAGTAGCTAGGCCAGTCTGGGCCCACGTAGCCTTGACATAGAGCCAGGAGGGCCAGTGTAGAGGAAGAACTGCCTTCCATGCAAAAAGCCAAGGAGTTGCCGAAGAGTCGGGATAGCTGACGTAGTGGGCAGAAGGGCTAACGTAGAGCTGACACAGAGCCTCAGAGAGCTCCACGCAGGCCCACGCAGTTGCTACGAAGGGGCAGCGAAGTTGTAGCCGAGGCCAGCCAATTTTTTTGTCGAATTAGCGGATTCTATCGGGTAAAGTGAGGTAAAACTCACTCAAGTTCTCCGCTATTGTATTTATTTGTCACTGGTTTGCTGGGAGGGCAACCAGCGTTTGTATTCAGAACATCTGCTTAATAATAGAAAACCCTCAAAGTTGTTGCATTGGTTTTCCTGCATTGGGTTTTTTCCATGGACGTTTAGTCCAAAAATAAGTGTCCTTTGCATGATGTCTCATTTATCTTTCAGTTCTTGATCTGTATATTGGTGTAGGCTGCAGTGTATTTACATTTATATTTTCTGAAAATAACTTGTTAAATAAAGAAAACAAGTAGGTAATGTAAATTAGATTACTGCCGTAGGATTTCTAGTTTATTAGATTCATAAATTTTCACATCTCAAGCTTGGAGAGGTTTTTGCCCTGGATGATAGCCTATATCCTATCTCCATTGTCTCATTGTTATTTATGATTTGACATGTGCTTGATGATACAGAACACTAATAACAAACAAGAGAAAGAAGAAGCTAAATAAGTGAAGTAAAAATATATCACAATCAATTATCATTGAAAGGGAAATCACCTACACTTCTTGCCCCTAGATTTCTCAACATGGTATCAGAGCTAAGGTAACAAGATAAGGAAAGGAAAGGAAGCTTAATAAAGGACACTCAAGGATTGAAGCACTGAAAGAAGTATCAAAGAAAGGAAAAGAAATGAAACATTGACTCCTCAAGACTCAAGGGTCGAGTTCAAGAACATCTCCAAGCAGACTTGATCAAATTCTAGGCTCAATTCCTTTACTAGATCCATTATAGAGGCAGCGAAGAAGTGCAACCTTCAAAAGGACGAATTAACTACAAGGTGGAACAAAAAGACTGGGCTATATTCCATAAAGGCATGCATACATATAGGGCATCATTTCACCTACAACAAGATCGAGTTACAGTCAGAACAAGGAGCTACAAGAAGGATAAGAGAAGCATTGATAATCAAGGGAAGATCTTGAAGGGAGTGTTGTTGTCCAAGCAAAGAAAAATAGTCATTCCTTACCATATTCTTGTCAGATATACAACAACAGAAAGGGCTGAAAATCCTAGTCAAATTGCAGGAGGGAGGGTCAAAATTGTAGATAGAAATCTTGTAGTCTACCATCAAGATCCTTTGAAAGCAGATTTCATAGCAAAGAAAAGCAAATGTCTAGATTACTTGCACCGCTCCATGAAGTCAAACCTACAGTATCAACTGTAGATCTGAGATTTTGAGATCTCTCTATCTCTGTGATAACATAGATCTCATCTTCAAGACGTGTCCTTGGGACACCATTACTCTATGTAGTGGTGACCGAGTTCATGTGGCACAAAAGATGCAGTCACCAACCTCATATATATTCTCTGAAATTTGAAGGACTAAGAAAGTTGGCTTGAAGCATTCCAAGTCATTAAGCAAATGTTGGAACTGTACCATTGTTACACTTGTAGCTATCAGTTTTGCGTGAAGACCTATGAAGCTGTAAAAATATTGATCCAAGGTTAGTAATCAAGGGCTTTGTGGCAATCATATACCTGAATGAAGGAACACGAGTACAGTGAAGAATATCTCACATCAATGAAGATGGTATCCAAAAATGCAAGTCATCTCAACAAAAGGCAAGAAACCATAAGGTATGTATGGTACAATGGTATATTTTATGTTTTAGGGTTGAAAATATGATTCTACGGTTTGTTAAAAATACAAGGGATAAACCCCAACATGACATAAAGAGGGAATAGATTTTGATCTAGTGTGTATGTGAAAATTCCTAGACTGGAATCCCTACTACAACAACTGATGATATTTCTCCTATTTGTTAATTTCCTTTAAACAAATTAGTTGCAGTTAACTATGACAAATATCGAAATACATACACTGCAACCTTCACTTAATTAAATATAATGCAGAAACAAGAAACTGAGCAAGAAAGAAAATACAACACAATAACACTATTATTTTTGGACAAATGTCCCCGGAAAAACACAATGTGGGAAAACTGGTGCAGCAGATCTGAGAATTTTATTATTATGCAGTAGTAATTCTGAGTACAATTCGTTGAATGCTCAACTAGTAATCTGATACAGAGAGAAACTAGACAAAACAAATAGTGAGATGCTCTCACCTTGTCACTGGAAGAATCTTAGTTTGATCAAGTTGGATTGGAGCTTTTGCGCCCCCTTTGTGTGGCCTCTGCGCAAAACTCTGTAAGCATCACGCAGTCTCTGCGTCATCCATACTAGGAATCACGCTGCTCCTCCTTCGGACCCTCTGCTGGCTGGAAATTTCGAATTTCTGCCTCTCGGTCTCACACCCCAGCTCCCGGCTTCTGAAACTCGATTTCCTCAGCAGGAATTCGATCTCCCTCTAAGGCCTGCATTACCACTGCGTCAGCTTTGCGTGGGCCAGCATTTACCTCTCTCTGGATTATGTTCTACCGTCTTTGCCTTGTACTCTTTGGCCCAAGAAAACTTTCGTCTTTCGGATACTATCTCTGCCCCTCACTGCAAAAGATCACTTCGATCACTTCTTTAGCAATTGTTGTGTGGCCCTCTTTGAGAAATTCGATCACTTGATCTCTCACAGTGTGTTTTCCAAATGACCCTCAAGCCTCCTTAAATAATCTTCTCGTTGACATCCGTGACCTAAATTAGAAGCTAATCAATGGCTAAGATCATTTCTGCTTGATCCTCGTCTTCTTCTAGAAGTTACACCGACAGTTAGAATACCCATTAATTATTTTAATTTCCTAAGTTTAGAGTTAGGGTCCCATTAAAAATAATTAATTATTTTAATAAAACTGTCTCCTGGTGGAATTTCCCAAAACGTTTTCTAGGTTCTTTGGAATACATGTGCCCAAGCCTCCCTGCAAAATTTGAGACTTAGATCACATCTGATGCTACCAGAAATCAACACTCCCTTTTAGTGATGAATGTGCTCTAGCAATGCCTCCCACTGAAGCATCACCTTGATTTCATAACATCGTCCTTTGCGCTGTTGATGTCTGACATGTTGTCCACTAACTACTGCGCTATTGCTGCAACTATACTGTTGCTGACACTGCCACTGTCAACACTACATCCGTACTACGGCTCCCTCTGAATTTCTGCATCCGTGTTGTTGCGGGCAATGTTTTAAAAACCGGCCGTTTCGAAACCAAAACGACCGAGTTGAACCGAGTTGATGCCTGGAGGAGTGACCCGGCCAAGGAAACGGTCCGGTTGACCGAGTCATGTGTGACTCGGTCAACCCGGCCGGTTCCGATATGACTCGGCCGAGTCACAAAGGAACGGCCAGGCACGCGTAAACCACATAAAAATAATCATTTTTTTGGTATTTTTGAATTGTTTAATGAAGTTTATGGATCCCAAACTGTTATAATAATATGCTAAATGTTTTTGGGGTCCATTTCCCCCTCCCAAACCCTATTTAAGACACCCAAATGCTCTCATTCACTCACAACAGTCTTATGCATTTGAGTGAGAGTCTTCTTTGAGAATTAGTGAGCAGTTCTTGAGCTTGTTTTGGAGCAGCAGTGAGGAGTCTTGGAGGAGCATTGTAGCTGGAGTGAGGAGCTTCTTGGGCAGCCATTTGGAGCAGCATTGAGGAGCTGATTCTTGGGGCAAGCTTGAGGAGGCAGTTTGTGCCTAGAGGTATTTTTTTCCACCTCTATAAATCTGTTTTTGCTTAGTAAATTTTAGGTGCATATCAAGAAAGCTTAGAGAGTGTTTTTTGTCAAATAAATGAACATTGAATCAATGTTTTTTTTTTTTTTTTTCATTTTCAGATTGTTTTCCTAGTCAAAAAATGGCACCTAGAGCAAGAGATCCTGCTTGGGCATATGTTGAAATGGTTGATAGTCAAATGCATTGCAAATTTTGCCATAGGAAAATTAAGGAAGGTCCTGGGGGCATTAATAGGCTGAAACAACACTTGGCAGGGATTAGAGGCCAAATTACCCCATGTACCTCACCAGAAATTGGGGAGATTAGAAAGAATTTGTTGGCCAGCTTTGAGAAATTTAAAGAAGATAAGGCTAGGCAAAAAGAGATACAGGCTGAAATTGGGAGGAAGAGGGAGATACAAAAAATGATGGCTACCAACACCCACTATGATTTTGAGGGTTCTTCCTCTATCCCTCAAACTGAGGCATCCAACCCTTTCCGTTATGTTCCTCCCTCTTTTGGTTCTGTTCAAGATAAGGGAAAGGGTAGAATGAATTTGAAAAAGGGTGATGTGACTATCAAAAGTTATTTCACTCCCTCCTCTCCATCAGATGCACATGGTCCTGAAGTTAGTAAAGGTCAAATTCAGCCCACTTTAGATGACCATTGGAAGAAAGAATTGAGGGAGACTGCTTGTGAGTACATAGCTAGATGGTGGTATGATGCTGATATCCCCCTTAATGCTGCTCGTTCACCATATTATGAGCCTATGTTTGATGCCATACATGCTGCTGGAAAAGGCTTCAAAGGCCCTACTATGCATGAGCTAAGGGGGTTTCGTTTGCAGAAAGAAATTCAATCCATTAATGAGTATTTGCAAGAGTTCAGGGACTCATGGGCAAGAACAGGGTGTACCATCATGTCAGATGGATGGACTGATCAAAGAAACCGTACCATCATAAACTTTCTTGTCTTCTGCCCACAGGGAACCATGTTTTTAAAATCAGTTGATGCATCTGATAAGGTAAAAGATGGCCACTTGTTGTTTCAGCTATTGGATCAGGTTGTTCAGGAGGTGGGGGTGGCTAATGTTGTTCAAATCATCACAGATAATGCCTCTAACTATGTTCTTGCTGGTAAACTGTTAGAGGAAAAACACAAGACCATCTTTTGGACCCCATGCGCTGCACATTGCATAGACCTCATGCTTGAGGATATTGGAAAATTAGATTGGGTCAAAAACACTGTAGATCATGCCAAAAGCATAACAAAATTTATCTACAATCATACACTGGTTTTGAGTCTCATGAGGAAACACACTGGAGGCAAGGATATTATTAGGCCTGCCATCACTAGATTTGCTACACATTTTTTGACATTGCAATCTATGCTTTCCCAACATAGAAACTTGCAAAAGATGTTTTCCAGTGATGAATGGAATCAAAGCAATTGGTCTAACAAACCAGAAGGCAAAGAATTGAAAAGGAAAGTCCATGAAGAAACTTTTTGGAGAAAGGCAGCAGAGATTGTGAAGCTTGCTGAGCCACTAGTTAAGGTGTTGCGGTTGGTGGATGGGGAAAGGTTGGCTATGGGCTTCATTTATGAGGCTATGGATCAAGCAAAGGAGCAAATAAAGACAGCATACAAGGATAGAGTGGCAAAGTATGGGCCCATTTGGGCAATCATTGATGAAAGATGGAACAATCAACTCCATCGCCCTATACATGCAGTTGGGTATTTTTTGAACCCACGGTATCATTATAAAGCTAAGGAGTCAGGAGCTTTGAGGGGGGAGGTCAGAGATGGACTGGTTGATTGCATTGAACGCATGATCCCATCGGAGTCTGATCAGCTGAAGATACATCGACAGGTCACATCCTTCAGCAATGCATCAGGTACCTTTGGGAAGAACCTAGCAAAGATTGCAAGAGAAGCAGATGAGCCAGGTAAACAAAAATTTCAATTTTCAATTTCTTAATGGTTTTACTTTTTTTATTAAAGTTTGTTAAATCATTTATTATTTGAAAGTTAGATATAATTTGTAATTTTGTTGAGCTTCAGCCTTCATCTAACTCATAATTCATTACACTCCTATGTTTTTTGCAGCACAATGGTGGGAGGCTTTTGGTGGCCAGTGCCCTGAATTGCAAAGGTTTGCAATTCGTATTTTGAGTCAAACTTGCAGTGCATCTGGGTGTGAGCGCAATTGGTCTGTCTTTGAGAGGATTCACACAAAGAAGAGAAACCGTTTGGATCAAAAACGGTTGAATGATCTAGTTTATGTCCAATACAACCTTCGGCTCAGACGAAACCAATTGCTGAACAAAAGACCTGATTCAGATCCCATTGTGTTGGAAGACATTGATCCAACATCAGATTGGGTAGTGGAGAGTCGTCCACCAGAGTTTGATCCTGATGAGGATCTTGATGTAGATATAGATATGGAGACATCAGTTGAACTTGAACATGTTGTTCAACTTCAGCCTGTTCAGTTGAATGCAGATCCCAATCCACCAGCCTCAGTCTCACAGCCAGCAAGGACTCCAGTTGTAGGTGCTTCCTCTGCTCAGCCACGACAGAAGCGCAGCCGCATATCTACTCTATCTCAGCTTGCATCTGCTGCACAGCCTGCTAGTGGTACTGGTACCACTTCTACAGTTGCAGTTGGAGACGATGATGATGAGGAGGAGCCATGGGGCCCCTTGTCTGACTCTGATGATGATGATCCAGAGATTGGTCGAGATGATCTTGGCTCCTCTGGCAGTAGCTACTAGCCAGTAGTACTAGTATTGCAGTCTGGTCACCATCATAGTTTACTTTTGTTGTAGAGGCCATTTCTAGCCTCCTTGGTTATTTGTATTTTGTTTTGAGTCTTTGATCATGTATGACAGTTGACTATGTATTGCCATTGGGTACCATTTTGATATAGTGGATTGGTTCATGAGCCTACTTTGATCATATGTTGTCTTCCATCTATATTATAATGCTGTGTGTTTGGAAACATGAATGAAAATCTTTAAAATTATGTTTAAAATATTTAAAATTATGTTTTTTAATAAAAAAAATAAATATTTAATGTATTTTTTACAACGACCGAGTCATTGAAATCGAGCCGGCCGAGTCATTACCGTTTCGGAGTCGGAGTCGGAGTCGATCCTCGGCCGAGTCGGAGTCGGAGTCGGAGTTTTAAAACATTGGTTGCGGGCATTGCCCCTGCACTACAAACTGTTGTTGCTACTACATCAACAATGGAAAAGCATCCCAAATTATGAACTAGTATTCAGCATGATGCATCTCGATGCTAAAGATCTGACTACTGCTAGTCCCACGCTATCCCTCTAAAGCCACTGCGTTGTTGCTACTACTGAACTGTGCCTCCCTACACTGTTGCAACTTTGCACTACGCTACTCAAACTTGGCGTTCTAACCACTACATCTGTCGCTCCAACACTCCTCTGCACCAACTGACACTGGTCCATCCTGCTACTTCTAATCGGGCTCCCGTAGCAAGGAATTGATCCGAGAGGTGGGCTCCTCAAGGATCCTACCCATCTGTAGCTCTTTCAAACTACAGCTCTAAATCAGCCCACCTCCCTCCTGGAGGTATCTCGACTGTCATGCCAAACTCCTCCTCGATCTTCGCGGGTGCAGCTTTCGAATCATGCTTCTCATCTTTGTCCTTCTTCCTAAGAGGACACTGTTGCGTAGTGACCAATTTCACCAAACCATACGCATTTGATCTTCGAGACGTCCATCTTCTACCTTCACTGCTCCTGCTGCCCCTTGGATCCAAGTGCTGCTTTCTGTTGATTTGGGGTAGCATCAGATGTTCTCTAGCCATGAAAATTGTTGGAGAGGCTAAAGCACATGAGTCTCCAAGACCCAGAAATGGTTTGGACATATTGTACCCGATTTGGGAGATATTAAAATAATTAATATTTTTAATGGAGTTCCTAAGTCTAAACTTAGGAAAAATAAAATATTAATGGGTATTAATATAAAACTGAGTTAGAAGGTTCCAAAAGTCATGGATCAAGCTAAATCTAATTTTAGTTGTTGATTAGAGATTTAATCTCGACCGTTGATGGACCAACGAGAAAAGTATAAGAAGAGGCTTGAGGGTCAGTTGGAAAACACACCAGAGTGATCAATCATTCATTTTGCTAGAGCGGGGTTGCTAAGCAAAGTTGAATCAATGATCAGTAGCGAGGGGCAGTGAGTACGAAGCAGAGAGGCACAGACAATACTGGGACCAGCACAAAAGCAGAGAGAGTGAAAGCAGCGGTCAGTCCAGGTTACACAGGGCCCAGCAGAGGCAGTGCAGAGCCCAGAGAAACTACGTCATCCACGCAGAGGGTAGAGGGAGTGACACAAAGGCTCCCAGAGGCCGCGCAATGCCTCAAAGGGCTGACGCAGAGGCTAGAAGGGCCAGCGCTAAGCTTCAGTTGTGTCGAAGAGGGTTTCGTGGGACAGGTTTTCTGAATACCTGTTTCCGGATATAGAGGTATTGATGCCGTGTATTTTTCTTTGTCAGGTGAGCTGATTAGGCACCTAGTTGTACTCAGATAGACTGCATAATAATATAACCCTCTGAATAGCTGCACCGGTTTTCCTGCAATGGATTTTTCCAATGACATTGGTCCAAAAATAACAGTGTCACTTGTGTGCTTGTTTTTTCTTTCAGTTGATGATCTGTAGATGTTGTGGCTGTATTGTGCTTATTTTGGTATTTAATGTATTAAATAACTTGTTCAATTTTAGAACAAGTAGAAGAAATAAACTAGCAAAATACAGATTAATTTTCTAACGGATAGACTTAGAAAACTCAACATGGTATCAGAGCATGGTTGCAAATCACAGGATAACTGAAAGTATCAGCTTAGCAAAGCAGCGGATTCAGTTGTCCCAAGTGACAGCACCGATCCTTGCAGAAAGCGATAGAGGAAGGAGTGACGCAGAGGGATTGCGTCATCAGTCTGGGCCAAAGAGAGGCAGTGCAGAGACCGAGGAGGGCAGAAACAGGCTGACACAGAGCCACGCAGAGGCCAAGTGGGCTCACGCAGTTGGCTAAGGGAGCTGTTTTGCTGGTGCCGCAGTTGCGTAGAGCCAAGAGGCTTAATCCTTCAGTTGTTGGGGCATAGGAGGCTGTGGGTAGTTTGCGGAGCGAACCTGTTGGGGTACTTTGGTCAAAACAATACCTAACAGGGCAAGACCAAGGTGGAGGGAGTTGCTGCCGAGGCAGATTTCTAGTCAAGGAATCTGGATCAGTGTTGCAGTTGCACAGACGATCAGAGGGGGGCAACTTGACGTTGGCAAAAGGAGTAGGAGGGAAATCAGGACTCATAGGGAATCCAGAAGAGAACTTCCAGGCGGGAAGTAGAGAGACTCAGCAGGAATCGAACAAAGGACTTCCAGGCAGGGAGTAGAGAGACTCCTCGGAGTCAATAGAGAAGAGCAAAGAGATGGTCGTGAATGGGCTGAGAGATCAGGACAGGTTGGACGGAGTGTCCAACTTTGTCATCTGGAAGGCCAGGATCTTGTCTGTTTTGTGTGCCATGAGTGCTCATGTGCCACTTGAGAAGAAGTGGGGAGACATCGAGCTGTAGTTAGGAGGACTACAGGCGATGAGAGGCAGGATCCTTGAGGTACCCAACCTCTTGGATTATACCTTGCTACGGGAGCCCCAAAGAGGAGTAGCAGGACTGGCGGATGTCAGTAGAGATAGATGCGGATGAAGTGGCAGAGAGTGCTACAGTGCAGGAGTCCCTAGGCAGCGCGAGGCTAGCAGGTTGCAACAGTGTGAGAGGCACGGGAGTGTTGCACCAGTGCAGGATGGCACAGAGAGGTGTGCAATGGTGCGAGATGCAGGGAGTTGTTGCAGCAGCATAGAGCCCAGTAGAGGTAGCACGTGATAGTGGCAGAGAGAGCTTAAGCATCGAGAGTGTTTCTAGCCTGACAGGGATGTCAGAAGTTGGGTGGATTAGTTACTTACTTCTCAGTAACTGAGTTGCAGTGCAGTAGCACGATGCAACATGATGAGAGGGGGTTGCAATGCAGATGCAGTGTTGGGAGAAAGGACCAGTAACAGCACGGATGCAGAGGGAGCTGACGTACAAATGCAGTAGTGGCAGTGACAAAGCCATGGGCAACAGTATAGGATGCAGCAGTGCAGAGGATGTTGGGCAGGGAGGCCTAGCATCAGCACAGGTACTGATGCCAGATAATCAGAGTAATGCTCAGTGAGGAGTATTACTAGAGCATAGTCCTCGCTAAGAGGGAGTGTTGATTTGGGGTAACATCGGATGTGCTCTAGCCATGAAAATTGGTGGAGAGGATAAAGCACATGAGATCTCCAATACCCATAAATGGTTTGAACAAATTGTACCCGATTTGGGAGATATTAAAATAATTAGTATTTTTAATGGAGTTCCTAAGTCTAAACTTAGGAAAAATAAAATATTAATGGGTATTAATATAAAACTAAGTTAGAAGGTTCCAAAAGTCATGGATCAAGCCAAATCTAATCTTAGCTATTGATTAAAGATTTAATCTCGGTCGTTGATGGACCAACAAGGAAAGTATAAGAAAAGGCTTGAGGGTCAGTTGGAAGACACACCAGAGTGATCAATCATTCATTTTGCTAGAGCGAGGTTGCTAAGCAAAGTTGAATCAGTGATCAACAGTGAGGGGTAGTGAGTACGAGGCAGAGAGGCAGGGACAATACTAGGAGACCAGCACAAAAGCAGAGAGAGCGAGAGCAACAGTCAATCCAGGCTACGCAGAGCCCAGCAAAGGTAGCACAGAGCCCAGAGACTGTGTCATCCACGCAAAGGGTAGAGGGAGTGGCTGACGCAAAGGCCAAAAGGGCCAACGCTGAGCTTCAGTTGTGCCAGAGAGGGTTTCGTGTGACAGGTTTTTTGAATACCTGTTTCCGGATATAGAGGTATCGCTGCCGTGTATTTTTCTCTGTCGGGTGAGTCGGTTAGGCACCCAGTTGTACTCAGATAGACTGCATAATAATATAACCCTTTGAATAGTTGCACCGGTTTTTCTGCAATGGGTTTTTTCGGAGACATTGGTCCAAAAATAACGGTGTCACTTGTGTGCTTGTTTTTTCTTTAAGTTGATGATTTGTAGATGTTGTGATTGTTTTATGTTTATTTCAGTATTTAATGTATTAAATAGCTTGTTTGATTTTATAAAAAGTAGAAAAAATAAAACAACAGAATACAAATTAATTTTCTAACAGATAGACTTAGAAAATTCAACACTTTTTCGTCCTCCTCCTTGGGCTTCGACTCACTATTGTTGCTTCCGTCTTTCTTATACTTGACTAGATCTCTCCTCAACTCTTCCTGCTTGAGAGCCGCCCACATACTATCCCAGTTTGGAAACGTTGCCCTGCCTAAGATGCTCTTGACAATGACTTTCCACTCTTCTGAGACTAAGTTTAGGGCCAGTCTCACCATCTTGGAACCTTGCGGTGTAGACCCCACAACTACTAACTCATCCCGGGTCTCTTGAAGCTTCGTGAGGAACAGATCAATGAGCTCCCCCTTCTGTATCTACGCAAATCTCAGTTTCTGCTCTAAGTACATCTTTCGTTGCTCCAAAGATCCCTGATATAGCGTCGCTAAGGCATCCCATATCTCCTTAGCAGTCCCTCTGCTAGCGATGTGACATACCACGTGATCCTTTACTCCATCAAGGATCATCCTCTTGGCCTTCACCATTTCTGCCTGGTACTTCTTCAGAGGATCTGGATCTGCAAGCTCAACCACCACGTTGTCGACATAGACCTTGAGCAAATGCTCATCTAGAAGGCACGACATCTGTGCTTTCCAGATCACATACTTGGATGCCCCATCCAACTTGTCCTGATCTCTCAATCCATTGGCTGCCATCTCTGCCACGAAAAGGTTGAACTGCTGCTCTTTGTTTCTTATTGTTTCTGCTCAAGCAATAAGAGAACAAACTTCTTGGCGAGAAGTCTACAGAGGAAAAATTCCCTCACTGTGCTTCTCCTCTCTCTTCTAACGATTTTCTGCCTAGCAAACTGCGTGCAGAAAAACTGCATCCCACCAGCTCTTTCCTCACGTTGAGACATTGCGTTGCTCCCTCTGGCACGACAAAATTTCGATCTGGAAGCCCTTCCTCTCTGTCGACTCACTCAAAGAGAGACTTTCCTAAAAAATTTAGCCCTCCTGGCTTGGACTGCGCAATCCCTCTGAGGATTCGAACTGCTGCCTCCTGCAGCTATTCGACCTCCTTCTCTGCTCAGCGCTAGTTTCTCTGGCTCTGCTCTTCTTGTTTCACCTGCACCTCTAATACCATGTGAAAATCCCTAAACCCGAAATCCCTACCAACAAACAGATGTTACTTCTCCTACTTCTTAATCCATACAAGTTATTTACTGTGTTCTACGGTAAATATCGAAGTAAATATAACTACAACATTCACTATTTAAATAATATGCCGAAACAAGAAACTAAACAAGAGAAAGATACAACACAAATGACATAGTTAATTTTGGACAAACGTATCCGGAAAAACCCAATGCGGGAAACCAGTGCAGCAGATCTGAGGGTTTTTATTATTAAGCAGAAGTTATTTTTGAATACAATCTCTAGATGCCTTGTTGGCAATCCAGTACAAAGAATATCACTCGGTAGAAGAAATTAGTGAGATTACCTCAC
Source organism: Pinus tabuliformis (assembly GCA_031772625.1). Classification (NCBI taxonomy): domain Eukaryota; kingdom Viridiplantae; phylum Streptophyta; class Pinopsida; order Pinales; family Pinaceae; genus Pinus; species Pinus tabuliformis. The sequence continues at coordinate 25,266,496 of CM062820.1, forward strand.
TCTACACTGCAACTCTCGGCTGATCCAACAGCTGAACCAACGAGTTCCCTACAACTTCTGCACTGCCCCTGTGCAGTCACTGCATGGGCGTGCGTCAGCCTCTAAGGCACTACGTCACCTCTTTGCTGGATCGATTTGCTCTTAAGAGCTGACTCCAACCCTCCCGACTCAAAACGTCATTCAGACCTCTGCGTGGAAGGCTTCTGCGTTGCTCTGCGTGGGCCCTTCCTGGCTCTACATCACCCTCTATGGGCACTGCGTGGCCTCCTCTATGTGTCTCTCTGCCTCTCTCTACATGATCACTATGAAATCACTGCATTGCCTCTAGCTTCAACAATTTGATCTGACTATCAACTCTCTATGTGTTTTTCCAAATGACCCTCAAGCCTCCTTACATAATCTTCTCGTTGACATTCAACAGCCCAGATTAGAAGCTAATCAATGGCTAAGAGCATTTTTGCTTGATCCTCGTCTTCTTCTAAGCGTTACACCCACAGTTAGATTAATACCCATTAATTATTTTAATTTCCTAAGTTTAGACTTAGGGTCCCATTAAAAATAATTAATTATTTTAATAAAACTATCTACGGGTGGAATTTTCTAAAACGCTTTCTGGGTTCTTTGGAATACATGTGCCCAAGCCTCCCTACAAAATTTGAGACTTAGAGCACATCCGATGCTACCAGAAATCAACACTTTGAACTTTAGAAGCCATAGGTTGACCTCTTGATTGCATGAAAACCCTAAAAGTCTTGGCATCATGTGTTAGGTATCATATACTTTGCTTGGGTGCTTGTCAATAAATATTGCAGGTACAAGAAGTAAAGATCGATAAGCTAAAACTTTGAAAGCATGATGGAAGAAGGAACTTGTATAACTATGGATGTTTGGATCCCAACAAGATGGAAGGATGAAAATGGGTTTTACCTTGGCAGTCAAAAATGAAAAGCATTATAACGTGATGCATCGTTTGAGAGATGGCATCATTATTACATACCATTGAAGCAAGAGCTCATGGCATCAACATAAGAAGCTTGAAAGATAGCTGAAGTAGAAGTCTATGACACTCACAATTAGAAGGAAGTATCTCTTCAAAACCTCACTAGAAGCATAAGTAGCACTAATGAGAATCATCTAGTATGGAGCTCGTCATATATCATTGAAAAGGAGCATCTGCAAGATGAGGATAATCAGGATCCTCTACTGGAATCTTCATTAGAAGGTTCATCTCTTGAAAGATGTCTCGCTAAGAATTCCACTTTGGATGGGATTCATTGTTTAGAAAAATGATGGTATGATAACAAAGAATGCAACATGTCAAAGATGATTGAAGCACTCTCAACCAAGGACAGGAAGTTGCTGAAGGAAGTCTAGATGACCAAAGAAGAAAAAGAGGTATGTATGTATGTGTTCAATGAATCAATTCATGTCAATATATTGCAGATAGTAAGGATGCATGCTCTACCTCATGAGCATGATCGAGGGAAAAGGATCTCTTTCATTAAAAGGATGCATGAAGGCATGGTTCACATATTAACTAGATGAAATCAACATAATATGTCCTCATATGGAATATGAGGTGGTTGACAAAAATGAAGGAACTATGATTAGGAGTTCCTGGGAAGTAATATGTGAATAAAGAGAAAAGAAGAGATCGTGAAAGATGCAACTATGGAGAAGGCAATCAACATCCAATGACTAGAATAATTGACTATGATATCTCCATGGGAAAGATATGAAGCCTTTAATGGAAAGAATGGAAACCCTTGACATTGAATATCTTGGAGATGTTTCAATATGAATGCAAGATGTTGATGTTGCAACAAGCAAATGTCATGATGAAGGGCCATCACAAAAGGTAATTTTTGATTTGATGTTCATTTCTAATTTTTGAATAATATCTGGATGGGCTAATACAAGGCTACCTAAAGAGAAGTGTGGATGTCATCTACAACTGATACTCATGTGGAAGGATGGAAGATGTGGAAAAGGTAGTTGTATGAGGAAAAGCTAGATATGGTCCAATAGATCACTCTCTGATGAAAGGAAGTATGCCATGACAGACCTGATTCAAGTAACGTGATGGATGGCCGAAGAAGATGAAGGCTCCATATATTAAAAATAAAATTCATGACATTGAATGGAGGAGCACTACAAGCAACTAAAGATCCCATGATCTCCACCAATGAGGAAAGAGTCGTTGATGGAAACAGGTCCCTAGTTAAGAGGGAGCCTGGAAGTAAGTTTCTAATTAAGAAGAAACTTGGAGGCAAGTCCCTAAGCTAAGAGGGAGCTTGGACAAGTCTCTGGTTAAAAGGAAGCTTGGGTACATTCCTTTTATAGGAATGGGTACATTCTTTCATTAGAATGGGTATATCCTCCCTAGTTGAGAGGGAGAAATAGACACATGATTCTTGTCTTCATTTGGGAAGAAAGAATGGAGGATTGGGTAAACATCTAACATTCGATACTCTTTGAGGACGTGGTAGGGCATCCAAGATAAGAGTCATTGTAGAGCACCGATATTCTTTGTGGACTGGAAATCCAAGATAAGAATAGTCCTAGAAGGACATACCCTGTGAACATCCGAGTGGGGTATGTTCCTTGAGAGGCAATGATGAAGGTGTCTATAAGTCATTTGTCTTGCCAACATTATGCTTTGATCTTGTGGAGAGATAAGTTGTTAGTCAAGGCTTTGCTATGTGACAACGTTGGATGATATGATGCTAAACAAATGAGTTACCAATCTAACTCTTCTTATGAAAATTCTTCAGATTGAGAATGTCCGAGTACCTTGTATGGATTATGAATACCTCCCTAGTTAAGAGGGAGTGTTGAAATATGTAACTAGGTTCGGTATTCATAATGACATATGCAATCATGATTTTATGTATTTGATGTAATGAGAAAAATAAATTTATTTTTGTTGATCTTGAGGCATGGGTTTCATGCTCAAGGAAATTTATTTTTATAGGTCAAGCTCCCATTGAGAGCTTCTAGGTAATTGTCATGTATGAAATACCCATTTGGGGGATGTTACATATTGTAAAGAAATTTATTTGAGTCATTGTAAGAGTCAAAAGACCCTCCAAGACCTTGTCACAAGTGCTCAACCAGTCATCCTTTAAAAGAATTTATAGACCTATCTAGAAGGAAATGTCGACCTAGACATGATGACAAGTCGGCTTAATTGCATGGGTAAGAAGATTATATAAAGAGGACTCGGCCTCACTTGAAGGCATATACATCAAGCATCCACGGAGAAGAAAGAAGTGCGAGAAAGGAAGGAAGAAAGCCTCTTAAGGAGTAAAGAGAAGGAGAAGAAGATCAAAGGTTTCTAGTATTGTTTTGGGCCCCTCTACTCACACATGTGACTGCAGCTAGGGTTTTTGCAGTAGGGTTATATCAGACTTTAAAGGAGCTGAGATCAGGGTCAAGAAGGAAGTTGCATTACTGGCCAAAGTCACAAGGAGAAGAGCCTCATAGATTTTCCCCATCGAGCACTCACGTGTGGCATCTTGGTAGTTACAGGTAGGCCAAAAATTACAGGTCTGTGATAAGAGGCTGAAATTCAAGAGAAGCCGAGAACAGTGATGTAGAAGAAAGTTTGACTAACGTTGACTTGAAGAGGAAGAAGAATTGTTCAAGTAAGCTTTATGACTTGGTCTTGGAGAGGTTCTTGGTCAAGGGTCTTGGTCTTGGAATTCATCAATTGAAGTTTCTATAAGAAGAAGAATTATGTGGGTTTTTCTCTCAAGCTTGGAGAGGTTTTTCCCCTGGCTAATAGCTTATGTCCTATGTCCATTGTCCCATTGTTATTTATGATTTGATAGTTGTTTGATGATATAGAACACTAATAATAAACAAGAGAAAGAAGAAGCTAAATAAGTGAAGTAAAAATATCACAAGCAGTTACCATTGAAAGAAAAATCAATTTTGATCAATAGCATATCGTCCACCTTGTTACTTGTTCCTTTATTATATTTGATAGCCAAATGGAACTGTTGTAGGAACCGATTTTTTGTGCAAGGTGACTTTGGAAAGAAGCAATCATTCAAGCCCACAGGAGGCATATTCAAAGGAAAAGGGAAAGTCAAGAAGGTTGCAACAACGACGAAAGAACGGACAAAAACTACATGCTCTCGTTGCAAAAAGAAAGGGCATGACGATGTTCATTGTTGGAAGCTACACCCTTAATTAAGGCCTAAAAGGTTTAGTGGCAAAGGGAGGCAAAAGACCATTTCCACAATGCAACATGATTTGGGATCCGATTCGAGGGAAGAAACCTAGACTATAGCAACAGGAACGGATGGTAAAACATTTTTTCCTGCTAATTCCAGTTCTTCTACTCCATCTTCTAATTCTTATAAAAAGACAAGCGAGCTTTTACATATAAGGGTAATAATCAAAAATACAAAAGTTGATACTCGTTTTGACACTGGTTCTCAAGTGAATTTGATCTCTAAAGAAATTGTCAGGAAACTAGGATTGGAAACCACACCTCACAAGAAACCTTATCCACTTGGTTGCGTATGTGATGATGCAAAGCTACAAGCAACCAAGCAACGCAAAATTAGATTTGCCATCACTCCTAAATTTGTTGATGAAGTTGAGTTAGATGTGGTTCCTCTTGATATTTGTGGCATTGTGTTAGGTAGTCTTTACTTATACGATAGAAAAGTCATATTCTTTAGGGAAGTGAATAAATATCACCTCACCAAAGATGGAGTTGAATATATCATCAAAGCACACCATATTAAAACTAACTTATTGTAGGAATTTACAGGGTAAGTTCCTCAGACAGGACACCAAAGGACACCGCTCATAAACAGATCACAGATTAATACACCAGTGTTCTTGACGTGGTTAAAACCCTCAAAGAGGGAAACAGTCCATGGCCTGAGCCAACGCGGCCACTTCAGGGAATTTATTAATAAAATAATGAAAATTTACATATGCTTATTTCATGAACGGTTACCCTACAAATAACCCTCCATGCTCTTTAAATAGAGATCATGGACCAATCGGGTGTTAAGCCACGGATCAAGTGTCGGTAATACAGAGGAGAGAATGAATCGTTGAATCACTTCATGTCTAGAACATATCGTGACCGTCGGATTGTAAGTTACAAAACTACATAGTAAAGAAACACACTTTACCTAACTCTACACTAGACCAAGTTATACTTAACTATTTCCTATGTGTCGAAATATCCTAACATCACCCCTTAAGAACAACTTGGGATAGGATTGAAGGATGTACAAATATGACACAGTAGGAGAAGGAAGGAGGCATTAGAGCCTATCCCCCCTTAGTGACAACTTCCTGAACTCCAACCATAAATCGAAGTTTAGTAAACTTCGCCTCTATGAGAGCCTTTACACAGAAGTATGCTGGTACAATTTCTTTAGGGCCTCCCACATCTCATTTGCCGTCTCCTTCTCACCAATGTGTGGCACCACATGATCCTTGACACCATCAAGGATGATGCACTTTGCCCTGGCCATTGCCTCCTCGTACTTGTCATTTTAGCTAGGTCAACTGGGATCATTATTGTTTTCAAGGCGAAGTGTTTGATGTGATACCTGTCTAGAATGGACAAGATCCCGGTCTTCTAGACTACGAAGTTTGAAGCTCCATCCAGTCTATCTTGATCTCTTAGCCCATTCACTGCCATTTCGCTGCTTCTCTTTCGACTCTTTCAAGTCTCTCTACTTCTCGTCTAGAAGTTCTCGATTTGACTCCCTCTGAACCTCGATTTCCCTTCTGGAAATCCCTCTACCAATTCTCCGCAGCAACTCCCTCCTCCTTGGTCTTGCCCTATTAGGTATTGTTCTGACCATAGTACCCCACCAGCTTCACTCCGCAACTTACCCACAACCTCCTATGTCCCAGCAGTCTGAAGGTTAGAGCCTCTAGGCTCTGTGCAATCTCGGCACCGGCACAATCTGCACCTCCTGGCCACAACGTCAATCCTTCTTGGCTGAGAAAGATGACCGGGCACTGTGTAGGTCAGGTCTGCTCCTCTCTGTGTCAACACTGATCCTCCTCCTGGCACGAACTGATGACGCAAGTTCTCTGCGTCACCCCTTCCTTGTTGCTTTCTGCTAGGAACAACTTTTATCACTCGGGACAGTTGTTCCTGCTGCTGTTGCTCGGCTCGGCTGATGCCTTCAGTTATCGTGTGATCTGCAACCACACTCTGATACCATGTTGGAATTTCTAAGTATATCCGTTATAAATTCTTCCTGTACTATCTAATTTATTTCTTCCTACTTATTCAGTTACTTAACAAGTTATTTATCATGTAAATACTGAAAATAAATACAAGTACAGTATCAACTCATACAGATCATCAACTGAAGGAAACAAGCACACAAGTGAGTTATTTTTGGACTAATGTCCCCAGGAAAACCCAATGCGGGAAAACCGGTGTAGTTATCAGAGGGTTTTATTATTAAGCAGTTTCAGAATACAATCAGGGTGCCAGAAATGGCTCACCCAACAGAGAATGCCCTCGGCAGTAGTACCTCTCAGTCGGAGACAGGTATTCCGACTAAATCACCGGAGGAACGATCCCACAGCAACACTGCAGCACTTCTGCTACTCTCTGTCACCTTGATAGGGACAGTGTCACCCTATCCAGCTCTCCAGCTCCAATCTGTCTCACGAAATCTCCCAGCGTCAACCTCTAGGGTCTGCGTCAGCCTCTCTGGCCCAGCGTCAGCCTCTCGGGGCTCTACATCAGCCTCTGGAACCTCTGTGTCTCCCACGCTAGCCCTCCTCAGGCTCTGCGCAACTCTTGGCTGCCTCTGTGTCGCCTCTGGCTACCTCTGTGTGGCCTCTAGCTGGCTCTGCGTCAACCCTCTCCTAGCGTTTGCGCTAATCCTCCCGGTACTATCTCTGCCTCTCTGCTACTGTATTCACTGCACCTCAGCTGCAACTCTAATCACTCCTTCGATTTCCTCAACAAACCCTGCCCCAGAAAATCGAATTCTTGATCAACTCGGTGTGTCCTCCAACTGACCCTCAAGCCTCTTCTTATACTTTTCTCGTTGACGATTCAACGGCCGAGATTAAGTCCCTAATCAATGGCTAAGATTAGATCTATCTTGATCCATGACTTTTGGACCATTCTAACTCAGTTTTATATTAATTCACATTAATATTTTATTTTTCCTAAGTTTAGGCTTAGGAACTCCATTAAAAATATTAATTATTTTAATATCTCCCAAACTGGTTTGATTCTGCCCAAACCATTTCTCGGTCTTGGAGATCTCATGTGCTTTAGCCTCTCCACCAATTTTCGTGGCTAGAGCACATCCGATGCTACCCCAAATCAACACATGTCGAACATGTTAAACAAGTATTGGATACTTTGAAAAAGGAGAAATTGTATGTAAAATTGTCAAAGTGTGAATTTGGCAAAACTTCATTAGTGTGCTTGGGTTATAGAGTGAAGGTTGGTGAATTGAACATAGACCCTTCGAAAGTTGAAGAAATCGTAAATTGGCCCAATCTTACATCAGCAATGGAAGTTAGAAGCTTCTTAGGAGCAGTTCGTTACTGGAGAAAATTTATTGTTAACTTTTGGTCTTAAATTCTCTAGTTTATTTCTTTAAGTCTAGAATTTACACTCTCTAAAAGGAACCTTTAAAACTTATCAAAACAAAGATCCAAATCACCTGCAAGCCAAATCATTGTAGTATGCCAATCTCAATTCTGATGGGAAGCCCATTAATTGTTGGTCATCACTCTGTTATTACCCCCCTTCTCAAATTTTACAAGCCCATGAATCCTCCTAGTTGTTTATCTTCTTTCTATCTTTGTCATTGTGTTCTCCAGAATTCTAGCTTTCTCATGCTCTAGTGCTATTTCCCAATGTTGCACGACTAGTACTTGTATAAGACTCGTTTGGCTATTGACTTGGCAACTCGTATAAGAATCGAGAAAAAGGAAAAATAAAAATATCGAAATTTGCTAAAGGAAGCCCACGTTGGGTCCAGGAACAGGTCTTATACGGGTCCTTGCGAATCCGATACGAGTCTTATGCGAGTCCAGGGGTCAGCGTGGGTCTTATGCGAGTCAGCGCAGGTAAGGGTCTTATGCGCGGGTGTGAAAAATTGTCACAATAACTGATTTATTTCTCCTACTTATTTATAATAGGCTATTCAACAATACTTCAGTAAATATCAAAAGAAATATAGTTGCAGACTTCACAATTTAGGAACTGAAAATTAAAAGGCAAGAGAAACCATCGGAACAATCACATTGACACACTTGTTTTTGGACAATCATCCCCGGAAAAACCCAATGTGGGAAAACCGATGCAGCAAATCTGAGTATTCTTATTATTGGCAATAAATATCTGAATACAATTTGGATGCCCTAGAGAAAAATGACAATCCACTCAGAGAAGATAACTGAGAATTCTCTCACATTGATTAGGGAGATTTTGCTTTTTCCTCAACCCATTGCGCAGTCCCTATGTGAGCTTACGCATGCTCTGCATGATTTCTATGTGGAGGCTCCCTCTGACTGCATCAACCTGGACTGCTGCGGCTTTTGCTGCTGAGAAATTGAGATTTCTCCTACCAATCAACTACTGTGATTCCCGGCACTGAACTCTGCTCATCCCCAACACTTCTGCGTCAACCTCCTCCAAGTTCTGTGCTAACCCTCTACGTCAATCTCCTTCATCTGCTACGTTGTCCCTTCTTGGACTAGCGTTGGCTCTACTATCCTTCTCTGTGTATTCACTGGAACTGTAAATCAATTCCTTCCAGTGCTACCTCTGATCCTCACTACATGATCACTAGTTCGAATTCCTTAGCAAACCCTGCCCTACGAAAATCGAACTCATTGATCAACTCTCTGTGTATCTCCAAGTGAACCCAAAGCCTCCATCTTATACTTTTACGGTTGAGACTTCAACGGCCGAGATTAAGTCTCTAATCAACGACTAAGATTAAAACATGACTTGATCTACCTTCTAGATCATTCTCACCCATATTTTGATTAATGCCCATTAATATTTTAATTTTCCTAAGTTTAGACTTTGGAACCCCCTTAAAAATATTAATTATTTTAATAAAATACAATTCGGGTGGAATTTCACCAAACGATTTCTGGGTTCTTTAGAACTCATGTGCCTTAGCCTCTCCACCAATTTTCAAGGCTAGAGCACTTCTGAGGCTACCAAAAAACTAATAGCGAGTTCTATGCTTCAGACCCATTTCAACATGACTCGTCAAGACCCACGAGTCTTGAAGGGTCTTATAAGGGTCGTGCTTCATTGTTATTTCCCCCATAGTGCTCCATGCCATTTCTCTTCATGGATCATCCCCATCCTCCCAAGGGACGATCCCAAATAACTCACTCTACAGATTGATCAACTCCAGCGACGTCTTAGGCAATTGGAATCACAAGTGGAAGTTCCTCTTGAGAAGCTCATCCATCACAAGGACACCATGCAAGGTGTCAAATGAAATCAACATTATCCACTCCATAATTGAAGACCTTCAGACTGTGAGACTAGGAGAACAACATGTTAGATCCTTTACGGACCATTCGTCCTCAACATCATCTCCCCAAAGAATTCAATTGTTTCTATACCTGAATATGTCGACCCCAAGTGAAGTACAAGATTGCAGTGAGGACTAGTGTTTCCCTTCTATCCCATGTCTCCCTAAATGAAGAATTTTACTATATTGATCTTAGGCATATACCATAGAGATTACTCAATGAATGTCAATTTTGAGTATATGTATCCACCTGCATTAGTCACGATTAGAGGCATTTTTGAACCATAAATTTTGGAATGGTTCCCTTTGGCCGTAACTTCCAATTTTTGTACTTGTGTTGTGTCATCTTGACACAGATTTTACTAGTACAATATCCTCTAGTTTCACTTCCAATCCAAAAAAAAAAGTTCGTGAAAAGAAGTAAAGCAATGGTTGCACGATGATATAGTTATTTAGATTTAGTGTTCCTACTTATTTACAAAATGTTTGTTTAATTTCCTTAAACTTTTGCATTTCATGTGGAATGAAATTTATTAGAATTGAAAGTTTTATTTCGTATATGGCAAAAAGAAATGTGACTTTGTTTAATATGATAGACTATAAGGCTTCAATAATGCAATGTAGTAAAGTCATGTTGTTAACCTCTTTCTCATATACAATCCTGAAGTCCTAATATACCACCTTTATGTATTTCACATCTTGGGATATAGGTTTTTTTTATCTTAAGTGTGTTTCTAGATCCTATTTTGTCTCATCCTACTTAATCTCTTCATGAGGTGTCAAGGTGAGAGCAACTGAGGTGGTTTTATAATTGTGTTATATATTTGTATCATTGAAAGATGAATATAGAGTGTGTGGAGAAATTATGGCTTGAGGCATTTTCCGCTAAATTTCTTGTGTTTTCCTCATGTCTTTCTTGTGAGCTATATTTTATCAATTGGTATCAGATCTCAGAGCTTCTATAGTTCTTAGGGCTTGATAGCTCCTCACGGTAGTCATCTACGGGAGATGAAGTATGAATAGTAACAAAGTGTTGACACCTAATCCTTGTGATTGGGTAAATATCTGTAAATAAATAAATGAGAAATATGAACAGTCATCGGGAGATGAACTGAACAGTCTCTCCCTCATGTATATAATAGACCTACCTGATTGAATGAATAGACGAATCAGTTTTCTGCCTAATGGAGTTACTCCTGGCCTGACATGGTATCAGAGCCAGCTCCTTTTTTTAGCTCTTATGCTCCTGTAACTCCTCTGTCTGCCATATCCCCTCTGTCCTGACATGGTACAGTCCTGAGTTACCTACGCTCTCTGTTCTGTCCATATTCCTTTCCAGCGCTGCCTCTGCCATATTACCTGCGCTGAATTTTGACACAGGTCCGTTAAAATACCACTGCTGCATGGTATTACGACTCTGTCATGGTATAACGCCCACTGCTGCCATACCGCCATGGTATTATGACTCTGCCACCCATCTCCGCATTAGAAGCTGCAGGATGTCTGTGTTTATCGTTTAAGTCGTCCTCTTGACAGAAATCACCCTCCGGAGCATACAAAATTGCAACAGCCAGATCATACCAAAACCCCTTGTCCGCTGTGCGGTGTTCCAAAGCGGTACGCCCTGTCTGCCTGCGGTTCGAATCCTTGGACGGGTTCTTTTCAAAAATAGTTAAACACTGGTCATATTCCTTTCAAAAACGCTGGTCTGAACGCTGGTCATATTCCTTTCAAAACGCTGGTCTAAACGCTGGTCATATTCCTTTTAATGGATCTGATATGCGTGACTGACATGGTATGAACGCTGGTCATTTGGCGCTGGTATGTGCTTCTGCGTTTATCGAATTTGAATCAACAGATTTCGTTGCAAAAGCTATTCAGGGATCGCCTCTGTTGATATCCAACCAGCCAGCCTTCGCAAAAGCTATTCAGGGATCGCCTCTATTGATATCCAGCCAACATGTTTTCGTACTAGTGTGAGGTTCAGTTTTCATGTAATTGATTCACCGCTCTGTAAGACGATCCTCGGTTGCTTTGTATTATTATTGGTTTGAAAAATGGCCATACTTCCGTAATTTTCACCACAGTCTTATGATTATATCAGCACAGAGGGTTAAAAGAGTAATAATTTAATTTTTGTGTGGTAAATGTTAAGACTGTGAAGGTGTTTGACTAGCTTTGGTATCACTAAGAAAAAAGAAGGGGCGTTGAGCAGAAACAATTTTGCTCAAGATTTTCCTTATTTTATTAGTCATTCTGGATTTAAGGAATACAATATATTGATAATGATGCAATGAGCAGTTCCTTCTTGTCAAGGGCATGGATGCTTGATATATTGCATGAAATAAGGTTGAAATTACAAATGGTTATATTCTATATGGATAAAATATAGTTTTGCTCTTTGCTAGCAGAAGAATTTTTCTATCAGCAGAAATAATTTTTTTTTACAAAATGCATTCAATCATATCCATGGTAGGAATAGTTCTCACTGGCAAGGAGAACTATCTTGAATGGTCCCGGATGATAAAACACACCCTCATCTTCAATGAGTTCTGGAAAGGAGTGTGTGTCGGAGAAGGAGACAATGATCCAGTACAGCCTACCTCAGACAAAGAGCTCGTCATTTGGGAAAACAAGAACAACAAAGCTTATGCATTAATCGCAGCATCTGCAAATGAAGAAGTGAGTCGCCATATTTCGTCGTATTCAACTGCCTTTGAAGATTTACAAAAGCTGAAAGAACTCTATGACTCACATTCTGCACTTGAAGTTGTTCAACTCATGATTAAACTCTTCACTCTTGAACTGCAAAATAATGATCCTCTTGCTCTTGCATCTGAAGTAAAGTCTATAATGCATGATATCAATTCCACTAAGGTTGAGCTGGATATTCCTCTTATTGCTTTTCTCAAGGCACTTTATCCTACTTACTCCAATTATCTTGAGTCATTGCAAGCAAATGGAAATCTCAAACATATAACCTTTGACTCTCTTGTGAAAAAGTTTACTGAAAGAGAGAAAGCTTTTGGAAAGAAGACAGCCCCTGAATCTTCCGAAGAGACTATGTGCCTTGCTCATAAAGAAAATCATCCTGCTCAAGATTCTACAAGAGGAAGACGTGGACGAAGAGGAAGAGGAAGATATTTCAAAGGCAGGGGGGCAGACATTCTCAAGGAGAAAACGCAGATCTGCACTACATTCGCTGCAAAAGAAATGGATCACATGATGCCTCTACATGCAAGCTACCATGGGACAAAATTGAGCAGAAAATAAATCAACAGAAAGGTAAAACTGATGATACAAACAAAGGTAAAGCACCTGAATCCGCTCACTATGTTGAGGCACAATGTAACATTGGAGTAAATGAAGATTTGTTTAATGCTTCACTTGCTTCCTGGAAAAATGATTGGTTGCTTGATTCAGGAGCAACTTGCCACATGACTCATAAAAAAGATTTTTTTGAAGATTTCACTGACAATGTTGATGGAGCAGTATACTTTGCAGATCAATCAACAATCAAGCCATCAGGGCTTGGCACAATCAGGCTTAAACTGCCTGGTCTTCCAAACTTTCTTCTGGATCATGTTCTATATCTCCCACAGCTCAAGAGAAACTTGCTGTCCTTGGTCCACATCCGCCAGCAAGGTCACTCCATTCATATGTTTGATGGCAAGCTTGAGGTAAGAAAAGCATCTGACCACTCACTTGTCATGAGGGGAATAGAAGAAGAAAGGCTTCTCAAACTGCAAGGAACATCTGCTCATGCACAACATTTCTCATACAATTGTCATCATGAAGAAGGTATACTTCCATCAAGTTTATTATGGCATGCTAGATTTGGACATTTGAACTATGACAGTCTCTGCTTATTGAAGAAAAATGGTGTTGCTGGTTTGCCTACAATTCCTAGGAAACTTAAGCAATGTGATGCTTGCATTCTAGGAAAGTATAGCAAACAGTCTTTTCATGATTCACATTCAAGAGCACATAGGAAGCTTGAACTCATTCATTCAGATTTATGTGGTCCAATGCCTGTTCCTTCTTCAAATGGAAATAAATATATCATGACATTTATTGATGACTACACCAGAATGTGTTGGGTTTATTTATTGAAGAACAAATCTGATGCTTTTCAAATATTCAAGAATTTTCATAAATGAATTGAAAATGATGCACAATCTCATATTGGGTCTATTCGCACTGATAATGGAAAAGAATACACATCAAATGAATTTGAAAACTATCTTCGCCAACATGGGATCAAACATCAAACAACTGTGCCTTATAATCCCCAACAGAATGGTGTAGCTGAGAGAATGAATAGAACAATCTTGAATATGGTACGATACATGCTTTTCTTCAAAAATGTAAAGATAATGTTTTGGGTTGATGTTGTTCTATGTGCTGCATATATAAAGAATAGATGTCCATCTAATGCTATAAGAAACAAGACTCCTTATGAATTGTGGTATGGACATGTTCCTTCGGTAAAACATCTCAAGGTCTTTGGTTCCACTTGTTATGCTTTGATACCAAAGGTACATAGAAACAAACTTGGTGCTAGAAGTTGTAAGTGTATCTTCCTGGGGTATTCAAACACCTCCAAAGCATACCGCCTCTATGATGAAGTAAATAAAAGTTTGTTGTATCTAGAGATGTAATTTTTCTTGAATCATCCAAAACTGACAATGTTGTTGAGCGGCAACTTGATCGCTTGGATAGATTCGCAAAAACAAAATCATTTCAAGAATTTGATAATCAGATTCCACATCTTGAAGGGGGGATTCCTATACTAGATCAACATGTGGAATCTTCTTCTGAAGAACACTCTCCTCCGCATGAAACTCCAACAACGGATGATGCTTTAAGTGATGTAATTGATAGAATTGGGAGACTCAATCTTGATTCAGTCCCAACTCAATCAACAGAGCAGCCTGGGCCATCTCAGAAAGGTCCCCCAAAGTGGCTGACGAAGATACTTGAAAGTGTTCATCCTGATGAAATTGGAAAAACAGGAACCAGAAATTCAAACCGACAAAATGGAGGTGATGTAGATGACTCTAATTCACCTGTTGATATGGATGTTTCTTATGATTGTGAATTGAACTTGTCTACAGATTTTGAACCAACTTCCTTCAAAGAAGCTGCTTCTTATGATGAATGGAAAGAAGCGATGCAAAAGGAGTATGATGCCCTCATAAAGAACGGCACTTGGAAGCTGGTTGATCCTCCATTTGGAACCAAACCAATTGGCTGCAAGTGGGTCTACAAGAACAAGAATAAAGTTGATGGCTCACATGACAAGCACAAAGCTAAGCTTGTGGCAAATGGTTTTGCACAGAAGGAAGGGGTCGATTATGAGAAGACTTTTGCCCCCACAGCAAAATGGGCTACCATCCGGACACTCTTTGCACTAGCAGCTCAGAACGGTTGGAAAGTCCATCAAATGGATGTAAAAACTACTTTCTTGAATGGAGATCTAAAAGAGAATGTTTTTATGTCCCAGCCTGAAGGATTTGTTGTGAAAGGACATGAACATAAAGTATGCAAACTTGTGAAGTCCTTGTATGGCCTCAAACAAGCACCGCGAGCCTGGTATGAAAAACTAACTGAGCATCTTATGAAACTCAATTTCAATCATTTTGATCTTGATGATGCAACTTTATTTGTCAAGAAAGTTGGCAAAACCGTTGTATATCTTGTGGTATATGTAGATGATCTTTTGATGACAGGGAACAATGAAAGCTACATTGCATCCATAAAGAAAGAATTGGGGAAAAGTTTTGAAATGACTGATTTGGGCTATGTTCATTACTATCTTGGCATTGAAGTAACCCAACATCCAAAGTCCATATTTCTTTCTCAAAAGAAATACATTGGAGATTTGTTGAACAGGTTTGGCATGACAGAGTGCAATCCTCTTACTACTCCAATGGAACAAAACTTAAAGCTCACATCTATTGAAGGAAAGGAATTTGAGGATGCAACAAAGTATAGACAGCTTGTAGGAAGTCTCAACTACCTAACTACTACCAGACCAGACATTTCATTTGCTGTTGGAATCCTCTCCAGGTTTATGCAAAAGCCTTGTGAGGGACATTGGTCTGCTACAAAAAGAGTTCTAAAGTACTTGAAGGGAACTCAAGACTTTGGAATCAAGTACACACAGGTGGATGACTTCAGCTTGATCGGATACTCTGATTCAGACTTCGATGGAGACAAAGAAACTGGGGTATCTACTTCAGGATATGCTATGAGTCTTGGATCAGGAGCTGTCTCCTGGAGATCACGCAAACAATCAGTTCCAACAGATTCCACAACAGAAGCAGAATACGTGGCAGCAGCGGAAGCAACAAAAGAAATTGTGTGGCTCAGGAAAATTCTTGAAGATTTGTAGGTAAAACAAGTAAAATCAACTCCACTCATGATTGACAACACCTCTGCAATAAAGTTGGCCAAGAACCCAAAGTTCCATGATCAAACAAAGCACATCAATACTAAATATCATCTGATTCGACATCATGTTGAGGCCAAAGCAATCCATCTCCGTCATTGTTCCACAAATGAGCAAATTGCAGACATCTTCACCAAAGCGCTTGGAAGAGAAAAGCTTGAACGATTCAGAACGATGCTTGGACTTACCAACATCCCTTCAGATTAAGGGGGGGAATGTTGACACCTAATCCTTGTGATTAGGTAAATATCTGTAAATAAATAAATGAGAAATATGAACAGTCATCGGGACATGAACTGAACAGTCTCTCCCTCATGTATATAATAGACCTACCTGATTGCATGAATAGACGAATCAGTTTTCTGCCTAATGGAGTTACTCCTGGCCTGACACAAAGAGATGCATTTTTTGGTAGCACCATCTTTTTGTAAGGACTGATTTGAAGCCCTGGATCTGAATGCAACAGATATGAAGAGTTATATCCCAACCTGGAAAGAACAAAGCTCGGTTTAGTCAAAGCTCTAACAGATTTAATTCTGTGATGATATGAGATTTTTTTTCTCAACATTGATTTGTATTTGAAAGGATAAAAATGGGACCAACATTTGGTAATCACACTCTGTACATTAGATCACGCCCGCACACTTGGATTGTGACAATGCCATAAACACCACTAGCACTAGTCAAGATTTGCAGAAAATTTTAAGGCTCTGGGTCCATTGTTGAGACCACCGAACTGTGAAAATTCCTACACTCAAGGAACCCCTACTGCAGCAAGACTGAATTTACTTCATCTAATTGCCTTTAATATACATTATCAAGTTATTTTCTGAATACTGAAGTAAATTATTTCTGCAGCCTACACTTCTTTAAGTTTGATTACATGAAACAAAAAACTGAGCAAAGAACAAGATACATAGGACACAGTGATTTTTGGAGAAAATAGTCACCCGACAGATTCTCACTGATCCGGCAGCAGAATTGACTAACCCCAACTATCTCTGAGCTGGCCTTCCGTACAGGCTCTATGTCAGCTTCTGCCTATGGAACTCCTACGTCAACCTCTCCCGTTGTTCTGATAGCTCCCCAACAATTTCAGATTTCTACGTGAGGGTAGCTTTTGCTCTGCGTTGGCCCTTCTGGCTCTGCGTCAGGCTTGCGTGGGCCCAAACTGGGTCAGCGTTAGTCCCTCTAGATGTTGCGCTGCCTCCACTAATTTCTCTCCGCCTCTCTGCCCAATATTCCCGAACTATCCCTGCCTCTCTGCTGCAGAATGATCACTCAGTTCGAATTCTCAACTTCCTAGCCCCAGAAATCAAACTCCAGATCAATTCATTCTCTCCGTGTGTGTTTCTAAATGAACCCCAAGCCTCCTTCTTATATTTTTCTAGTTGAGACTTCTGTTAGCGCTTGAGATTTCACCCTAGGCTGAGGAAGGTAAACCTTCAAGGCTACATCAAACCATTTCACCTCGTAGCTAGCCCTACGAGGTATGAGAAGGCTCTCTCGGGTCAGATTCGGTAGATCTTTCAATAGGATGAGCTGACCCAATTAGGAATAAAGATCTTAGGCTAGTAAATTGATATAGGAAGGTTTGCTTGGGGTTTTTAATTATATGACGGGGCTTTTCTGGGCTGCATGGGAAAAATCACAGCTTGAACAGAGAAATATAATGACTACACAGATTATCAACTAAGGCAAGGTAGGCAAGCAATTTAACACCAAATCTAGATTTTAAATGGGATGGCAAGACTGGTGAGGAGCTAAGGAGGGCAAATAATACTTTGAATCCTCCTTAAACAGGAGAAAACATTGAATATGAGAAAATTTATAGGAGGAGCATACAATACTATGAATTCCTACCTAAACACTTCATTTGCTCAATTAGATATGATCATGAGGTGAATGAAACATAACAGTTTACATATGAGACAAAGGGAAAACTTATGCTAAATCAACATACCACATGAATCTCAGCAAACAGAGCTGTGAAATTCCATTAAATTCTCTGCCAAAAACTGTACAATGAAAGCTCTGTTCCAGCACTCAGCACTCAGAAAAAATCTCTCCCCTCCTTTCTCAAATGAATTTTTTAATACAATAAATACATATGCTGCCCAAAACAGGGGCGTTGTTTTAACTATCATTACAAAAAGTAGGAAAGGGCGTTTCCTAAACATAGAACAACGTTCTGTAAATCTTATGATAATTGGCCAGTTGAGAGATAAATCCGGAGCAAAATCTCATGAAATCATAATTGAGGATGAAAATAGGCGAATTTGTTTATTTTGAAATCTTTGGAGCGCTGCTTAACTGAGGTTATAGATAAGAAAACGAATTTTATGCATCTGGTAACAGGTGTCTTCTGGTGACTGAAGTGAAGGGCAGGTGTCAATCCCATTTGCTGAAGCTACAGGCAATCGAATCCTGAATGCCAGTTTGCAACTGCTCCCCAAATCTGGAAATGCGTTGGCTATTTTAATAAAACAAACTTTAAACTAACATTCTGTTGATGATTTGGCTAATTATGAGGCAAAACTGGAGCGCATATCTTTTTGATTTCGGTGGTCTTGAAATAGGAAATTCGTTTCTATTTTTCTGTTGCGTTTGATGTCTTTGTGGCGTGAAAGATCTTTTTGATTCCTATCAACGCTCAATTTGTTGAGAGTGAGTGTCCCGATTTTATCACTGCAAAGAATTTTCAGGGCAGCCATTTCCTCTATAGCAGTCATTCTCTTTGTAATAGCCCCTTGCAAAGAGAGCTTGTGAGAGCCAATGACCATAGTTACAGACAATACAGTGGGCATCGCAATAGGAATTCCACTAATCAAAAGCACCAAGAGGTTGTTAATTCCATCTCTGTACTGTCGATGTTGAATAGGGTACATGACAACGATTTCTATGGCAATTCCAATTGCAATCGAACATATACAGTAGTTACCAATTGCAGTAAGAACCTTTTGGAAATGACCCACTTGGTTTGTGCTATCCACCAAATGAGCTGCCTTTCCGAAGAAGGTGTGAACTTCAGTAGCAATAACCACGGCTTCAATTTCTCCTTGTTTACAAGTAGAATCTGAGTAAACTTCATCTCCGGGATTCTTAGTCACTGGGAGAGACTCTCCGGTTAGAGCTGACTGATCGATCTTTAAAGGATCTCCTTCAAGCAGGCGAGCATCCGCAGGAACGATATCTCCCAATTTAATACTGACTACATCACCAGGAACAAGAAAACTAGCGTCCATTTAGGAAAATATTATACATCGACAGCCCCGGTTTTGTAAAAGTATTTTCTCCAAGCCGCGTTAGCAAATTTAAAGCCTCATCAAGATAGCCACCTTTACAAAGGGCACACAGAATATATAGATAACCACTTTGGCCAATGTTTAGCTTCTTTTCCTCCATAAATCTCAACAGCTCCATAGCAAACTGTGGGTCTGGAGCTTTCGAGCAGTACTCAAGTAAGGACATCAAATCACCAATTGCCAGACAATCCTCCAGAGACCCAAGATATTTCAGGAGATTGACTGCCATTTTCTTATCTCCCGAGTGCAGTGCATAAAGAATTTGCACTTTTAAAGACTGCTTTAATAGAACTGCTCCATCACCACCCATTTGACTACCTGTTCTCCATTGCCGAGAAGTGAAGGCATCAGTAATCAAGCCTTGAGAAGCACTAGGTGAACTTGATGACTGAAATTGTATTGCAGGACAACCCAGCCCCTGAAGGAGATGGCATCACAAAGATACGAGGGCTCTACCGCTTTCTCAAACCCGAATTCAACTGTCATAGCCATGTGCCGCATGCTTCTTGGAAAGATCTATCATTCCACGGATTTTGATATGAGCCTGTATGTCTCAATCCAAAACACGAGCCAACACGAAACAATTGAAGTTTGATGCGTTTTGGAGGCTTTCTGGACGAGTGGTCGCGCCCCTCCTTCGAGTGGTCGCGCACCCTTGGAATGGTCGCGCGCGAGCAATTTAACACAGGATTTTGGCGCTGGAGTGGTCGCGCCCCTCCCAGGTGGTCGCGCACCCTTGTGGAGTGGTCGCGCACCCTCCAAAAGACTGAAACTGCTGCAAATTTGCTAAAATCGCCTTTCAATCTCTCTTACTCGTATTCTCTTGCCTTTAAATGCATTATGATGACCTCCAAGGAGGGAATTTACCTTTATAAGCTCATATTTAAACAAATTTAACTCAAAAACCCACTTTATAATGTCTTGACTTTTGCATTTCTCTTTAACACTGTTTTAGAGTCTTTTTGTCCTGAAATGAGCCTTTTGATGCGTTTGACTCCGTTCTTTTTGCAGGTTGACCATCTGATGGACTGTGGCGAAGGAACCAGGGCTGTTGCCGGCACTTTTGCAAACTTTTGAAAATTTCTTTATTTTTACAAATTTGACATGACCTTGGACTTAAAAACAGGGTTTTTAAATCCAAGGCATAAAATGAGCTGTAGCTGATGAAAATAATAATGAAACATATGTACATACCTCCTTCTGGCTTGCTGGACACTCACTGACCTTGAACTCATGACCTTGTAGTGATTTTGACTCAAAACCCTAGACCTAAGACCTGGGACCTCAAGGCAAAAATAAAAACAAGTATGACTCAATTACATTGAAGTATGACCTGATCCAGCAAAGCCAAGAAGGGAACAAAGACTAGCCCTCCATTCAGTTTTATGGCATGCCTAGCGGGATGCAAAACTGACACTGATGAGACACCTACTTATGCATATGCAAAGAGCTATTGATCACTGATGGAGGGCTCAAGACCGACACTAACAACTTCAACAGTCGAGATTAAGTCTTTAATCAATAGCTACGATTAGAACTTGACTTGATTTGCTTTCTAGAACATTCTCACCCACATTTTGATTAATACCCATTAATACTTTAATTTTCCTAAGTTTAGACTTAGGAACCCCATTAAAAATATTAATTATTTTAATAAAATACAATCCGAGTGGAATTTCACCAAACAGTTTCTGGGTTCTTTAGAACTCATGTGCCTTAACATGTCCACTAATTTTCATGGCTAGATCATATTTGATGCTATCAAAAACTAACACTCCCTCTTAGCGACGAATGTGCTCTAGCAACAATGTCCATTGCATGTTGCTCTGTCTCTGACGCATCTCCTTTTCGCACTGTAGTTGTCACCAACACTGTGTTGTTGTTGCTACTGAACTATTGCCCATGACACTGCCACTGCCACTACTGCATCTGTACTACAACTCCCTCTACATATGCTGCTAACACAGCCACTGCTAGCTCTGAACTGCGTCATTTTCCAATTGCTGCTGCTCAACAACGAAAAGCATCCAAAATTTATGAACTAACTGTGTTCAGCATAATTTGGAGAGATTATGGCTTGAGGCCTTTTCCAACGAATTTCTTGTATCTTCTTCTTGTCCTTCTTGTGAGCTATATTTTATCACATGTTATAGGTATCTCTCATAATAGTTATTAGAAATAAACTTTAATAAGGTTATCAATGTAACATAGTTAAATTAGGTTGTTAGGTCACACAATTGTATAAAGGAGAGGGGGTGTGGTTGTCTAGGAACAAGGCCACTTTCAAGGATACTTCATCTGCACCTGATCTCATACCTGCCCAAATCAGTGCAATTTTTGTGCTCTTGCCTTCTAAGGACTCTCGCCATGTCCCTTGCACTATTACTTAAAAGGTGATCGACCAACAAATTCCCTGGTCCTATTTTGATGAAGCAACCACTAAAGATGGTATATGTGCGAGTGGTCTACTCTTTTTCTTTAATGCACAACATTTCTTAAAATCAAAGATTGGCTTGGGCAGGGGATCCAACAACTATGCAAAGCTTCTCTCTCTCAAACTCCTCCTTTGCTGGGCACATGAAAAAAATTGTCGTTCTCTACAAGTTTTTGGGGACTCCTTGAACATTATAAACTTGTTTAATGCTTCTGAAAGATGTCACAATCACACACTACTACCAATTCTGGAAGAAATCTTACAGCTAAAACAAGCATTTGATTATATATCGTGTTGCCACATTTACAAGGAAAGAAACAATGAAGCGGATTTTTTGAGGGCACTAGACAACGTCTCGGCAATTGGCAGATCTCGGAGTATATAGATGGGGCAATCTAGGAATACCAGCATCAGTGTTTCACAAAAGGATAACAACTCTTATTTTTGTAGTTTTACTGTGATCACTTATTATCTTTTTACTTATCGGTGGGTCTTTGATGAACATGTTTTATGATAGCAACAACTCATATATATGATTTCAGTTTTGAGACTTCATAGCACAGGGTTTTATATAATATGTTATGGACATGTTTTCAATTTTTGATATTATATCATGATCACAAGGCTAGTTGATCGAGCCTGGTTTTTTGTTTCGGGTCCTTGGGACAGAGCTGGAATGCACATAGATGCATATACTAAATGTAACTTTTTCACCTTAATATAAAAGTCATGGTTTTTTCTTATACTAGTACGAGTCGTGCAACACTGGGACACATGTTCAGCTCACATTTGACACATCCTATTTTAGGGCACATGTCAAATGTGTGTCCAACATGTCCAAGCATGTCCCATGCTCAACGTGCAGGATGTTGAAGCTAGTGGTAGCTTCGAAAGGCCTTCTGCATAGAATTGGTGTCTTGGCATGTAGGAGATGATTTATTGCCTCTACAAGTATTTATGTCTTCTTTCCTAAGTCTAACTTAGGAAAAATACAATAATTAAAGTCAATTAATTATTCTGGACTATTAAGTCATTTTCTAAGGATAACTAATAAAATTATTTAAGTAATTTGGAATAATCTCAACCATTGATCTCATAGATCTTCTAGAAGGGAGAGTAGAGTTAGGGATTTGGGCTTAATGAAGATTATAAATGAAAGCCTAAGGGAGAGGTGAAGACACAAATGTTAGATTTTCCAAAATCCAATGCCCAGTATTTAATTCCAAGCAATAAATTACTGAACAAATACACAACTAAGTTCCTAACAAAAATATTAAGCAAAAGCAAATAACTATTTGAATCACAAACAAATTTCTTCCCAACAAATTAGTTCATTAATAAAACTCAAAATTTATTTGGGCTCCAGTCCCAGGATAATGACCCAATTGGGAAAATACAATTTACAATATTTTAGATCTAATGCAACAAATCTACTCTCTCTAATAGATCTAGATCTCCAACCTCTGAACTTCTTCGGACCCAGCGCAAGCTTACTGAGATAATGGCCTCAATCTTGTATTGTTGTTGTGTTTCTTCTCCTCTTCTCAAGCTTGCTTTTATAACTTTACATTTTGCCAAAACCCTAACCCTAACCCTAGTCTCAAAGTGATTGACGATCGAGATAGATCTCACCTCACTTGAGATTGATGGCTAAGATTAAAACTTATTCACTAATGTAAATTACTTTACTTTTCTTAAGTTTTATTAGCTCAATAAGCCAACATATTAAGATGTGTTTTTTCCTAAGTTAAACTTAGGCTAAGTTACATTTCCAACATGATTAACCTAGAGCAAGTACTCTGAGGAGATGTGAATGACTTCCGCATACTTAGACACAAGGCATGCGTACAAGTACCTACCCAGGCTACAAACTTCAACACTCCCTCTTAGCGAGGGAGGTTGTTAATTTTAGATAACAATGATATGTTCTATGCTTAGCACAATTACTTCAATGATCCTTTAGCAGCCCAATGACAATTTCAATTTAGATTTCCAATAGAAATCACATTAACCATTAATCACATTGACAATAAAAGTAGATAGTGTTGAAATTTCTGAGTCTATGCGTTAGAAATTTAATCTGTATTCTTCTGGTTTATTTCTTCTACTTGTTAAATTCAAACAACTTATTTAAAACATATAAATAACGAAATAAACACAATACAGTCTCAATATCTACACATCATCAGCTGAAACAAAACAAACATACAAGTGACACCGTTATTTTTGGACAAATGTCCCCGAAAAAACCCAATGCGGGAAAACCAGTGCAGCTATTGAGGGTTTATTATTACGCAGTATTTCCTTGAGTACAACTAGGTGCCAAACTGGCTCACCCGACTGAGAAAAATAACTGGCAGCAATACCTCTCTATTCAGAAACAGGTATTCAGAAAACCTGTCCCACAAAACCCTCTCCAGCGACTCTGAAGCTCTGCGCTGGCCCTTCTGGCCTCTGCGTCAGCCTCTAAGGCACTGCGCAGCCTTTGGGACCCTCTACGTCACTCCAGTTGCTCTCTACATCGATGACGCAGTCCCTCTGGCCTCTGTGTTGTCTCTGTTGGGCTCTGTGTGACCTGCTCTGGCTGCTGCTTCTCGCTCTTTGCCTTTGCGATGGTCTCTAGGCACAGTCTCTGCCTCTCTGTCCAGTACTCACTGCCCGTCGTTACTGATCACTGATTCGACTTTGCTTAGCAACCCCACTCTAGCAAATCGAATGACTGATCACTCTGGTGTATCCTCCAACTGACCCTCAAGCCTCCTCTTATACTTTTCTTGTTGGTCCTTCAACGGTCGAGATTAAATCTCTAATCAACGGATAAGATTAGATTTGGCTTGACCCATAACTTTTGGAACCTTCTAACCCAGTTTTATATTAATACCCATTAATATTTTATTTTTCCTAAGTTTAGACATAGGAATTCCATTAAAAATATTAAATATTTTAATATCTCCCAAACTGTGTACACTCTGTCCAAACCATTTCTAGGTCTTGGAGATCTATGTGCTTTAGCCTCTCCACCAATTTTCATGGCTAGAACACATCCGATGCTACCCCAAATCAACACTCCCTCTTGGCGAGGACTGTGCTCTAGTGATGCTCCACACTGAGCATCACCTTGATTATACGACACCGGTTCCTATGTTGATGCTAGGCCTCCCTACCCAACATCCTCTGCACTGCTGCATCCTGTACTGATGCCTATGGCTTTGCCACTGCCACTACTGCATCCATACCATAGCTCCCTCTGCATCCGTGCTACTACTAGTCCTTTCTCCCAACACTACATCTACACTGCAACCCCCTCTCATCATGTTGCATCGTGCTACCGCTAACTGCTACTACACTACAACTTAGTTACTGAGAATTAAGTAACTGATCCACCCAACTACTGACATCCCTGTCAGGCTAGAAACACTCCCGATGTTGAAGCACCCTCTGTTGCTATCAAGTGCCCCCTCAACGGCCTCCGCGCAATACAACAACTCCCTGCATCTCGCACCGCTGCAAACCTCTATGTGCCATCCTACATTGTTGCAACACTCTCCGTGCCTCTCGCACTGCTGCAACCTGCTAGCCTCGCGCTGCATGGGGACTCCTACACTATAGCACACTCTGTCGCTTCATCCGTATCCGTTTTTACCGACATCTGTCAGTTCTGCTACTCTCTCTTCGGGGCTACCGTAGCAAGGTATAAATCAAGAAGTTGGGTACCTCAAGGATCCTACCCCTCATCGCTTGTAGTCCTCCTGACTACAGCTCAATGTCTCCCCACCTCTTCTCCAGAGGTACATGAGCACTCATGGCACAATCGTCATCCTCTTCTACCTCCTTTTTCGCCTTCGTTGGCGCTACCTTAGAGTCAGATGCCTCACCCTTGTTCTTCTTACTCGGACACTGGTTCACATAATGACCTAGTTCCCCATAGTGGAAGCACTTGACCTTGGAGTGGTCCTTCTTCTTCCTCTTCTCCTGCTTTCTCGTAGATGCCAGAGTTGCATCCTCTTCCTCTTCCTTCTTGATCCTGACTCCTTTGCTGCTACTTCCCGTCTTGCTCAACCGCCTGATCTCCTCTTGGCGAAGAGCCACCCACAATTCTTCCCAATCTAGAAGATCCGCCCTACCTAGTATGCTCTGGACAAATGTCTCCCACTCCTCGGAGACTGCGTTAAGTGCAGTCCTCACCATCATCTCTTCATTTGGCGTGGCTCTTATGGAAGTCAGTTGGTCCTGGATCTCCTTCAACTGACTGAGGAAGTGATCTATCTGCTCCCCCTTCTGCATCTGGTATGACCGCAGCTGATTCTCAAGTAACATCTTCCTCTGCACGAAAGTATGCTGGTACAACGTCTTCAAGGTGTCCCACATTTCCTTTGCCGTCTCCTTCTCGACAATATGTTGGACCACATGATCCTTGACCCCATCAAGGATGATGCATTTTGCCTTGGCCATTGCCTCCTTGTACTTCTCATTAGCTGTCGGGTCAATTGGGATAGCCATTGTTCTCAAGGCGAAGCCCTTGATGCAATGTCTATCTAGAATGGACAAGATCCTGGCCTTCCAGACCACAAAGTTGGACACCCCGTCCAGCCTGTCTTGATCCCTCAGTCCATTCATGGCCATCTCTCTGCTCTTCTGTCGACTCCTCCGAGTCTCTCTACTTCCCTCTGGAAGTTCTCCTTTCGACTCCTGCTAAGTCTCTCTACTTCCCGCCTGGAAGTTCTCTACTAGACTCCCTCTTGAGTCTCGATTTCCCTTCTGGAAATCCTCCTGCCAATTATCAAGTTGCACCTCTTCGATCTTCTGTGCACCTGCAACACTGATCCGGATTCCTTGGCTAGAAATCTGCCTCGGTAGCAACTCCCTCTACCTTGGTTTTGCCCTGTTATGTATTGTTTTGCTCACAGTACCCCGCCAACTTCGCTCCCGCAAATTGCCCACAGCTTCCTATGCCCCAGCAACTGAAGGAATGAGCCTCTAGGCTCTACACAATCCCAGCACTGGCAAAACTACTCCCTCGTCCAACTACGTCAACCCTCCTGGTTTCTGCGTGAGCCTTTTTCTGCCCTCCTCAGCCTCTGCGCTGGCCTCTCTCTGGCCCAGACTGATTACGCAGTCCCTCTGCGTCAACCCTTCTTCTATCGCTTCTGCAAGGATTAGCTTCTGTCACTCGGGAGAGTTGATTCTGCTGCAAATGCTCTGCTTAGCTGATGCCTTCAGCTCTCCTGTGATCTGCAACCACGCTTTGATACCATGTTGAAATTTCTAAGTCTATCCGTTAGAAATTTAATCTGTATTCTTCTGGTTTATTTCTTCTACTTGTTAAATTCGAACAAGTTATTTAAAACATATAAATAACGACATAAACACAATACAGTCTCAACATCTACACATCATCAGCTGAAAGAAAACAAACACACAAGTGACACCGTTATTTTTGGACAAATGTCCCCGGAAAAACCCAATGCAGGAAAACCGGTGCAACTATTCTGAGGGTTTATTATTATGCAGTGTTTCCTTGAGTACAACTGGGTGCCAAACTGGCTCACCTGACTGAGAAAAATAACTAGCAGCAATACCTCTCTATTCAGAAACATGTATTCAGAAAACCTGTCCCACAAAACCCTCTCCAGCGACTTTGAAGCTTCGCGCTGGCCCTTTTGGCCTCTGCGTCAACCCCAAACCCCTCTACGTCAGCCCTCTGAGGCACCGTGCAGCCTCTGGGACCCTCTACATCACTCCAGATGCTCTCTGCGTGGATGACGCAGTCCCTCTAGCCTCTGCGTTGTCTCTGTTGGGCTTTGTGTGGCCTGCTTTGGCTGCTGCTTCTCGCTCTTTGCCTTTGCGCTGGTCTCTAGGCACTGTCTATGCCTCTCTGTCCAGTACTCACTGCCCCTCGTTGCTGATCACTGATTCAACTTTGCTTAGCAACCCCACTCTAGCAAATCGAATGATTGATCACTCTGGTGTGTCCTCCAACTGACCCTCAAGTCTCCTCTTATACTTTTCCTGTTGGTCCTTCAACAGCCAAGATTAAATCTCTAATCAACGGCTAAGATTAGATTTGGCTTGATCCATGACTTTTGGAACCTTCTAACCCAGTTTTATATTAATACCCATTAATATTTTATTTTTCCCAAGTTTAGACATAGGACCTCCATTAAAAAAATTAATTATTTTAATATCTCTCAAACGTGTACAATCTGTCCAATCCATTTTTGGGTCTTGGAGATCTCATGTGCTTTAGCCTCCACCAATTTTCATGGCTAGAGCACATCCGATGCTACCCCAAATCAACAGATAGAACATGAAACAAGATGCAAAAGACAAGCCAAGACAAAAGGACACCAAATTTGGAAGAACCCCAATGTGGGGAAAACCCTTTGATCAAATCTTCTTATTATTATATCAAATGTTTAGCAGAGAGAGAGAGAGTACAAAAAAATAAAAATTGATCACAGTCAAAACAACCCTGTCAAATTTGCAGTCAACTGCAATCAAATTCGGTCCTAACTAGAAAGTCAAAGGTGTTCAAATCAACAGCAAAATGTCTCCTTTGAAGCCCAATCAAACTCAATCAAAATTAGCCTGAATGGGAGGTCAAAATCAGCCCAAACCAGTCACAAGGTCAATGGTCAAACTTGGTCAAACTTTTGTCCTAAAATATGGGGTCAAAGTTGCAGTCAACCTTGAAGACAACGCTGGTCAAACTACCCTGATCTTCTTGATTTTTGTGCCCATAAATGCGGCCTAAAGAAATAGAAATAACCCTCCAAAAATTACAGTCTAAAGGGTCCATGGTCAACGTTGCTCAAACTCTGTAATATTCCTAATTAGCCATGGCTAATTGGAATATTCGATTTTGCTCAATTTTGCCTTCTATAGTTATTTATAAATAAAAAGGTGAGGAAAGGGGGACATAACTCACTTTTAGAATAAAGTCACTCCCTAGTAGCACAACGTTGTAACTTAAAGGGGAGCCAAGGGGGCCAAAGGACCACGTAGAAGGGGGCCCACGTAGACACTTGGAGGGACTGCGCAGATGGAGGGAAGCACGTGGCAAGAGAGAGAGGCTACGTTGGAGGAGGTGGGCCTTAGGGTTTGAGAGAGGCCAACGCTATAAAGGAGAGAGGAGCCTCCTCATTTTGGCATTCGATTATGTGCATTTGAGCTAGTCACTTTGACTTAGAGCACACTCGTTGTTTAGCCTGTCTGCAGCACTATTCAGTGCAACGAGTGTCTCCGTTCGAAGATCTCACCCTTAGCCCCGGGGAACTTTGAGTGCCTGCTCGGGCAAGGTAGTTTCCAGCAGTCCTTTGCAGGAGGATTGATCTTTGGAGTTGTGGAGGAGCTAAGCATTTGATGACTGCGCAGTCTTAAGAGAGGGGAACGCAGTCACTTTTGGTGGGAGTTCCGGATTGGGCTTTGTGGAGGATTTGAGTTGGGAGATTGAGCAAGGGATTAGCGCTTGCATATTGGAGGATTTTGGCAGAGTTTCGGGTAGAGTTTTGGAGGGTTTTATTCAGTCGCAGCACAGAGCCTTGAGGGATTGCGTTGATCCTCAAGGGGGTGATTTTCGGGGGTCAGCTATTTTAGAAAAGCTTTCTGGGCTTTTCTGGGTTTATTGAGCAGAGGCTAATTCCAGAGTTTCAACATTTTCTGAGGATGGGAACAGCCCCAAATCCTAACTTGATTCCAGTAGTAGCAGCAGCATAGCAGTTCTCAGGCAGCTTGGACACAGTTCAGAGAGAGGCCATTTCCTTGCTATTCTGAGTGTATTTCTTCACTTGCCTTGTGCAAGTTGAGGTGCTATCTTCCTTATCACCTCCTGTACTCTCTCCATTACTCAGTATAATAAAATGGCTTAGCATTTCTCTCTGCATTTCCTGAGTATCTACTTATATTTCGTGTATACATTATTGTAAGATGCATCACTATTATTTTTATCTTCCCGGCTACTATATCACATGTGTGTTATCTGGTTAGAGTTTGATTATCTGGTTAGAGATTGATTGGGTTTGAGGGATATCCCTGAAACGGGATATTACAGTGGTATCAGAGCATAGATCTGGCTCAGCCTGTGGAGCTAGCAGTCTATGACACTAAGGGAGAAGCCCTACATCTGTTACAGAGGTAGGAAATACAGAGATATTGAGCGTAGGTTGGAGAACACCTACGGAGAGGGAGACTGTGTTCGGGTGGTGGACACAGAACAGGAGGAGCCTGTGGTGGACGCAGAACAGGAGGAGCCTGTGGTGGACGCAGAGAAGGAGGATCCGATGGCAAATGAGGATGGGAAGAGATTTGCAGACATGCTCCTCAAATCAGTGGAAGATCTGTCGAGGCAGATCGAGGTGATGGGGCAGAGATTCACGGCGGTAGAGGCTAGACAGCGTGAGAACCCACGAGTTTTCCAGTGTGGTGAAGGATCGGGTACATCCCACCATTTTCCAGAACATGGTGCCACTCAGCGTGATACTACTTAGCAGATGGTCTCACATGCCCCTACACGTTCTACCATGCCCACTTTCCTAGGAGCAGACACGAGGGCCGAAGCCCAGCAGGAGGCAGAACCCGGTCATATGGGCAATTATTTTGCAGAGTATCAGGCCTATGGGCAGGAGTTCAGGGATGCCCTCTCATTCAAAAACTTTGTTCAACTCCAGCGGGATAGTAGACCCCGCGACCATCACAGAGGATACCGGCATAATCAAGAGGGAGACACCCACCGCACAGCTAGTAGATTCCACTTGCCTATGTTTGATGGCTCATCAAACAGTTCGGCAAGGTCTTGGGTGGAGAAGTTGGACATCTATTTCCAGCTTAACCAGATGTCAGAGACAGAGGCCATCAAGGTGGCGACATTACATTTGGATGGTGAGGCCCAAGACTGGTGGTTCCATGGGTTGGTTACACTCGGACACTCCACAGTGACGACATACGCCAAGTTCACCAGGAGATTGATGGAGAGGTTTGACCGGAGGGATCCAGAACAACACTTTGTTGAGCTGACAAGGCTCAAACAAACTGGGAGCCCAGAAACCTACATTGGAGACTTCTTGCGGGTTTCAGTGATGGTGCCAGATCTATCCGCGGCACAGACGGTCTACATGTTTGTTGAGGGGTTAGCAAAGCCACTTCGGGGTCTAGTCAAATCCGCTAGACCAACCACACTTCAGGATGCTATTAGTAGGACCCGGGACTTACAGGATGTCTTACCCAGGACCTCGACACCTTACCCCCAGAGACAGGCTTTCCAGCCTAAGGGGAAGGATGTAAGGATTCCGTCTCCAAAGGGGAATCCAGGACGAGCATAGATTAATGATGATGCCAAGAGGGAGCTGAAGAAGAAGCAGTTGTGTTTTACATGTCAGGAGCCGTGAGCACCGGGACATAGATGTGCTGCTGGCAAAGCACATTTTATTGAGGTCTTCTCCGAGAGCAGCGGGGAAGAGGATGAGGAGGATGATGTGGAGGCAGGAGATAGTCATGCCGCGCGGGATCCTTTGCCACCTCCACCAGCAGCAGGTGGTACAACTTTTGCATCTACCGAAGGGGCCCTTGCAGCATTGCGAGGAGTTCCCAAGTATTTGACGCTACGCGTACGAGGGACAGTACGTGGCCAACGAGTATCAGTTTTGGTTGACAGTGGGGCAACCCACAACTTCATCGATGCACAGATGGTTGAGCGGAGAGGTATACAGACAGAGAGCTTCGATGGATTTTCAGTTTTGGTCCCAGGAGATCAGACCATGGTGTGTGCTCGTTATGTTCCAGAGTTATCAGTGATAATGGGCACCTACACACTGACTGACCACTTTTTCGTGGTCAATATTCCAGACACCAACATGGTACTGGGTGTTCAGTGGCTTATCACTCTAGGGAAGGTCACGACAGATTGGAAGGCCCTAGAGATGGAGTGGGATGATGAGAAGACAGGGAGGCATGAGAAGATACGGGGACAACACACATATCCGCCTCACACTGTTTCGGCTCATCGGATGGAGGCAGTCTTTCGAAAGGGAGACATAAAGTGGGCAGTGGAGTTGTGTGCATCAGAGGCAGGGACTACAAGACAGACAGCGCATCCAGAGATACAGTCCATCCTTGACCAGTATGCCACAGTGTTTGGGCATATTCCGCTAGGACAGCCACCGAATCGGGGGTTTGAGCACACCATTGAGCTTGAGCAGGGCATACAGGCAATGATTACTACCCCGTATAGGCATCCCAAGGCCTATCGGGATGAGATTGAGTGGGCCATTCAGGAGTTGCTGGCTCTTGGGCACATTCGGCCGAGCACGAGTCCTTTTGCTTCTTCTATAGTGTTGGTGAAGAAGAAGGACGACACATTGAGGATGTGCATTGACTGCAGGGCCCTGAACAAGAAGACACTGAAGAACAGGTACCCCATACCCAGGATCGATGAGTTGATGGACGAGTTGAGAGGAGCACAGTTCTTCTCAAAGATTGATTTGGGATCTCAGTACCATCAAATTCGCGTGAGGGAACAGGACATTCCCAAGACCGCCTTCAGGTGTCACTATGGGCACTTTGAGTTTTTGGTGATGCCCTTTGGGCTAACCAACGCCCCAGCTACATTCCAGTCCTGCATGAATCACATCTTCCGCAGTCACTTAAGGAAGTTTGTGTTGGTGTTCTTTGATGATATCCTCATTTATAGCCGGACTTGGGAGGAGCATCTCCAGCACATTGAGACAGTGTTACGCATCTTGGAGGAGCAACAGTTCTATGCCAAGCTCTCCAAGTGTGAGTTTGGGTTGACAGAGATGTTGTACTTAGGACACATCATAGGGGTGGACGGAGTGAGGGTCCACGAGGAGAAGATTAGGGCCATCAGAGATTGGCCGGAGCCGAGGAACGTGACAGAACTTCGAGGATTCATTGGCACTTGTACTTACTACTAGAAGTTCGTCAAGAGTTTCTCACAGCTTGCTGCAACCCTGACAGATTTGACGAGGAAGGGGGCATTCAGTTGGTTTGATACAGCGCAGCAAGCCTTTGACAGGGTCAAGGAGGTTATGAGCAGCTGCCCAGTGCTTGCATTGCCGGATTTTACGCAGCCATTTGTTTTGGAATGTGATGCGTTGGGAGAGGGGATCGACGCAGTATTGATGCAGGGAGGTCACCCTATAGCCTTTGAGAGCCAGAAGCTCCTTCCGCACGAGAGGTTGTATCCTATATACGACAAGGAGATGCTGGCCATCATGCATGCATTGGCCAAGTTCCGGCAGTATTTAGTGGGTAACAAGTTCAGGGTGAGGACTGATCACAACAGCCTCAGGTTGTTTTTGGAGAAGAAACAGCTACAGGAGAGGCAGCATAAGTGGATCAGTAAGATCCAAGCGTATGACTTTGACATTGAGTATGTCAAGGGTAAGAACAACGTGGTAGCAGATGCTCTTTCACGTAGACCAGCCACGTTGTCTCTTATGAGCTTGGATACAAACTGGAGGGCTCGACTCTTAATAAAGTACTCCAAGGACAAATTTGCATGTGAGGTTCTGGATGGGCAGGGGGCGGATGACAGGTACAGGGTGGTCAATGAGATCATCTACTACAGGGACCGAATCTTCTTGACTGAGGGATCTCAGCTCAAGAAGAAGATACTTCAGGCATCACATGACTCACCATTGGCCGGCCATCAGGGGTTTACCAAAGCCTACAGGACCATTAGAGAGAGGTTCTCATGGAAGGGCCTCAAGGAGGACGTACTCCAGCATGTCCAAGAGTGCGATGTTTGCCAGAGGAACAAGGGGGAGATGAGCCATCCCGCAAGATTATTGCAGCCTCTTCCCATTCTGGAGGGGAAATGGGAGTGTATTTCGATGGACTTCATCACAGGGTTACCCATGGTACAAGGCAAGGATTACATCTTTGTCGTCGTTGATCGACTGACAAAGTATGCACATTTTTTCGCCATATCTGCACACTACACAGCAGCGCAAGTGGCCGAGCTATTCTTCAGAGAGGTCTTCAGGCTACATAGTCTTCCTAAGACCATCACCAGTGACAGGGACAGTTGTTTCATGGGCGGGTTTTGGCAGGAGCTTTTCCGATTAGTGGGGATGGAGTTGACGCCGAGTACCAGTTATCACCCACAGACGGACGGGCAGACAAAGATAGTTAACAAGTGGCTGGAGGGCTACTTGCGTAACTATGTCAGTGGGCAGCAACGAGCATGGCTGAAGTGGCTGCATCTGGGGGAGTACTGCTACAACATTACACATCACATGTCCATTGGTATGTCTCCATTCTATGCTTTGTATGGATATCATCCTTTATCTTTTGCTGACGTGGTGTTTGGTGCTAGCAAGGCTCCGAGAGCCAAGATTTGGATCCAAGAGAGTCAGGATATTCTTCGAGCTCTCAAGGATAATATGGCTACAGCACAAAACCAGCAAAAGCTGTATGCTGACAGGGGTCGGGTGGAGAGACAGTTTGAGGTAGGGGACTTGGTCTACCTACGATTACAACCATACCGACAATCGTCACTGAAGCAGAAGGGGGCTGATAAGCTCAAGCCCCGCTTTTATGGGCCATACAGGGTGATACGCAAGATCGGACAGGTTGCGTATGAGTTGGAGCTGCCCCAAGGCAGCAAGATTCATAACGTTTTTCATGTATCATGCCTGAAGAAGGCATTGGGGCAGCAGGTGACAGTGACAGATGAGCTACCACCCACGGATGATGAGGGGCATTTGGTGTTGCAACCAAAGGCTATTATTGATACCAAGGAGAGGCAGTTGCGGAGCAGGACGGTTCGGGAATTCTTGGTGAGGTGGAATAATTTACCAAATGAGGATGCCACTTGGGAGAGTGAGGAAATTTTGCAGCATCCATCACTTCAGTTGCTTGAGGACAAGCAACATTTTGCCGGGGGAGACTGTAATATTCCTAATTAGCCATGGCTAATTGGAATATTCAATCTTGCTCAATTGTGCCTTCTATAGTTATTTATAAATAAAAAGGTGAGGAAAGGGGGACATAACTCACTTTTAGAATAAAGTCACTCCCTAGTAGCACAACGTTGTAACTTAAAAGGGAGCCGATGGGGTCAAAGGACCACGTAGAAGGGGGCCCACGTAGACACTTGGAGGGATTGCACAGATGGAGGGAAGCACGTGGCAAGAGAGAGAGGCTACGTTGGAGGAGGTGGGCCTTAGGGTTTGAGAGGGGCCAACGTTATAAAGAAGAGAGGAGCCTCCTCATTTTAGCATTCGATTATGTGCATTTGAGCTAGTCACTTCGACTTAGAGCACGCTGGTTGTTTAGCCTATCTGCAGCACTGTTTAGTGCAACGAGTGTCTCTGTTCGAAGATCTCACCCTTAGCCCCGCGGGACTTCGAGTGCCTGCTCGGGCAAGGTAGTTTCCAGCAGTCCTTTGCAGGAGGATCAATCTTTCGAGTTGTGGAGGAGCTAAGCATTTGATGACTGCGCAGTCTTGAGAGAGGGGGACGCAGTCACTTTTGGTGGGAGTTCCGGATTGGGGTTTGTGGAGGATTTGCGCTGGGAGATTGAGCAAAGGATCAGCCCTTGCATATTGGAGGATTTTGGCAGAGTTTTGGAGGGTTCTATTCAGTGGTAGCGCAAAGCCTTGAAGGATTGCGTGGATCCTCAAGGGGGTGATTTTCGGGGGTCAGCTATTTTAGAAAAGCTTTCTGGGCTTTTTTGGGTTTATTGAGCAGAGGCTGATTCCAAAGTTTCAGCATTTTCTGAGGAGGGGAACAGTCCCAAATCCTCTCTTGATTCCAGCAGTAGCAGCAGCATAGCAATTCTCCGGCAGCTTGGACGCAATTCAGAGAGGGGCCATTTCCTTACTATTCTGAGTGTATTTCTTCACTTGCCTTGTGCAAGTCAAGGTGCTATCTTCCTACTCACCTCCTATACTCTCTCCATTACTCAGTATAATAAAATGGCTTAGCATTTCTCTCTGCATTTCTTAAGTATCTACTTATATTCTGTGTATACATTATTTTCAGATGCATCACTATTATTTTTATCTTCCCGGCTACTGTATCACATGTGTGTTATCTGGTTAGAGTTTGATTATCTGGTTAGAGATTGATTGGGTTTGAAGGATATCCCTGAAACGGGATATTACAAACTCGGCTTGCTCCTAAAATTTTCGGCCCTGCAATTCAGTGTAGAAACTTGTTTTTCTTGCCACGTATGAGAGAGAGAGAGAGAAGTTGTCCAATAGTTGTACAAACCAATGAGGGAAGGAGAGAGAAGAATGTGAGTGATGATGATGCCAGGTGAGGTGAGAAGTCACTTGTAATATACAAGTCGTTGAGGGTGACGAGTCATGTCCATTGGGCTTCATGAGCCTACATGATGATGTGGTTGACCTGAACAATTTGCCCATGTGTGGGCATAAATTCAAAAACACACTTCTGCTCGACCCTGCTTGACCAAATTGGACGATCTTTATATCAATTTTGGTCCTCTCGAAAAGAGGACTTTAATGCAATCATCATCTTCATCAAATGAGTTGTCCCAAGGTGGAATTTGGCCCTAGTTTCCAATTTTAACACTCCCTCTCAACTAGGGAGAATTCCACTTGCCAATCCATCCATCATCATCGATCATCATGCCATGTTGTCGTCATGAACCATCTTTGTATCTCATCATCTCTACTGTGCTGAATACTGATATGAATAATGAAGAATAATCGATCGAGAGTGAGTCACAAGACCTTACCACTCTCCACTAACAAAAGTTAGTCTCGATCCCAGATCAAGTTGTTGTGGGACACCATGCATCCTAGACATAGGGAGTACGATAGTACACGATGCGTCCATCGGTAGTGCTATGGTTCCTATCCACTTTTCACAACTCATTAGCTAGATGAGAGCTACTTCCCATGAGTCCTGGACTACATAGGTAGGATGTATGTTAGGGAATCAGCAGGAGAAAGTGAACTACTCATCTTGCTCATATGCCAAAGGCGAAGGTGAACCACTCATCCTATGCATATGTCAATCATAGGGGAAGGTGAACCACTCATCCTATGCATATGTCAATCATAGGGGAAAGTGAACCACTCACCCTACACACATGTCATCATGGGGTATCATAGGGGAAGGTGAACCACTCACCCTGCACATAGTGCACCAATAGGGTAAGGTTATGGTCGCTCATAGCTCCAAGAAGTACCCCAAGCCCCCAAGAGCTCCCAAAGCTCAATGTCCAACTCAAGCGGCACCATAATAAGAGGGTCTTTCCACGACTCCAAGTCTCTCTCGGAAGGCTAGAATTTGACCTTCCCTAAGGGCTTCGCGAGGATGTTTGCGACCTTCTCGTCAATCTTGATGTGTTGGATCCTTATTGCACCCCATTGTACCATATCCCGGATAAAGTGGTACATGATATCAATGTGCTTGGAGCGCTCGTGGAACACAAGATTCTCTAAAAAGCAAATCCCATTCGAGTTGTCGCAATATATCATGGTGGTATCCAACACGTGCTCAAATAGCTCACTAAAGAGCTTCCTAAACAAAACAACTTCACAACAGGCCATACTAACTGCAATGTATTCAGCCTTGGCGATGCTTAAAGCAACCGATTTCTGCTTCCTGCTCATCCATGAAATCGAAGCAGACCCTAATGTGAAACAACATCTTGATGTGCTCTTTCGATCCACCACACTGCCAGCCCAGTCAACATCAGTATATCCATGTAGCCTCAAATTCCCGACAGTGTATTGTGAAAATTCGAGAATCCCACCTGAATCAACTACTGCAACAACTAATTAAACTTTTCCTATTTGTTAATTACTGAAACAAATTATTTACTGATTCCTACATCAAATATCGAAGCTAATACAACTACAGCCTTCACTTAATTAATTAATTTGCCCAAAACAAGAACGGAACAATAAAAAAAGATACATTCAAGTGAGACGGTATTTTTTGGACAAATGTCCCCAAAAAAAACCCAATGCGGGAAAATCAGTGCAGCAGCTCTGAGGGTTTTTATTATTATGCATAAGTATTCTAAATACAACTCTAGATGCCCTCTCGATAATCCAATTACAGAGAAAATAAACTGGCGAAAAAACTTAGTGAGATTACCTCACTCTACCCGGCAATTTCGGGTTGTTCCGGCAGCTGACCCAACTATCCCCAACTATCTCTGCGCTGGCCCTTCGTAGGCCTTGCATCAGCCTCAAAAGGCTCTGCGTCAGCTCAACTGGGAAACGTTTGTCCTCTGGAGTAGTTTCCAACCCTCCCGACTCATAAATGTCAGCTCCCTCAGCAAACTCGGACCTCTGCATTAAAGAGTACACAGCTTTTGCATGAGCCCTCCTCGCTCAGCGTCAAGCTCTGCGTGGGCCCTTCTTGCTCAGCGTCAAGCTCTGCGTGGGCCCTTCTCGCCCAGCGTCAACCCCTCCTAGGCCTGTGCTGCCTCCTCCTAGTGTCTCACTACCTCTTTGCTGCGTATCTTGGGCTCTGGAGAAGATACTTCAACCCAACTATCCCTACCCCTCACTGCAAAAACTCACTATCGAAATTCTCCCAGCAGCTCCTCTGCTCTGCTTCAGAAAATCGAACTTCTGAACTCTCTGTGTGTCTCTCTAAGTGACCCTCAAGCCTCCTTAAATAATCTCCTCGTTGACATTCAACGACCTAGAGTAGAAGCTAATCAATGGCTAAGATCATTTCTGCTTGACCCTCTTCTTCTTCTAGACGTTACACCCACAGTTTATATTAATACCCTTTAATTATTTTATTTTCCTAAGTTTAGACTTACGGTCCCTTTAAAAATAATTAATTATTTTAATAAAATTGTTTCTAGGTGGAATTTCCCAAAACACTTTATGGGTTCTTTGGAGTACATGTGCCCAAGCCGCCCTGCAAAATTTGAGACTTAGAGCACATCCGATGCTACCAAAAATCATCATTCCCTCTTAGCAAGGAATGTGCTCTAGCAATGCCTCCCACTAAAGCATCACCCCGACTTCATAACATCGTCCTCTGTGTTGCTGATGTCTGACATGATGTCCATCAACTACTGCACTTCTGCTGCAACTGTACTATCGCTGACCCTACCACTGTCAACACTGCATCTGTACTACAACTCTCTCTGAATTTTTGCATCTGTGCTATTGTTGGCACTGCCACTGCCTCTGCACTGCAAACTGTTACTGCTATTCCATCAGCAATGGAAAAACATCCCAAATTACCGAACTAACAGTGTTCAGTATGATACCATGTGAATGCTCAAACCTGATTGCTGCTAGTCTCTGCGTTGACCTTTACTCTGTGCCATCTGCATTGCTGCCAACTCTGATCTACATTGTTCAGTCTCTGGCGCTACTAGCCGATATAACTGTCTCTCTGACACTCCTCAGCACCATCTGACACTGGTCCATCCTACTACTTCTGATTTGGGCTCCCGTAGCAAGGAATTGATCCAAGAGGTGGGCTCCTCAAGGATCCTGCCCATCTGTAGCTCTTTCAAACTAAAGCTCCAAATCAGCCCAACTCCCTCCTAGAGGTATCTCGGCTATCATGGCGAACTACTCCTCGATCTTCGCGAGTGCAGCCTTCGGATCGTGCTTCTCATCTTTGTCCTTCTTCCTGAGAGGACACTGTGTAGCGTAGTGACCCATCTCACCACACCTGAAGCACTTTATCTTCGAGACATCCTTCTTACATCTTCACTGCTCTGTTGCACCTTCGATGCGGGGGTTGCATTATCCTCCTCGTCCTTGGGCTTCAACCCACTATTGCTAATTCTATCAAGCTTACACTTGACCAAGTCTCTCCTCAACTCCTCTTGCTTGAGAGTTGCCCACATCTCATCCCAATTCGGCAAAGTCACCCTACCTAGGATACTCTGGACAAAGACTTGCCACTCATTTGAGACATAATTGAGGGCCAGTCTAACCAACTCTGAGTCTTGAGGTGTAGACCCCACAGCAAATAACTCATCACGAGTCTCCTGAAGCTTCGTGAGGAATGGATCCACACGCTCCCCCTTCTACATCTAAGCAGATCTGAGCTTCTGCTCCAAGTACATCTTCCGCTGCTCGGAAGATCCCTAATATAGCGTAGACAACACATCCCACATCTCCTTAGCAGTCCCTCTGCTAGCGATGTGACAGACAACATGATCCTTCACTCCGTCGAGGATCATTCTTTTTTCCTTTTCCATTTCAGCTCGGTACTTCTTCAACGGATCTGCATCTATAGGAACAGCCACCACGTTGTCGACATATGTCTTGAGGGCATGCCCATCTAGAAGGAGTGACATTCTAGCCTTCCAGATGACATAATTGGATGCTCCGTCCAACCTTCCTGATCCCTCAAGCCACTGATCGCCATTTCTGCCATAAGAACTGCCGAATGACTTCCTCTCTCGTCTGCGCAGCACTAGACTGGCCTACACACTCCCTTTTGGAGCTTGCAAATCTGCCTCTCTCCGCCACTGCTTAGCAAGTGAGAATTCAAACTCGTTGGCTAGAAGTCCTCTGAGGAAGAAATTCCCTCAACTGTGCTTCTTCCTTCTCTTCTAACGTCTTTCTGCCTAGCAAAACGACCTGCAGAAACGACTACGTCCCACCAGCTTCTCCTCACGTTGAGGCTTCAACATTGCTCACTCTGCCCCAACAAACTTTCAAACTGGGAGTCCTTCCTCTATGTCGACTCACTCAAAGAGAGACTACCTCGAAAATCAGCGCTCCGACTAGGACTGTGCAAACCCTATGGGGTTTCAAACTACTGCCTCTTGCAGCTTTTTTCGATCTCCCTCTTCTGTTCAGCGTTGGGTTCTCTGGCACTGTTCTTCTTGCTTCATCTGCACTAGCTTCGATACCAAGTGAAAATTTGAGAATCCCACCAGAATCAACTACTACAGCAATTTATTAAACTTATCCTATTTGTTAATTACAGAAACAAATTATTTACTGCTTCCTACAGCAAATATCGAAGCTAATACAACTGCAGCCTTCACTTAATTAATTAATTTACCCAAAACAAGAACAGAACAATAGCGAAAGATACACACAAATGACACAGTATTTTTTGGACAAATGTCCCCGAAAAAACCCAATGCGGGAAAACCGGTGCAGCAACTCTGAGGGTTTTTATTATTATGCAAAAGTATTCTAAATACAACTCTAGATGCCCTCCCGACAATCCAATTACAGAGAAAATAAACTCGCAGAAAAACTTAGTGAGATTACCTCATTCTACCCGGTCATTCCAATAGCTGAACCAACTATCCCCGGCTATCTCTACACACCCCCAAATTTTCAGAGGATGGCGGGTTGAGGACGGCAAGTGCGGCAACAAATTTTTATATTTATTAAAAAATAAAAAATAAAAAATAAAATAAAATTTAGTAATTTAGCATAAACATGAATGATAAATTAAAATATAAAAATTAGAACTATTATTAATTTTGAAATTCAAATTACAAAATAAAATACTAAAGTCTAATACTATCTAATCATCACTGTGCATCACAAAAACAAATCTCGTCATCATTGTCCATTGTCTGTAACAGTCCAAAAATAAATATCTAATTAACTTTTCTAATTAACATTAAATTTAAATCAGAGTTCAATTACCTAGCCAAAACATGTAATTAAATTCAACTATGAATAGTGCTTACCTGTGGTAGAAGTAGGCTTACCGCAACAAGGTTTTGGGGACGACTCTCCACCCAACCATAGGCTCAATTGCGCAAGGATTTGCTACAACTGGCCACCCCCAAGCCCTCAATCAACGTACTACTGCCAGTGACTCCTAAGTCTTAGAACACCATTCTCCCAAGAGAATGAAAGATAGAATCTCGGAATGATGGAATGCAAGCATGTCTCTCATCTTCCTCACCATCTATTAAATAGAACAAACATTGGAAGGGGAACCACATGCACACACTCCATGTGTCTACATGCAACTTTCTTTTGATTTTTAGCTTTCTTGTTTTATTTCTTTACTTTTCTTTTGATTTTTTAGCTTTCTTGTTTTATTTTCTTCTTTTTGATAGTTTTCTTGTTTTATTTCTATTTATTATTATTTAGAGCTTTAGTATGGTTATTACTATTTTTTATTTTTATTATTTTTATTTATTTTCTTGTATATATTTTTAATATCATTTATTATTTAATATTTATGATTTATTATTTTTATTATTTATTAATTTATTATTTCTATTATTATTTTTGTATTATTTATTATTTATTATTTATTATTTATTATTTATTATTAAGGGGAGGGATATTACATACTCTCCCACTTTAAGGAACTTCGTCCCGAAGTTATTTTGTATTATTTATTATTTATTATTTATTATTTTATTTACTTCATGTTGCCAACACCCTCTGCTGAACTAGTATAACCAGCAGGCATCGAAAGTCCCCAACACCCCGGGAAATCTCAAGGAATCTTTGTCCTTTTTCCCACTTTCAGCACCAGGCTAAGCCTGACCCGGTCTGTATCTTAGTCCAAGGCTGGCCCCAAGGCTCGCGCCTGACTCAGACCTCATCTGCCCCAAGGCAGGCATCCGGTCCGGTGCTCAATGACCCCGGGCATCTCGCAAGGCTGGCCCACTCCCTCCACAACTACTAAGGCGCACGGCCCCAGGCATCGAAGTCCTTTACATCCCTTCCAGACTTCGGCATCCCAATCCAATAACAAGCACCTAGCCTAGAACATCAGGCACTTGGCCTCCTCAAGATGGTCCCATAGCTCTTCAAGAGCTATCCATCAAGAGCTATACACAAGACAAACGAACCACTGGCATATGTAGTGTTGATTGAGTTTTTTCCCCAACCCATATGGTGTTACTTATTCTCCCTCGTGCGTATGGGCTCGCACGAGATCATCAAATAAACCGGCCCTCTCGGCCCATTTGTCGAGTCCTGTGAAACATCACATCTCAACATGCATCCAATGCATCAACCATACCATCATAGTATCATAGGAAATAATCCACATGCCAACTCTTGCATGTCATCATAAGAACGTTCATCTTTGTTAATCGCAACATTATGAATAATAAGGAAAAAATATGCTCATGCATGTCATAGATTTGTACGGACTATCGCATGCTTCAGTTGTACTATCAACATAATTATATTAAAGACATATCATGACTTCTCATAAATGAACCACATGTCAATAATCCTCATATTATAACATCATAATTCCTATGCGACATTATGCATATTATATCCATCATGAGTATTGAACATTAAATACCTATCATCATGTAGTAAATGAAAATGTTGACACCTAATCCTCAGCGGTTGGGTGTACCCAGAATGTGAACAGTCATCAAGTAGATGAATTGATCAGTCACATTCCTGTATATAAACAATAGTTACCTAATGAAATAAATTAATCAGTTTTTTCTGCCAAGTCTGGAGTTACTCTGGCCTGACATGGTATCACCGTCCGGAGCTGGAAATGTCAAGGACGAGACGTTAAACGGGTTTTGTTATTTCATTCATTATTCTGTGGCTCGCCTGTTTACATTTTTTGTACAGAAATTGGTCTCGTGGCTGACAATACTCTATTATACATCATACTAGTGCTTCTATTTGTTTTCCCGTTGTTTTTTCCAAGCCCAGTGGAGGCGGAGCAGGTTATAGATTTCTACCTTGTATTATCAGGGCTCTCCCCGTTGTGATTGTGAATACCATTGAACGCTGGGATTGACTGTAGCAAACTTGCAGTTGCCTGAAGCAATGGGTATGACGAAAAATTTATATTGGGATTGACTGTAGCATTAATGTATGACATAGAGCTTATGTAGGATGGCTGGTTCAAGAATAGAGAGCGGAGATGTGGCTTATGCTCTCATACCCTGCGTCATTGCTTACTTCTTTGTCTGCGTGAAAGGCTCTAGAAACCGTGGGCAAAGTGATTACAGTAAGGTGGTAGAATCTCCATGTGAAGTTTAAATATTGCAAAATGCGATCAGCGTTCGAAGTTAGGGTCAGGAAGGAATTGATAAAGCAATTTACAGTCTCTTGTAATGCTAGTTTATGACAACACGATTTATCATTTCTGGCCTATTATTTGCGTGACTGTTTAACCTGCGTGTCAGCTACGCTTCTCCCTCCCAACTTTGTGTGCATTGTCACAAGAGAATGCCGGCCGCCGAATGCAAGAAGAAGCATTGATCCCGGAG
Organism: Pinus tabuliformis; assembly: GCA_031772625.1. NCBI lineage: Eukaryota > Viridiplantae > Streptophyta > Pinopsida > Pinales > Pinaceae > Pinus > Pinus tabuliformis. Next base: position 25,310,383 of record CM062820.1, read on the forward strand.
TGAATTAACTGTGTGATTCGCCACAAGTCCCAGGATCTCTTCCGCCATGGATTTATGATTATGGGCCTGTTTTTCTTTGGCCATCGAATGTTAGTTCTCATTCTGGTTGAGTCTGCACAAGTTTCTGAGAAGTGCTGATGAAAGGATTTAAAATCATCAGCCTTTGATTTGAATGCCTATGATATTGCACAGTTTTTTTTTATCATTTGAATGGTAATGCTGCTTTGAAAAGTTAAAGCATTAAAGTGATATTGAAGTGAGGAAGTTTTTTTTTATCAGCAGAAGTATTTTTTACAGAATGCATTCAATCATCTCTATGGTAGGGATAGTTCTCACTGGCAAGGAGAACTATCCTGAATGGTCCAGGATGATAAAACACACTCTCATCTTCAATGAGTTGTGGAAAGGAGTGTGTGTCGGAGAAGGAGACAATGACCCAGTGCAGCCTACATCAGACAAAGAGCTCGTCATTTGGGAAAACAAGAACAGCAAAGCCTATGCATTAATCGCAGCATCTGTAAATGAAGAAGTAAGTCGCCATATTTCATCATATTCAACTGCCTTTGAAGCTTTACAAAAGCTGAAAGAACTTTATGACTCACATTCTGCACTTGAAGTTGTTCAGCTCATGATTAAACTCTTCACTCTTGAACTGAAAAATAATGATCCTCTTGCTCTTGCATCTGAAGTAAAATCCATAATGCATGATATCAAATCCACTAAGGTTGAGCTGGATATCCCTCTTATTGCTTTTCTCAAGGCACTCTATCCTACTTACTCCAATTATCTTGAGTCTTTACAAGCAAATGGAAATCTTAAAGATATAACCTTTGATTCTCTTGTGAAAAAGTTTGTTGAAAGAGAGAAAGCCTTTGGAAAGAAGACAGTCCCTGAATCTTCTGAAGAGACTGTTTGCCTTGCTCATAAAGAAAAGCATCCTGCTCAAGATTCTACAAGAGGAAGAGGTGGACGAAGAGGAAGAGGAAGATATTTCAGAGGCAGGGGGGGCAGACATTCTCAAGGAGAAAAGGCAGATCTGCATTGCATTCGCTGCAAACGAAATGGATCACATGATGCTTCTACATGCAAGCTACCATGGGACAAAATTGAGCAGAAAAGAAACCAGCAGAAAGGTAAAACTGATGATACAGACAAAGATAAAGCACCTGAATCCGCTCACTATATTGAGGCACAATGCAACATTGGAGTAAATGAAGATTTGTTTAATGCTTCACTTGCTTCTTCGAAAAATGATTGTTTGCTTGATTCAGGAGCAACCTGTCATATGACTCATAGGAAAGATTTTTTTGAAGATTTCACTGACAATGTTGATGGAGCAATATACTTTGCAGATCAGTCAAAAATCAAGCCATCAGGGCTTGGCACAATCAGGCTTAAACTGCCTGGTCTTCCAGACTTTCTTCTGGATCATGTTCTATATCTCCCACAACTCAAGAGAAACTTGCTGTCCTTGGTCCACATCCGTCAGCAAGGTCACTCCATTCATATGTTTGATGGCAAGCTTGAGGTAAGAAAAGCATCTGACCACTCACTTGTCATGAGGGGAATAGAAGAAGAAAGACTTCTCAAACTGCAAGGAACCTCTGCTCATGCACAACATTTCTCATATATTTCTCATCATGAAGAAGGTACACTTCCATCAAGTTTATTATGGCATGCTAGATTTGGACATTTAAACTATGACAGTCTCCGCTTATTGAAGAAAAATGGTGTTGCTGGTTTGCCTACAATTCCTAGAAAACATAAGCAATGTGATGCTTGCATTCTAGGAAAGCATAGCAAACAGTCTTTTCATGATTCACATTCAAGAGCACATAGGAAGCTTGAACTCATTCATTCAGATTTATGTGGTCCAATGCCTGTTCCTTCTGCAAATGGAAATAAATATATCATGACATTTTTATTGATGATTACACCAGAATGTGTTGGGTTTATTTATTGAAGAACAAATCTGATGCTTTTCAAACATTCAAGAATTTTCATAAATGGATTGAAAATGATGCACAATCTCATATTGGGTCTATTCGCACTGATAATGGAAAAGAATATACATCAAATGAATTTGACAACTATCTTCGCCAACATAGAATCAAACATCAAACAACTGTACCTTATAATCCCCAACAGAATGGTGTAGCAGAAAGAATGAATAGAACAATCTTGAATATGGTACGATCCATGCTTTTCTTCAAAAATGTAAAGATAATGTTTTGGGTTGATGCTGTTCTATGTGCTGCATATATAAAGAATAGATGTCCATCTAGTGCTATAAGAAACAAGACTCCTTATGAATTGTGGTATGGACATGTTCCTTCGGTAAAACATCTCAGGATCTTTGGTTCCACCTGTTATGCTTTAATACCAAAGGTACATAGAAACAAACTTGGTGCTACAAGTCGTAAGTGTATCTTCCTGGGGTATTCAAACACATCTAAAGCATACCGCCTCTATGATGAAGTAAATAAAAAGTTTGTTGTATCTAGAGATGTCATTTTTCTTGAATCATCCAAATCTGACAATGTTGTTGAGCGGCAACTTGATCGCTTGGATAGATTCGCAAAAACAAAATCATTTCAAGAATTTGATAATCAGATTCTACATCTTGAAGGGGGGATTCCTATACTAGAACAACATGTGGAATCTTCTTCTGAAGAACAATCTCCCCTGCATGAAACTCCAACAACGGATGATGCTTTAAGTGATGTAATTGATAGAATTGGGAGACTCAATCTTGATTCAGTCCCAACTCAATCAACAGAGCAGCTTGGACCATCTCAGAAAGGTCCCCCAAAGTGGTTGACAAAGACACTTGAAAGTGTTCATCCTGATGAAATTGGAAAAACAGGAACCAGAAATTCAAACCGACAAAATGGAGGTGATGTAGATGACTCTAATTCACCTATTGATATGGATGTTACTTATGATTGTGAATTGAACTTGTCTACAGATTTTGAACCAACTTCCTTCAAAGAAGCTGCTTCTCATGATGAATGGAAAGAAGCGATGCAAAAGGAGTATGATGCCCTCATAAAGAATGGCACTTGGAAGCTGGTTGATCCTCCATTTGGAACCAAACCAATTGGCTGCAAGTGGGTCTACAAGAACAAATACAAAGCTGATGGCTCACTTGACAAGCACAAAGCTAGGCTTGTGGCAAAAGGTTTTGCACAGAAGGAAGGGGTCGATTATGAAGAAACTTTTGCCCCCACAGCAAAATGGGCCACCATCCGGACACTCTTTGCACTAGCTGCTCAGAACGGTTGGAAAGTCCATCAAATGGATGTAAAAACTGCATTCTTGAATGGAGATCTAAAAGAGAATGTTTTTATGTCCCAGCCTGAAGGATTTGTTGTGAAAGGACATGAACATAAAGTATGCAAACTTGTGAAGTCCTTGTATGGCCTCAAACAAGCACCACGAGCCTGGTATGAAAAACTAACAGAGCATCTTCTGAAACTCAACTTCAATCATTTTGATCTTGATGATGCAACTTTATTTGTCAAGAAAGTTGGCAAAACAGTTGTATATCTTGTGGTATATGTAGATGATCTTTTAATGACAGGGAACAATGAAAGCTATATTGCATCCATAAAGAAAGAATTAGGAAAAAGTTTTGAAATGACTCATTTGGGCTATGTTCATTATTATCTTGGCATTGAAGTAACCCAACATCCAAAATCCATATTTCTTTCTCAAAAGAAATACTTTGGAGATTTGTTAAACAGATTTGGCATGACAGAGTGCAATCCTCTTTCTACTGCAATGGAACAAAACTTAAAGCTCACATCTATTGAAGGAAAGGAATTTGAGGATGCAACAAAGTATAGACAGCTTATAAGAAGTCTCATCTACCTCACTACTACCAGACCAGACATTTCATTTGCTGTTGGAATCCTCTCCAGGTTTATGCAAAAGCCTTGTGAGGGACATTGGTCTGCTGCAAAAAGAGTTCTAAGGTACTTGAAGGGAACTCAAGACCTTGGAATCAAGTATACACAGGTGGACAACTTCAGCTTGATTGGATACTCTGATTCAGACTTCGATGGAGACAAAGAAACTGGAGTATCTACTTCAGGATATGCTATGAGTCTTGGATCAGGAGCTGTCTCTTGGAGATCACGCAAACAATCAGTTCCAGCAGATTCCACAACAGAAGCAGAATACGTGGCAGCAGCTGAAGCAACGAAAGAAATTGTGTGGCTCGCGAAAATTCTTGAAGATTTGCAGGTAAAACAAGTACAATCAACTCCACTCATGATTGACAACACCTCTGCAATAAAGTTGGCCAAGAACCCAAAGTTCCATGATCGTACTAAGCACATCAATACTAAATATCATCTGATCCGACATCATGTTGAGGCCAAAACAATCCATCTCCGTCATTGTTCCACAAATGAGCAAATTGCAGACATCTTCACCAAAGCGCTTGGAAGAGAAAAGCTTGAAAGATTCAGAACGATGCTTGGACTCACCAACATCCCTTCAGATTAAGGGGGGGAATTGTTGACACCTAATCCTCAGCGGTTGGGTGTACCCAGAATGTGAACAGTCATCAAGTAGATGAACTGATCAGTCACATTCCTATATATAAACAATAGTTACCTAATGAAATAAATCAATCAGTTTTTTCTGCCAAGTCTGGAGTTACCCTGGCCTGACAGAAAATGTCAATATACCTTGACATAATGTCATAATACCTATGCATATCGCTATTGTCATATGGATACATTATCACTATAAGAACCATATGTACATCATTATCTTCCTACCATGATATCATGAAACATCGTCAATATGTTTTCATCAAGTTGTCAATCACTTTTCAATAATCATTTCGACTTCTTTCTACTAGGTAGTTGATCATTTACACAAATGGTATAATCATCTAAGTACATCGTTAAATTTCATATGAGCCTCATCATCTTGAGTCTTCCTTCCCAAAGGAAATTTTGGTGAAATTCATTACTAGTGATACCATCATTATTTAAATCATCTATCTCAAAATTAAAATCCCTTGATTTTACATCCATGTACCCTTTGGCTTACTGATTCCAATACCACTCTATGCAATTGCATATAAATACTATTTTCATCATGATTTAACTTTATATCATGCTTAATTTTCTTGCATGAGAATTTGTTGATCGATGTTGACTTATTTAACAATTAGCACTTCATCCAAAGAAATATTTTCTTATCTCGTCGAGTTCATCTCTTTTAATGTTATGGAAAGTCCTAGTCAATACAACCTCTTTTACTTCTTTGTCACTATGTACACAATCCTTCTCATGGTATCCTTATAAAATTTCTAGCAACATTTCTTCCTATATCTTCCAAGTTTATCATCACTTGGTCATCATGCAACTTCATACATTACTCTTTCCCAACTTGGGTAATACCTGAAAAATAAATTCATTAAGATAGCTACCAAATGTAATCCGCTTATCAACATAATAAAATTACCTGATCATACGTCTTGTTATCCATAATTCCTTCATATAGTTAGTCACCTATGGAAAACTTTACAATGTGGCTCTCCCATTAGAGGGAAAATTGTTATAGATGTTGTCTTGCACACAACTTATCTTTTCCAATCATTCTAACAAACCGTCCAAGTTTCGTAAAATTATTACCATAATTATTCAACTCCATTGGTTGAGTGCCAATATTTTCTTCTTTATGTGCATCATCCTTAGATAGACCTTATAGTGATACCTTTAGAGTACCAAGTTATGTTTATACCAAATTCTTCCATTATGTTCCAAAATACCACAATACTCTTCTTTTATGTTCCAAAATAGGTTGTCTCTTCTTACTAATTTATTATCTTTGTTGTGATACTTCTTCTCTACCACGTAAATTATCTGATCCAAGTTCGGCATAATCACATGAACTATGCTTAGTTATCATCCTTAAAAAAAATTGCAAGTTTCTTCTTTCCATATGCAATTAACCTTGAATCACGAACCTCATGTAACATTATACTCAACATCTGAACTTTAATCCAAATCTGTACGATTTGCCACTGAGACTAAAATATACCATCCTGTAGCTTGATGATGTTTAATATACAAATGATATGAGTAGTAAATGAGCAGATACATGTAATCTGAATGGCAATTGCAATGCAAAATTAGAAGATCATATTGAGAGAGTTGTGTTCTTGCAATAATGGACCAGAGAAATGCCAAGCAATTGCTATCGCTAAAGGACAGTAATCCAACAAATAATTAGTGAATAATATGATCAACATTCACAGAATGTTATTTCTGTGTTTTTAGATCAGATTGAACCATAAAATAATGAACAGATGCAAGTGAACAACGATCAGCTAAAGGTAATAAGATATCAAAGTTTATCCCTTGTGAATTGGAACAGATTTCACTATTTTAGAGCACTTTAATTGGTGACAATTTCAACTTCAGTTATCCAATTACTTCAAATGCTATGTAAACTGTGTTGTAAAATGAACCGGTGGTGAGTAGTTACACCAGCATGCCAGTATACCATATCAATAGTGCGATCTTTCAAAGAATTATATATCGTCAATTATGGGTAGATTATCACCATCAAGATTATAAGATTATATACTTTTCCAATGAATCATTGAGTCATAATAAAACTATATCTTAATTATGTGACTCATTTAGAATTTCGCTTTGTGAATTGTAACAAGAAAAGAAGGTTGATATAGAGACCTTGTATGAGAAATAAAACACTACTGTAACTCAATATCAAGATTCATCACTTGAAGAAGCATAAAATAAGAACCAATATACTCAATAATAATTATTATCAGAATCTAATAATAATAAGGTTAATAAGTTATCCTTATTATCAGAGTTTATGAGTTTTAATAAGATATATTTTATCATAATTTATCAACAATCACAATACTTAAACCATAAATTATCAACAATCACAAATTTTGTAGTATAAAACCATTGAAAACATGAGTTAGAAGGTAATAATGATGTCAGAATAAAACTTAGAGAATTGTCTCAACCCATATTCAAATGACTAAAGCTTAAGAATATTTGTGGCATTATTGTGTTAAAAGGTACTTGAATTTCGAAAGAATATTTATTCATTATTATATGTCACACCAAGATTCATGATTTTTAAGGATAAAGATAAATTGAAATTTTGTTTGGGAGAATGGTGTTCTAAGACTTAGGAGTCACTGGCAGTAGTACGTTGATTGAGGGCTTGGGGGTGGCCAGTTGTAGCAAATCCTTGCGCAATTGAGCCTATGGTTGGGTGGAGAGTCGTCCCCAAAACCTTGTTGTGGTAAGCCTACTTCTACCACAGGTAAGCACTATTCATAGTTGAATTTAATTACATGTTTTGGCTAGGTAATTGAACTCTGATTTAAATTTAATGTTAATTAGAAAAGTTAATTAGATATTTATTTTTGGACTGTTACATATGGTATCAGAGCAGGGCTCAACCCTTAGGGCCTATGGGCATCTAAAAAAAAAAAAAAAAAATTGTCGGAATATTTAACTTGACTTGTTTTTGAAGTTACAAGATGCTTATTTTCGTACAAGAATTTATTTTGTCGGAATATTTAACTTGACTTGTTTTTGAAGTTACAGGATGCTTATTTTCCTACAAGTTAATTTCTACAGTAAGTAAACTTTGGAATTGGGGTTTCTAGATTTCCGCAATTTTGATTTGTTTTCATTAAATCGTTAGTCATTTTTAACAATTGTTTAAATATATGTTGTTTTAATATCATTTATTATTTAACATTTATGATTTATTATTTTTATTATTTATTAATTTATTATTTCTATTATTATTTTTGTATTATTTATTATTTATTATTAAGGGGAGGGATATTACATTGTCAAGAACTTTATAAGTACTATTAATCTACTACAACCTACAATCTACTACTATCTACATAATCATTCTATGATGCATGATGAATCATTTCAAAATTTAAGTAGCAACTAAACTTTAAAGTCTAAAGTAAAATTTAATAAAACTATAAACATGAACAAGTCATTAAAATTTAATTATAAATCCCAAATTAAGAGTCTAGAAATTAAGAACCTTGTGGGACCTGTCATCAGTATAATGTATATCATAATCATTCAGAATCATTATTATTTACAGAGCACAAAGAGTATTACCATCCTGTCTATTTACCTTATAACATTAAGCGTTAAAGATGAGTTAGCCATTGTAATGTTTATTTCAGGAGTAACAAATGTTATGTACAAAAGTAATAATGTCATAAAGTGAAATAAATTATATATAATAAATGATGTTTATGTTAATGTATCTAGGCAATTAGTTGATTGGTTCCTAAAAATGAACAATGGAACTTGCTATGTGTATAGACTTTACCACTAGTAATTTAGTAGCACATTGATATATCATCTAGTTTCTCCTGCTTGTCTCTTGCATATATTTAACATGGTATTAAAGTCATGGTGATTGTGGCATGGGGAAATTTCAAAGATTCATGCTAAGAAAAGGTTTGTCACAGACATGGAGAAAGAGACAAGTTCAAATTGAAGGCAAATTAATTCATGGAGTATAGTGACTATAAACTGTAAACATGAATAAGTCATTAAAATTTAATTATAAATCCCAAATTAAAAGACTCGGACTTTGCTCCATCGCTCAACTCTTACCTCACCTACAACCTTCGTTCGACTTCTCTCAGTTCTGATTACCTTTGCCATTGTGAATAGAGTTTCCGTTGTGAATGGAGTTCTTTGTTCAATGTTTACCTTCGCCCGTCGTCTCAGATTTCGCTCGACTCTTACCTGCAACCCTCACAACTTGTGTTTCCCTGCAACCTTCACTCGAGCTCAGTGTTTACTTGCAACCTGTGTTTACCTTCACTGTTGTGTCTCTATAACAGTGTTTACCTTCATCGTCGTCGTGTAGTGAAATGTGTAGTATGTGATAGGTTTAGTTTAGTTGATAGGTTTAGGTTGCAATAGGGTTTAGGTTTCAAAATTTGTTTTTTAATTTTTTGACTTTAAAGTTTAGAACTTAGGTTTTAAAATTTAATTTTAATTTTTTTTTTAAAGTTTAATGTGCTTGATATCAAGGGACATCCTAAAGTACCCTGAAAAGTCCCCAATTTTTCGAGGGATGGCTCAGGGATGGCTAGGAAGTCCCCAAGTCCCCGATGGAGTCCCCGACCAATTGGGGAAGTTTCTGACAAGTTCCAAAGTACCCAAATCATCAAGACGTAGGAAATGCCATGAATTTTGGTGGGGATGGGTCCTTGTGCAACAGAGATATTAAAAAAAACCATTGTCAAAAAAATTATATATATATATATATATATATATATATAATTGAAATACAATCGGACAAACAAAATCGAAATACAATTGGACGATCTCCAACTACCGACGACGTCCCCACATAGTGGCCAGTGTCCTGATTACGGTGACCACAACTGTCGATTTCCTCGACTCTTGTTGCCATCAAAGCAAACAACACCATCATCTATCCCCACCGTCATCGCCACTAGCGCTGCTGCGTACTGGTAACTGCTTCGACTAGCAGCAGTCCCTATTTAAAAAAAGGCTGAAACATCCCATTCCTGCACTAGCATTTCTGCATACCACGCAGCCACGATGAGCATAGCCATTGCGTCGTCGCTTTTCTACTATAATCCATCGTCATCCACCTTACTCTGCCAACAGTCCCTACCATCACCACTGGGTTGTTGTAGCCACAACTGCCAGCAAAACCGGCCAACGACAAAGTTGTCGAACAATCGATCCCTGCAAAGCTCCAACCGCTGCAAATTGTCATCACCAAACAACCCATCGCATGTTGCTACCTTCACCGTTGGAGTCTGTCCCCCTGTCGCCTGCAACACTGCATATTCGCACAAACAGGCTCCGCCATCTGCACAGTCAGGTCTACCTGACGACCAGCCGTTGCAACCGCTCGCTCATTGCCGCCTACAGATTCGAGCCACTTCACTAAATCTAGTCCACACTGCTATTGAACCATAGTCTCAGCACATAGCCACACGTCCAGATCCACAGATCCATCTGCTACCGGTTATAAGTCCACTCATCGTTATTTTTCGCTCCTGCCAACTGAAACGTCGCGCTGCCAATCATTGTTAAATCTTTTTTGGAAGGAACCATCACTGCACTTGGAAGGTGTCATTTGAAGCCTGCATCTAATTATTACAAATTGAGGAAATCAATTAGCATAACAAAAAATAATTTCACACAATTGGAAAGAGGGTACGATTTCAACAGTTCAAGTCAAAAAATATTAAAGTGAGCAAAGATATTAAAAAGGGTTTGATGTTGAATAAAAGGAATATACAATATTAAAGTGAGCATTAAGGAGGTCTTTTATTTAAAGAATCACAGATCATATCAAAGTGAAGGTTTGACCTTAAGGTAAATGATTTAAGGCCTCAGAAAATACAGATATTCAAAAGGGTATTAAAAATAAATTTTATATATATATATATATATATATATATATATATATATATATATATATTACAAGGATTAGAAGGTTTATTCTTAAACCTTAAGCTCATCTTTAAAAAAAAAAAATAGAAAAAGAGAATTAAAAGGTATTAAAAAGGAATTAGTTAAAAAGGGAAACAGAAAATATCTCAATTAAAGTATAATAATAATAAAATACCTATAGATTTAGGTATTAAAGGTCCATTCCAAAAAGAAGGAAAACATTTTCAGTTAAAAGAGACCATTATAAAACCCTTTATATAAAAAGGTGAAAAAGTACTTGAGGGACTTTTAAAAAAGAAAAAAATCCAAAGACTTTTAAAGGGGTTACTTTTAAAAAACCCTAAGTTCACCTCAATAAAGGCAAATGGAATCTAATTTGGAATTGAAGGAAGGAAGATTTCAGAAAAATTCACGTAATTATGCTTTAGTGCTATTTAGAATTAAAGGGTCTATTGTGAGAAAAGAAGTCACTATTGCTATCTCACCTACCAAAGATAATAATTATATAACGCTTAAAATCGCAAACCAATTAGTGATTCCAGAGTCAAATATAATCGAAAAATTACACTGTTTTGGCAACAAAAAATATGACAACCAATTTACAATTAAACATTGAGGATTATACATTTATATCGTAATTCTCAGTTCAAACCCTATGGAGCAATCAAGGTGACATTATTTTGGGTTTACCTTAGATGGAAACTCTAGGATCCTTCATCTTAAATACGAAAAAAAAAAAGTTTTTAACATTTTCCTACAGGAAAAAGAAAATAACACTCAAGGATGTTACACTTAAGCCAAATTCAGCAACACGAAGACATACAAGATATTTCAAAAATAATTTTTCAAGGTAAAAAATTACTACAAAATATGCAAAGAGAAATTGACAAGATCACCATTGACAAAAACGAAGAATTTTCTCGGCTTAAAGACCATAGTGAAAAATTACTGACGCCAATTAAGAAACTTAAGAACGATGAAAAGTCATTAGAAAACAAGGTACAACAATTTATCAAGAAAGAAGCATCAAATGTAGAAATTCAAGTTGACGAAAAACAACAAATACCGATCCAATCAATATCACAACTCAAGAAGAGGACAAACTAGTTGAAGTAAAGATGCACTCAGAAGTGGCAGTTCCAAACAAAATAAGGGAAAATCAAATCACTAGAATTCCTTATCAACATCCGAATCACGAGAGTAGACAACTCAATCAAGCTATGTATTTAGAACAAAAACAACAAACTGACGTTCCGAAGAATACTAATCTCAGTATAATTCAGTCTTGTGATAACAATTCACACGAACTGTCTAGTATCCACAAGATTCTACATAAGATTAATTTAGAATGGTCAGATCCATTCTCAGTTCGACAGTTTTATTTATCACTCCAAGGACCATATCAACTTGTAGCAACAAAGATGACAATTTTGAGACGAGAAGACATTCGAAACAGAAAAAGAGATCAAGCCCTTTCATTAGGAAGCTTTGAGAACAAAGTTTTTTGAAGAGGAAGTCAATGTTATGAATATAATTATGTAAAAGTAATACATATAAATAATAATCACAATAATATGTAGTTAATAGTTAGTTAAACAAAGACGCATGTCTCTATAGACATGACCATTCATGAAAGGGTATTTACCTGGTTAAATATACAGAACCCTCACTCTCAATTGTATCGTCATTCTTATTGATACATTTAATATATATTATTGTATCTCGATGGAGATCTACATATTCCAAGTCTTCTGGAGTATTTAATGTGAAGAACGAACTTTGTTCGTACCAATGGAATTTATCGTCAAGGTCATAGGTGAATCCTAGTGTTTTAGTTGAGTCTTTTGTAAAAATGATTTGGGAATAATTTAAGCTAATTCGCTAAATTATTTTATTACAAATCATTTGGTCTACTAGATCATATTGAATCGTAGAATTGGGTAATAAATTGAGGGTCTATAACGAACGGTTGTTCCCCCATTGAGGGTTGAAATGTAATCAATCTCATAGTCACTTAAAAGAGGTCCTAAGATATTTAATGAATGTCATATATTAATTTAAGGACTTAATCAATGCTGTCTTGAATGATTTGCAAGTGAATTTTGGACTGATATCATAACAGCAGTAATCTGATCTCATTCTTACAGCAATTTGATTAGTATATTTTAAGGCCTGGAGCATCCTTGAAGTCATTATATTGTAGCTACAGCATTTTGTCGTCTTGAGAATAACCTTATGCCCTTGGTTGGTTACTAACTATCTTCCCTTGTGTTCTTTATTGCATTTCATAATTGCATTGCATTCCTGCACTTGTGATTGCATTCAACACGCAACAATTTAATATCTCTCTCTTGCATAACTATGAGCTATATTGTGAATGATCTAGCTAACCCATGAGCTGATCTTAAGATCAGGTGCCTGTTCTGAAGATTATCTGTTCATGTTCTTGTGTCTTTAGCATCTTGATAATTTGAGGAATAGTGTTGTTCATTGAAGTGTTTATCGTCATCAAGGTCTCTTCAAAGCATTGGATACTAACCATTTCTCTTTGTTCTCACTCGTTTGGATCAGAATTTCATTCCATTGGTTAGTCTGCATCTTTCATCAATCACTATTAGCAAATCTCAGCTATCATCAGTTATTTGTGCTTGTTGTTTATTTTTCACTTGTCTCTGAATGATATATCACATGAGTAAGAAGCATTTGATATCGCCGCCTCTATTGCCATTGTCTTATTCAATGTTGCAGTTATCGTTATCAGGATATTATCGGCAAGGGAAAAAATCGGGAAAAAACAGAAAAAATCGTAAAAATCGGGAAACAATTGGGAAAAAATCGTAAAATACAAAAATATTCATTTTTTTTTCCAATTTTTTTAATATCTAAAGCATCTACAACATAAAATAAATACATTGACACATAAATATGATAAAAGAACTAATATATAAGATATGTAATACCATTTCTAGTGCTACATCACACATAACAGTGAATCATATCCTGAATAGTAAGTCCTGACTCCTGAGTCCCAACTCAGCCTCAAAATATCATAATGTCATAATGTCATATACAATGAAATGAACCAAATAACTAAAGTCTAATACTACTGATTTCCTCTGCCCCTCTTGCGAGAAAATGCAATAGCTTTCCCTTTTCCTCTAGATGTAGATGTCGGTGGAGTTGGCTGTGGACTCTGCTATGCTCTAGAAGCTAAAGAACTAGGAGCTACAGGAGGTAGACCACGTCCTCTACTGGTGATAGGGATAGCCTGGGTAGATTGTGTCACCTCCTCCTCCTGTTGCTCCTCCTCCTCGTCAAAAAATTGGAGAAAAATAAATAAATTCAAGATTTTTTCAAGTTATCGCGATCTTTCGCGAAAAAAAAAATAAATAAATAAAATAAAATTTACGTAAAAATCGGGCGATAATATCGCCAAACTCAAAAAATCACAATTTTCCGATATTATCGTGATTTCCGCAACACTAGTCTTATTGAAAAGTTCTGGAGTAATTCAATGGTTATTCTTAGAATCCCCAAAATCTTGAATTTTAAAGTGAATGTACTTGTTTTATTCACATTGTCGGTTACCTCTCGCTCATATATCAATCTTGCTTCTTGTACTTCCCTTGCATTGCATTCATTGGTAATCAGAGCTGCGAGCCTAATCTCATTAATTGCAGATTATCATGTGTTGATCGTATCTCATTTGTGGTGATGTTGTTGCAATTTCACTTCTTGCTCGTAATTTTGATTGTCAAGCCAATTTCCTTAAGCAACACTTGTATCTTGTAACTTACTCCATTGTGCAAGTATATTTTGTCTTGAGCATTGTTATTGAAGGCACTGGTCCCTTAACTATTAATCTTGAAGTGTCTTAAGAATATAATCTAATCAAGATCTCTAATACATTGCTCATTAATCACACTTGCGAACTAATTATAATCAAATTCATAAGATAGCTAAGTGTATCTCCTAGAACTTGTTGGTTCCCAACAAGTTTCCCCTCATCCTTAACCTTTCACCTTTTGGGACTACCCCCCTTAGCTTGCCTAGAAGATAGCTAGAACGGAGTGTGCATGGACCAGAGTGACAACCTCTGCCCTGAGTCATTGTCGCTCTTGGTGTACAATTTGGGCAACAACAGTGGTATATTAGGACTTTGTGATTGTATATGAGAAAGAGGCTAACATTGCAAGTTCCAGTCATTGTATTTTTCTTTGTAAATTCTTTGTAGGTCAAAACCCTGATTTTTCCAAATTAATTAATGAAGGAGAATTATTGTGGGTGTTTATTTGTTGTAATGTGTGATTGATATCTGTTTGATTCTATTTCCATTGCATATAAATTTCTAGATGTTAAAATACTAGTGATCTATTTTTAAATGTGGAAAAAGTCAAACTCGAGAATAAATTGGCAAGGGTCCGAAAATTGAAAAAGTCGTTAAAATCGGGAGAAAATTGAAAAAATTGGCAAAACTCAGCAAAAATTTTTAAAAAGTACAAAATATTCATTTTTAATTTTTTTTTAGCATCTAAAGTATCCACAACATCAGATAAATGCATTGCCACATAAATATGAAAAGAAAGCTAATATATAAGATGTATAAGAAGTCTAGTGCTACATCACATATCAACAGTGAATCAAGTCCTAAATCCTGACCCCTGACTTAGTCTCAAGAGTCAAAATATCAATAAAAAATACAATAAATGTATATTATCATCATGAGTCATCTACATGTCATAAACTAGTAAGGCACTGAGTTCCTCTGCCTCTTTTACAGGAATATGGAATGTTTTTTCCTTTTCCTCCCACGTTGAGCAGTGGACAAAACTCCAAATCCACACCACAAAACTAGTCAAATCTCCTTCTCTTGGGCATTGACAAACTTCTCTCTCCACAGGCTCAAATCCTAAAGGTTTGAGTGCAAAATGAGTAAAAAAACAGACTTTCCCCAACTTATACGTGCCCCGGTCCTAAGTCACGATTTTTTCATTCGAATTGTGATTTTATCGAGAGTTTGTTGATTCAATTGCTAGTTTTTTAAGTTTGAAAAACTCCCGAAAAATTCGGCCGATAACATCGGTGAGTTGAAAAACTCGTGATTTCGAAATGTTATCGGGATTTTTTCGGGAGGTTTTCCATGGAGCTATTTTTCAACAATTCAAACTTTACTTGGTAAAAAAAACTATGTTACTAGGAAACGTGGGTTTTGGGATGGGGACGTATGTCATTTTTTGAAATAGGGTGCGTAGGTTCGTCGGGGGTATATTATAATTTATATATATAATATATAAATATATTTTATAAATTTAATAAATATGAATTTGTATATTTTTCAACTTTAAACAAGAAAACTAAAATATTTATGATTTAAACTTTAAATATTTAAACATGCACATCATTGACCATTCAACATTCACAATCAAACTTCAAAATTTCTAGTTTGATATCAAGTGCAAATTGGAGTTTACATATTAATAAGAATCATAATATATGTCCATTGTCATACTACATTCAAAATTTGCCTTAACGCATCTCCAAACAAGAACTAGGAAATTTTAAAATACTAAAATAAAAATAGCTAATAGTGAACAATGGCTTCCTTAAGCCATGTCATCAGCATCACTCAGATCTTCAGTTAGCATGCTCTCCAGGTAGGAATCACTCTCATCTTGAGGCTCCTTCTCATCCATAGAAACTGGAGGTAGCTCAATAAGGTCATCCGGTTGTATCTCCTCATCCACACACATAATATCATCTATGTATTGGTCCCATCGCTTGAAAGGACCCTCCTTGTACCCAGGGTCTTTTCGAGATATGAGACGAAGTGTGCTGTGAATGTACACTAAGTTCTTTGTCTTCTTTGAGCCCAACCTATTTCTCTTTACTGAATGGAGAAAGGCATTAGTAATCCAATTCCTCTCGCAAGATGAAGAACTAGCTACTTAGAATATTAAGGGAAGCCCATTAAATTAATTAAAATTTTAAAAATAAAAACTAAAATGAACCCCCAAAGAACCCAATTTTGGGGTTCCAAGTACCTATCATTAGGGTTCTCCGTACTCGTCAAGACAAAAGAACTCGAAAATTTTTAATGGAGAACCTGGTTCTTATGGGTTCTTCTCAAAAGCACCCGTACCCGAATCTAGTACTTGGGGACAAGAATCCGGGACGGGTTCAAGAACCCCACCCCCAGGTTCGCGAACCCGTGCAACATAGAAAATAAATAAATTGCTACGAATAAAAATTGTTGTGAGAAAATAAATTTGCGTTGGAATTAGGAGATTTAACATATGACACCAACATGTAGGACTAAGAAGGTGTCATGTTTCTTAGATAAAAGCCTAACAGGTGTGTCCTAGAGCTAATTCATAGGTGTGTGCTAGAGAGAAAATTCAAAATACAGCCCAAGAAAAAGAGAGTGAACAAAGAATTTATGATGTCTAAGTTGTCACATGTATTACAAAGATCAAGAAGATCACCTGATGAATCTTACAAATGAGATTCAAATGTATTAATACGCAAGTCAAGAGGTAGAGCACCCTTCCCAAGAGAGGTTATGGGCCCCCATAACAACTAAGTTGATCTTAACCACCTAGATATATAATAAATTAGCGTTGACTAGGTAAGCTTTAAGGCTTAAGCCCAACAATAGAAACACACTAATAGTCTAATACACGATAATGATGATTATATAGTGAAGTCAGCCACGACCACATGTGAAGATTACACTGCCATTCCAACATTAATACTTAGAAATGACAAAAATAGTATGATGGGACTTGTAATGATAGGCATACAACGAGTGTATAGAAAGCTACAAAACATCATCAGTCTTTTATTAAAACTGAAAATTCAGCACATTCCTAGTTTGAATCAACAGATTTTTTACCATAGAGATTATCACTTTAGAATTTTAGTAGTTATGAACAAAGCAATTAAAATGAATTTATCCAACTTATCATGAAACAATGAGGGAAATAATCACCACAACCTAGTGCATAAACATTAAAGTTCACGTTTTTTCATCTATCTTCCAATCTTTAGTTAACAAGCCCTCACAAGAATGCATTTACTTCAGACATACTATTGCACAAAAGAAATCCTTGAATATGTTTATCTTTACTCCATGAATTTTCCACAAGATTGCCTCAAAACAACAGAAAATAACATACTTCTATCATCTGACGAAATCCTCCAGATACTAGAAAAACATCAACACCCTTGGCCTTGAGATTCTTCACCAAATCTTGTATTCCTGTATTAAGCCTGCATAAAAATGGTGCTTGCAAATGTCTATAAAAGCTTAACTACTGAAATAAAACAGTTTCAAATCAAATTGTTAAATAAAATTTGAACCTACCATTACTGAATGTGCAGATTTTGAACCATAATAAAAACAGTTAATTTTTCAATCAAGAGATGAAGAAACTAAGCATCGATATTCCAAATTATCGATGTTGAAACTTGAAACAAAACCATTCCTGTCCAGAATTTCCAAAATTCCTTCTTGGAGATGTATTGAAATTCAGCAGTAGGAAGCAGAATGTCGAAAGAGCAAATGCAATTTTTTTATTCTGCAGTCTTCCAGCAATGATTGGACCAAAAACATTACAGCAGACTTTTTGAAATTGTGCAGCCCATGTTCACACAACTAACAACTGGGTTACTGAGCATTCTCCAAACTTTTTCCATTGATTTCCAAAGTATTCAAGATTCTCTGAGCTGCAACAGCTAGTTTTTTGCCTTTCCAGAATTGCCACAGTTCTCTCTTGGAGATGTGTTGACATTCAGCAGTAGGAAGCACAACGCTGAAAGAACATTTGCAATTTTTTAAACTGCAGTCTTCCATCAAATATTTGACCCAAAAGCATTACTGCAGATTTTTTAAAATTGCGCAGCCCATGTTCACAGTGCACACAACTCACAACTGGGCTTTCTCCAACCTTTCTCCATTGATTTCAATAGTATTCAAGATTCTCTGAGCTGCAATAGCTAGTTTTTCATGATGGGGATGCTCATAACTCTGATATGATTGGAAGCCACGAAAGATTCTCCGATGTCGAAAAGAAGAAGTTGATCTCCCAGAGCAAGCCTGCATAGATGAGATCTCCCTAAGATTAAGAGGGAGTCCAGATGAAGATGCACTACCTGGTTGAGGGGGAGGGCATAGCTTGGTATTATTTGAAGAATGAATTTCAGAGGATATGTTGTTGCATAGGAAGTAGGCAGGAAAAATGTATGATTAAAGAATATTCTATCAAAGATTCAGTTGAGAGTCCTACTGTGAAAAATTGAGTAGCAACATCTAGTTGTCTGAAAGACCCTGGAGGTTTGTATTTGATTATGTACATGTGAAAGTATATTATTGATTAGGGTTGTGTTTGTACAGGTGAATCTCTCGAAGAATTTGATAGCATGCTCGTAACCAATCAGGTTGATTGGGAGAGATTGGTCATTCTTGATCTGATGGATCAAGGGGTGTTGAAGTTTTGTGAGTGAAGCATCGCCTGGGAAGACATCTGGCTGACACTTCGTGTTTATGTCTGAGTCCCAAAGATGGAAAGATGGTGTTGGTTATTGAGGTCTGTTTTGGACACACACCTAGGTGTTTGGGTTGATGGTTAGCAAGTAAGCCTGAGGGTACCTAAAGGGAATGAAAGCTTGAGTCCATTTTAGTCCAACCTGGATAGATTGCCCTAGTCAGGAATCTAGTCCATGGCATTGCAGTGCCAAAACTATTGAGTGACTGTTTGGATAGATTGCCCTAGTCAGGAATCTAGTCCATGGCATTGCAGTGCCAAAACTATTGAGTGACTGTTTGGATAGATTGTCCTGGTCAGGAATCTAGTCCATGGCATTGTGGTGCCTAAAGTTCTTCGTGGTTCATATAGTTTGAGATCTTCCATTGTATTTGTACATTATGAATACCTCCCTAGTTAAGAGGGAGTGTTAGAAAATGTAACTATGTTCGGCCTTCAATAATGTACTTGAGTCATTATGAAATGTACTTGTCAAAAGAATAAGGAAAAGAATTTTTACTATTATTATTGTGACTTATTAAAGCATGTGTTTCATGCATGGGTCACCATGTTTTAGGTCAAAGTCCCCATTGCGGACTTCTAGGATTTCTATAAAGTTATTGTACATTTAAAGAGATCCTTCTTGGGCTTTTGAATCATGTAAAAAGGTTAAGTATTGAGTCAAATACGAATTATGTAACCTCCACACCATGTCGGCCTAGAAAAAGATCAAGTCAGCCTAAAGACCCTATTCGACCCCATAAGAACCCTATAAAAGGAAGCTCATCAAATTCATTTGGAGCATCATTCTCTCAAAAATTTGAATTCTCTTGTAGCTAGGAAGAAGTGCAAAACTCTCTTGTTGCTGGGCAGAAGTGCAAAGTTCTCTTGCAGCTAGGAAAAGGTGCGAAGTCTGTTGCCGAGAACCCAAAGTGAATGTGAGTTTGGGGAAGTCTAAGGAGACAAGGAAAATCGAAATTTTGGTGTCTCTCTCTCTTTGTTTCGTGTCTTGGATTGGGAGATCGAAGTCTTCCAAGTTTCACTGTTGTCGGAAGTTTCCTATTGTCGTAAGTTGCTGCATAGTCGAAGTTGCTGGAAAGAGGTCGTAATTCTGGGAGGCTGGCTTGGTGTGGAGGGAAGGTTTGGTGTTGGTCTAGGGTGAAGAGCCTCAAAGAATACTATTGAAAGGAAGAATTATCTTGACTGGGTTTCCCCTCAAGGAGGGTTTTTCCCTCGCATGTGCCTACATCTGGTGTCTTTGTTTTATGTATTGTTGCTTTTGGTAATGGCTTGATTAACTAAAGAAAGAAGATATAAAGAATCGTAATAATAAGAAACATCACAAATAATTATCAAGAACAAAAAAATCTTTACTACCTTTCTGATTTTCTAACAGTTCGATATCTCAAGAATAGTTGGAGAAGTGCGATGTTTGTTGTCGGGAAGCCAGAGGAAGTGCAAGTTTGGGGAAGTCTAAGGAGAAGAAGAAAATCGAACTTTTGGTGCCTCTCTCTCTGTTTCGTGCCCTAGATTAGGAGATCAAAATCTTCCCAGTTTCAATGTTGTCGGAAGCTGCCTGTTGCTAGAAGCTGCTACCTAATCGATGTTACTGGAAGGGGTCGAAGATCTGGGAGGCTAACTTGAAGTCGAGGGAAGGTCTAGTCTTTGTTTAGGGTGAAGAGTCTCAAAGAATATTATTGAAAGGAAGAATTATCTTAACTAGGTTTTCCCCTCGAGGGGAGTTTTGCCATGGCATAGTGCCTATATCTTGTGTCTCTTGTTTTCTGATCTTCATACACACATAATATGGTAATTGCTTGATGAAAGATAAGATAATAAAGAAGTAAAAGAAGCCAACACACTCACAAGTACTTATCAAGTAAGGAGAATCAAACTCTAATATAACTACTTTGATTTTCCAACATTGTATCACAGCTAAGGTCAGGAAGAGTCGAAGATCACTTTGTTGGCATGGATTCTCCCTCTATGATGACCAACATAAGACTAGGTATCAACACTGTTGGAAGCTAGATCAAGAAGGTCATCTACTACTTGTTCAACAAGGTCAAAAGTCAAGGATTCTTAGCTGCTCTTACAGGTTTTCTTACTAATGACAATGCATGGATCATTAATAGTGGAGCATCGAGACACATGACAGGAGAAAGTAAACAATTTCATACACTATCAAAGGAGCCATCTTCTTATGCAATGGAATTGGGTGACAACAAAAGCTATGATGTTAGAGGCATGGGATCAACATGTTGAAACTAGATAATGGATCGAAGTTGCATCTCAACAACATTCTATATGTTCCAGGATTGAAAAAGAATTTGCTTTCTATTTCTTGTTTAGAAGATAAAGGGGAAAGAATTTCTTTTGCTGATGGAAAAGTATTACTTTGGGGAAAAGACTCTAGCATTGATAAAGCTAGGGTTATTGGAGTTCGTGAAGGAAGTCTTTATAGAGTCATTACACCACCTCCTCAAGCTCTAGTTCATATGGAAATAAGTCCCATTGAGCTATGGCATAGGAGGTATGGTCATCTACATTATAAGGTCATCCCTACTCTTAGTCAACTAGTTCATGGTATTCCTAATATGAAGTTGGATCATGAAGGTGTGTGCAAGGGATGCTCTTTGGGAAAACATACAAGAAAGCCATTTCACAATAGTGAAACTAGGTCTAAAGAGATATTAGACCTCATCCATTCTGATGTGTGTGGGCCCATGTTTGACAAATCACTTGGAGGTCATCTCTACTATGTGACATTTATTGATGACCATTCTAGAAAGACATGGCTCTACCTTCTCAAAACAAAAGATGAAGTATTTGATAAGTTCAAGGAGTTTAGGGCTGAAGTGGAAACCCTAACCGAAAGAAAGATAAAAACTTTGAGGTCTGATAATGGTGGGGAATACACTTCTAAGGAATTGATTGCATATTGTAAGGAAGCAGGTATTAAGAGGGAGCTCATTGTTCCCTATTATCCCGAACAATATGTATTGGCCGAAAGAAAGAACAGGTCAATTGAAGAAGGCATTCGAACTATGCTCCTTGATCAAGATCTACCAAAATTCTTATGGGGAAAAGCAGTGATGACAGTCGTATACATTCAAAATAGAAGTCCTCATAATAGTCTTGATAATACAACACCTGAAGAAGTATTCACAAGAAAGAAGCCGAGTGTGGATCACCTTCGAATCTTTGGAAGTCTAGCATATATCCATGTTCTGAAAGACAAGCAAAAGAAGTTGGACTCTACAAGTATCAAGGGAATATTTGTTGGATATAGTCTCTCTCCAAAAGCATATAGAATTTACATTAAGGAAGGAAGATATATTGAAGTAAGCAAGGATGTCATATTTGATGAGAATCAAGCATACAAGAAATCAAAGGATATTCCTATTGATTCTAATGATGAGGAAGTTCCCATATTTGAAGAAGAAGAAATTCATCATGAAAACTCTACTACAAATCTCAAAGAAGAATGACCAAGTGAGCCTATTCAATCAGTGGTCATCCCAACCACAAGGAAGAGGCCAAATTGGTTGAAAGCTACATTGGAAGATGCTGAAGGACATGAAGCTACGAAAGGAACCTTCAATGAAAGAAAGAAACCGAAGAGATATTCTGGTTATGCTGAATATATGACAAAATTGATTGAAGTCGAACCATCTACTTTCAAGGAATGTGTGCATCAAGAGGTTTGGAAGAAAGCAATGCAGGAAGAATATCAATCCATCATGAAGAATGGGGTTTGGGAAATCGTTCCTAGACCTAGTGACAAATCGGTTGTCACATCTAAATGGATCTATAAGATCAAACATGCAGTTGATGCAAGTAAAGACAAGTATCAAGAAAGATTCGTTGCAAGGGGTTTCTCTCAAAAGGAAAGGGCATTGATTATGAAGAAACCATCGCACCTACAGCAAGGTACACTATTATTAGATCGTTGGTTTCATTGGCTGCAACAATGGGGTGGAACATCCATCAAATGGATGTGAAGACCGCATTTCCAAATGGGACCATTGATGAGGAATTTTACACGAAAAACCCGGAGGCTTTGAAGTTGATAACAAGGACTCTCATGTTTGCAAACTTCAGAAGGCCCTGTATGGTTTGAAGCAAGCACCTAGGGCACGGTATGCAAGGATGGGATGCATATCTAGTAAGAATTGGGTTCGTGAAGAGTTATGTTGATCTGAATCTCTACATCAAGGTTGTGAATGATGAGCCCGTCATTATTCTGCTATATGTGGATGATCTATTCATCACAGGTGTGGAGCGAAGAATCCAAGAATGCAGGAAGATGTTGGCAGCTGAATTTGAAATGAAGGATCTAGGACTGATGCACTATTACCTAGGTCTAGAAGTATGGCAGAGACCTAGGGAGATATATTTGGGGCAAGGAAGGTACATCATCAAGTTATTGTAGAAATTTGGGATGATGGATTCCAAGCCAATGACTACTCCTATGATCACCAATCTCAAGAAGTTGAGGGACTCTGACTCTAGCCTCATGGATCCTACCTCCTATCATCAGTTGGTGGGTTCCCTAATGTATCGAGTAAATACTAGGCCAAATATATGTTTTGCAGTACACATTCTTAGTCAGTTTCAGTTGAAGCCCGGTTATGATTGTGAAAATTCCTATACTCAAGGAACCCCTACAGCAACAAAACTGATTTAACTTCTCCTACTTGATTTTAATATACATTATCAAGTTATTTTCTTAAAAGTATTGAAGTAAATTACTTTTGCAGCCTACACCAATTTAATTTGATTACATGAAACAAGAAACTGAGCAAAGAACAAGATACATAGGACATCGTTATTTTTGGACAAAATAGTCCCCGAAAAAACCCAATGCGGGAAAACCGGTGCAGCAGCTCTGAGGGTTTTATATTATTAAGAAGTAGTTTTGAATACAATGTTGGATTTCCTCTCAGCAATCCAGTTACACAGAAAAATATAATGGCAGAAAATTGAGTGAGATTACCTCACTTCACCCGGCAGTTTCCGGCAATTTCGGGCAGCAAAACTGGAAAACCCCTAGCTATCTCTGCGCTAGCCTTGCGTAGGCCCTGCGTCAGCCTTACAGGCTCTGCGTCGCCTCTGCGTTGTCTCTTCTGCCTCCTAGAGCTTAAGCTTCCCCAGCTGTTTCGGCAGCTCCCCGACAAAATTCTGGATTTCTGCGTGAGGGCGCCTTTTCCTCCACGTTGGCTCTCCCTGGTTCAGCGTCAAGCCTGTGTGGACCCAAATTGGCCTAACGTCAGTCCCTCTAGGTGTATCTTTGCCCTGCAAGTGTGAGACCACATGATCTCGAACTCCATGGAGTATGAACCTCTTTGCCTTTCCCTGCTCGGCCTTGTACTTCTTCTTCTTATCACTGTCTGCGGGAACAACCACAACACTTTTGACGTAAGCTTCAAGGTCGTACTCCTCCAGAACAGCTAAGATTTTGATCTTCCATATGACATAGTTGGAAGCTCCTTCCAACCTGTCCTGATCTCTGAGCCCATGTGATGCCATCTCACCCAAACTGTCGAATTGACTCCTCTAGTCACTGCACAGCACTGGTTTGCTGCCCGGCAAGTGAAAAATTCGAACTTTTGGCAAGAAAAATCCTCTGAGGAGAAAATTCCCCTTCTATGTGTCTTCGCAATTTTCCGACAGATTTCTGCCCCGGCAAAAACTACGCCCTTCAAGCACTACGCTGAGGCTCTGCGTCACTCCCTCTACCTCTACAAGCTCACTAACCGGAAATCGTACCTCTCTGTCGACTCGCTCAGAGAGAGATTTCCTCAAAATCTCTGCTTTCCCAGCAAGGACTACGCAATCCCTTCAAGGGGATTCAAATTGCTACCAAATGCAGCTATTGGCCTCTCTGCTTAGCGTTGCATCTGCTCTTCCTATTTCAAAATCAATGCTCTGATACCATGTAAAATTCCTACAGTCAAAAAACCCCTACTGCAACAAAACTAAATTTACTTCTCCTACTTGATTTTAATATACATTATCAAGTTATTTTATGAAAAACACTAAAGTAAATTACTTCTGCAACCTACACCAATTTAATTTGATTACATGAAACAAGAAACTAAGCAAAGAACAAGATACATAGGACACCGTTATTTTTGGACAAAATAGTCCCCGGAAAAACCCAATGCGGGAAAACCAGTGCAGCAGCTCTGAGGGTTTTATATTATTAAGCAGTAGTTTTGAATACAATGTTGGATGCCCTCCCGACAATCCAGTTACAGAGAAAAATATAATGGCGGAAAACTGAGTGAGATTACCTCACTTCACCCGGCAGTTTCCGACTGATCCGGCAACAGAACTGGCAAACCCCCGGCTATCTCTGTGTTGGCCCTGCGTAGGCCCCGCATCAGCCTTATAGACTCTGCGTCAGGGTCTATGCTATCCCTTCTGCCTCCTGGAGCTTCTGCGTCAACCTTCCCCGGCTGTTTCAGTAGCTCCCCAACAAAATTCTGGATTTCTGCGTGAGGGCAGCTTCTCCTCTGTGTTGGCTCTCCCTAGTTCAGCGTCAAGCCTGCGTGGGCCTAGACTGGCCCAATGTCAGTCCCTCTAGGTGTTGCATTGCCTCCACTAGAGGCTCTCCGCCTTTCTGCCCAGTATTCGCAAACTATCCCTGCCCCTTTGCTACAAAATGACCACTTAGTTCGAATTTCTCAGCTTCCAAACCCCAAAAATTTCGAACTCTAGATCAATTCGTTCTCTTGGTGTATCTTTTTAAATGAACCCCAAGCCCCCTTCTTATACTTTTCTCGTTGAGACTTCAACGGCCGAGATTAAGTCTCTAATCAACAGCTAAGATTAAAAACTTGACTTGATCTGCTTTCTAGAACATTCTCACCCATATTTTGATTAATACCCATTAATACTTTAACTTTCCTAAGTTTAGACTTAGGAACCCCATTAAAAAATTAATTATTTTAATAAAATACAATCCGGGTGGAATTTAACCAAACGATTTCTAGGTTCTTTAGAACTCATGCGTCTTAGCCTCTCCACCAATTTTCATGGCTAGAGCCCATCTGATGCTACCAAAAACTAACAAGGATCACTGGATAGCAGCTAAACATATACTGAGGTATCTTCGTGGCACTATATATCACTGCCTAAAGTATGATAGTAAGGAAGTCAAGCTAAATGGCTTCACAAACTCTGATTAGGGTGGCAGTGGGATCGATGAAAGGAGCACTGCCGAAGGATGTTTTAGTTTGGGAGATGCTATGATCTCATGGATGAGTGGGAAGCAAGATCTCGTTGCGTTGAGTAACGTTGATGCAGAATATGTGGTTGCATGTGAAGTAGGATAGGAAGTTGTTTGGTTAAGGAAGCTTCTAACAGATTTGTTCGAGAAGTCTCTAGGTCCTACTGTGATTAATTGTGACAATCAAAGTTGTATCAAGATGTCTGGAGATCCTATGTTTCATTCGAGGACAAAACATATCAATAATAAGTTCCAGTTTATTAGGAACTTGGTGCAAGATGGGATCGTGAAGTTGGAGTATGTCTTGACAGATGAACAGGTAACAGACATACTATCAAAGGCTCTTTCGAATAAGAAGTTTGAATATCTGAGAAACTTGTTGGGTTCGATAGACATTGCTGATTGATTTGATGATAAGGAAATGGAAGAGATTTGTTGACGCTTTGCGAGTGAAGCATTGCCTGGGAGGACATCTGGCCGACACTTTGTGTTGATGTCTAGGTCCCAAAGTATGGAAGGGTGGCATGGGTCATTGAGCTCTATCCATGGATACGCACCTAGGTCCCTTGGTTGGTGGTTAGCAAGTAAGCCTGATGGTACCTTGTGAGGTTGAAAGCTTGAATCCACCTTATTCCCACTTGGATAGATTCCCTTGGTCAGGAATCTAGTCCATGGCATTGTGGTATCTAAATTGTTGAGAGACCAATGGATAGATTGCCCTAGTCAGGAATCTAGTCCATCGCATTGTGGTGCCTAAAGTTCTTCATTGTTTCATATAGTATGAGATCTTCCATTGTATTTGTACATTATGAATACCTCCCTAGTTAAGAGGGAGTGTTGGAAAATGTAACTATATTCAGTCTTCATTAATGTACTTGAGTCATCGTGAAATGTACTTGTCAAAAGAATAAAGAAAAGAAATTGTAACAATGACTTATTAAAGCATGGGTTTCATGCTTGGGTCATCATTATATTAGTCAAAGTCCCCATTGTGGACTCCTAGGATTAATATTGAGTTTATAGAGTCATTGTACATTCAAAGAGACCCTTCTTGGGCTTTTGAATCATGTAAAAAGGTTTAGTATTGAGTCAAATATGATTTATGTATCCTCCACACCAAGTCGGCCTAGAAGAGATCAAGTCGGCCTAAGGACCCTAATTCGACCCACAAGAAGCCTATAAATACAAGCTAGTCGAAGTCATTTGGAGTATCACATCTCAAGCTAGTTCGATATCTCAAGAGTAGCTGGAGAAGTGCGAAGTCTGTTGCCGGGAAGCCAAAGGAAGTGCAAGTTTGGGGAAGTCTAAGGAGAAGAAGAAAATCGAACTTTTGGTGCCTCTCTCTCTGTTTCGTGCCCTAGATTGGGAGATCGAAGTCTTCCAAGTTTCGTTGTTGCCGAAGCTGCCTATTGCCGGAAGCCACTGCATAGTCGAAGTTGCTAGAAGGGGTCAAAGATCTAGGAGGCTGACTTGGTGTGGAAGGAAGGCCTTGTCTTTGTCTAAGGTGAAGAGTCTCAAAGAATACTATTGAAAGGAAGAATTATCTTGATTGGGTTTTCCCCTTGAGGGGGGTTTTTCCCTGGCATAGTGCCTATATCTTGTGTCTCTTGTTTTGTGATCTTCGTACACACATAATATAGTAATTGCTTGATGAAAGATAAGATAATAAAGAAGTAAAAAAAGCCAACACACTCACACGTAATTATCAATAAAGGAGAATCAAACCCTAATATATCTACTTTAGTTTTCCAACAAAAGTGACTAGGAGGGTTAATTAATAAAAAGGGGGACTATAGGGGGTCAATGTGAGATTAGATCTCCACGCTTGATCAAGAAGGGCTAAGATCTAATCTCAACACTTGATCTTAGCAATAAGTCTTTCTCTTCATTAAGAGGATAAAAAGGGGTAAAAGGCACTTTGCGTATTTTCATTCTTCATGTGTGAGATAGGCGAAGAGAAGGAGAAGGAGAGGAGTGGCACACAAATCGAGGCTATCAAGGCAGACGTAGCACAGAAATCAAGGACAACTACAACATTGTTTCCAAGGCATCATGGGGCAAATTTTAGATAAGTCAGTGTTGTATTAATTGTTGATTGTACTGCTGTACCAAATTCTCTTAAGGAAAAATAAATCTCCCTTCTTCACTGGTTTTCCCTTTGAGGTTTTTCCAGGGTCAGTTTGACCAAAAATTTCTTGTGTTCAAATTTCATGCATGCTTGTGTGATTTCTCAGCAAAAGTGAAAAGTAGAGTAGATCTCAAGTGTTTCTTGTTTTGAGATTTAAATTCAAGTTTATATCAATTTCTAATAATTATGGGAAGGGCATTAAACTTGATGTGAAAACCAAACTTGAAACCGGGGAGGGATTTACAGTCAAAATTTCTACATGGTATCAGGGCAACAATGAACCTACCAGCTGAACAGTGTTGAATAGCAAGTATAACCAGCCTACATACCTAGAGATTTGGTGGTTGAGAGGGAGATTATTTATCCATTTTCACTGTTGGATAGTTGAGTTGGTTGAGAGGGTCAAATGGCTTCTAGTTTGAGGGTGGAGGCCCAGTTAAGTGGGGCTGAAAACTTTGGCCCATGGAAAGAGAGGATAGTGTTGTTGCTAGAGGAGTTTGAGATGTGGAATATTGTCGAGAGGGTAGTACAACCACCTATTGATCCTATTCAATTGTCAGAGTTCAACAAGTGCAATGTGAAGGCTAAGAGAATCCTTCTTAAGGTGATTAAAGACCACCTTATACCTCATGTGTCAGGGAAGAAACTTTCCTACGAGATGTGGGATTCATTGATAAAACTTTACCAAAGCACTAATGAAAATAGGAAGATGTTGTTATGTGAGAAACTGAGAAACACATAGATGACCAAAACTGACACAGTGACCTCATACCTTACCAACATCACGCAGGTGAGAGATGAGTTGGTTGTAGTGGGAGACATTATTCCTGATGACCAATTGGTCAGGACACAATTGAGTGGCTTCCCCAAGAAGTGGGATGGATTCATGGATGGCATTCTTCCAGATTGGGGGAGGATGTGGGATTATTTCATTCAGGAGGAGACCAAGAGGAATGCCAAGAGTGGCTGTCGGCATGGTGGGATGGATGAGGAAAATGTTGCCATTGTAGCAAAGGCAAAGAAGTCCAAGAAGGGGTCCACAAGTGGGGTCAAGCAGAAGGGGAAATAGAAGACACAAGATAAGGGCATGAGCAAAGTGAGATCCTTTGTTTGCCAAAAAGCGAGGCACCATGCCTTTCATTGTCCCAACAAGAAGGGAAAGAAGAAGAACGTTGTAGCTTATGCAGAGATATATGAGTTCGCCACATAGTTTGACAAAGAGTTTTCTTTGGTGGTCGCCTTGTCACAGACTTATCCTCCAGTGTGTGATACTTAGACAGTGGAGCTTCACACGACATGGCAGGTGTCAGATAGCACTTCACAAATTCGGTTATGAGAGACATAGATCAGGAGGTAATTTTGGGTGATAACTCTACATTTAGAGTAGTTGGTGTGGGGATCGTATCCTTTCAAAGGGAGTCACAGGCTCCCTTGAAACTGACAGATGTCTTGTATGTTTTGGGCTGAAGAAGAACCTCATTTCTATATCTGCTATTGAGGACAAGGGATATGTAGTGGTGTTCCGTGATGGACAGGTCCTCATGTATCCCAAGGAATCCAGCATCACTTCAGCGAGAGTGATTGGCATCCACTTTGGGAAGTTGTATAGACTTATGTTTCAGCCAAGGGGGGCAATGGTATCCACTACCAACAGTAGTGATTTATGTGAGCTATGGCACAGGAGGATGGCACACTTGCATCATGGGGCTTTGTGCATGCTAATGGAGATAGTTGCAAGTGTACCGGTATTTGGCATGGAGCATCATGATGTGTGCAGGGGGTGTGCTTTGGGAAAGTACACCAAGACAACCTTTCTGAGTAGTGACAGTAGGGTGAGTGGTATCCTAGACTTGATTCATTTAGATATATGTGGTCCTATGTCTTCATCTTCTTTGAGTGGATATTTGTATTCACTTTCATTGATGACTACTCTAGCAAGACCTAGATTTTTTTCTTGCAGACCAAGGATGATGCCTTCAAGAAGTTTCGAGACTTCAAAGCTCCCGTGGAGAACTAGACAAGGAAGATCAAGGTCTTGAGGTCTAATAATGGGGGTGAGTACACCTTCCATGAGTTCAAATATTTTTGTGCTAGTGCAGGAATTAGGAGAGAGTGGACAGTTCCTTACACCCCATAGCATAATGGGGTTGCTAAGAGAAAGAATCGGGCCATAGTTGGGGTTGCCACAACCATGTTACATGATCAGGGGCTACCATTCTTCTTATGGGCAGAGACATCAACACTGCAGTATATCTGCAAAACAGGAGTCCACACAGAGTGTTGGGGAGCAAGGCTCCTAAGGAGGCTTTCACTGAGAGGAAGCTAGAGGTGGGGCACTTTAGGATTTTTTGGTGCCTTACATATTCACATGTCCCTTCAAAGAAAAGGACAAAGTTAGAGCCCACAACAGAGAAAGGCATTTTTGTTAGGTACAGTGAGACCTCAGAGGCTTATCAAATCTATGACGAAGATGACTATGACGAGACCTTCGCACTAATGGCTTGGTACACTTTGATTAGAGCAGTGATCTCGATTCTCCATTGCAGCAGAGAAGGGTTGGAAGATCCACCAGATGGATGTCAAGATCATTTTTCTCAATGGGATCATATAGGAGGAGGTATATATCAACCAAAGGGCTTTGAGGTGCAAGGGAGAGATTCTCATGTATGCAGGCTAAAGAAGGCCTTGTATGGGCCGAAGCAAGCACCAAGAGCATCGTATTAGCATATTGATTCCTACTTGCAGCCTTGATTTTGAAGATATAGAGGTGCTACAGGAAACTGTGAAAATATAAAGAAAAAACTGGAGGGGCAACGCACGGTTGTTACTAGTGCCTTGGAGTCTCATCAACAACACATTAAAGAAATAAGTGAGCAGTTTTATGTTGATTTGGGGTAGCATCGGATGTGCTCTAGGCCTCAAATTTTGCAGGGAAGCTTGGGCACATGTATTCCAAAGAACCCAGAAAGTGTTTTGGGAAATTCCACCTAGAGACAATTTTATCAAAATAATAAATAGATTTTCTAATGGGATCCTAAGTCTAAACTTAGGAAATTAAAAAATATTAATGAGTATTAATCTAATTGTGGGTATAACTTCTAGAAGAAGACAAAGATCAAGCTAAAATGATCTTGGCCATTGATTAACTTTTAATCTGGGCCGTTGAATGCCAACGAGAAGATTATTCAAGAAAGCTTGAGGGTCATTTGGAAAACACAACGAGAGATCCAGAGATCGAATTTCTGAAGTGAGAAGTTCTCAGGAGGAAATTTTGAGGGAGTAGATTTCTTGCAAAAAGGGGCAATGAGTATCCGGAAGAAGGAAGTTTTCTTGGGCCGTAGAGTACGAGGCAGATAGAGGGCAGAATGAAGTCTAGAGAAAGGCAGATGCTGGCCCACGCAGAGTTGACGCAGTGGCAGCGCAGGCCTTAGAGGGAGATTGAATTCCTGCTAAGGAAATCAAGTTTCAGTAGCCGAGAGCTAGGGTGTGAGATCAGGAGGCAGAGATTCGGATTTTCCAGCCAGCAAAGGGTCCAGAGAAGGAGCAGTGTGATACCCAGCAAGGGTGACACAGGAACTGCGTAGGAGTGACACAGTTCTGCACAAAGGCTCCAGTTCAACGTGATCAGACTTAGATTCTCCCAGTGACAGTGTGAGATTATTTCACCATTCATTTTGTCCAGTTTCTCTCTGTATCGTATTGCTAGTTGAGCATCCAAGAATTGTACTCAGATTTTCTCCTGCACAATAATAAAACCCTCAGATCTGTTGGACCGGTTTTCCTGCATTGGGTTTTTCCGAGGACATTTGTCCAAAAAATACTATCACTTGTGCATCTTTCTCTATTTGTTATGTTCTTGTTTTGGGCAAATTAATTAATTAAGTGACGGTTGCAGTGAGTTAGCTTCGATAATTGTTGTAGGAAACAGTAAATAATTTGTTTCAGTATTTAACAAAAATGAGAAGTTTAATCAATTGCTGTAGTAGGTGATTCGGGTGGGATTCTCGAATTTTCACATGGTATCAGAGCTAGTGCAGGTGAAGCAAGAAGAATAGTGCCAAAGAACCCAGCGTTCAGCAGAAGAGGGAGATAGAAAAAGCTGCAGGAGGCAGCAGTTCAAAACCCCAGAGGGTTTGCGCTATTCTAGCCGGAGGGCTGAAATTTCGGTGACTGTTGCAATTACAGGCAGACAAGGATTTAGTATACCCAAGGATCCTATCTGGTGAGGGTTTTTTCAAAGTCTGATCCTTATCCTCGTCTTTTGCTACAATGGAAGAAGATTTAGTGGATTATTCAACTGAGCCCATGGAATCTATGCCGATCTAGACTGAGGATCCACCTCAGCATGTCGTTTTGGATTCACCGGTAGTTGTAGGGGAACCGGTTGAACAAGTTGATGCCTATACCCCTGTCGTGGGCGAGGGGGAGATCTCGTTATCTACATTAGGGTTTGAACCCTCTAAGACAATTCCGAGAATATCTACACCAATTGACCCTTTAGCACCATATTTGGCATCTTCTCAGACGCAACCTGTTTTCTCAATCTCATCACCATCAGAGATTTTGTCATGGGAGCAAGAACAATTCTCCTCTCTAGGGACAGGCCTCGGGGAAGCCTCTACAGCATCTGTACCAATTGACCCTTTAGCGTCGTATTTGGCATCAGTTGCAACCTGTTTTCTCAATCTCATCACCATAAGAGATTTTGTTATGGGAGCAAGAACAATTCTCCTCTCTAGGGACAAGCCTCAGGGAAGCCTCTGCAGCACCGAACGAGGTCTATAGGGAAAAGGCATATGATATATGTTCCGAAGAGTTAGGGTAGAGAGGAACCTATGAGCCGAACACTACAACCCAAGGAAATCAGTTTCTCAATCGGTGAAGACATCAAGATGTTTCCATATTGAGCCTCACATCTCTCTGGATCTAGAGCAATTCGACACTAGCGTTTCAAGAGCATAAGATTGTTTGAACCATAAAATAGGACTCTCAAAAGAAGGAACGCAGAGGAAATCTGGCAAAAATCAAAAAGCACCAAAGTTAGGGAGCGAGTGCGTATGTTGGCCTTCGGGGAAGGAATTAAAATGGTGCAGGTCTTGGACACCGCAAGCACAGTGCTTGTTGGAAGAGTTCGAGGACAAAACTATTCCACGTCAAGAATTAAGCGATGGGTAGTTGAGATTTGGGGCCAAACTCTTGATCAGTTGCCTTATGTTATGACCATGACAACGGGATGGTTTGCCCTAAACATCACTCATCCTGATCATGCTAATTGGGTAATGTTGAAATTCTGGCACATTGAGATGGCACCAATTCTTCTAAAACGGTGGACGCCGCTTTTTGATCAGGATAAGGAGAATTTGGGTGCAGGTCCTATTTGGGTGCGAGTTCTGGGTCTACGTCTTCATTTCTGGTTTGAGGATGTATTTCGGTGCATTGGGAATGATCTGGGCATCTATTTGGACCATGACAAATCATTTATAGAGACAGGAAAGATGTTTGCTGCCCGCATTCTTGTGCATTTGGACACCAGGGATGGAATCGTCAGGATGCAAAATTTGGACTATGAACGGGTTCCTTTTAGATGCAGAAGACGCCATGAAGTTGGCCATCTCTACAAGGATTCCCCACTGATATCTAAAGAAAGTATACCCATGAGACCTATACTAGAGAAGGCTGGGGCACAGACAAAGAATGGTGGATCAAAGGAATCCCCACAAAAGGAACAAACCAAGTCACAGACGTCCCAGAAGGACACTGTCAAAGGCACTCAGCATCCAGCAGCTCGGCCATCTTTAGCAAGGTTCACTCATTCACACTCTTCTAGATCTGGTCTGCTTGCAGATTCTCTTCTCTCTCCCTCCTCCCTAGATAAATCTTGTCATTCTTTTCTGAACTATTTTCTGCATCTATTCCTATCTTTGGGGCTGCTATTTCCTTTTGCAACATGAATCCTATCTCTTGCCCTATGACATCGGCCCATGCCCATTGCCCGACCCCTTCCCCGTCCATCCCTGAATACCCACCTGTCCCGACCCCTGTCGGTGGAGATACCTCTTTAGAGAATAGCACCTGCCATCAATGTTCCACCAAGGTTCCAGGAAGAGGGGGCGAGCGAGTGAGGATACGCGAGAGCGGCCTATGCAAAAGCTCCCCACCAATTTTTAGGAAACGTGGGGGGACGTCAGGGTCTTAAAAACTTATAAATATAAAATATAATTTATAAATTGAGTCCACTATGACAATTGGGTTTGAATTGAAAAGCTGCAAAGCATGATCATTGATATGAATATCATTATCTAATATCATATAAATTTAAAATTCTAATTTATAATCATACATCATACATTATGATTAAAGTTTAAACCATATTGATGTTCCACTTCCTACTATGAACATTGAATACTGAACAGTGAATATTGACATAAAATTATAAAAGTCAAGTCTGATACATCATACATCAAGAGTCAAAATTTTATAGAATTATAAAAGACTAAAGTCAAGTCTGATACATCAAGAGTCAAAATTTTATAGAGTCAGAATAACATAAGAACATCAACATATCAAAAGATAAATGAGCATAATTTTGCTCAAGCCTCAAGGTAATGCCCCGCTAGTCTCTGCATCCAGCTACTGCATGAATAAATCAGGATCAACCATATCACCATCTGAATCTGAATCACTAGCATTCTCAAACATGCTAAGTGGCACACCAACCAACCCCATCTGTCTCTCATCAAATCTCTCCTCCATATCTATCTGTGCATCATCCTCTAGATCAACATCCCATCGTGTTGTTGGTCCCTTCAAATACTCAAGTGTCTTCCTATGCTCAAGACGTAGGGCACTATGCATAGCAACAAACTTCTCCACTCTTTTAGAGGTAAGCTTGTTCCTCTTGATAGAGTGGATGAAGCTATATGTGGACCAATTCCTCTCTGTTGCAGAGGAACTAGGAACGTCTTGCGAATGGAGTGAGGGGCCAGGGCGAATAATGAATTAAATTAAAAAAAACGAATTGAAACCCTAAAGCATTAAAACTAATGTTAAATTTTAATTATAAACAAAAGTTTATTTAAAAAAATTGGGCCCCTCGACCCCCCTCGTCCCCCCTCGACCCCTCACGAGCCCATTTTCGGAAATGACCCCTCAACACAAGGAAACGACTCCCTGGCACATCCCCTTGCGTACCCTGTTTTTTGGGAGCGTGGGGAAATGACCCCTTCTCGTCCCCAAGTCCCTGGAGCGCGGGGGAGCTAGGAAACTAGACCCCCAGGGGGGGTTGCGAGTCCCCGTGGAACACTGCCTGCCATAGGAATAATCTTCGATCCCATGCAAATGACAAGCCACCCAACAAGATGGATGTGGCATTGGTGTCGCCTCTCCCATTAAAGGACCCAAGCCATCAAGAGGAAGACATTCCAATATATCTGAAGCCATTCACAAAGCTAGGATGGAGGTGGCATTCGACAAACAAATTTCTATTAATCGGGTTCTTAGAGCAAAAGGCAGCCCTAAAGTGGTTCCCAGATGAAGTGCATCTCCTTCAATTGCATGGGATTAGTCAGCCCCGACAAAAAATTGGCCCTTAGGAGGTTGTTTGAATTGGAAAAGATGGATGTTATTTTCTTACAAGAGACCCTTGGTGATGGTGAGACCATTATTAATATGTTGAAAGCCCTCCTCCCTAGATGGACCTTTAACGCCCTAGATGCACGAGGAAGGTATGGTGGTTGTGCCATGTGCCATGGGCATAAATAACAAATCCATTAAGTTTGAAAACGTCTGGGGAAGGTATGGGGTATTGGCAGCAGATGTGTTCTCGGAAGACCTCGGACACACCCTGAGACTGGTTAATATTTACGGTCCTCGTCATAATCGAGTAGATTATTGCGAAAGATTAATGCGGGCGCCTTTCATGGCCAATGATAATATCATCATCAGTGGAGATCTAAACTTCTCATTAGGACATGCAGAATCATGGGGAAGACATGCCCAAATCAACCCCCTCTCTGATTTTTTTTAGCATCTCTTGGACCATTACGGCTATCTCAACGTTGAAGTGGCACGAATTTAGCCTACCTGGCAGAATAGTAGGATTGGTGAGGCTATGCTTGCTAGAAGGTTGGATCGTTTTCTCATAAAGGCACCATTTGTGGACATGTTCGACAAGATCAGGCAACGGATTGGCTCAAGAGGCATTTCCAATCATTCTCCCATTCTCCTAGAAATTGTGGGGACCGCACCCAAACCAAAGACAACCTTCAAATTTAATTCATCTTGGTTAAAATATGAGGAATTTCACCAAATCGTTAAAGATACTTGGATCACCTGCTCTCAAGATAGTGACAGAATCCCTGCAAAAGTTATAGTCAACAACCTGACCAGACTCAAGCATAGAACAATTGAATGGGCCAAGGAGAAGAAGAATAGGGATGAAGCAAATCTCCGGAAAATTGAGGTTGATCTGGCCAATTTGGTGGACTCTGACAACAATGGTTTCATTTCCCCGGAAACCAAAATGCAACTAACACGACTTGAGGGTGAAAGACTCAGACTATTACGTCAGAAAGAAGAGGACTCGAGACTCAAGGACAGAGCCATATGACTCCAAGCACGAGATGACAACACCAAATTCTTCCAGCAATGTGCCAGAGGGAGGAAAACCACAAACAGCATCTTGTCCTTAAAAGATGATGAGGGCAGAGAGGCTCGATCTTTCATCCATCTGGCAAGCATGGGAATCAGACATTTTAGTCGACTCTTTAGAGCCCCTCGTGAAGCATCTATAGCCGAGATTTTTAGAGAGGCCGAAAAATTCCCTCGGTTTGTGGATGAAGAGGAGATTGAGAATCTAAAAAGTCCTGTCACCTTAGGAGAAATAGAAGCAATACTGAAGTGGTTTAAGAAGGACAATAGTCCGGACCCGGATGGATGGCATGTTGAATTTTATTTGTCCTTTTTTTATCTTATTGGACAGGACCTCCTTCTTGCTATTGAAGATTGCAAGGTGAATGGCAGAATGTTTGAAGCCTTCAATGCAACTTTCATTGCTCTGATACCCAAATCTGATAATCCATCTACCTTTGATGATTATAGGCCCATCTCTCTGCGCAACTGTATATACAAGTTCATCTCCAAAATCATTGCCAACTGCATTAAGCCCATCCTGTCCTAACAAATCTCGATGGAACAATTTGCGTTTCTGAATCATCGACAAATTCATGAAGCCATTGGCAGAGCCCAGGAAGGATTGCACTCTATTAAACTTAAGAACCGGAAAAGTATCATCCTCAAGATAAACCTTTCCAAAGCTTTTGATAGAGTCAATTGGACCTCTCTCTGCCTTATTCTTACCCAAATTGGTTTCCCTCACAACTTTATCAATTGGGTTATGTGTTGTATATCTTCAGTCTCTTACAGTATCCTTATCAATGGTGGAGCAGCCAATTTCTTTCACTCTAAGAGAGGCATCAGATAGGGATGCCCTCTGTCACCTTTACTATTTCTTCTAATCATGGAAGGTTTGAGTAGACTTATATTGGGTGCCAGAGCTTCTGGGGATATCCATGGGGTTAAATTGACTGACGCTAACACACTCACTCACCTTTTCTTTGTAGATGACATGTTCATTTTCCTTGATGGCTCCATTAGGGAATCGTCATGTTTTCTGCAACTCCTATCCATTTTATGCAAGGCAACAGGAATGGAAACCAATCACACAAAATCAACCATTTCAACTCCATTCTGCTCACAAAATGAAAGAATATATGCTCATCAGCATTTTCCCTAGAGACTGAAAGACAGCTAGAGTTTGAAGACGGCCTTAAATATTTGGGTTACCAGCTCAAGCCCAACAAATATCATATTGCTGATTGGACATGTTTGGTAGCAAAGATCGAAGCCAAAATCAATATATGGCATCAGTGATGGCTATCAAGGGCAAGAAGGTTGGTGCTTATCAAGTTAGTACTAGAAGCGATACTAGTTTACTGGATGGCACTGGCTTGGATTCCCAAGGCATCATCAACAAAATACAATAGATCTGTTGCAAATTTTTACAGCGAGAAAGTAACAAAGGGTTTGCTTGGGTAAGATGGGATCGAATTGCTAGATCCAAGAAATGGGGAGGATGGGGAATGAAGGATCTCAATTGTTTTTCAATGGCTCTTACAGCCAAAATGGGATGGCGGTTGCTCACTATTAACAACCTGTGGAGGGAAGTGGTATAGTACAAATATATTTTCCCTCTCTCAATGCTAGATTGGTTTCGCAATCCCATAAGGATCAACCCTAACATCTCTACCATCTGGAGGGCGGTCTCTCACTCCATATCCGTCATTCAACATGGACTAGCTTGGAAAATTGGTTCAGGAGACAGTGTTCGTATTGGAAAAGACGCCTGGTCGGGGAGTGGAAATGCTCACTTACTACCTCCTGGCCTCTTGCAATTTTTGGATTCTTCTGGCATCAAATACTTATCACAGGTCGCGGACCCGGACAATTCATCGATGCTCAGTCAATCATGGAAGTCGGCACAGGATCTCAGGATCCCCAACCAGTGGGGACATGATTGGAATAGGTATACTACCGCACTTGTTGAATCTCATGTGAGGATCTCCGACAGGGATGACGAACTGATCTGGGCCATTTTTGTGCATGGCAGATACACTCCCAAGGATGGATATATCTTCATTTTTTTGGATCATGAACCTGAAATTAAAGATTGGTGGTGTAGCCTTATCTGGAAACTAAAATCTCCACCAAAATCAAAACTATTTCTGTGGTGCCTTTTAAACAATAAAGTCCCCACCAATGACAACCTTCACCGAAGGTCTCTTTTCGGGCCTTCACACTGTTGTTTATGCAAGAACGACATTGAAACTATTGATCATCTATTTCTGCAATGCCCAATTGCATAGCAGGTTTGGAACCTATTATATCAGTCTCTAGCGGTTAATATAAGATGGCAAGGAGAGACTATACAAACTATGTGGAATCGCTGGTGGCAAAATGCCCGCTCACACAAACTACGCAACCTCCCACTGTTAGTTTGTTGGGGCATCTAGATAGGAAGAAATAAGCAAATTTTTCGGGATATGTCCACTAATTGGATCTTCACCTGCTCACATATTGAAGCACTACATAGCCTAATCCCTAAAGAAGATCAGACTATTCGCACTCGGCAGGTAGCACCTGAAATCATAGATAAAACATTTCCCTAGGCTTTTTTCGATGGGTCTACTCAAAATACTGGATGTGGTGGTGGTGTTATTTTGTACTTATCAGAGGACCACAAGCTCAAGATGGGCCTTGGAAGGGGAACCAATAATTATGCCAAACTCAACAGTATCAGACTTCTCCTTATATTTTCACTTGAAAAACACTGCAATCGACTACAGATTTTTGGGGACTCCAAAATTGTTACTAATTGGTTCAATTCTCAGTCTCTCTATCATGTGCACACACTCAGAGGCTTATTGGATGATATTTTAACCTTAAAATCTCAATTTGATTTCATTACTTATCATCATATTTAAAAGGAAAGAAACCAGATTTCTGACCACCTATCCAGGGAAGTCGCGCAACAGCCATATGGGCAATGGATGATCCAGGAACAACAGGGGCAGAATGCATATCAGTTTTATCACAGGCCTTTCATAGAGCAACAGCAGATAACAGCTGAAACAACATGATTATCATTTTCTTTTTTCAGCATTTTGTTACATATTGTGAATAGCAGGATCTAAACAGGACTATATATCATGCACAGTTTTTGTAACTTATTATGAACTCTCGGGACTTCTACGACACTCTAGTTTATTGTATGGTGAACAACCACTTTTTGCATATGCTACATATGTCGAAGCTACAACATGTAATTTCAATATACAATCTATAATGGAATTACAATTATTTTCTTGGGAGAAAACACACAAAAATATGACACCGGTATTTTTTAACAAATTGTCCCTGGAAAAACCCCGAGAGGAAAACCAATTCCGCAAATAAGGGATTTTATTATTCTTCAAAAATTGAGATTTACATAAACTACTTGTTGTTTATTGCCAAAGCTCCAGCAAATTTATTTCTTTACTTATGCTAGTCAAATTGAAACTCATGAAGCAAATCGACCCACTAGAAAACAACTCGCCCAACTCTAGCAACTCGCACTGCCTCAAACTGGTTGCTCGCTCTACCTAAACCAACTCACACCTCCTTCTGGAAATGCGGACTTCCTTCCGAGAATTATTCCAGCAAGATAAATTTCCTCCAACAACTCACTAAACTAACTCGTACTGCGTCCAAGAATTAGATCCAGCAACTAGAAACTAAAACGAGCCTCTAGCAATATGCACTGGATAATCTGGCTACTTGCTCTGGAAATTTGGCATCCTGTAACTCAGAAACTGGAAACAAACTGTGAAGAATTCTCTCTAGAAATTATCCCCTCAATTTCTCCTGCTAAAATCCCGTTGCTAGAGTCGCCCATGCTATCACTACGCACTTGCTATGACTACAAATCTGTCTCTCGAATTGTTCTCCAAAAGCCCCATTGATCTCCTCTTATAATCTCGTGTTGACAAAGCAACAGCCACAATCTAACTCCAAATGATGGCTAAGATCATATCGACTTCTAAAAATAACTTTTCTACAAGTCTCTAAAGAAAAATCGATTTGTCTCAATTAATTTTGATTAATTAACCCATTTCCTTAAGTTAGACATAGGAAAATAATTAAAACTGGCTAATTAATTTAATTAAGACAATTTCACTAGTAAGTGTTTTTTTGGGGATTGGAGATAATTAATCTCGTGTTCCTTAGTCTCATAGACATCATCTAAGACTAAAACACCTATCCGAGCTACAAAAACTATCACGAAAATCAAGACAGACTGAGCAAGATGTTTTGGTTGTCTTTGGTACAAAAAGTGAGGATATTGTACAGCATTTAATGTTGTTACAAAGCATTGATTTCTAAGATTAGTGGCACGCATATTGAGGATATGAAGGCACAGATTTCGAGGCAGAGGTAGCACAGAGACAAGGATAGCTACAACATTGTTTTCAAGGTAGCGTGGGGCAGATTTAAGATAAGTCTATGTTGTATTAATCTCAAGTGTTTCTTGTTTTGATATTTAAATTCAAGTTTATATCAATTGTTAACAATTATGGGAACGGCTTTAAACATGATGTGAAAACCAAACTTGAAACCAGGGAGGAATTTGTTGATTTTTGTGTAGCATCAGTGAGTATTTCCGCATGCCAAGAGGCCTCCTAAGCCGACCTAGAAGAATTATGGAAATAAAAATAAAAAATAAATAAAAAATTGGGCTTCATGTAGGCTCCAAATTGTCAAGTCGGCCCCACCATGAAAGGGTGTGACCCTTGGTCAAAATTCACCCATTTGACAAGTATAAATACACAATGTGACATCTTCATTTGACCAATTTGGATTATCACATATTCTCTCCTCAATTCCAGCCACACATGCGAAGTCAAAGGAGAAGATTCTTGGAAATCCGACCGAGCTAGTTCTTGACTTTTTGACTGAGTTTGACTTGCTATTTGACCGAGATTTCTAGCCGAGTTTGACCACAAAAGAGGACGAGTTGATTGCAGGTTTGACAGTGGGTTTGACCATAGGGGTTGACCACATGTCAGTGTTGAATTTTCTAAGTCTATCCGTTAGAAAATTAATCTGTATTCTGCTAGTTTATTTCTTCTACTTGTTTAAATTCGAACAAGTTATTTAAAACATTTAAATACCGAAATAAACACAATACAGTCACAACATCTACAGATCATCAACTGAAAGAAAACAAGCACACAAGTGACACCGTTATTTTTGGACAAATGTCCCCAGAAAAACCAAATGCGGGAAAACCGATGCAACTATTCAAAGGGTAAATTATTATGCAGTCTTTCTGAGTACAACTAGGTGCCTAACCAGCTCACCCGACAGAGAAAAATACATGGCAGAAATACCTCTACATTCGGAAACAGGTATTCAGAAAACTTGTCCCATGAAACCCTCTCCTGCACAACTGAAGCTCAGCGCTGGCCCTTCTAGCCTCTGAGTCAGCCTCCTGCTGACCTGCGTCAGCCCCAGGACCCTTGGCGTCAGCTCTCTAAGGCATTGCGCAGCCTTTGGGACCCTCTACGTCACTCCAACAACGTCTGCGTGGATGACGCAATCCCTCTAGCCTTTACGTTGTCTCTGTTGGGCTCTGCGTAGCCTGGACTCTCGCTCTCTCTGCTTCTACACTAGTCTCTCAATACTGTCTCTGCCTCTCTGCCTCGTACTCACTACCCCTTGTTGTTGATCACCGATTCAACTTTTCTTAGCAACCCTGCTCTAGCAAAATGAATGATTAATCACTCTGGTGTGTTCTCCAACTAACCCTCAAGCCTCCTCTTATACTTTTCTTGTTGGTCCTTCAACAGTCGAGATTAAATCTCTAATCAACGGCTAAGATTAGATTTGGCTTGATCCATAACTTTTGAAACCTTCTAACACAGTTTTATATTAATACCCTATGTCACAAGGTTCGTCGAACTTTAACCTTAAGGTTCGAATTTTGGCGAACCTCAAAAATGTTTTGAGGTTTGACGAACCTCATCGAACCTCATAGCCAATGACCAAGTCCATAGATCAAAACTCATAACTTCACGTCACAACTCCAGATTGTATTTTATCCTTGCAATTTCCAAGTTTGTGATAGCATATTTTATGTTTATTGACGTTGATTTGTTACTATTTTATCCTATAATTCATTTTAAATTAATATATGTTTATATATATAGACAAACCTAATAGCGAACCTCATCAAAAAATTCGAACTCAAACCGAACCCAATCATTGTCGAACCCGAACTCGAACCCAAACCATGTGACATTGTTAATACCCATTAATATTTTATTATTCCTAAGTTTAGACTTAGGAACTCCATTAAAAATATTAATTATTTTAATATCTCCCAAACTGGGTACAATCTGTCCAAACTATTTCTGGGTCTTGGAAATCTCATGTGCTTTAGTCTCTACACCAATTTTCATGGCTAGAGCACATTTGATGCTACCCCAAATCAACAGTCAGAGCTGACCGCAAGAGTCAACCACAGGTCTGAAGT
The DNA here is from genome assembly GCA_031772625.1 of Pinus tabuliformis. Taxonomy (NCBI): domain Eukaryota; kingdom Viridiplantae; phylum Streptophyta; class Pinopsida; order Pinales; family Pinaceae; genus Pinus; species Pinus tabuliformis. Next base: position 25,353,902 of record CM062820.1, read on the forward strand.
TGACTGCAAGAGATAAGTTGACCAGGCTGAAAATTTGACTATTTGGGTTGTTTTACTTTTACCAGCATTGACTGGCTAAAATTTTGACCAGGTTTGACTAGTATTTAGACTTGCATTTTGGCCTAGATTTCTAGACAATTTTTTAATTGTAAACCTTGCTGAAGAATAATTTCTCCTAAAAGAAAAGTTGTTGGGTTTTCTCTCAAGTTTGGGTTTCCCAAAATAAATTTGCCATCTCTATGAAAATTTATGAATCTAACAAATCAGAAATCCTACTGCAGTAAACTGATTTGCATTACATACTTGCGTTCTTCATTCAACAAGTTATTTTCAGAATTATTCAGAAAATATTAATGCAAATACACTTCAACCTACATCAAAAATATAGATCAAGTACTGAAAAAATAAATGAGACTACCACATAAAGGAAACACTTATTTTTGGACTAAACGTCCCTGGAAAAACCCAATGCGGGAAAACCAATGCAGCAGATATGAGGGTTTTATTGTTAAGCAGATTTCTAAATACAACTAGGGTGCCAAATCCGGCTCACCCAACGGAGAATCAATCTGGCAAACGTACCTCTATTCGGAGACAGATATTTTGGCGGATCCAACAACTAGATGAACAAACCCCACAAGTGACTGCGATGTCCCCATAGTGTTGTGCAGCGATGGTTGCTCCTAGCTTTGTGCTGAGACTGTGTCACCTCCTCTAGGAGTTGTGTCAACCTCCCAAAGAGCCTTCCCGGCCCAGAAATCGACCTGCTGAACTGATGCTCAATCTGCGTCACAAAAACCCCAGTGTTGCCTCTAAGTGACTGCGTCATCCCTCCTAGCTTTGTGCTGAGACTGTGTCACCTCCTCTAGGAGTTGTGTCAACCTCCCAAAGAGCCTTCCCGGCCCAGAAATCGACCTGCTGAACTGATGCTCAATCTGCGTCACAAAAACCCCAGTGTTGCCTCTAAGTGACTGCGTCATCCCTCCAGCTTCTGCATCACCCTCCTGGAGCTGCGTTGTCTCTCCCTAGTGTTGTGATGCCTCTCTGTTCCGTATTCTCGGCCTTGGACAAAAGTCTCGCTGCCTAACTGCCCCTCTCTGCATTAGAAGCTTACTCCAAAATTCTCAGCAAACCACACCCCAGAATTTTGATCTAGCTCAAGTGCTGCTCTCCCTATGTGTGTTCTCCAACTAACCCCAAGCCTTCCTTTATACTTTTCCTGTTGAGAAATCAATAGTCGTGATTTAATCTCTAATCAATGGCTAAGATTAAATTAGACTTGATCCTCATCTCTTAGAAGCTTCTCACCCATATTTTCATTAATACCCATTAATATTTTAATTTTCCTAAGTTTAGACTTGGGAACCCTATTAAAAATATTAATTATTTTAATATCCGGGTAGAATATCACCAAACGATTTGTGGGTCTTGGAGATCTCATGTGTTCTAGCCCCTCCACAAAATTTCGGAGCTATAGCACATCCAATGCTACCCAAAAAATCAACAGTCTCTACTATGCAAGGTTGTCTCTTCATGATCTTACTATTTTTGATGCATTACTGTTGAGATTTTCTATGTATACTTGCTCAATGATATCAGTGGCATAAAATTGTTAAAAATCATTAAGCAGTAACTATCAGATCAGGAAATTGGTTTCTACTATGCATCATTGTAGAAAAATTCAACAGTATTTGCAATCTAAATTTCTACACAACATTCGTATATGAATTTCAAATTCAGATACGATTCGATATGGAAAAAATACATGATTAAAAATAACACAGTATGGCTCCAATATAGACATATCCATCTCATAGATATGAAAAACACATGTTGTTACAAATTTAGAAGAATTTCAGCTGCAAGAATGCACAAGAAATAAGGGAAAATAACTCACTTATTGAAAATATTGCCGATGTATTCAAGATGTTTTTTAGATTTTTGAGGTTTTTGGGCTGTTTGTTTTTTGGGTTTACAAGTCCACGGGGATTAAATACACGAAGCATATTTTCAGAGATAACCAAAAGTAAGTTGAGCATTCCATATACATACTGTACAGAGAATTCACTGAACCTTTTATACTGCCGAATTTCTGTACAGTAAAATCGATTACAGCCGAATCTTGCTACTATGGCCGAAAGGTCCATTAACAATACTGGACATGATAAGTCTTGACGCTAGATATGCCAAGCTTGTTTCTTCATGACTTTCGAGTTCAGGAAATCCAAAAGAGCTAGCTTGCCGAGATTGTGGGCGTACATTCTCTGTAGAAACTTCTGTATAGGTTGCCCAGTATCTTTCTCATTGTTATCACCATGTACTACCAATTTTAATAGCATTATTATAACATTATTTTCATATTGGGAAAGTTACTTCTATTGTGTTGTAGAAGTATGTTTGGTTATTTCTATTGTGTTGTAACAAATATTTTCCATTTCAGTCTGCTCCTACTATTTCTCCAGAATATGACTTAGAGTTTAAAACTCCTAGCTTTCAAACAGATAACATCATTTTTCTGCTATTGGGGAAACCCAAAAATGGGTTCATTTGAGCAGATCCTTACAAAATATTTCCGCAAAAAGTCAACAGAAGAAAAAAATTTCACATACCTTGGAGGATTGCTTTCTAAATAATTAGCAACATCAGAAATTGAAGGCCGAAACAGGGAAAGTCTAGCAGTAAGAGCTTCCTCAAAGGGCACAGACCCACCCATTGCTCTGCATCAAAATTCAAAATCTTGAGGGCAATGCAACCCTTAAAATGTGAAATCAAGAAAGTTAAAGGATCGCACTCACCTTGAAGTCCAAGCTGCAACAGCCTCCCCTGCACCACAAAATTCTGCCAATTCATCAATTCCCTCATCTTTGCAGACAGTGCTATCCACGTCAAAACAAACTGCATCAGCGTTGCGCCATATCTTTAACACCGCTGCAATAGAAAAACAATGTATACCAAATAAGATTTCAAAAATAATTGTTAACAACATTCAATAAGATAATAGATAAGATAATTTTATTAATGTCCAACAAGTGACCACAATATTAGGTCAACAGGACTAAAAAGATATGTCCAGTATGAGTACAATGTGAAAGTGCAAAAGAAGCTCCTATAAAAGCTGAAAAAAAATGAAAGTAACAACATCCACTAGTAAAGGTGCATTTATCAAAATAAAACATCAGTATAAAATGAAACCAAATCCAGTACAAAAATTCAGCTGCTTCAATAAACTTCATAGAATAGTTTTGAGGCATTGACACTGTCATGTTAATTAGCAACACATAATTTACCACCAAGTTAGCATTATGATGGTCCTCTTTAGTGTTAGTTTTTGGAGTTACTACAAAAGTGTTCTCACCTTGCTAGGAGAGCACCATGTCCCCTAGCGCCTTTGACTATGCTTCATTAACTTCTGGATGGCTCAATTTGTCTGGATGCCTGACCTTAGTTAGTGTGTTGACATGGCACCTGTTACCCCAATTTGCATGATGACTAGTCCATTGGATGCACACAATGGAGGAATTTTGGTCACTCAAAGGAGGACACTTAGCCATTAGAACTTGGAACCATGGGATCTCGCAGGTTGGGAAGTTGACTTGAGGAGGCTTGAGTTGAGGAGCATACTTCATAGAGGTTGGTGATGAACTGGGACACGTGGTGTGAAAATTCCAAGACCTAGGTGACTAATGTCCTTGTTATCTCAATTAAACAAGTCGATTGTTGAATTTAATTAACGCTGAAATTAAATTTTAGACTATGCAATCATTCGCACAATAGCTAGAAATTAAATGGCAGAAGCATAAAAGTTAATTTCACCCACACAGGTAATTACTCCTTAAAATCAGTTTTTCATTCCTTCAAAAAAATTTACAAGGAAACCTCCACTGGATGCCCAAATATCAGCACTGCATAAATGTATGTCGTGTTCATGCAAATCGTACAGGCATACAATTGTATGGAACTACTGTATCGGATTGCATGTTGTTGGAAAAATCTCTTTCTTGGCTACCTGCTCTCTCTTCCTCCATTTGTTGCTCACCCTGCTCAGCTGCTCAAGCATGTTCAAAGCCTCTACCTTTCCCTGTCTTTATAATCTTAGTAGAGAATCTATTTTTGAGATTACTCCTAGTCTAAGTCATTCATGAGATACAACTTTATACTCAATTGCTAAATGTAAGACTTTCACTTTTGTAACTTGAGTAAATTACAATATTGAATTATTTTTCCAAAAAAGAATTAATTTTTGAAAATATCTTGAACTACTTTCCACACGTTCACACGTACAAGCTCATTAATTGATAGATCATAAATATTTACATATATTTTATAAATGATTGAATGATGATGTTACATAGAAGGGCCCTTGGCTTATATACCGCCTCGAGTGCCTCTTAGTTATTGATCATGCCCTTTTGCCTAATTAATCTATAATTACAACATTATTAATTTTTTACATAACACTGCCTTCCTCTCAAAAAGATGTTTTGTCCTCAAAGCATACGTAACGACGGATATTGTTGACAAAATGCTTCTGTCTCTTGGAAAGCTTCTTCTTCTAGTAGGTCTTTCCACTTAATCAGGTATTCTTTGATTACTCACGATCGCAACTTCTTTTCCCTAGTGGATATCATACCTTATGGTTCTAAAATGATCTTCCCTTCGTCATCTAATGTCGGAAGTGTTGTTTGTTCCACTTGGTGTTTGCCAAGTGCTTTTTTAACGCAAGATACATGGAAGTTGTTGTGAACACGACTTTTATCAAGAAGGCTCAAACTATATGCTACTTGGCTGATACTTTTATTAATCTGGTACGGTCCATAGAACTTTGGTGCCAATTTGTTTCTTCACTTTTGTTTTAAGGACAACTGCTTGTAAGGCTGGAGTTTAACAAATGCCCATTCTCCAACCTCAAATTCTCTTTCGGTTATGTTGCGGTCAGCCTACTGCTTCATACGATTTCTTGCGGTATTTGGATTTTCTTTTAGTGCTTGGAAGACTTTTTGTGTTTCTTCTAACTGATCTTTAACTGCTAGAAATTGTCTCGATAATGGCAAGATCCTTCCATTTAGGAGGTTTGTAACCGTACAGTGCTTGAAATGGAGTCATTTTTGTTGAAGGGTGGTAAGTGGAATTGTACCACCATTCGGCAAGATGTAACCATTGAGCCCACTTATTCTATTTGTCTGTTGCATAACATCGTAGGTAGGCTTCTAAACATTTATTGACAACTTCTATTTGACCATCTGTTTGAGGATGGTATGCTGAACTCATGTTGAAGTAGGTTCCTATATGTTTGAAAAATTCCTTCCAAAAATTACCTTTGAATTTGGCGTCTCTATCATTAACAATGACCTTGGGGAAACCCTTGTAATTTGTATACATTCTTGCAAAATATCTCGACAATTTGTTTTGCTAAGTCTGATTTCTTCATTCCTATGAAGTTTGCATACTTGGTGTTTGTCAACTACTACGAGAATTTTGTCCTTGTCATCAAACATGAGTAATCCTTCGATAAATACCATTGATATTTCTTCCCACTTCTGATTTAGAATATTTAAGGAATGGGGCAGTCTGGGGGTCATAATGTTCTCATTTTTATTTCTCTAGCATTTATCGCATTTTGCCACATATTTTTTAATATAATTATTCATTCCCTTCCAAAAGAATGATTGGCATGCATTATAGTAGGTTTTAAAGAACCCTACATGTCTGGTTGACAGTGAATCATGGGACTCTTTGAGAACTTTGGCTTTAAATTTGGAATTTGGACTTAGGTAAATTCTTCCCTTGTACCACAGAATATCATTTTTCCATTCAAATTTTGAATTCTAAGGAAGGTTATTGATTATAGCACTTGTTTCTAGATCTTTTGCATACTCACTTCGAATTTCATTAAGCCATTCTAGGACAACAACTGAAATTGCAAGTAATGATGATTCTTCATCTTTCCTAAACAGAACTGAAGAAATTCAACCCCCACTCTGGTTATCAGTTTTCCTTATCACTCCATGCATTTAGTTTTAAATCCAAGCATGATAAAACATTCTAAAATCTGGAAATGACAATATTTTCTGAAAAACACAAATTTAGAGATTTCACAATTGTTGAAATTGCAGAAATAAAACACAACAAAATTATAACAGCCACAAACAGAAAATAAAACAGTGATTTTTGGTCAACGTGACCCTGGAAAAACCCCCTACAACTCTTGGGGAAACCCAGTTAGAGAGCTCTTCTTTATTGTTGAAAATGCTTTTACAGAGAAACTGAAATACACAGTAAAAATTCCAACAACCACAAATTACAACTTATCTCGATTTTTGTGCTTGAACTACACCTCGAAAATGGCGCCAATCAGCGAACAGCCAAAACAGAAATTTTCCAGAAATAAAACAACATTAAATGATGTACGGATTGCCTCGAAAAATGTGCCAGGAACCTGTTGTACGAACCGTATGGATTCCCGTAGTGCGGTTGCCTCGAAATTCATGCCCTTGCTGTTGTCCCTCTTCGTCGATTTTTGTGCCTTTCTCCTGTTGTGCAGTTTTGCCTTGGGATGCGTGCCAATAAATGTTGCTGCCCAAATTTGTTGAAATGTCTTCTTACTGCTCTCTTTCACTTCCTCATTGCTCAGAAATTTTCTCCTTGCTCTCTCTTCTCTTTCTCTCAAATGCTCATGAAAGAATGAATTGATCTTTCTCTCTTCTCTTCTCCTTTTAATCTTTAAATGACCTTTTGGGTTACCCTAAGATCTAATGGTTGACATTCATTTAGATCTAGGGATGAGAATAAATGTGCATTTAATTCTCACTTTCTATTTTTTAACTCACTCACTTTATAAAGACCCACTTAGCCTTTTACTTCCATAGTCACTTTTTCACTTTCTAATTCTTAATTAACTTTAATAGAGTCACCTTTAGATTAGAATATAACATTACCACTTATAAATTCACTTTTAAATTAAATTGACTTTACCACTTATAAAGTCACTTTTAAATTAAATTGACATTGCCATTTATAAAGCCACTTTAGGAGAAAAGTACAAATAAATTTTGGACACTTTTCCCTAGGCCCCAGATCAAAGCCTTAGGAGACACTTGTCCTCTAGTACCCAAATTTTAACACTCCCTCTTACTGAGGAAAGTGTTCCTCACCACTCCCATCTTGTCTCTGAAGTAAACATGCTTGCCCCGTGGTAAGGCTTTGGTGAAAATGTCCGCTATCTGTTCATTTGTGGAAATGTACTCAAGCTTGACAGCTCCCTTTTGGACATAGTCTCTAATGAAGTGATACTTGATCTCAATATGATTTGACCTATCATGAAAAATTGGATTCTCCATGAGTTTTATGCAACTCTGATTATCACAGTAAATTACTAAAGATCTCAATGCCTGAACAAATAGACCAAACAACATCTTGCGAAGACATATGGCCTCACAACTAGCCAAACTAGCAGCCATATACTCTGCCTCAGCTGAGCTCAATGCAACTGACTGTTGTTTCTGGCTGATCCACGACACAACTGCCGAACCCAACCCAAAACAGCACCCAGAAGTACTCTTCCTATCTGAAGCACAACCTGCCCAATTTGAATCCGTGTACCCTGCCAGTCTCACTCCATCACCCTGTCTATAATCCAGACCAAAATCCACAGTCCCCTGCAAGTAACGAAGAATGTGTTTTGCAGCCACCCAGTGCACTCTCCTGGGCTCACATGAAGTGACTCATAGTGTTAACTACAAAACATATATTTGGTCGAGTGTTGACCAAATACATCAAACAACCAATCAGATGTCTGTATAGAGTAGGATCCATCAACTCGGAATCAGAAGCGTTAAGCTTCTTCCAGTTAGTGATCATAGGTGTAGACATGGGTTTGCAGTCCTCCATGTGAAATCTGCTAAGAATATCCACAACATACTTCCCTTGTCCCAGGAAGAAATGCCCCTCCTCTTGCCACACCTCCAATCCCAGAAAATAATGCATCAAGCCGATATCCTTCATCTCAAACTCTAAAGCAAGATCTCTCTTGCAGCCCTCAATGAGTCTCTCTGCACCAGTGATGATCAAGTCATCAACATACAACACCAGAATGATAGGCTCCAAACCCACCACAATTAAGTATAGGTTTGGATCAGCCTCACTCTTTGTGAAACCCAACTGCTATAAGTATGTATCAATCCTCGAGTACCAAGCTCTAAGAGCTTGCTTCAGGCCATAGAGTGCCTTTTTCAATCTGCATACATGGGACTCCTTCCCATGCACCTCAAAGCCAATAATATACCTAGGGGGGATAATATGGGGTACCAAGGGTGGTACTCAAGGTAATAATGTAATAATGGGATGGGCCATAGTAATAAATAAGGTGGTTAACCCATGTCATGTAAGGGACCACAAGTAGTTAATAATAATGTAATGGGCCCATGGTATTAGTTGATGGTATGAGGGAACCATGGTAATGATGCATGGTATTGTATGTATGAGGCCTATATAAAGGCTAGAGACTCCACATGAGAGATATGAAGATGAAGAGAAGTATTCTTGTATGAACAGGCATATGGCTTGTGGAGTGTTCTCCTTCCTTAAGGAGTGAATGTATGGTGTTGCCCTACCTTAAGGGTTTGATATCAATAAATAATCATTTCATATTATTTCTAGGTTATTTGCATTATCTTTGATTTTCATATCTAATCTATAATATTTCCGGGTTAGATCTACAACAATTGGTATCAGAGCACTTTCTTGGGCAAACCGTGGAGAATTTTTTTTTATTTTTTGCAGGGATTTTTGGGTGGCGAAATTGCAGATCAGATCTGTACGTTTTGGTGCCAGATCTGCAGAATCTAATTACAGATCTGTATTCCTTGTGAAAAAATACCCAAATTCAAAAAAAAAAATCAGTTAAATCGGAGTCCGGATGAAGAAGATATCGCTGATTTAAAAATCAGTGGGGTTGCAGACAATTTTCAGGGCAGCGATTTTGCGGCGCAGATCTAGAAGTCCTGGTGCAAGATCTGCCAGATCTAATTGTAGATCTGGAATCTTTGTGAAAAAACACATAATTTCAAAAAAAAAATCAGTCGAATCGGAGTCCGGATGAGGGAGATATCGCTGAATTAAAATCAGCTCTTTTTGCAGAAATTTTGGGTGACGGCGGGAGAGTAGCAGCGCAGATCTGAAATTTCAAGTGTCTGGATCAAGATTTCTATCACATGGGCAGATGCAGAGTGGTTGTTCCGTTTCTAAAAACAGGTTATAATAGAGATTCTGAGCAATATTGACGGATCTGTGACCATTTCAAGTTTTCACCAATATTTTTGTGATGGCGGGCCTAGATCGGAGTTTGAGGGACTTGTATAAATTTGATGGCTCTCATCCAGTTAAATGGCTAGAACAAATGGAGAAATATTTCAAATCGGAATACATCTATGATCATTATACTCAGTTGAGTGGGGGAGAAATGTATTTGGACCTTGAAAGATGCAAATGGGCGGAATGGCATCAGCGTTGCAATGGACCTTTTCAGAATTGGGATGCCTTCAAAAAAGCTCTTATAGAGCGCTTTGACCGTAAATCAAATTTTGTGGATAAGCACACACAGACAGACACACAGCCTAGCAAAGCTTTTATTTTTACAGGAAAGAAGGAAACCAAGGAACCAAAAGGGTTATTTTTGGCTGGTATCTCTGTATTGCAGGTTCATGGATTGATTCAGAAGGAGAAAATCATTGTGTCTATCAATCCGAGTTGCAAACAAAATCTTATAAATGTCAACTTGGCAAAGAAATTGCAAGTCCTAGCGAAACAAATTTAACATACACAGGTTGATCATGAGGATGTTCAAGTGTACAAGGATTTGAAGCTTTCTATGGATAAGTATGTGTTTCATGGTGATTTTTACGCTTCAGATATGGATAACATGGATGTTGTTTTGGGATACCCTTGGATGGAATCCGTGGGTACTATCAATATTAATGTGCAGAAGAAATTCCTGAAGCTATGGTATAAAAAGAAGAAAATTACATTACAGGATATTTCCATCCATAAACAGGTAGAGCACATGGAGGCTGAAGCAGAAGATGTTCAAGGGACTGACATATCAGATGATGAGCAGTTTATGGTCGACAATCAAACACAAACAGAGGCTGAAGTAGAACAGATTACAGGTGCTGACACATCTGATGAGGGTTCAGTGGTTGAAGTCATATTAAAAAAGAAGCCACGACAACAGGCACCACAGCAGGGTGAATTAAAGAAAAAGACACCGTGGGTTAAAACTTCAACATATCATCACCCACATCACCCCGCAAGAAAACAACCAACAAGATGGCAACCAACTAGCCACAAGGACAACAACCCCCGTATGATGGATAGCAAGGAGCCTAGATCCACCTACTACATATCAACACAGAAGAGCTGCCATGGTCAACTTCCATCTCAAGCGAGCGAGGCACCAGCGAGATCGAGGGTTCACCTTTCTCTTGGATGGCTAGATGCACGTGCATGGTATCAGTGGACTATTCTTTTGAGTAGATCTTATTATTTGTGTTCTTCCCATGTTTCGGGGACGAAACATGCTTAGGGGGCTGGAATGTTATATACCTAGAGGGGATAATATGGGGTACCAAGGGTGGTACCCAAGGTAATAATGTAATAATGGGATGGGCCATAGTAATAAATAAGGTGGTTAACCCATGTCATGTAAGGGACCACAAGTAGTTAATAATAATGTAATGGGCCCATGGTATTAGTTGATGGTATGAGGGAACCATCGTAATGATGCATGGTATTGTATGTATGAGGCCTATATAAAGGCTAGAGACTCCACATGAGAGATATGAAGATGAAGAGAAGTATTCTTGTATGAACAGGCATATGGCTTGTGGAGTGTTCTCCTTCCTTAAGGAGTGAATGTATGGTGTTGCCCTACCTTAAGGGTTTGATATCAATAAATAATCATTTCATATTATTTCTGGGTTATTTGCATTATCTTTGATTTTCATATCTGATCTATAATATTTCCGGGTTAGATTTACAACAATCAGCCTCACTCTTTGTGAAACCCAACTGCTATAAGTATGTATCAATCCTCGAGTACCAAGCTCTAAGAGCTTGCTTCAGGCCATAGAGTGCCTTTTTCAATCTGCATACATGGGACTCCTTCCCATGCACCTCAAAGCCCTGCGGTTGCTCAATATAAACCTCCTACTGAATGAAGCCATTGAAAAATGCAGTATTCACATCCATCTGGTGGATCTTCCAACCCATCTCTGCTGCAATTGATATAATGGAGCAAATAGATGTATACCGAGCTACAGGAGCGAAGGTCTACTCATAGTCAACTCCCTCTATCTGTGAGAACCCTCTCGCCACAAATCGAGCCTTGAACTTCTCAACGCTACCATCTGTAGCATTACCTTCAGGCCTCGGCACTACCTCCCAAACATCGTTCTCCATAATAGAAGAATATTCCTCCATCATGGCCTCTCTCCAGACCTGCTGGCTGGCTACCTCCTCATAACTAGAAGGCTCGAAGTCAACAATGCTTGTTACCAATGCCATGTAACTACAGAACCGCTCAGGTGGTTTACTCTCACTAACCTGTCTCTTTGGCCCAACAACTGATATGGCCTCGCGCAAGGTATCTTGAAGCCACTTGGGCTTCCTCTTCCCTGAGCATACTTCTCCCACCGGAGTGAAAGAATCCTCATCATCATTAGAAGCCTGAACTCCTTAAGGCCTGCCAACTAACCTCATGCCTGAATCTGTGGTTGTAGATGCTGAAGTACCGTGCAAACTGTCCATGAGTGGACTACCCTATGAATTGCTCTGCGGACTACCCTGCATGCTGCCCGAAGAACCACCCACTTGATTCTGAGAGCCACTACTCACTGATGGACCTAACACTGTAATTGATGTACCGCCTGATCCTTGACCACTGGATCCCTGTGACTGACTCAGTTGCTCCTAAGGGTCTGGTGACTCTGGATACTCTAACTCTCGTGAACTCCTGAAAGCTCTCTCCTCCTCGAACTTCACATCCCGCCTGACAACCACTTTCCTCTGCGCAGGAATATAAATCCAATAAGCTTTCAAGGTCTTGCTATAACCCACAAAGATGCCCTCGTCTGTACTGAGCTCTAGCTTGGTCATGTTCTCCTTGGGAACATAGGAATATGTAAGGCACCCAAAGATACGAAAGTGCCCAACATCAGGCTTCTTCCCAGAAAAAGCCTCCTCCGGAGTCACATTCCCCAAGGAACGATGTGGACACCTGTTCTGCAAGTACACAGCAGTGTTGCAGGGCTCTGCCCACAAAAATAAAGGTAAACCCTAATCATGAAGCATGGCTTTGGCAACCCCTACAATGGATCTGTTCTTCCTCTCCGCAACCCCATTCTGCTGGGGGTTCTAAGGAACTGTGAACTCCCTCCTAATGTCTGCCTCAACAAAAAAATCAACAAACTCACCAAGGGTATACCTCCCCTCCATTGTCCAACCTGAGGACCTTGATCTTCCTAACTTTTTGGGTCTCCACAAGAGCTTTGAACTCTTGAAACCGCTTGAAGACCTCACTCTTGGTCTTCAAGAAATAAATCCAGGTCTTCCTAGAGTGGTCATCAATGAATAAAACATAGTACTCAACCACTCAATGATACATGAGACATCCAACCACTCACATCAGTATGAATCAAGTCAAGGATCTCGGTTGCTCTGTTGTCATTGCTGGGAAAAGGGGATCTGGCAAACTTCCCCGTAGCACGTCCTCTCCATACATCAAGGTGATCAAAACTGAAATCTGGCACACTAGTGGTGATCTCCCGCAATGTACTCAAGGCCCCATGATACATGTGCCCCATCCTGTAGTGCCAAATCTCACACAACTCTGAACTGCTAGATCTGTTGTCGGTCATGTCTCGGGTGTTTCTACTCGATGCCATCAGGGGCTGGAATGAGAACTCGTACACCTTGGCATAGCGCACACAAATCACTCTAGCTGAAGAAAATGGAGTTCCCCTAGGATATATAAGCACCTGCCCTCTGCTGAACAACACATCATTCCCTCTATCCTCAAGTGTTGAGATAGATATCAAGTTCTTCTTCATTCCAGGCACATATAGAACATTTGTCACTTTCAAGGGAGGTTTGGGTCCCCTATCAAATGTCAATGTCCCCACACCGAGTACTACCTCCATATCAGTATCATCCTCTAAAAGCTCTGAGAAGTACTCTCTGACTCCTGTCATGTGGCGGGAAGCGCCACTGTCAACATACCAAATGCTAGAAGATGCTCTGCTAGTAGCAAGGAGTGCACACTCCCTCTGAACCTGTATGGCAGGTGATCCTGCACTAGTGGCCTCACAAGCTATCAACCCAAACTCCCGACCAAAGCTCTCTGAGAAGCTTTCTATCTCTGCAGAAGCTGTCATGCGTTTGTCTTTCCCCTTCTTGTTTTTCTTCTCCAGACACACAACAACATAGTGTTCCAACTTTTGACAATTCCAACATTTGACTTTCGAATAGTCTTTCTCCTTGTTTTGTTGCTTGCCTTTACCTTTGCCTTTGCCTCCACTGTTGGAAGCTTGCTTCTTTGCTCTGCCCTTCTTGCCTCTTGCTAACAATGCCACATTGTCATCCTCCTCCCCCTGTTTGGCTGCCCCAACATTGTCATCCTCCTGCCACCTGTTTGGTTCTTTTTTATCTCATTCTGAATGTAATCATCCCACAACCTCTCCCAATCGGGAAGGTTTTCCCATGCAACAATGCCATCCACAAAATTCTCCCAAGTCTTGGGAAGACCATCCAAAGCAATCCTCACCAGTTGGGTGCAATGATCTCACCTACGACTGCCAACTCATCTCTCACTAAAGTGATCTTTGTGAGACATGTTGTAGCACTACCAGTCTTAGCCATTTTAATGGCCTTCAGTTTCTCCTTTAAGACCATTTTTTTTGTTTTCATTTGAAGTTTTGGTAAAGACTAGTCAAGGCTGTCTACGTCTCATGTGCATAAGTCTTTCCTCTCACATGACGAATGACATGATCTTTGATTCCTTCGAGAATCAATCTTTTTCCCTTAGCATTCTTTTTGTTAAACTCTGCCAAATGTACAGGGTCAGCAGGTACTACTACTGGATTCTATGTGGTATTTACCATAATGCCCCAGACTTCTGCTTCCTCAAAGATGCTTTGGATTCTCTCATTCCATGCAATGTAGTTGTTCTGCCCATCCAACTTGTCTTCAACTCTCAAACCCAAAGACATGTTTCACTGTCCTACCAAACTGAAATTTTCAAATCTATGGTAAAGGTTCTGTTTTCTGTGTAAAAATCATCTTGCTGTAATTTCACTTTGCTGTCCCAAACTACACTTTTCAGCCAACCAAGCTCTGATACCATGAAGAAATTCAACCCCCACTTCGGTTATCAGTTTTCCTTATCACTCCATGCATTTAGTTTTAAATCCAAGCATGATAAAAATTCTAAAATCTGGAAATGGCAATATTTTCTGAAAAACACGAATTTAGAGATTTCACAACTGCTGAAATTGCAGAAATAAAACACAGCAAAATTATGACAGCCACACACAGAAAATAACACAATGAATTTTGGTCAATGTGACCCTGGAAAAACCCCCTACAACTCGTGGGGAAAACCAGTTAGAGAGCTCTTCTTTATTTCTGAAAATGCTTATACAGAGAAACTGAAATACACAGTAAAAATTCCAGCGACCACAAATTACAACTTATCTCGATTTCTATTCTTGAACTCCACCTTGAGAATCGTGCCAATCAGCAAACAGCCAAATCAGAAATTTTCCAGCAATAAAACAGCGTTAAATGTTGTATGCCCTGCCTCAAAAAATGTGCCAGGAACCTATTGTACGAACTGTACAGACTGTACGGATTTTAACTGTACGACTGCCTCGAAAATCGTGCCCTTGCTGTTGTCCCTCTTCCTCGATTTTTGTGTCTTTATCCTGCTATACGGTTTTGCCTTTGGATGCGTGCCAATAAACGTTCCTGCCTAGATTTGCTGAAATGTCTTCTTGCTGCTCTCCTTCACTTCTTCACTTCTCAGAAATTTTCTCCTTGCTCTCTCTTCTCTTTCTCTCAAATTCTCATGAAAGAATGAATTGATCTTTCTCTCTTCTCTTCTCCTTTTACTCTCTAAATGACCTTTTGGGTTACCCTAAGATCTAATGGCTAAAATTCATTTAGATCTAGGGATGAAAATAAATGTGCCTTTAATTCTCACTTTCTATTTTTTTAACTCACCCACTTTAAATAAAGAATCACTTAGCCTTTTATTTCCATAGTCACTTTTTTGCTTTCTAATTCTTCATTGACTTTAATAAAGTCACCTTTAAATTAGAATGTAACTCTATCACTTATAAAGTCACTTTTAAATTAAATTGACTTTACCACTTATAAAGTCACTCTTAAATTAAATTGACTTTGCCATTTATAAAGTCACTTTAGGAGAAAAGTACAAATAAATTTTGGACACTTTTCCCTAGGCCAAAGATCAAAGCCTTAGGGAACCACTTGTCCTCTGGTACCCAAATTTTAACAAGAGCATATGCTACTACGTCGTCTTTCCCTTTCTTATGTGATATATCCATGTTTAAGGCGGCAATCTTATCAATCCACTTTTGTTGTTTTGTAGATGGAGTTTCCTGTTGGAGGAGGTGTTGAAGACTATTACGGTTTGTTTGTAATAAGAACTTACTTCCCAAGAGATATTGCCTCCACTTCGCTAATGCATGCATAATGGTGAGCATTTCCTTATTGTATGTAGACTTGAGACATTCTCTCTTGTTGAGCTTCCTGCTTTCAAATGCTATTGCATGATTTGTCCTGCATCAATACTGCTCCTACGCCAAAACCTAAAGTGCCACATTCAATTACAAAGGGCTTTGAAAAATCTGGAGTTGCTAATATAGGTGCCTTGGACATGATTTCCTTTAAGTCTTCAAAACATTTTTCTGCCTTATCATCCCATTGAAAGGAGTTCTTTTTCAACAAATTTGTTAGGGGTGCAGATACATGAGCATAATTTTGAATAAACCTTCAATAATATCTAGTCAACCCTAAGAATCCTCTTAATTTGGGGATGTTAATTGGTCGGGGCCATTCTTTTATCATTTTGATCTTATTAGGATCTACTTTTACTCCTTCCTTGGATATTATGTGTCTAAGGTGTTGTAACTTATTTTTATCTTATAATAATTTGTAAATTTCCTTTATTCCCAAAAAATAAAAATAAAAAGAAATCAAAAATAAAATCAAAAATAAAAAATAAAAATAAAAAGAAATGAAAAATAAAAGGGGAAGAAAACAAAACAAAACGAAATTATCGCCCCTAGAATAAGTGAGCACGTTTAAATGCCGCTCTTTTATATTGTATTTAACAATTTAAATAAATTTTTTTATTTGTAATAAATTTGATTTGATTGACCACCCGCCGAAGACTTTTGATGGTTATGATTGAGCATGCCGAGATCAACGGCCTCTGACACATTGTAGGACCCCCCGCATTCCCGAAAATTAATTTGGGGGGGGGGGGGGGGGGTGTGGGGGAGTCCATAAAGCAATTTCATTTAACTATGCTTTTGCCTCTGCCACTACTCCCACCATTTTTGCCTTCCGCCAACATTCCGATACATTTAGCCACAACTATTCCTCCCGCTAAATTTAACAAGTGACCATTGTGACATTTAATTCTCCCGCCAACGTTCAAATGCATTAAATTTTTCGTGCCATTAACGGTTAATCCAACGAAAAGTCGTCACGAATGCCCTAATAAAAGTTGTTATCCCTGCCAAACCAAATTCTTTTTCAATTCTACCTACAACAAGAACTTCTAGCAGGACACCGCAAGCGAATTCCAACGAATAGCAGCGTTCAGTCATCGTTATTTCCGGGTAATTATTCAATTGTTCTCAGTGATTTATTTTGCCCAAATGGCTAGCCATAAAGGAAAATCTAAAGTGTTTGTAGACAATCCTCTGTTACCCCCTGTGATCAATTTAGATGGACTGCCCCTTATTGACACCCATTTCAAAATTGTTGAAACCAATTGTGAATTCAACTTGTACGAACTTCACAATTGGGCGTTTCAGAAATATGAAGATGCCAGTGATGAGTTTTCTTTTTGGGAATCCTTACTTCCTCAGTTTTGTTTCCCTTAGACATACCATTTTCCAGAATTTGTCACCTGGTGTGAAGCCCAATACCTTCCCAGCTAAGTTGCAGGAAACGTGGGTCTAGGGTCCGTTTCCGTACGGAAACGAAACGGAAATGGGGAAACCCGTACGGTACGGCCCGAAAACTCGTTTCCGGCCATACTGGCCTGTTTCTCGAGGAGGAAACATGGCCAGTACGGCCAGAAACGAGTTTCCGGGCCGTATAGCGGAGTTTCCCCACGCAAATTGACTTTTTCTTATGTTTTTTTTTTATTATTTTGTTTTCTATTTTTTTATTGGGTGACTAAAGTGGCTTCTAGTTGCTTCTAGATGCCTCTCTCAAGTTATAAAAGTGACCTTCACCTCATTCTCTCATCACACAATTGAGCAAGTCGTTTCCCTTAGAGATTGGTGATTTTAGCAAAGGAGAAGAAAGGAAGAGAGCAGTGGTTTCAGCTAGAGCGTTTTCAACAGTGAGCAAAGGAGATTTCAGCAGCAAGAGAAAGAGATTTCAGCAGCAGATTTGGAGTGCAGAGTTTCCGACTACGGAATTCTTGGCTTTTGGCTCAGCTACAGCCATATTTCTCGTCTTTTCAGACATTCTGGGGTAGCTTCAGCTATAGAAAAAATATTTTGGGTAAGCAACATTCATTTTCGTAGTTTTTTCCTACTATTTCTTCAATTTTTCGAGGGTTTATGCTGCCAAAAATATGAAAAACGTTTTTTATTTACAGATTTGTTTTTTTTATTTATTTTTGCAGCAATGGATTCCAACCAAAGTGCAACTGCAAGTTCAAGCGCTAGGGCCAACCCAAGGGTTGAATATTATCCTCTTTGGAGGCATGTTCAGAAGCTTCAAAAATGTGAAGGTGGTGGCTCATGGGAATGGCGATGTAATATTTGCAATAATTCATACAAGGGCTCCTACCCAAGAGTGAAGGCACATCTTTTGCATGGAGGAGGACAAGGGGTTGTGGGTTGCACAAAAATAGCAGACCCATTGGCAAGGAGGGCATATCAAAGAGAGCAAGATGAGGCAGGTGTTATTAAGAGAAGGCATGATGAACTTACTTGAACTACTCCTCAAGCTCCATCTAACATTGAGCCAAGAAATGTAGTTGAAGCAAGAAAGAGGAGAGTCAGTGCCACTCAACAACATGAACAACCAGCACCCAAAAATACCAGAGGGGCATCCCCTTCAGTTCAGGATAGCAGAATTTCTAAATTGGTGAATGTGCAAGCGAGAGAAGAAACTGATTCCAGAGTGGCTAGGTGCATTTATGCATGTGGTATCCCATTCAATGTTGTTCGCTCTCCTTACTGGCAAGATATGATAAGGGCAATTAAAAAATCTCCTCAAGGGTACAAGGGGCCCAACTATGAGAAAATTAGAACTCAGCTTCTCAAAAATGAGAAGGAGCTTGTGGAGGATATTTTATCACCAATTCGTTCTTCCTGGAGTGGCTCTGGGGTTACCATAGTCTCAGATGGATGGATAGATATAAGGCGCAAAACATTGATAAATATCATTGCCACTTTCCCCAAAGGAGCAATGTTTATCAAGGCGGAAGACTGCTCAGTAAAGGTAAAAGATGCACAGTTCATTGATGATGTTATTATAAAAGCTATCAAACAGATAGGGCCTAACAAGGTGGTGCAAGTTATCACGGATAATGCACCAGTTTGCAAAGTTGCAGGTTTAATTATTGAGGGGAGGTATGACCACATCTTTTGGACACCATGCATTGTCCATAATCTGAATCTGATCTTAGAGGAGATCGACAACAAAGTTTCATGGATAAAGGAAATCACAGGGGAAGCAAGAGAGATTGTACATTCATCACCAACCACCACCAATCTCAGGCCATATTTCGAGAGTACTCCAAATTGGAGTTGTTAAAAGTTTCTGAGACAAGATATGCCTCGAACTTCCTGATGTTGCGCCGCCTTGTTGAGGTTAAGCATGCATTAGTTTCTATGGTGGTGAGTCAACTTTGGATTGAGTGGAGACAAGCAAATTCAAAGCGGGGATATATGGTGCGTAGATTGTGCATTGATGAGGATTGGTGGAGCAAGGTAGATTTCTTGCTAAAGTTCACAACCCCTGCATTTGAGCTTCTTCGGAGCGCTGACACTGACCAACCTTGCTTAGGAGAGGTATATGATGGCATGGATTCCATGGTTGAGAAAACTATGGAAATAATTTCGCAAGAGTCTCCACAACTTTTGTTTGTTGATGATCATTTTGTTGATTTAGTCAAGAAAACCATTGTTGATAGGTGGAACAATTTCAACACTCCATTGCACACTTTAGCACATGCCTTGAACCCCAAATTTTATGATGAGGAGCTTATTGCTCAGAGCAATGGGAAGAGGAAGGCACCCCATAAGGATAGAGAGATGGCTAATGGGGTGAAAAAAACCCTTATGAGAATGTTTCCTTCTCATCTACATAGGGAGGTAAAGAAAGAATTTGTCAGTTTTGATGCAAGAATAGATGATTATGCAAATATATCAGCTTTGGAGGACAGAAGCACCATGAATCCAGTTAGGTGGTGGATTTGTCATGGAGCAAATGGTGTACATTTGTAAAACCTTGCCATTCGTATTCTTTCACAAGTGGCAAGCTCTTCATCAGCAAAAAGGAATTGGAGCACTTATGGTTTTATTCATTATGTGAAGCACAATAGGTTGGGCTCACAGAAGGTAGAGGATCTTGTTTATGTGCACTCCAACCTTCGCCTTGCATCTCGTAGAGGTCCAGAATACAATAGTGGTCCTTCTAAAGAATGGGATGTGAATGCAGAAAGTCCTGATTTGGATCTCTCTCTTGCTGCCCTAAATATTGAGGTCCAGCCTGGAAGTGGAATTGGCCCATCATCTTCTTCAGCACCACCATCCACTGTTGAGCATGGTTTTGCTTCTATTTTTTATGAGGATTAGTCTTTTGTCTCTATAGTTCTTGCAGCGTTATAGTCTTTATTGTACTTGCAACCTCATATATATAATAAAGGTTGATTTTGAGATTTGGATATATAATAAAGGTTGCTTTTGGATATTCCGATATTTTTATTTTCATTATGTGATCATTCATGAGTAAATGTGATGTAAATTTAATCATAATGTTTAAATGTAATAAATTATAATGTATCATGTATGCTTTATGATTGCACATAACATTTCTTAAATGTCCTAAATTCTAATATATATATATATATATATATATATATATATATTCGCGTTTTCCCATTTCCAAAATTTGGGGAGGTTGCGTTTCGTACCCGTGCCCATTTCGGAAACTCGTCCCTATTTCGTGCAACTTAGCTTCCCCGTCAGAGAGCGGTAATTGCTCAGAATAATGAAACTCTTTTCTACATAACCTCTGAGTCAATTTTCCAAGCCCTCCAATTAAACCCTTAGGACTCCTTTCACCCTTTTTCCATTGATGCTCCTATGGAAATTTATCAAAAACTTTCTTTTTCAGAAAGAGCGCATATCTTTGAGTCTTTTCTACCAGAAAATTCAGAATTACCCTGAACAAGCCCACCTTATCCCTTTGCAATGTTCCCTAAGATGTCTAGGCAGGTTATTTCCTTAGTTTCTTGTCTATTAGGATATCCTAATGATCAGTAGATGAAGTTATTTTGAGGTTTTTATCAGTGTTTTCTTCTAGTAAAAAACCTTCAATCATGTTCAATTATAGTCAATTTTTGTCCAATGCAATTCATGATCAGTTCTTAAAGTTCAGTTCTGAAGGATCATTCAAGTGTTGACTTTGGGTAGCAACAGATGTGCTCTAGCTCCGAAATTTTTTGAAAGGGCTAGAATACATGAGATCTCCAAGACCCAAAAATGTTTTGGTGAAATTCCACCCAATTTGTGTTTTATTAAAAGAATTAATATTTTTAATGGGGTTCCTAAGTCCAAACTTAGGAAAATAAAAATATTAATGGGTATTAATAAAAATATGGGTAAGAAGCTTCTAAGCGATGAGAATCAAGTCTAATTTAATCTTAGTCGTTGATTAAGGACTTAATCTCGGTCGTTGATTCATCAACAGGAAAAGTATAAGAGGAAGCTTGAGGGTCAGTTGGAAACACACCGAATTGAACAGTCAGTTTGATTTTTCTGGGGCGAGGTTTGCTGAGAAAATCAAACAAGTGATCTGAGTTGCAGTGAGACGGGCAGAAGCAGAGATTTGGATCGGAGAGGAAGTTCTAAGCCAAAGAGTACGTATCAAAGAGGTAGCAATAGCATCAGAGAGGCAGCGCAAAGGCCTACGCAACCCAGGAGGGGCTCACACAGTGCTGACGCAGGCCAGGAGGCTCTCTTGCAGTGGCAGTGCAGAGTATTCGTCAAAAGTCCGAGATTTTGTTGGAGAAGCGAGACTCTGAGTCGAGAGGGCTGAACAATAGTCTTCCTCCAGCAAATCGATCCAGCAAAAGGGGTGACGCAGTCTTCTAGAGGCAAGACGCTGGCCCATGCAGTGATTGCGCAGGGACTTCGTAGTGTTTGTCGGGAGGGTGTCAGATCACTCATTGGATTAGCTGTGACTTGGGGAACGAGGTAAACCCTCGAATGTATTTCTTGTTGCCGTGATTTCTCTGTAAGGTTAGCCGGTGTGAGAGGCAACCTGTTGTACTCAGATTTTGCTTGCTTAATAATACAAACCCTCTATCTGTTGCATCGGTTTTCCCGCATTGGGTTTTTCCGGGGACGTGTCGTCCAAAAATAACGATGTCCCTTGTGTGTTTGTCTCATCTATTGTTTCAATTTATGATCTGTATGTCAGTGTAGTCTACAATAGTGTTTTTCATCACTGTTTATAAATTAAATAACTTGTTGAACGAAATAACAAGTAGGAGATACTAAACCAGTGACTACAGTAGGATTTATGTTTGTAACGATTCAGAAACTTTCACATGGTATCAGAGCGATTGCAGATCATAGGACACTGAAGCCATCAGTCGAGAAGATCTAGCAAATCTGCTACAGAAAGGTAGTTGTCCCGAATGACAGCATTGTTTCAAAGCCAGAGAAGCAACGAAAGGGGTGACGCAGTGCAAGAGGAGTGACGCAGAAGCTCACGCAGTGCCTGCATCAGCTTTCTAAGCTAGGAGGAGGTGACACAGTAGTCGAGAGGAGCCCACGCAGTGACTACATCAGCTCTTTGTACCAACACGGAGCCTGAGGGGCTCAGATCAATCAGTTGTCAGGGTAGTAGGAGCAGTGCAAATTAGGTCTGTGGTGTTGGTGGGATGTTGTTGTTGTTGTTGCAAAACAGTGTCTGAAGAGACGAAACCAAAGTAGAGAGGGTCACTGCCTTAACAGATTTCATGCCAAAGAAATCTAGGTCCAGGTTGCTGAGCAGCAGCAAAGGAGGATTAGAGAGTGATTCGACATTATTTGGCGGGAGGATTTCCGTGAAGGAAATCAGGACTCAGAGGGAGTTTAGAAGGAACTTGTTCCTTAGAGGATTTCTAGCACCAAAGAAATCCATATCCGAGTCTTGCTGGGGCAGCAGCGAAAGAGGGAGAAGAGAACCTGTTAGACACTCATTTGAGTAGAGATGGCAATTAATGGACTGAGGGATCAGGACAAATTGGATGGAACATCCAACTTTGTCATCTCAAAGGCCAGGATCCTGGCAATCTTGGACAAGAATCGCATCAAGGATTATGCCTTAAAAACGATTATTGTTCCAGTCAATGTTAATCCTCTCAAGAAGTATGAGGAGGCTCAGGTGAAAGCAAAGTGAATGATCTTGAATAGGGTCAAGGATCATGTGGTCCCACATATTGCTGTTAAGGACACAGCGAATGTTGCACGAAGCGGGGGTGAAGCGGAAGCATTTTTTGGAAGCAGGGACGCGGAAGCGTCATTTTCCAAAAATCTAGGAAGCGAAGCGTCCGCGGAAGCGTCTGCTATATATATATATATATATTTTTATATTTTTTTGCATTTATACTCAAAACAAACATCCCAAATAGCAAATTAATTGTAGAAGACATGAAAACATGCATATTTTTGCATAAATCAAGATAGATATAACATCCATTGTACATTAATGATTAAGTATTCGAGCATCAACCATCTAGAATCTAGATTCTTCTCCTCTTGTCTAGCCTTTGCCTCTACCTCGATTGTCTAGAGATATTAGTCAACATTGCCAATTTTGATCAAACTACCTAATTCAAGACTTAAAATATGGTAGAAAAAGCTTAACATGCTTGATCGATGATTTTGACTTGATTGAAAGGTAATTTTTTGCTAAGGGTGTGCCGCATTGCCATGTGACAAAGGAGTTCAACAATTAACACCACCAACACTAGGGTACATATAGGGCTTGGTGCTCTTGATTAAATGCTAATCGCATACCTTCATACTTGATATAATCTAATGAAATGCCACAATCCCATTGATCCTAAATTCCTGAAAACTGTTAAGTTTGCTGAATTTTGAATAGGATATGAAATTCTATTTTCTCCATATGAAGTCCAATGAGGCTGGAACCACTCTCAAACATCCTGAGTCATTTCATGGTAATGTTAAAAATTTAAGTAAAAGGATAAAAATGAAAAATAAAGGAGAATGTCACTTTTACTTTAAGAATTTAACATTAACATGAGGGAGCATCTGCTATATTTATATTTTGTTTTGCCTTCATTCGTCACCCTAACCCAAGGTGGACCCACCCCCAACAAGCAAACTCACCTAAAATTTAAAAAAAAAATATTGAAAAAAAAAAAAAACGATTTTCTAAACGCTTTTCCAGAAGCGTACGATTCCTCCTCCGAAGCGCCACGCTTCCAACGCTCGAAGCACGCTTCGACGCTTCCGTACCATGCTTCCGAATTTCTAGGAAGCGGCAAAAAATTCGGAAGCGCACTTCCGGCCAAGCTTCCTAGGCGCTTCCGTACGGGACGCGCTTCGGGGCTTGGAACCGTGGGGGGGGGGGGGCGGTTCGTGCAACATTGGACACAGCAATGGAAATGTGGGAGGCCTCGACCACCTTGTATGAGGGAACTTCCATTCAACAGAAGGTGTTGCTTGAGAATAAGCTAAGACAGTACCAAATGCAGAAGGGAGAAGAAATAGATCCCTTCCTGCTCAGATTGCAAGGGATTCGAGACCAGCTGACTTCCGTGGGGTCTACACCAGATCCTGAATTCATGGTCAGGACTGCCCTGAATGCAGTCACGGAAGACTGGGATACCTTTGTCCAGAGAACCTTAGGCAGGGCTTCTCTCCCCAATTGGGAGGAGATGTGGGCAGCTCTTCAACAGGAAGAGATCAGATGGTTAACCAAGGCGGGAAGTAGCGGCAAAGGTGTCAGAGCCAACAAGGAAGAAGAGGAGGATGCAACTCTCGGATCAGTGGGACAGTAAGGGCAACAGAAGAGTAAAAAGAAAGACATATCCAAGGTCAGATGCTTCAAATGTGGGGAATTGGGACATTTTGCCACTCAGTGCCCTCGGAAGAAGGGCAAGAAGAGAAGTCTGACACAAAGGCTGCTCCAGCGAAAGCTAACAGAGAGGGCGAGGATGACGATTGCGCCATGAGTGCTCATGCACATCTAGAGAAGAGGTGGGGCGATATTGAGTTGTAGTCGAGAGGACTACACACGGGGCCACGATCCTTGAGGTGTCCAAACTCTTGGATCACATGCGGCTACAGGAGCCCTTAATGACCGTAGTAGAATGATGGGTGTTAGTCGGTGCGAGGAATGATGGAGCAATAGTGGCATAGCTAGAGTGCCAAAGTCTGAAGCAGCGTAGTAGAGGTTGCAGCAGTACGGGAGGCACAAAGCAGATTGCAGCAACGCAATAGCATCAAAGGGTCAGAATAGATTAGCAGCAGAGGTAGCTTCAGCATCACGAGGTATCCAGACTGACCAACATGTTAGTTTTGGGTGGCTTCTCATTTGCTTACTTCTCAGCAACTGAGTTACAATGCAACAATTAGCAGTGGCATTGCTATGGGCAACATGACGCAACATTTTGAGAGGGAGTTGCAGTACAGATGCAGCAGTGACAGTGGCAGTGTCATGGGTAGCAGCACAGGTTGCAGCAGTGCAGTGGATGAAGGGCAACAGGCCAAGCATCGGGAGCACAAAGGATCGATGTCGTGGATCAGTGTGGTACTTCTGTTGGGGAGTATTAATAGAGCACATTCCTCGCTAAGAGGGAATGTTGATTTTGGGTAGCATCGGATGTGCTCTAGCTCCGAAATTTTTTGGAGGGGCTAGAATACATGAGATCTCCAAGACCCAGGAATCGTTTGGTGAAATTTCACCCGATTTGTGTTTTATTAAAATAATTAATATTTTTAATGGGGTTCTTAAGTCTAAACTTAGGAAAATAAAAATATTAATGGTCATTAATAAAAATATGGGTGAGAAGCTTCTAAATGACGAGGATCAAGTCTAATTTAATCTTAGTCGTTGATTAGGGACTTAATCTCAGTCATTGATTCATCAACAGGAAAAGTATAATAGGAGGCTTGAGGGTCAGTTGGAGACACACCAAGTTGATCAGTTAATTCGATTTTTTTGGGGAGAGGTTTGCTGAGAAAATTGAACAAGTGATCTGAGTTGCAGTGAGGGGCAGAAGCAGAGATTTGGATCAGAGAGGAAGTTTTGAACCAAAGAGTAAGTATCAGAGAGGCAGCAGTAGCATCAGAAAGGCAGCACAGAGGCCTATGCAGCCCAGGAGGGGCTCACACGGTGCGGACGCAGCCCAGGAGGGTCTCTTGCAATGGCAGTGCAGAGTATTCGTCAGAAGTTCGAGATTTTGCCGGAGAAGCGAGGTTCTGAGTCAGGAGGGCTAAACAACAGTCTTCCTCCAGCAAATCGATCCAGCAGAAGGGGTGATGCAGTCTTCTAGAGGCAAGACGTTGGCCCACGCAGTGATTGCGCAAGGACTTCGCAATGTTTGTCGGGAGGGTGTCAAATCACTCATTGGATCAGTTGTGACTTGGGGAACGAGGTAAAACTTCAAATGTATTTCTTGTTGTCGTGATTTCTTTGTAAGGTTAGCCGATGTGAGAGGCAACCTGTTGTACTCAGATTCTGCTTGCTTAATAATACAAACCCTCTATCTGTTACACCGGTTTTCCCGCATTGGGTTTTTCCGGGGACATGTTGTCCAAAAATAACGGTGTCCCTTGTGTGTTTGTCTCATCTATTGTTTCAATTTATGATCTGTATGTCAGTGTAGTCTACAGTAGTGTTTTTCATCACTGTTTATAAATTAAATAACTTGTTGAATGAAATAACAAGTAGGAGATGCTAAACCAGCGACTATAGTAGGATTTATGTTTGTAAAGATTCAGAAATTTTCACATCAAATACCAGGTACCAGTTAGTTTTGATTTATTTATTCTTATATCATTAGCCAGAAAGGTTCAAGTTTCCTCTACAGAAATTGGATGTTGAAGGAAAACCACAGTCAATGATTCATTGGACCTCATTAGTGAGGAAAACCTCTGAAAATTTTCATTCCAGTGACTTTGTCAATCAATTTTTGTATATAGCAATCTGTGTATTAAGTAGTGATGCAATTCCTAGAGTTTCAACAGAGATCAAAAGGATTTTGCATTTGAGTGAGCAGTTTAAAGTTGGAGACTGGTATTTATACCAGAATTTTACAAAGATTAGGATCTATGGTTGTCAACTTACACTTTACACATTACCAGTGTTCCTCGCTATGAGGATTTTGCACTAAAGTATATTAGACAGATGATGAACATGCATGATGTTCATTTTGTTTCCAAGAAACAAAAAGCTCAATTTAAACTAAAGGCACAAGTTGGCCCATTCATTGTCAACATCAAAGTTGCAGAAAAAGAAGTCAATAATTTTTTAAGTCAGATGAAATTTAGATTGAGTTTCAGTTGGTCATATGATCCATTAGGAATAGTTTCCAGTCAAACAGCATTGGAAACTCTAAGGATGACAGAAAAAGAATTGAAAAGGCCAAGAGAAAGTCTATCTCCAGCAAGATCAAAGTTACAGAAGGCAGCATTCAAAGTATTCAAGAGAAGAAAGACCATAAATGTTGAAGAAGAGTCCTCAGAAGTTAAAACTTTTGAAGAACCTACTACAGTCATACTTTCAGCAGAATCTGCATTTTCATTACAGCAGATTGAAGAAACCACAATAGATTCTCCTTCTTCTTCAAGGCAGCAGAGTATTTTTTCAAGATTCTTAGAGATGAAGAAGAAAAATGAGGCAATAAAAACTTCTACATATGCAGAGTTCTGAAAACAGTCTTCCACGACTCAGACTAGTTTACTTTCTGCCTTAGACAGTGAAAGAGGGTTGTTCCAATTAGCATTTTTGGAACCAAAGGTCCTTGTGTCTAAGAGTGTTGAAGATTACAAAATCCCTGTGTTTCATTTGATACTAAACAAATACATCCTATAGATCAAATTGATCTTCACAAGCAAGCAGGAGAAATGATATACACATCCTTGACAAGTTCTGCCATGGCAGCATCCAAGCTACAAGCATCTCTGAACAATATTCACTCTCAGTTGAAGCTAGAAAAGATGTCTTCTCTAGCTAAGGATACCAAAATTAAGGGGTTGGAAGATCTAGTTTTAAAATTAGGATTGAATCCTAAAGATGTAAAGGCAACTGAGGAAATAATTAAAAGCATAAATGCAAACATTCAAGCACTAAGGAAACAACTGAGATTACCAACAATTGAACATCCCCAAGCACAAGAAGTAGGTCAACTGGAGAAAGAAAAAGAAAACATGCTTCGGATGATTGTGGAACAAAATGTACAGATTCAGAAGATGGAGGCAGAGATGGAAAAATTAATCAAAGAAAGAGAACTTCAAATCAACACTAGAGCAGGGACATCTACAGCAGCAGTGTCAACAACAGAAACAGAGTCTACTAGTCAGAATCCAGCAGAGCAACTATCAAAAGCTATGGGAGACCTGTCATTAAAAGATATGGAGATTGAAAAGCTCAAAGTTCAATTGGAGAAGACCCAAGATAATAAAAGTAGATAATGCATATCTTGCCGAAGTATAGAAAAACTTCAAATTAACCAAGCAACTGGAAAAATATGAAAATGAATCATTGATTGCACAGACATTATCTAAAGCAAAAGAAAAAATATGGATTGATATAAATTCAACCATAACTAAACTTTGGACATCTATTGAAATCATTTTTGAGTAGGAGTTGGTACAGAGGTCAAAGGCAGCCATTACAAAAATCAAAGACGATTTAGATCACAAGCCAAGGGAGGCAACAAGAATAATGTAGGGCACTAATTTTGGAAATTTAAAATTTTTACAAATTGAAGATTTATTACACATACAGTGGCATTTTAAACACAATTTATCAATTTAATACACAGTACATACCTGGCTTTCACTGTTAAAGTCGGTCCCAAGTTGTCGTCGCTCCAAATTCGCTCCTGTTACCAAAAGACCAACACCTCCCTGCCAAATTGGGTACAATATTGGTACTCAGCTCCAAAGTACTTCAAAATTTGAAGTAATTTGGCCCCCGTGCCCAAAAGCTTCAAGAACAATGAGGCTCTTCCTCTGTCTCTCTCTGGTAAATTCCTTCTCTCCTTCTCTATCTATGTAAGCACAAAAGAGTCCTTCAAAACCAAGGAAAACGTTCCTTCAACTTCCGAGAATACTAACAGCTCCCCTATAACAAACCCCCACCTCTCTTCATATACCCCAGTCCTTCCACCGCCCTCTTGTTCACCGACTCAAGGTCTTGATTAAATAATTTATATTCGTGTTGGTTCTTTGTCGGTCACAGGTGGAGCAGATTTCAGCCTCCACCTTGCTTGGTCACGATTTGAGTGATGGACTTAACTTATATAGATTATGAGAATCATAGTTATATATATATATATATATATATATATATATATATATATATCTTTTTTTTCTTTAGCCTTTTAATTTCTTAATGTTTATTGATCTTATATTTTATTACAATTTATTTATTAATTTAATTTACTTTTAATTTTTTTGAGGGTGTTTGAAATAATAAAAAAAAAGGTAATATTCTATGTCTTTTCTGATTATTCTTACTTAGTTTCTTTTAATGAATATATATATAAGTTCTATTTTATTTAGTTGCTAAAATTCCCTTTTATTTGGTATACCCATTGTCTTAACTTTATTTATGGAATCATCTTTTATGATGATGGTACGCCTATCAAGTACCTTATTTGATATAATCATTATATTCTGATGCGTCAAATATTTACTTCAAAATCAATTCATTATCTTATATTAGCTAGTATATATATACTAGTACATGCATGCTAATATTCATATTCTATTTGTAATAGTAGATGGGTCATTACATACACCCCTCCATCAGAAAACTTCATCCCGAAGTTAAGGTTTATATAGTATCTCAGTAATTATTTTAGTAATTAGTATAATTATATAAGGATTATGTTCCGTGATCAAATACTTATTAATGTGAGGACATTTTAAAATTCATGTTTTGAACATTGATAGGTTTATAATTTTAATAATTAAGCCTAGCCCCAGCCAGATTCCCAAGTTATTATAAAATCACCCTATCTTTCCTAATCTCTTCCGCTCCCATCCTATCCATCCTCTACTGGAAATTGGAATATGCCATGGCATCAACTATACCGAACTAGCCATTCATAAACCTCAAGGGTGATAGCGTCGACTACATCGACCTAATTTTCCAATAGGCATTTGACAATCATCATCACACGTTTAGGGGAACATGACTCGCACAATCCTCCCATGACTCCAGGGTTTGGAGGATAAACGGTGGGTAATAGTATAATACCTCCACCCCTCCTAGTGGGACCAAGGTCAACACGCTATCA
This sequence comes from Pinus tabuliformis, assembly GCA_031772625.1. Lineage (NCBI taxonomy): Eukaryota > Viridiplantae > Streptophyta > Pinopsida > Pinales > Pinaceae > Pinus > Pinus tabuliformis. The sequence goes on from CM062820.1 coordinate 25,383,945, forward strand.
TGTAACCTCATTGAGCCTTAATTGTTCTTGGAGCTTTTGTCATCACGTGATCATTTTGGTAACGATGTTATCTGCAATGTAAACACTTGTCCATACTTTATAACATACGCATCAATATATTCAAAATAAATTGTATTTAAATAACATTTTGTTGATCTAGATTGTCATTGATGTCAATATGGCAATATTTTGGGATACTAAATGAGATGGAGTACCCAAAAATTGAATACATCATATGGATTGAATATATATACAGACAGAGTAGAAGCAGTGGACCCAAGGAGCGTCCCAAGGAGGAAAGCTATCGGAAGTCGAGGAAAGCCATCAAAATCCATCGGAAAGACATTGGAAACCATTGAAGTCAGAAAAGGAGCGAGAGAAGCATTTCATTGGAAGCCATCAAAGAAGAGTTATCGAAAGACATAGGAAAGCCAAGCCAAGAATAAGAATCGAAGAAAACAGTGGAGGAGCATTGCGACGAAGGAGCATTGCGACGAAGGAGCATTGCGACGAAGGAGCATTGCAGTTACAATTCACTTTTATTGACGTATCACATTTGCCCAAGAGTAAGAGCCACATCGGACAAACTAAGAACCCAATCCGAGTAAGAAGCCATGGAAACCTTTTAAAGTTCACAACGCATGTAATAAAAACAAATCGGAGTTAACATATCGGCAGTATTGTTTTATTATATGCCACTGCTCAAAACCCCCGATAGCGATATGTAATACGGACCCGAAACAGTTTATGGTAACAACTCTATTGAAATATCGCATCCGCTGCATCGCGAGCTTTAAAGCCTTGTCACGTTCAAATCCACCGATTGTGATATAATATGAGGACCCGATCACTCCATTATAATACACCTTTATGTAATATCGCATCCGCCTATCAGAACTTTCATATCGCAAGTCATAAAGGGATGTCACATTAAAAACTGTGATTGCGATATTATTGCGGACCAAACTACACCACTATAACATAACTTAATATAATATCGCATCCGTTGAATCGTAAAGTTTCAAAGGGATGTCAAAATGCCGATTGCGATAGAGTTGTGGACCCGACGGACCGTCAATTGCGATAAAGTTGTGGACCCGACGAAGTTATCAAAAACAGTTTAATATTATATCGCATCCGCTCCGTCAGAAATAGGGGAATCAGCAATGTTATATCGGTGATATTGAATGTTGCGATTGCGGGATTTTCATGAAGTTGCGATTGCGAGATTTAAGCAGTGATGTGGCATGTGGGGACCGCCAGACATCTATTATAATGTGGGTATAGCCTCTCCTTTATGATTTTCGTAAATAAACAAGTTTAATTGGATAAAGGCCCCTCCGATATAATTTTAATGTGCAACCTCATAAGTTGGCCTCTCCTCCCAATAAACGTGTCCTTTGGTTATTGGTGAGACTCGTATACATACAAGTTAAACGCTTCACCTCAAGCATGGATCTTGATCATCAATCACAAAAAAAGAATGACAGTTCACAACTCGTGAACGTGAAGGAACAAAAGAAAGGAAGTCGAAGGTTGAGCGAGCGAAAGAGGAAGTCGAAGGTCGAGCATTTTGTTGACTGGGTTATTTAATGAAAGGCTCGGACCTGTGTTTGACAGTGATTCAGATAACAGTTAAAAAGGACACTCTATGGATCTAAGAAGATTATCTGAGTATAAGCAGGGTTGTTTTTTAATTGAACGCACAATATGAAACCGCGACAGTCACTCCTCTGAAGAAGTCACTCCTAAAGCAGTGACTCCTGAAGCAGTTACCGCGACAGTGAGAATCGAGGGTCGAAACAGAGAGTTGTTTTTGAAAAGACATTGAGGCCTAGCACAGATATCTTGTTGATAAGCATCAACAGATCTTGAAGATCATGATGTATTGTTGAAATCATCATGAGGTAAACTTTGCAGACTCTGTTGGGCAATATGAAGAATTGTGAAGACTCCTTCATATGAAGACAGGTTGTCATTGATGAAGTAGCATGGAGACTATAGTGAAGTTGTAGATTGACAAGAACTTAGTGAAGAAGATTTTGGGAGCCATGAATTACTATAAAACATATCTAGACAAAGTATAGCAGTGGGTTAGAGCCTAAAGGGTTGGTGCCCTAAAGGTTGGAGCCTCGAACAAACAAGGTAGGTGCCTTGAATGATAGGGTTGGAGCCCTCAAGGATCAGTGTCCTCAAGAAACCAGGTCAGAGCCTGTACCAGAGAAGGATTGGTGCCCTAGGGGTTGGAGCCTCTAAACACGAGGTCGGTGCCTTGAGAAGATAGGGTCAGTGCCCTAGAGGTTGGAGCCTCACAAAAGACCAAGTTGGTGCTTGGCAACAGGTTGGAGCCTGGGAGATTGAAGATCGGTGTCTTCATCAAGGGTTGGAGCCCTATATATATTGTACCTGATTTATTGTAAAGATTATATTAATAAAAGCATGTATTCCTATTGTTCATTTTGTGTTCTAAATATAATTGATTTAACTGGTAAAAGTAATAATTGAAAAGGAATACTGATTCGCCCCCCTCTCAGTATTTCAAACAATTGGTATCAGAGCCAATACCTTCACACAAAGCCTAACAGCTTGAAGGTTGATCAATTAGAACACAAATGGTGAAGCCAAGGAAGAAAGTCTCCAATCCTCCTAAAGATGTGTCTCCCTCAACCACTGAAGTTGAAATCAATCAATTTGTGAAGGCTCCATTGTTCAATGGAAACTTTGATATATGGGAAGAAAGAATGAGGAATTTCTTAAAGACTCAAGGCATTGAAGTCTGGAAATCAGTGATTGTTGATAGCATGATGAATGGAGAATCCAAGGAGTACAATTGAAAAGCGATGAAGGCAATCTTGAATGGGCTACCAAATTCTATAAAGGCCAATTTAGAAAAGTGTTCGTCAACAAAGGGTATATGGGACAAACTTCATGACCTTCACTCAAAAGGAGCATTGACCATGACCACTAGTCAAGAAGATGATGGAAAGCAAGAAGGAAATCCAGAAACCATCAAGGAAGCTGAAAATAAGAATGATGACATCAAGGACAAAGAAGACCTAGCAAATAAAGAGAATGAAAAATATTTTGAAAAAGATCTCCTCACTAAACTTATGGCTGCCATGGAAGAGATTATCAATTTGAAAAAGGAAAACGAGGAACTTAAGAAGAAAGCACTAGCTGGAGACCAAGACCAAACAAGGAAGGAAGTTGACCTTGTCAAGCTCCAAGAAAAAGAAAGGGATGAAGAGCTCGCCAAGCTTAACGAAGAATTTCATCAAAACAAAAGAAAGCATCATGAAGAAGTCATATCGATGACAAATCAATTGGATAAGGCAAAGAAACGAGAAAATACCTTGTCAAGCCACCTTGAACAAAGGCACAAAAGTTTGAACAAACTTGAAACAGAGATTGGTCAATACAAGGAAGAGGTCTCCTCTCTTGAATCTCAACTAGAAGAAGCAAGAAAGCTAGTACAAGGAGCTGAGAAGACAATGGAAGCATTGGCAATCATAGAAGGACAGGTTGATGAAGCATAAAAGGAGAAAAACACCATGATATGTCAACTAAAAGCAAAAGACGAAAAAATTTAAAATCTGACCTCAACCTTCTCAAGGCCGAAACATTTAAAGCTACAAGAATCATGGAAGAAATGGAGAGCGGTCTAGCTAAGTAAAATGAATAAATTTTCAGAATGAAATCAGATATCATCTCCCTTAAAATAGAAGCAAATGAAGCAACTTGTATCAAGGAAGAAATTGAGAAACAACTTGCTAAGAAGAATAATGATTGCGAAAGATTGGAAGAAGAAATTGTCTCCCACAAGAAAAAGGTTGAAAGAATGGACAAAATCTTGAAGAGTTGTCAAGCCTTGGATGACAGGGTCGGCCATCAAAGATCTCCATTTGATAAATCAGGTCTTGGCTATGAAGGCGAATCCTCAAGCAAGAATGATAATGCTTCAAACAACAAGGATGTGAGGAAGCCATAAAGAAATGTTGATGCTCCCAGTTCCAGCAAAGGCAAGGATAAGATTCAAGGCAACAATGAAGGAAGTCTCGTTCCAAGAAGAAATGCAGATGGTGTCAAGGATGTAAGAAGCAATGGTTATCATCAAAGGATCCCAAGGCAAAAAGACTTCAGAAGTACATCTAGGAAGTCTCCATCTCCCAGGTACCAAGTACATCTAGGAAGTCTCCATCTCCCAGGTACCAAAGTTTATTTCTTGGTTATTGTTATGCTTGTACAAACTTTGGACACATGGCAAAAGATTGTAGGGCATATCACAAAGATAAATATTATGGTCCCCAACAATCTCCGAGAAGCAATTTTGCAAGAAATCATGAATTCTTATTCATGAACAACATAGAATGCTTCAAGTGTCATAACATTGGTCATATGGCACGTGATTGTAACTTGACTTAGGCTCCTACACAAACTAGAACCATGCCAGAGAAGAAAGTTACAGAGGTATGGAGAAAGAAGCAAATTGGATCCTCCTGAACTCTCCAACCAACAACACGTGTTGTTGACCTGATCTTCGACAATCTAAGCATTTGATGGGGAGACTCTGCCAAAAGGAAGATCATGCATACAGTTAGGGGGAGCTTATGATGATTAAACATTCTTGCAAAAGCCATCTGTGAATGGGCCTTATGTAATCCTTGATGAGCTATATTGACAATCATTCTTTGACGGATCATTTCTCAGGAACACTCCTTTAAAAGAACATGATCTCTTAACTATCTAATGGATTGTTGTTGAAGATGTTTTTTCACTTAATAAATAAGCAAAAATTGGAGTAGCAGAGAAGGCCATCTAATGCTGATAAGGCAAATAACTATGTTGTTGTTATTACAGAAGTTGAATGTCTCAACTCAGGGATATGATGTGAGAACAAGTAAATTGTGGACACAAATAGATGCAACCTTCAAACAAATAGATACATCTGGAAATGGAGCTTGAATGTTTTGTTCACTACACAAGCAAGAGCAGTTGGCAGCATTTAACATAATTGAAGCATTGCAAAAAGTTGTCAATCAGTAGAAAGAATTTACAAGACAGTCATAGATTGATATCAAAATCTGCAAATGGAGATAACTTGCAAAGAACACAAGGAAAAGATGGCTCATCAAAAGGACTATATAAAGAAGAATGTTGTGCAGTCGAATATAGCTCAGGTTGATGCTGGTCACTTATAAAAATAGCAACAGTAAGGCACAACCTCTCACCATTTCATCCGAATGCAATGATGTTGAAATATTGGATGGTAATGACTTAAGGAGAAGCATAGAGATACAGAGCAACTCAGATTTGAAGACAGATAGCGAGAAAAACAATTTCAGTGGCATTTTCTCTTGATTCAGAGTATAAAGATCTCTTAAATCTGACTGTGGAGACAACAGAATTCGGATTGCAGAAGCATAAAAACTTGGACTTGGACATTTGGTGTGTGGCTATTTGGAGTCTGTTTGGAAGCACTGAAGTGGAGCATCTTTAAGGCATCGTTGTCCAGACTTGAGCATGGTTAAAACCAAACTTTAAAGGGTTGTTTAGGACATTCTTGGAGCAGCATTATTGAGGCACCATGACAGGGGGAGCAGTTCAACAGGGGGAGTCCTTGTGCACTCCTTTGCCATTGATGTCAAAGGAGGAGAGAAGGAGAACATTGCCATCAATGACAAAGGGGGAGATTGTTGATCTAGATTGTCATTGATGTCAATATGGCAATATTCTGGGATACTAAATGAGATGGAAGACCCAAGAATTGAATACATCATATGGATTGAATATATATATAGACAGAGAAGAAGTAGTGGACCCAAGGAGCATCCCAAGGAGGAAAGCTATCGAAAGTCGAGGAAAGCCATCAAAATCCATCGGAAAGACATTGGAAACCATTGAAGTCAGAACAGGAGCGAGAGAAGCATTTCATCGGAAACCATCAAAGAAGAGTTATCGGAAGACATAGGAAAGCCAAGCCAAGAATAAGAATCGAAGAAAACAGTGGAGGAGCATTGCGGCGGAGGAGCATTGCGGTTACAATTCACTTTTATTGACCTATCGCATATGCCCAAGAGTAAGAGCCACATCGAAGGAACTAAGAACCCAATCCGAGTAATAAGCCATGGAAACCTTTTAAAGTTCACAATGCATGTAATAAAAAAAAATTGGAGTTAACATATCGGCAGTATCGTTTTATTATATGCCACCGCTCAAAACCCCCGATTGTGATATGTAATACGGACCCGAAACAGTTTATGGTAACAGCTCTATTGAAATATCGCATCCGCTGTATCACGAGCTTTAAAGCCTTGTCACATTCAAATCCGTTGATTGCGATATAATATGCGGACCCGATCACTCCATTATAATACACCTTTATGTAATATCGCATCCGCCTATCGGAACTTTCATATCGCAAGTCATAAATGGATGTCACATTAAAAACTGCAATTACGATATTACTGCGGACCCAACTGCACTAGTATAACATAACTTAATATAATATCGCATCCGTTGAATCACAAAGTTTCAAAGGGATGTCAAACCGCCGATTGCGATAGAGTTGTGGACCCGATGGACTGCCGATTGCGATAGAGTTGTGGACCCGACGGAGTTATCAAAAACTGTTTGATATAATATTGCATCCGCTCCGTCGGAAATAGGGGCATCAGCAATGTTATATTGGTGATATTGAATGTTGCGATTGCGGGATTTTCATGAAGTTGCAATTGCAGGATTTAAGCAGTGACGTGGCATGTGGGGACCGCCAAACATCTATTATAATGTGGGTATAGCCTCTCCTTTATGATTTTCGTAAATAAACAAGTTTAATTGGATACAGGCCCCTCCGATATAATTTTAATGTGCAACCTCATAAGTCGGCCTCTCCTCCCAATAAACGTGTCCTTTAGTTATTAGTGAGACTCTTATACATACAAGTTAAACGGTTCACCTCAAACATGGATCTCGATCATCAATCACAAAAAAAGGACAGTTCACAACTCGTGAACTTGAAGGAACAAAACAAAGGAAGTCGAAGGTTGAGCGAGCGAAAGAGGAAGCCGAAGGTCGAGCAAGCCAAAGGTCCAACAGAAGAAGAAGGAAGCCGAAGGTCGAGCATTCCATTGACTAGGTTATTTATGGAAAGGCTTGGACCTGTGTTTGACAGTGATTCAGATAATAGTTCAAAAAGACGCTCTGCGGATCTAAGAAGATTATCTGAGTATGAACAGGGTTGTTTTTTAATTGAATGCATAATATGAAACCGCGACAGTCACTCCTCTGAAGAAGTCACTCTTGAAGCAGCTACTCCTGAAGCAGTCACTCCTAAAGCAGTGACCGCGACAGTGAGAATAGAGGGTCGAAACAGAGAGTTGTTTTTGAAAAGACATTAAGGCCTAGCGTAGATATCTTGTCGATAAGCATCAACGGATCTTGAAGGTCATGATGTATTGTTGAAATCATCATGAGGTAAACTTTGCAGACTTTGTTGGGCAATATGAAGAATTGTGAAGACTCCTTCATATGAAGACAGGTTGTCATTAATGAAGTAGCATGGAGACTACAGTGAAGTTGTAGATTGACAAGAACTTAGTGAAGAAGATTTTGGGAGCCGTGAATTACTATAAAACATATCTAGACAAAGTATAGCAGTGGGTTGGAGCCCAGAGGGTTGGTGCCCTGAAGGTTGGAGCCTTGAACAAACAAGGTAGGTGCCTTGAAGGATAGGGTTGGAGCCCTAGAGGATCAGTGTCCTCAAGAAACCAGGTCGGAGCCTGTACCAGAGAAGGGTTGGTGCCCTAGGGGTTGGAGCCTCTAAACACAAGGTCAGTGCCTTGAGAAGATAGGGTTGGTGCCCTAGAGGTTGGAGCCTCACAAAAGACCAAGTTGGTGCTTGGCAACAGGTTGGAGCCTAGGAGATTGAAGATCGGTGTCTTCATCAAGGGTTGGAGCCCTATATATATTATACCTGATTTATTGTAAAGATTATATTAATAAAAGCATTTATTCCTATTGTTCATTTTGTGTTCTAAATATAATTGATTTAGCTAGTAAAAGTAACAATTGAAAAGGAATATTGATTCACCCCCCTCTCAGTGTTTCCAACAATTTTTGTTTATTTCACATATATTGCTATTTAAGATATTGATCTTTGTGTTCATATAATGGAATTGGTCATGTCCAGCCCAAATATCTATAAATTAAATTTCATATTAATATGTAGTCATTCTTCATCCATAACATAATTAATGATTTAGATTTCATAGCAAGGTTAATCAAATACTAACTGCATATTGGTATCCATATTCTAACAATGTTTATTAAATAACATACTTCATATTGGTATCCATGTACCAGCAAAGTTCAGCAAATAACATATTTCTTATTAGCATCCATGTACCAGCAAAATAAAATTAATTTTACATGTGATAATCCTAAATAATAGTCTTAAGTATCAATTCAGAAATAAAGTAACTATATACAAGATAGGTTTTAAATTCCTCAAAATTGGCACAAATTGGGGTATTTTCGACATATGGTCTCTATATCTTCCTAGGTAGTTGATCCAGGGTTGTACTTGTCCCACTGAACCTTAACTTGGTCTACCAGGGGATTTCTCAGTTGTCGAACCTTACGTCCTAGTATATGTAATGGTTCGACTGAAATGGTTCCCTCGTCTGATACCTGTAGTTCCTTCCATTGAAGGTTAGGATATTTGTCAGCTATGTAATGTCTTAATACAGATACATGAAATACATTATGAACATTATGCAAGTGGGGTGGCAATGCAAAACGATAGGCAACGGGTCCAACTTTTTCCAGAACTTTGAGTGGCCCAATAGATCGGGGTGAGAACATTGTTCCTTTTCCAAACTGGATGGTGCTTTTGTTGGGCCTGATGCGGATGAATACTTGATCTCCTACTTCATAATTTCTATCTGTCCTATGAGCATCAACATAACCTTTTTGTCTATCATGTGCCTCTTCCAGTCGTTGTCTAATTTGTTTTACCTATTCCTCCATCTCTTGAATTAATTTTGGCCCCACTATCACCCGATCTTCTAACCTGTCCCAACTCAATGGTGTTCTGCAAGGTCTTCTATATAATGCTTCAAATGGAGGCATCCCAATTGAACTAAAGGCAAGTACTTTTCCCAGTGTGATTGTTGGTCCATAACGTACATTCTTAGCATATCTTCTAGTACTTGGTTCACCCTTTCTGTTTGCCCGTCAGGCTCAAGATGATAAGTTGTGCTTAAATTTAGTTGAGTTCCCAAGGTTGATTGCATACAAGTCCAGAATCTTGAAGTAAATCGTAAATCTCTATTTGATATGATCTTCTTAGCTACTCCATGAAATCTTATAATCTCATTTATAAATACCTGAGCTATGTCAAAAACTCTGTAAGAATCTCTTACGAGAATGAAATGGGTGTTTTTTGTTAATCTATCCACCACAACCAGAATGGCATTATGCTTATGTGGCGTAAAAGGCAACCCAACAATAAAATCCATAGAAATTATTTCCCATTTGGTCTGTTGTCGCGCGAATTGACACGACAACGCTCAGACCGGGGGCTGTCACTCTGATCCCCGAGCCCTCCGTTTAAGCCTGTCTCCCACGGCTAAGGGGGGGGGTCCCTGTGAGATGATGAGGCCAACTGTCGACCAGTTGGTTGGGAGACACGAGACACGATGATATAAGCACTAAAATGATTTGATTAAATTAGCAGACCAGTGCCTTAAAAGATTGTTATTACAATGATTACTTGTTAAATGATATAGAAACATAAACCGTGAACAGCAATCATTTGTTATCAGCTTAATCACATGACCAAAACGATATCTGGCAACTGAGAATTTAAAAAAAATGAATGCTTTAAACCACCACGAGTCATAAACCATTAACCAGATATCATATTTCGTATCTCGACTTGAAAATTTTAGATCTCAGCGTGAAAGATATAACATGAAAACCACTGAATCTGGCAAAAAAAAATTTCCACAAAAAAAAAAAAAAAATTTCAAATTTTTTTTTTTTTTTTTGAAAACTAAAAGTTAATCTAAACTATTTTAAATCTAGAATCTTACAAATAAATCTTTTTCTTTTCTTTTTTTTTTATAAAATTAAACTCTAAATAAAATAAATCCTAAAACCTAAATCTAAAATCTAACTATAAAAATAAAACTAAGGTTAAAATAAATATCTTTTTTATTTTTCATATTTAAAAGCAAAATCTAAAAGACTAAATTAAAATCTAAATAAAACAAAACCTAAACTAAATATGAATTAAAATCAAATTAAATCTACGTTAATTTAAATCAAAATCTAAAATCAAAAGAAAAGCTTACATTATTTATTTATTTATTTTTTAATTTTTTTTTTTTATATAAAACTTTTATGATTAATAACAAATCTAAAAGAAACCTAAACGTGTAAAACTATAACCTAAAATGAAAATTACATATAAATCAAAATAAACTAACCCTACATCGAATTCCCAAAAAAAGAACCTTTTCTAATCTGCAAAACAAATAATGTCAAAATTAAACCTGCTAACGTATTGAACGTGTTATCAAAACGAAATCGCAAATGAAAATTCGACTCACGTATTCAGAAAAAAAAAAAAAAAAAAAAAAAAACGACTCACGCATTCATAAAAGGAAAACGATTTCGACTTACGCTGCTTGGGAATTTACCTGTCTTTGTTTGTCGGCGGCAGAAAGAGTTCAAAATCATTTTTGCAGGGTTTGCAGGTGTGGCAGGACGTGGTCTCGTAGCAGACAAAGCTGGGCCAACGGTGAATATGGCAGAGAACCGCAACAAAAGAAAATACGCCTCACGCCGCTTCAGGTTGCCTCACGATTTTCATAGCCCAGGCTTAAGCACAGTTGACCACGATGAGCAAATACGATTTGAAATCATTTTGATGTTGGTATCTACTGCGTGAAGATTAGCTTGAGCAATTGCTCCTTGAAATGGATCTTAGAAAAAACTGTTTGCGTGAAATGAAATCTGCGTAGCAACGAATTTGATGCCCACGCTGTCTAACCCGAGAATTCTAACGGCGGAGGGAAGTTTTCAAACACGTAGAACGAAATTTTGAAAGCACGCTTCCTCTGGCACTGTCGGTGGCTTGAAATCATTTGCGTCTGATATCCAATGTCTGCGTAATGAAAAGAAAGGCCAGCGTAAAAAAGAAAATAATCGTTCCTTTAGTTGGCGGATAACCTCAAGACCCAGCAACCAAAGAATGCATCACATTGAAATCTGCTGGTTATGCACAGTGTGTCGGCGTGTCAACCTCGATGGCGATCCTGCAATTGCAAAAAAGACAAAACCCTAATGAAAACTGCATAAAGCAAGAATTTGAAACCCTAGATCAGAAAAATTCGAAACCCTAAGACAGCTGATTTAATGTACAGATTTAGCCCCTTAACAGCCAGATTTAGCAGTAAGCACAGAAATATTTTAAAGAAAAGAAATTTCAGATTGTCACTGTGAAAAACTTCAGAAAATCTCTCATGCAGATCAGAAAAATAAAACTGAATGATAGACCCAAGATCAATTCCAACTGGGCTCAGCAAAAAATGCTTGCGGGAGTTGGCTGGTTCAGCCGAGAACTTCCCCGAACGCCCACAAAATTCCTTCAGAAAATGTTTTCTGCACAGCTCAAAACAACCGTCAATAAAGAGGGCAAAAATGCTGCTAGATCTCAAACAGTAATGGAGATACCTGCCATTACTTCAGAAACCCTAACAGCACTCAAACCCTAGCAAGTGGACAAGATACATGTGCCCACAATACTCTACAAAAAAGCTATTATTAATGGCTGAAAAGAAAATATGCAGAAAATTAAACAATCTCACAGCATTTCAAGAGAGTAACACCAGCAAGATATGGACCCCAAAGTCTTCTTTTATTAACCAGAAACAGATTTACAAGAGAGCTTCCTCAGTACCAGACTCACAGATCTTATTCCCATTGATCTGAACTGACCCCTAGCACCCTGCTTAAAGGAAATGGTCCCAACGGCTAGTTCGAGTGATCCACGTAGAAATGATCTCGACCGTTGATGAGGATCAAGACATCTCTTGATCTCATCCGTCGATTTATTCACTTAAAATATTATTATTTTATTAGTTAGGGTTTTTGCTTTTTTTTTTTCATTTTTTAATTTTTATTTATCTTATTATTTTATTATTTTTATTCATTTTTTAATTTCTTAATTCATTTTAAAATGGATCATCGAACTAAGCCTTCGGAAACATCACCTAGGACTTAGGACTCATGAGGGGATTTAAAACATTTTTCGACCCTCAGGACACATTGCATCATGACTTTTACAATTTACATCTTAAGGGAGAAAACCCCTTTAACATAGACCCTCACAAAACACCCAGTTCTGCGACACAACTATAATCTAGCAGATCAACACACTAGGATTCTCCTAAAATTCCAATGACAAAATCCATCCCGGCTTTGGGGTCAGGTTTGAAGGAAAACTCTGCCGATCCATGGATCGGTGAGACGAAAAACCTTCCGGGACGTAGATTACCACTAGAAAGTTAGGTCCACCTAGGCAATTCACATACACGACTCATATCTGCTAAGATTATTTACAATTAATACATGCAAACTGGGTTTACAATTAGATTGATCAAGCTGTTGATGACTGTTGGATGGCACGGACACGATGATCAGGTGCTGCCCCTTTCTTGCAAAGAAAAAGGGGGTGTACTGCATGGGTAGTTGACCGGTAGAGGTCAACATCTGGCTCTACTTGGGGACACGTTGCTGCTTGCAGGAATGTGAGAATCCAGAATCTGCATCCATACAACACAAAAATAAGTAGCGTCCATCCAAAAATCATCATATACATTAAGCACAAGAAAGATAAAAGCTCTTCATTTATTAACTAATCTAGAAAAGCAAATCTAATCCTAAAACAGAAATAAAAATGCGGAAAAAACAAGGGGTAGGGTTAGAAATACGATACAAAAGATGCCCCATGGCATCAGATGTGTTCAATATAGTGCATACTGAGCATTTGCCTGCTTTCAGGCAAATCTGTCGGCTGCTTGTTGGATGTGCCATGTCCAATTTTGCATATGGTAGGACTTTTTCCTATCCGAAAATCAAGCTGCTCACGGCCGTCTGATGCGTCAAATCTTCTTCTTATTTTCTTTCTCTTGCGCTTTTTCTTTCTGGCAGGTTGAATTACTGATGATCTGGTACTTTCTGTTTCAAAACTATCAGATGAAGTGTGTAAGATATGCATGCTAAGTCTTTTTGTGTCTTGCATCTGATTTTTATCGTTTTTAAGCTTATCTGGATCATCTTCAATTAACCACCTAATGACCTCCTCATAATAAGATGGAACTTGTTGCAGCAAATGAGAAGGCTCCTGGTTTCTCTTATCATCTGACCATTGTTGAATCTTTTGAACTTGTATTCTAATGGCATCCATCTGACTAGAGCATTCATCCCTTATAGCACTGATTTGTATGGCATGGTGTTCTTGCATGTGTTTTATTACTTTATCATTCTTTTCCTTTATGTCCATCAAGCAATGCTGCATGAAATTTATTTCTTCTTTATGATTCGCTTGCATGTCAGCCAACTGATTGTTATGATTGAATGTCATAGAGTCAATTTCCCTATCATGATCAGCTTTCATGGTCACCATATTTTCCTCTAAGACTGACATCTTGCTTTGCATGCTTCTAATTTCTGTTTCATATTTAATTTTCATGGCCTTAATTTCCTCAGCATGCTGATTTTGTGTGACCTCCAACTCCCTATTACGTTTTTCCAGGTGGGTGCATAAAGTTTTAACATCATTGATAAGACTAGTTTGATTGCTTTCCATATTTCTTACTAGCATCATTAGATCTTGTATAATTTGCTTTTGTTCTTCCCTTTCACTATTATTTGTCCCTGATTTTCCACTATGATGATCTGCAATATTTCTGGTTGATGACACATTCTGATCTTGAAAACTTTCTTCAACAGCTGGATTTTTTATAAGATTACTTTCTTTCGTTTGCACAATTTTAGAGGGAGAAGGCGAGCTGTTTGGACTATCATATCTATCTTTAAAAGCATTGAGAATGTCTTGTAAAGAAGTGAAAAAATCATTAGGAAAATTATTAAACCAATTCAAAGCATCACCCTCTAAAGAATGGACAAATAGACGCATCTTGAAATCTTCATGATTATATTGAGGAAATCTACAATATAAGATCATTACACAAGTAAACATGTTTAAATGCTGTCTAACAGTGACCGAATCACCACCCGAGAACTTAAATAATTTAGAAATGGCCTCTTTCGGAAGATCATGGAGATTATCAGTAAAATGACATGGTTTACATGAATAATCCATGATGAACAGTAAGGGATCAAATGGATGATAGAAAGAGATTTCTGCTCAAGAAAATTAAGAGATGAAAGAAGTGGAGTCGCCACTTGAACAATGAATCTGATTCTAGGATCCAAAAAGTAACCACAAGCAGATATGAGGAAAGCTTCTTGTCTGGGAAAAATGAGAAAGTGGAGTCGCCACCCAAACAAGAAACAAACCGAAGAGATGCTACTGATATGGCGAAAAATAAGGCAATAAAAGATCCAAATGATAACCCAAAAGGTTGAATTTGCCAGCTCAAAATGAGAGATGAGAAATATGAGAAGATGAATGTCGATGAAACTCCAGGAACAGAAAAACTCTGTCCCCGGCAACGGCGCCAAAAAATGTTGGCGTTGCCGGGCCAGATGAAAAGATAAAAATGAGAAGGAAGATTGTCGTTGAAACGCCGAGAAAACAATTTCCCCGGCAACGGCGCCAAAAAATGTTGTCGCGCGAATTGACACGACAACGCTCAGACCGGGGGCTGTCACTCTGATCCCCGATCCCTCCGTTTAAGCCTGTCTCCCGCGGCTAAGGGGGGTAGTCCCTGTGAGATGATGAGGCCAACTGTCGACCAGTTGGTTGGGAGACACGATGATATAAGCACTAAAATGATTTGATTAAATTAGCAGACCACTGCCTTAAAAGATTGTTATTACAATGATTACTTGTTAAATGATATAGAAACATAAACCGTGAACAGCAATCATTTGTTATCAGCTTAATCACATGACCAAAACGATATCTGGCAACTGAGAATTTTAAAAAAATGAATGCTTTAAACCACCACGAGTCATAAACCATTAACCAGATATCATATTTCGTATCTCGACTTGAAAATTTTAGATCTCAGCGTGAAAGATATAACATGAAAACAACTGAATCTGGCAAAAAAAAAATTCCACAAAAAAAAAAAAAAATTTCAAATTTTTTTTTTTTTTTTTGAAAACAAAAGCTAAAAGAATGAAAACTAAAAGTTAATCTAAACTATTTTAAATCTAGAATCTTACAAATAAATCTTTTTCTTTTCTTTTTTTTTTATAAAATTAAACTCTAAATAAAATAAATCCTAAAACCTAAATCTAAAATCTAACTATAAAAATAAAACTAAGGTTAAAATAAATATCTTTTTTATTTTTCATATTTAAAAGCAAAATCTAAAAGACTAAATTAAAATCTAAATAAAACAAAACCTAAACTAAATATGAATTAAAATCAAATTAAATCTACGTTAATTTAAATCAAAATCTAAAATCAAAAGAAAAGCTTACATTATTTATTTTTATTTTATTTTTATTTTATTTTTTATATAAAACTTTTATGATTAATAACAAATCTAAAAGAAACCTAAACGTGTAAAACTATAACCTAAAATGAAAATTACATATAAATCAAAATAAACTAACCCTACATCGAATTCCCAAAAAAAGAACCTTTTCTAATCTGCAAAATAAATAATGTCAAAATTAAACCTGCTAACGTATTGAACAGACGGGTTATCCAAACGAAATCGCAAATGAAAATTTGACTCACGTATTCAGAAAAAAAAAAAAAAAAAAAAAAAAAACGACTCACGCATTCATAAAAGGAAAACGATTTCGACTTACGCTGCTTGGGAATTTACCTGTCTTTGTTTGTCGGCGGCAGAAAGAGTTCAAAATCGTTTTTGCAGGGTTTGCAGGTGTGGCAGGACGTGGTCTCGTAGCAGACAAAGCTGGGCCAACGGTGAATATGGCAGAGAACCACAACAGAAGACAATACGCCTCACGCCGCTTCAGATTGCCTCGCGATTTTCATAACCCAGGCTTAAGCACAGTTGACCACAATGAGCAAATACTATTTGAAATCATTTTGATGTTGGGATCTACTGCGTGAAGATTAGCTTGAGCAAATTGCTCTTTGAAATGGATCTCAGAAAAAAAAAAAACTGTTTGCGTGAAATGAAATCTGCGTAGCAACGAATTTGATGCCCACGTTGTCTAACCCGAGAATTCTAACGGCGGAGGGAAGTTTTCAAACACGTAGAACGAAATTTTGAAAGCACGCTTCCTCTGGCACTGTTGGTGGATTGAAATCATTTGCGTCTGATATCCAATGTCTGCGTAATGAAAAGAAAGGCCAGCGTAAAAAAGAAAATAATCGTTCCTTTAGTTGGCGGATAACCTCAAGACCCAGCAACCAAAGAATGCATCACGTTGAAATCTGCTGGTTATGCACAGTGTGTCGGCGTGTCAACCTCGATGGCGATCCTGCAATTGCAAAAAAGACAAAACCCTAATGAAAACTGCATAAAGCAAGAATTTGAAACCCTATATCAGAAAAATTCGAAACCCTAAGACCGCTGATTTAATGTACAGATTTAGCCCCTTAACAGCCAGATTTAGCAGTAAGCACAGAAATATTTTAAAGAAAAGAAATTTCAGATTGTCACTGTGAAAAACTTCAGAAAATCTCTCATGCAGATCAGAAAAATAAAACTGAATGATAGACCCAGGATCAATTCCAACTGGGCTCAGCAAAAAATGCTTGCGGGAGTTGGCTGGTTCAGCCGAGAACTTCCCCGAACACCCACAAAATTCCTTCAGAAAATGTTTTCTGCACAGCTCAAAACAACCGTCAATAAAGAGGGCAAAAATGCTACTAGATCTCAAACAGTAATGGAGATACCTGCCATTACTTCAGAAACCCTAACAGCACTCAAACCCTAGCAAGTGGACAAGATACCTGTGCCCACAATACTCTACAAAAAAGCTATTATTAATGGCTGAAAAGAAAATATGCAGAAAATTAAACAATCTCACAGCATTTCAAGAGAGTAACACCAGCAAGATATGGACCCCAAAGTCTTCTTTTATTAACCAGAAACAGATTTACAAGAGAGCTTCCTCAGTACCAGACTCACAGATCTTATTCCCATTGATCTGAACTGACCCCTAGCACCCTACTTAAAGGAAATGGTCCCAACGGCTAGTTCGAGTGATCCATGTAGAAATGATCTCGACCGTGGATGAGGATTAAGACATCTCTTGATCTCATCCGTCGATTTATTCACTTAAAATATTATTATTTTATTAGTTAGGGTTTTTGCTTTTTTGCTTTTTTTTCTTTTTTTTCTTTTTTTTTCATTTTTTAATTTTTATTTATTTTATTATTTTATTATTTTTATTCATTTTTTAATTTCTTAATTCATTTTAAAATGGATCATCGAACTAAGCATTCGGAAACATCACCTAGGACCTAGGACTTAGGACTCATGAGGGGATTTAAAACATTTTTCGACCCTCAGGACACATTGCATCATGACTTTTACAATTTACATCTTAAGGGAGAAAACCCCTTTAACATAGACCCTCACAAAACACCCAGTTCTGCGACACAACTATAATCTAGCAGATCAACACACTAGGATTCTCCTAAAATTCCAATGACAAAATCCATCCCGGCTTTGGGGTCAGGTTTGAAGGAAAACTCTGCCGATCCATGGATCGGTGAGACGAAAAACCTTCCGGGACGTAGATTACCACTAGAAAGTTAGGTCCACCTAGGCAATTCACATACACGACTCATATCTGTTAAGATTATTTACAATTAATACATGCAGACTGGGTTTACAATTAGATTGATCAAGCTGCTGATGACTGCTGGATGGCACGGACACGCTGATCAGGTGCTGCCCCTTTCTTGCAAAGAAAAAGGGGGTGTACTGCATGGGTAGTTGACCGGTAGAGATCAACATGGTCATAGGAATGTCGTGACGTTGTAGGAGACCTGCTGGGTAACAACGGTCAACCTTCACTTGCTGACATTTGAGAGTAATTGAGACATTTTGCAACGAATTTGACAATATCATGTTTCATACTTGCCCAAAAGAAAAGTTTATTTGTATTTGCATACATTTTCTTTACACCGGGATATGCACAATACAATGCTCTATGGGCTTTCTTAAGAATGGTGTTTTGAAGATCCCCACTATTAGGAATGTACATCCTTTCATGGAATCGCAAAATTCCATCATCTTCTAGTTCATATCCCTCAAACTTAGGTTCTTTTGAATTTTTACAATCAAGCCCAGATCTCACTTTTATATACCAACTGTCTCTCAAGAGATGTTCTAGTACTTGCTTCCCCAAGTCTACCTTGATAGGTATGAGGGAAAATATCTGAGGTCTTCTACTGAAAGCATCTGCCACTACATTTTCTTTTTCTTTAATGTATGAAATTCCAAAGTCATACTTGCTTAGGAATTCACTCCATCGTTTTTGTCTAACATTCAAATCTCTTTGAGTAAATAAATATTGTAAACTTTGGTGGTCGCTTTTGAGCATAAAGCTTCTCCCTACAAGATAGTGGATCCATATCTTTAATGCTAATACAACAGTGGCTAACTATAAATCATGAGTGGCATAGAGTTCTTCATGAGGCTTTAATTTTCTTGAGGCAAGCGCTATTACTCCTCTATCTTGCATTAATACTGCACCTAATCCTTGCTTGGATGCATCAGTACATACAATAAAATCTTTGTCCATATCGGGGACTCGCAAGATTGGTGCATTGGTCAACAATCTTTTAAGTTCAGAGAATGTTCTATGACATTACTCAGTCCATTCATATCTAACTCCTTTACGTTGGAGGGTTGTGATAGGTTTTGCAATTTTGGAGAATCCTTCTACGATAGTAGCTAACTAAACCCATAAATCTTCGTACTTCATGCGCATTTTTTGGTATCAGTCATTCCATGATTGCTTTTACCTTCTCAGGATCTACTGAGATCCTTCACCAGATATAATATGACCCAAGTAATGAATCTTCTTCTGAAAGAATGAACAATTGGATAACTTTCCCTATAACTGGTGTTCCCTAAGGCAAGATTATACTATACACAAACGTTCTTCATGTTCTTTCTCATTTTTGGAGTAGATGAAAATATCATCTAAGAAGACTTGTACAAATTGGTCGAGATATTTGTAGAAAGCACTATTCATAAGGTTCATGAATACTGTTGGTGCATTGGTCAACCAAAAGGGTACCACTATGAACTCATAATTCTTAGTTGATGATAACCAAACCGTAGATCGATCTTTGAAAAGACAGAAGCTCCTTTCATTTGGTCAAAGGGGTCATCAATTCAAGGCATTGGATACTTATTCT
Source organism: Pinus tabuliformis (assembly GCA_031772625.1). Classification (NCBI taxonomy): domain Eukaryota; kingdom Viridiplantae; phylum Streptophyta; class Pinopsida; order Pinales; family Pinaceae; genus Pinus; species Pinus tabuliformis. Next base: position 25,403,506 of record CM062820.1, read on the forward strand.
TTATTATAGCTCAATTTAAATCTCGATAGTCTATGCATAGTCGCAATGAACCATCCTTCTTCTTGACAAAAATTATGGGTGCACCCCCAACGCGAAGTACTAGGTCAGATGTGTCCTATATCCAGTACTTCTTTCAGTTAGATTTGTAACTCTTGAAGTTTAGGAGTTGTCATTCTGTAAGGTGTTTTAGGGATTGTATCTTGAAGGGGCCAGCAAAGAGCAACAATCTTGTTGAGGATTCCAGGGGAAGCATTGCATCAGACATTGCTGGAGATTTTGGGGGAAGGATCAGCCAAATTTCGAGGAGCTTTGTTGTAGCAGCGTGACCCCCTTTTTGAGACTACGTGGGCCTGCGCAGGAGGTGTTTCTGGGTGCACGTGGGAGCTAGGGAGGTGGCCATTGGGAGCTGATTTGAGTTGGGGATTTAGGGAGTTATCTGGAGGATTGGACCACTAGCATTTGGCATCATTTCTAGAGGGCTGGAGTAGTAGTTCTCCAGTTGCGCCGAAATACCCAGCGAGTTGAGGAGCACGCTGAAATTGGGGTCAATTTCGGGGGTCGGAAGTAGGCCAAACCCTTCCTGGGTTTTGGTGGGTTATTTGAGAGGAGTCCAAGGTTAATTTCCCGGAAATTTCCTGAGCATCAGAAGTGAGTCAAACAGCAGATCCTTTGCAACAGACAATGCAGTTTCACCAAGGCAGCACAGAGCATAGTTGAAGCTACACATTCCAGCATTTGGACATTGCACTTTTCCACCTGAGGCTTGCCTAGCTTGCCTTTTTGGCAAGCCCAAGTGCACACATCCCAATCCCCCATTGTACTATTGTTCTATATAATAAAATGGCTCAGCTGGGTGTTATTTTTGGTGGAATTCCGGGTGTTCACTTATATGTTTGAATTTTTGTGTGTGCATGTTCTTATTTGCTTTGTTTATCATTGTATTACCTAAGTAACAATATTACACTAATGAAATGTCACAATCCCATTGATCCTCAATTCTTGAAAACTGTTAAGTCTGCTGAATTTTGAATAAGATGTGAAATTCTATTTTCTCCATATGAAGTCTGATGAGGCTGGAACCACTCTCAAACATCCCGAGTCATTTCATGGTAATGTTAAAAATTTAAGTAAAAGGATGAAAATGAAAAATAAGATTATTTGTCTTTCATTTTCATCATTTTACTTTAAGAATTTAACATTACCATGAGTGGCCATCTAAGAAGCATCTAAGGAGCATCAAGGGAGCATCTTGGGAGTGTCAGAGAAGCCCCAACCCAACTTAAGTCAAAGAAAAAAAAATTAAAAATTAGAAATCGAGCCCCTGCAGAACCGCCCGTCTCCCTCTGGATCTGTGCCCGAACCTCCACAGATCAGGCCCGCACTGTTCCAGATTTCCAGGAATCACCTCAAAACGGTGGAACCGTGGATCCGTATGGGACGCGGTTCCAGCCTTTTATCTTTTGAGAGGGGGGAGGCAGGGGAAAGGGGGGCAATCCTGCAACAATGAGCGAGACTGTGACAGCAAGGATTCTAGGGCACAATTTGGGCAGCAGAATACCACTGTGACATTGTCTGAGGCTAGATCTCATGCAGCGAAGGGTTCCTGAGGCCAAATCTGAGGCAGCGAAGGGTTGCTGAGGTTTAATTTGTGGCAGAGAGGGTTTTTATGACTCCACTTAAGGCAGCAGCCCATCTTAAGGAAATAACCCTATTTGGACAGTTGATCATCCTTATAAGGCAAGCGAGGGCTGGAGTCATCATCCTTTAGCAGGCTGACTATACCGATAGAGGAGGATGAATTCCATTGCAGTTTGAAAGTCTGATTTGATCTGTGTAAGAGGCCGAGTTTTGTCAGATCTTGTGGGCCGAGTTACTCATATTGTAGCAGGCCAAAAGTTGAAAGCACTAGGATTTGGCCGATTTACCCTCTGGAAGGTTGAAATCAAGGTGCAGATGGGAGCGCTCTTGAAGGACTTATTTATATACCTTGGAGACCAAATTCTTGAACAGATAGAATTGTTTTGGGGAGGCAGACTAACTCAGGTGTGAAGCTGGTTATTTGACAGGCTGTGCCATTTTATTTTGAGAAGGGCAAGTCTCTTTGGGACAATCAAAAGACATACAACTTCTCAGCAAACCCTACAGCCAGATTGCAGAGCTAGGTTAGCATTCATTGTTGGGGCTGAGTCATCTTGGGCGGGCCGAAGTTTTCTACAGTAAATAGTGTCATTTTTCTGAAGCATTTCCCATGTTCTGAAGTAAGAATATTGCCACGTAATGTCCTGCGGCAGATTGATAAAGACTAACTGAATTCATTTGCTGTTCATTGAAATTTATCCAGTTCAATTGTTGAAGGGTTTGAAGGAATGTCTCTCTGAATTCTCTCTCTGTTTTATATTCAAATATTTAATAAGAGGTTTCATACAAGGTGTTTATGAAAATATCCAAAACAAAAATCAAAACTGGGCACATAATCAAGAGGGATATTACAATTTGACCAATGAAAGAGTAAATAGCTAAGGTTCAAAGACCTACAAGCCTCCAAATCCAGCTATTTTCCCACTTAGCTCCCAAAGTCAGCCATTCGAAATGCCATGTGTGCCTGCTATTTTTCCCTTTTGTAACACTCAATTACTGCTTTAAAAATTTGAGTTACAACCCCATAAAGGCAAAAGGAAGCCTCTTCCTTCATTCTTTTCACACTTTCACCCCAGAAGAGCTCTCTCTTCAATGTTGCACTGAAGGCAAAGTTTCTCTATTGTTTTCTTGCAGATATATAACTGTTCAAAGCTTTTTCAACCAGCAAGCACCACCAAACATCACCCCAGATTAATGCCCTCTGATTCTACTATGTTGACAATGTGTTTTCTCTCATAAATTTGTGTTGCAACTTGCAACTCTCTGTTTTGAACATCTATGATAAGCCACAGCAGCACGTTCATGGCTATAAACAAATGGAATCGATCTGCACATTGAATTGGCAATTTGACAGAGGGATTTCACTCCCGAAGCAAGGATGCAGTGCCTCTTCCTGCCTAAGGAAGCCTCATATTACAGCAAATTGTTTTTTAATTGTTGAAAATGCCGATAGCTTGCAAACCTTCAGAGAAATGGAGTTGTAAACACATCAAAGATTTATTCATTTGTAAATAATGCCGACAGAGAGGCCAATGTTTATTCCTTTATATTACTCATCTTGTTATAGTTCTGTCTCTGATTTCTTGTCCATTATTCTTATAAGCAGACTGATTATTTTGACCTGCCTGCTTGAATTGACAAAGTGTTGTGAAGAAAGCTTGGTTGCCAAAGGTTAAATGATGAGGAAACAGAGATAACAAATCTCTTACACCAGATTGATTAGCTTACCGTGCAGGTTTGAAGTCTTTGATTGGGGAAAAGGCTTGAATCCATTCACCTCTGGGTTTTTGATACCTCTACCTTTATTTCTTGGATGGAGTAACTGTTTCTCATGCCGAATTGAGATCCTTTGTGCATCCAATGATATTTCAAATCTTGACTGACAAGAACGATTTAGATGGTGTGTGAGGGTTTCTATGATAGTTTGCGAGAAAAAGTCAAGGAAGGAGAATTTTACATTCACAAGATATTCACCAGTCCTGATTATTTCTTTGATGATATACCAAAGCTTTGTTTAACTCGTATTGTTGTGCAAGTATGAATGGATTTATAAGCTTTCATGTATATGCGTGGTTATTGAATCTAAGTTCTTCTGCATTCATATGGACGTTTTCAACCTTTGTTCGAAAGTTGATCCATGTGCTTGTCCATTTGCTAAATATAAGCGCATACTCCTAAAAAATAAAGCTTGATGGGAAATTACTTATGCATGAATCTGTTTTCATTGAATGGAAATTTCTGAACAGGATCAATTCCCTCTCCTTGCACCTTCAACAAACTAATTGCCATGATTATTTGCTTATAAATAATTCCAGAAAGAAAGAAGCATGTTTTGTGATGTGCCGGAGAATATGCGATGGAAATCTATTATGGTGATCTTGCAAAGCATCATAGTTGTGCACTGAATTGAGCAGTTTACCTTGCAAGTTTGAAATCCTTAATTGAAACTTGCCTTGAAAAAACCATTATCTAATACTTCCTTGTTTCTTTGTTTCACTATTTGATGTATTGGTTTTCATGCCTTAGAAATTCCAAATTAGGTAAGATAAGGTAATTTTATTGATGTCAAACAAACAACCACAAAAGTAGGTCAATGGGATGCTCAAGTATAATAGTGTCCATATAAAGTAGGAATACAAAAGGTGACTCCTAAATAAAGCAAGAAAGTAAAATAATGTAAGCTACCACTCTATGCTAAGACCAAAAAATTGAGATCAAATAGCAAAAACACATAAAAAAATTAAAGGGTATATACATGCAACAATAATTAATAATTAAAGTTATTGATTGAGACAATAGATAATATTAAAGTAAATTAAAATACTTTTGAGGAGCACAAAAAAATAAGTGGTTTAAGATTCAAAGGAGGACTCAAACACCTTTAAACGTTAAGAGTTGAAAAGGAAAATTTTAATTGCTATTCAAGATATTGTTACAAAGTGAAAAAAGTTTTATTAAAAGGTATGAGGAAGTTTTAAAAAAAACAAAACAAAAAGATTGGATGCAAGGTATTTACAAGTATAACAAGATAAGTTGATTTTAAAAAAAAACCCAAGTCTATAAAAAAAATACCTGAGTCATAAAGGTATTAAAAAAGAAAGGGAGAAGATTCATAAAGGGCATTTTTTTGAAATTACAGAGTAATAAAAAAACAAGAAAGGGTTTTTATTCGTAAGAAGATATATTATAAAAAGGGAAAAAATACAAAGTATTAATAGTGAAGATTTTATAATCTCCTTGGAAAAGAGCCATATATGTTGATTTGGGGTAGCATCAGATGTGCTCTAGCCACGAAAATTGGTGTAGAGGCTAGAGCACATGAGATCTCCAATACCTAGAAATGGTTTGGGCATATTCTAAACAGTGTGGGAGATATTAAAATAATTAATATTTTTAATGGAGTCGAGCACATGAGATCTCCAATACCTAGAAATGGTTTGGGCATATTCTAAACAGTTTGGGAGATATTAAAATAATTAATATTTTTAATGGAGTCCCTAAGTCTCAACTTAAGGAAAATAACATATTAATGTGAATTAATATAAAACTGTGTTAGAAGGGTCCAAAAGTCATAGATCAAGCCAGAGTTAATCTTAGCCGTTGACTAGGGACTTAATCTCGGCCGTTGATTTTTCAATGAGAAAAGTATAAAAGAAGGTTTGAGCGTCACTTGGAGAACACACCGAGTTGATCAAGATTTCGATTTTCTGAGGCAGGGTTTCCTGAGGAAGTCGAAAGAGTGATCAGAGTTGCAGCTGAGGGGGAGTGAATACAGAAGCAGAGAGGCAGAGATAGTACCAGGAGGATCAGCACAGAAGCCGGGAGAGAAAGACACAAAGCTAGCTAGGGCTCACGCAGACGCAGACGCAAAGGCAGCCAGGAGTTGCGCAGTGCCTCAAAGAGCCAGCGTGGGTGACACAGAGGCTCTAAGGGTTGACGCAGTGCCTCCAGAGGCTGACGCAGGGCGAGCTAGGGTGATGTTGGGCAGACACTGGGCCAGAAAGGGCTGACGCAGTCCCTAGAGGCTGACACTGGGGTTTTCGTGGGGCAGATTGGAGCTGGGAGTTGTCGGAGTGTTTATCCAGGGTTTCAGCCAGAACATCTATCTCCGACTGAGAGGTACTACTGCCGAGATTATTCTCTGTTGGGTGAGCCGGTTTTGGCACCCAGATTGTATTCTGAAACTGCTTAATAATTAAAACCCTCAGATAGTTGCACCGGTTTTCCCGCATTGGGTTTTTCCGGGGACATTGGTCCAAAAACAATGGTGTCACTTGTGTGCTTGTTTTTTTCTTCAGTTGATGATCTGTAATGTGTTGAGCATGTACTTGTATTTATTTTCAGTATTTACATGGTAAATAACTTGTTAATTAACAGAACAAGTAGGCAGGAATAAATCAGTAAAGTACATGAAGGGTTTCTAACAGTTAGACTTAGAAATTCCAACATGGTATCAGAGTGTGGTTACAGATCACTGGAGAACTGAGGACATCGGCCGAGCAGAGCAGCAGCAGCAGAAAATAGTTGTCCCGAGTGACAGAAGCTGTGCCTAACAGAGAAGCAGCAAGGAAGGGGTGATGCAGTGCCTGCGTCATCAAGTTTGAGCCGGGAAGAGGATCAGCGCAGTGGCAAAGGGGAGCAGACTCGACCTACACAGTGCCCGGTCATCTTTCTCAGTCAGGAAGGATTGACGCCCGTGGCCAGGAGGTGCAGATTTTGCTGGTGTCGGGATTGCGCAGAGCCTAGAAGCTCTAACCTTCAGTTTGTTAGGGCTTAGGAGGTTGTGGGTAAGTTGCAGAGTGAAGTTGGTGGGGTACTGTAGTCAGAACAATACCTAACAGGGCAAGACCAAGGAGGAGGGAGTTGCTGCCGAGGATTTCTAGCCAAGAAATCTGGATCAGTGGTGCAGTTGCACTAAGGATCGAAGTGGGGGCATCTCGACATTGGCAAAGGGGTTTCCAGGAGGGAAATCGAGGCTCAGAGGGAGTCACACCAAGAACTTCCAGAAAGGAAGTAGAGGAGTAGCGAGATGGCAGTGAACGGGGTAAGAGACCAGGACAGACTGGACGAAGCCTCAAACTTCGTAGTCTGGAAGGCCATAATCTTATCCGTTCTAGACAGGAACCGTCTCAAGCAATTCGCCTTGAGGACAATAGCAGTCCCAGTTGACCCGGCTAATAACGATAAGTACGAGGATGCAATGGCGAGGACCAAGAGCATCATCCTTGACGGGGTCAAGGACCTTGTAGTACCACACATTGTCGAGAAGAATACGGCAAATGAGATGTGGGAGGCCCTAAAGAAGTTGTATCAGCATACTTCTGTGCAGAGGAATATGCTACTAGAAAATCAGTTGCAGTCATACCAAATGCAGAAGGAAGAACAGATCGACCCCTTCCTCGGTCGATCGAGGGAGATCCGGGATCAGCTGACTTCCATAGGAGCCACGTCGGATCAAGAATTGATGGTGAGAACAGCCCTGAATGCAGTCTCAGAAGATTGGGAGGTGTTTGTCCAGAGCATACTGGGCAGGGCGACCCTTCCAGATTGGGAGGAAATGTGGGTGGCCCTTCGCCAAGAAGAGATCAGAAGACTAAGCAAGGCGGGAAGCAGCGTCAAGGGAATCATAATCAAGGAGGAAAAGGAGGATGTTGCCCTAGCATCTGAGGGAAAGTAGGAGAAATGGAAGAAGAAGGACCTCTCCAAGGTCAAATGCTTCAACTGTGGGCAACTGGGTCACTATGCGAGCCCGTCTCCGAGGAAGAAGAGCAAAGGAGAGGCTTCTGAGACCAAGCTTGCACCAACAAGGGCAGAGAAGGAAGTGGAGACAGATGATCACTGTGCCATGAGTGCTCACACACCACTTGAGCGAAAGTGGGGAGACATCGAGCTATATTCAAATGAACTACAGGCGATGAGGGGCAAGATCCTCGAGGTACCCAACCTCTTGGATTATACCTTGCTACGGGAGCCCCGAAGAGCAGTAGCAGGACTGGCGATGTCGGTAGAGACGGATGCGAATAAAGCGAGAGAGGGAGCTACAGTGCAGGAGTCCCAAGATAGTGTGAGGTAGTAGTGCGAGATGCACAGAGTTGTGGCAGTAGCACAGAGGTCAAAGAGGGAGCACTTGTCAGTGACAGAGGGAGCTTCAGCATCGGGAGTGTTTCTAGACTGACAGAGATGTCAAAGTTGGGAGATCATTTACTTACTTCTCAGTAGCTGAGTTGCAGTGCAGCAGTTAGCAGTGGCAGTGCTATAGGCAACACGATGCAGCATGATGAGAGGGTTGCAGTGCAGATGCAACAGTGGCAGTAGCAGGGCCATGGGCAGCAGCACGAATGCAGAGGGAGTTGTCGTACAGATGCAGCAGTGGCAGTGGCAAGCCCATGGGTAGCAGTACATGATGCAGCAGTGCAGAGGATGTTGGGCAGCAGGCCTAGCATCAGCACAGGGACCGATGTCGAATGATCACGGTGATGCTCAATGAGGAGTATTACTAGAGCACAGTCCTTGCTAAGAGGGAGTGTTGATTTGGGGTAGCATCGGATGTGCTCTAGCTACGAAAATTCGTGGAGAGGCTAAAGCACATGAGATCTCCAATACCCAGAAATAGTTTGGGCATATTCTAAATAGTTTGGGATATATTAAAATAATTAATATTTTTAATGGAGTCCCTAAGTCTAATCTTAGGGAAAATAAAATATTAATGTGAATTAATATAAAACTGTGTTAGAAGGGTCCAAAAGTCATGGATCAAGTCAGAGTTAATCTTAGCCGTTGATCAGGGACTTAATCTCGGCCGTTGATTTTTCAACGAGAAAAGTATAAAAGGAGGCTTGAGGGTCACTTGGAGAACACACCGAGTTGATCAAGATTTCGATTTTCTGGGGCACGATTTGCTGAGGAAGTCGAAAGAGTGATCAGAGTTGCAGTTGAGGGGCAGTGAATACAAAAGCAGAGAGGCAGAGATAGTAGCAAGAGGATCAGCACAGAAGCCGGGGGACAGGGCGCAGAGCCAGCCAGAGGTTCACGCAGAGCCAGCTAGGGCTCACGCCGAGGCAACCAGGAGTTACGTAGTGCCTCAGAGAGCCAGCGTGGGTGACGCGAAGGCTCTAAGGGTTGACACAGTGCCTCCAGAAGCTGACACAGGGCGAGCTAGGGTGACGTTGGGCAAATGTTGGGCCAGAAAGGGCTGACGCATTCCCTAGAGGCTAACACTAGGGTTTTCGTGGGGCAGATTGGAGCTGGGAGTTGTCGGAGTGTTTATCCGAGGTTTTAGCTGGAACATTTGTCTTCAACTGAGAGGTACTACTGCCGAGATTATTCTCTTTTGGGTGAGCCGATTTTGGCAGCAAGATTGTATTATGAAACTGCTTAATAATTAAAACCCTCAGATAGCTACACCGGTTTTCCCGCATTGGGTTTTTCCGGGGACATTGGTCCAAAAATAACGGTGTCACTTGTGTGCTTGTTTTTTCCTTCAGTTGATGATCTGTAATGTGTTGAGCATGTACTTGTATTTATTTCCAGTATTTGCATGGTAAATAACTTGTTAATTAACAGAACAAGTAGGCAGGAATAAATCAGTAAAGTACATGAATGGTTTCTAACAGTTAGGCTTAGAAATTCCAACAATTTAGTAAAATGGATGCCAATAATGAAAGATTTCCTAAAACCTTTACTAAATGTAATGGTACACTATTTAAAATCAAAGGATCCCTTGCAGGAAGAGATATTATAATCTCTATCAGTCCTACTAAAGAGAGTAACTATGTTAGTCCTAAATGTGCTAACCAATTAGTGATTCTTGAATCGAATATAATTGAAACAAATTTTGTTCACACAAGTGACAAACAATACAACATAAACAATCTACAACTAAGTATTGGGGATTATACTTTTATATCGCAATTCACTGTGAAAACCTTATTTTTTTACGATAGTGACATTGTTTTGGGCTCACTCTCGATGGAAACTCTAGGGTCCTTATCCTAAATATGAAAAATAAGTTTTTGACATTTTCACACAAAAAGAAAAAAATAACACTACAGGATGTTACAGTGAAGTGGAATTCAGTAACACCAGAAGACATACAAGATATCTCAAAAATAATTTCTCAAGAAAGTAAAAAGGTGATACAAAATATGCAAAGAGAAGTTGACAAAATTGTTGGTGACAAAAATGAAGAAGTTACTCGTCTCAAGGACCACAACGAGAAATTACTGATGCAAATTAAAAAAACTTAAAAATCACAAAAAATCCTTGAAAAACAAACTAGAAGAACTCAACACAAAAGATGTATCGAAGTCTTCAGATGTAACCATCCAAGTTGAAGAAAAAGGAAAAAATATCGAGCTAGTCAATATCAAAACTCAAGAAGATGACAACCTAGTTAAAAGGAAAACAAATTCAGAAGTTGTAGTTCAAACAATGGAAAACCCAAGTGAAGATTTTGTAACCAACCTGACAGCTTCAAAACCTGAAGTAAATCAAAATCTTGCCACACATATGATAAGGGAAAAACAAACCAAAAGAACTACTTATCTTCACCCGAATCACAAGAACGGACATCTCAATCAATCTACGAATATGTATCACTCAGAACATAAACAACAAACTCATGTTCCGAAGAATACTAAAGTGCGCACAACTAAGTCCAGTGATAACTATTCATCACGAGTTTCTAGTGATCGAAATATTCCACAGAAAATTAATTTAGAATCGTCAGATCCTTCCTCCGTGTGACAATTTTATATATCACTCAAAAGATCATATCAACTTGTATCAATGAAGATGACAGTTCCGAGACAAGAAGACATTCAAAACAGAAAAAGAGATCAAGCGTTTTTATCAGCAAGCTTTGAGGACAAAGCTTTTTGAGGAGGAAGGCAATGTTATGAATAAAATAGAAATAAATAATACTAACACATCCTAAATAATGATTAATTAGTAATTAAATTAATGAAGAGGTATGTCAATAAGGACATGACCATTCATGAAGAGGCACCTGTCTCGAGTATATAAGCAAGCCCTCACTCTCATTTGTAACATCATTCTCATTTTATACATTTTAATATATATTCTTGTATTTTCAATGGAGATCTACATATTCCAAGTCTTCTGGAGTATTTAACTTCTAAGTGTTAAGAACCTTGTTCATAACAGTAAATCCAAAAAAAATGGATTTTTTATTAAGAACATTAATATATACACATAGAGGAGAGACTCTTGGGATTTGCATCCCAAGGTCTCTTCGTTTTATTATTTTGTATTTACATATTTACACCATATTTTCCCAATCCCCGAGGATTAGGTGTCAAAACACTTGTTAATCAGTGCTACTATACTCTTACAGATCTAGGCTTGATCATGCACTATTCCTTCCTATCCCAACTCTCATGGTGCTGGTGGGTGTGAACACTTTATTATGTAACCTATTCTCTTGTTATTATGTTTATTGCTTACTAGTAATTTTAGTTAATAATGGTATGTTCTATACTTAGCACAATTACTTCGATGTCCTTTAAGTAGCCCAATGACAATTTCCAATAGCAATCACATTAACCATAAATCACAATGACAGTAACTGTAGATAGAACATGAATAATAAAATGTAGAAGACAAGCTAAGACAAGAGAACACCAGATTTGGCGAATGCCGGGGAAAAACCCCAAGATGGGGAAAGCCCTTTGATCAATTTTTCTTATTATTATATCAAATGTTCAGTAGAGAGAGAGAGTACAACAGCCAAAATTGACTTACCAAATCACATTCAAAACAACCCTCTCAAATCTACAATGAACAGCGATCAAATTCTACCCTAACCAAAAAAGTCAACATAGGTCAACGCAGCAGCAAATCATCCTCTATGCAGCTCGGTCATACGGATACCCAGTCAAACTTGGCCTTCTAAGGTGGTCAAAGTCGGCCCAAAACAATCATGAAAACAACGTTCAAACTTGGTCAACTTTTGCAGTCAACCCTGTGATTGGTATGCGGTCAAAGTCAACATAATGCCTCAGTTCCTGTGCCAAAAAATGCGTCCTGCCAAAAAACAAAATTTTGACCCAAAAATCGCAATCAAATGTGGTCAAAACACCCCTGGTCAACGTTGGTCAAACCTACAACATACTAAAATTTGACCCTACAATTCGTCCTTCTGCTGCCACACGTGTGAGGAAAAGAGATGCCCAATAAGTTGTACAAACCAATCAGATGAGGAGAGAGAAGAATGTGTGTGATGAGATGATGCCAAATGAGGTTTGAGGTCTCTCATATTTATACAAGTCGTTGAGGATGAAGAGACATGTCTCTTGGGCTTTATGAGCCTACATGATGATGTGGTCGACCTTGACAATTTGCACATGTGTGGGCATAAATTCAAAAACACATTTCTACTTATCCAAATTTAATAATCTTTAGGTCGATTTTGGTCCTCTCAAAAAGAGGAATTCAATGCAATAATCATCTCCATCAAATGAGTTGTCCAAAGTGGAATTTGGCCCTAGTTGCCAATTTTAACACTCCCTCTCAACTAGGGAGAATTCCACCTGCCAATCCATCCATCATCATGCCATCCTGTCATCATGTACCAACTCTGCATCTCATCCCAACTCTACTGAACACTAATGTAATAATGAAAAAGAATCAATAAGGAGTGAGTCACAACAACTTGTCACTCTCCACTGGTCGAAGTCAGTGCAGAGGTAAAACCCCAATCAGACTTGATCCCAAATCAAGTTGTTGAACACCATGCATCCTAGACATAAGGAGTACAGCAGTACACGATGCATCCATCTGTAGTGTTATGGTCCCTATCAACTTTTCCCAACTCATTGGCTAGATAAGAGGTACTTCTCATGAGTCTCGAACTACATGGGTAGGATGTATGTTGGGGCATCCGTAGGAGAAGGTGAACAACTTATGATGCTCATATGCCATAAGAGAAGGTGAACCACTCATCCTATGCAAATATCATCAATCGTAGAGGAAAGTGAACCACTCACCCTACACACGCGTGTCATCAATCGTAGGGGAAGGTGAACACCTCACCCTACACACATGTCAACCATTATGGAGTATCACAGGGGAAGGTGAACCACTCACCTTGTACATAGCGCACCTATAGGGGAAGGTGAAGTTTGAACCACTCACCCTATGGTCGCTCATAGCTCCAAGAAGTACCCCAAACCCCCAGGAGCTCGCAGACGTCAGTGTCCAACTCAAGCAGGATCCTGTAGAAATTTCTCATTTCCCACCCCGGTTTTCAGTTTCTCCTTATTTCTCCCATATAGTTAAATGCCCTTTCCCATAACCATACATTTAACAAGCTGGAAAAAATAAATTTGCTGAAAACACAAATTCTGGAAATTTTACAGAACGCTGGAAATTGCAGAAATAAAAATCAGCAGTAATAAACAGCCATTAAAACACATTTAAACACTGATATTTTTGGTCAATGTGACCCTGGAAAAACCCCCTACAACTCTTGGGAAAAACCAATTTGAGAGCTCTTCTTTATTTCTGGAAAATGCCTTTTACAGTAAGAAATATTCAGCAAAAATCAGCAAGCAAACTTTTACAACTTATCTCAGCCTTGCTGAAACTCCGCCCTGCTGAAACTCCGCTGTACAGACTTGCTGAAACTCCGCCCTGCTGAAACTCCGCCCTGCTGAAACTCCGCTGCTGAAACTCCGCTCTGCTGAAACTCCGCTGCTGAAACTCCGCAGCTCACTGTCCAGAAATCTCCCTTGCTCTCTTACTCTCCTCTCAATCTGCTCATGAAAGAATGAATGACCTTTTCCTCATTTTCCTCCTTTAATCTAACCCCAAGTGACTTTTGGGTGATCCAAGTGACTTTTGGGTGATCCCTAAATCCAATGGCTGAAATAGATTGAGATCTAAGGCTGAGATTAAATGCTCATTTAAATCTCACTTTTTATTTTTTAATTCACCCCACTTTAATAAAGACCCACATAGTCATTTATTTCCAAAGTCACTTTTCCTTTCTAATTTTTCATTGACTTTATAAAAGTCACTTTAAAATTAGACTTAGTAACTTTATCACTTAAAGTCACTTTTAAATTAAATTTAACTTTATAAAATTATAAAGTCACTTTAGGAGAAAAATTAAATTCTTTTGGACACTTTTCCCTAGGCCAAAGATCAAAGCCTAAAGGAACCACCTGTCCTCTGGTACCAAATTTCAACACTCCCTCTTACCAAGGAAGGTGTTCCTCACCACACCCATCTTGTCTCTGAAGTAAACATGCTTGCCCAGTGATAAGGCTTTGGTAAGAATATCTGCAACCTACTCATCAGTGGAAATATACTCAAGCTTCACAGCTCCCTTCTGAACATAGTCTCTCATGAAATGGTATCTGATCCCGATATGCTTTGACCTGTCATGAAATACTGGATTCTCCGTGAGTTTAATGAAACTCTGATTATCACAGTAAATCACTGAAGGTCTCAACGGTTGACCAAATAAGCCAAACAACATCTTGCGAAGCCAAATAGCCTCACAACTAGCTAGACTGGCTGCCATATACTCTGCTTCCGCTGAACTCAATGCTACTGACTGCTGCTTCCGACTGAACCATGACACTACTGCTGAACCCAACCCAAAGCAGCACCCTGAAGTGCTCTTCCTATCAGAAGCACAACCTGCCCAATCAGAATCAGTGTATCCTACCAATCCCACTCCATCTCCCTGCCTGTAGTCCAGACCATAATCCACTGTCCCCTGCAAGTACCGCAAAATGTGTTTTGCAGCCACCCAGTGAACCTTCCTAAGCTCACACATAAACTGACTCATCGTGTTGACTGCAAAACAGATATCTGGTCTAGTGTTGACCAAATACATCAAGGAACCAATCAGCTGCCTGTACAATGTGGGATCCACCAACTCGGAATCCGAAGCATGAAGATTCTTCCAGTTGGTGATCATCGGTGTCGACATGCGTCTACAATCCTCCATGTGGAATCTGCGAAGGATGTCCACAATATACTTCCCCTGCCCCAGGAAGAAATGCCCCTCCTCCTGCCACACCTACAAGCCCAAAAAGTAATGCATCAAACCGATGTCCTTCATCTCAAACTCCGTCGCAAGATCTCTCTTGCAGTGCTTTATGAGTCTCTCTGCACCTGTAATGACCAAGTCATCCACATACAGCACCAGAATGAAAGGCTCCTCACCAATCACAATAAAGTAAAGGTTTGGATCTGCCTCACTCTTTGTGAAACCCATCCCCTGCAAATATGTATCTATCCTGGAGTACCAAGCTCTGGGAGCTTGCTTCAGGCCATAAAGGGCCTTCTTCAGTCTGCACACATGGGACTCCTGCCCATGCACCTCAAAGCCCTGTGGCTGCTCAATGTACACCTCCTCCTGTATGAAGCCATTAAGAAATGCAGTCTTCACATCCATCTGGTGGATCTTCCAACCCATCTCTGCTGCTATCGATATAATGGAGCGGATCGACGTATATCGAGCCGCGGGAGCGAAGGTCTCCTCATAATAAACTCCCTCTACCTGGGAGAACCCTCTAGCCACAAACCTTGCTTTGAATTTCTCAATGCTGCCATCTGCAGCATGCTTTACCTTGTAAAGCCATCTGGAAGTAACCACGGATTTGCCCTCGGGCCTCGGCACCACCTCCCAAACATCATTCTTCATGATAGAAGAATACTCCTCCTGCATGGCCTCTCCCTAGACCTGCTGGCTAGCTGCCTCCTCATAGCTAGAAGGCTCAGAGTCAAGGATGTTGGTAACCATCGCCATCCTCCTGATCCCTGCCCACTGGATCCCTACGACTGACTCAACTGCTGCTGAGGGTCTGGCTGATCCAGATACTCTAACTCCCATGACCTCCTAAAGGCCCTGTCCTCCTCGAACTTCACATCCCGTCTGACAACAACTCTCCTCTGTGCAGGAATGTAAATCCGAAAGGCCGTTGAGGTCTCACTATAGCCCACAAAGATACCCTTCTCTGCGGTGGGCTCTAGTTTGGTCCTCTTCTCCTTGGGTATATAGGAGTATGTAATGCATCCAAAGATATGAAGATGACCAATATCAGGCTTCTTCCCAGAGAAAGCCTCCTCCGGAGTCATGTGCCCCAAGGCACGATGCGGACTCCTGTTCTGCAAGTAAACAGCTGTGTTGCAAGCCTCTGCCCATAAGAACAATGGCAACCCCTGATCATGTAACATGGCTTTGGCAGCCCCTATGATGGATCTGTTCTTCCTCTCTGCAACCCCGTTCTGCTGGGGGTTGTAAGGAACAATGAACTCCCTCCTAATGCCTGCCTCCGCACAATAGTCAACAAACTCTCCAAGGGTGTACTCTCCTCCATTGTCCGACCTCAGGGACTTGATCTTTCGACCTGTCTGTGTCTCCACAAGAGCTCTGAACTCCTGAAACCGCTTGAAGACCTCACTCTTAGTCTTCAAAAAATAAATCCAGGTCTTCCTGGAGTGATCATCAATGAATAAAACATAGTACTCATATCCACTCAAGGAAACATGAGACATCCGGCCGCTCACATCGGAATGAATCAAATCAAGTATCCCAGTCACTCTGTTGTCGCTGCTGGGAAAAGGGGATTTGGCAAACTTGCCCATCGCACAACCTCTGCAAGTATCAAAGTGATCAGTACTGAAATCTGGCACACCTGTAGTGATCTCCCGCAATGTCCTCAAGGCTCCATGATACATATGTCCCATCCTGCGGTGCCAAATCTCACACAGCTCAGAACTGCTAGCTCTGCTGTCGGTACTACTGCTCAATGCCAAAAGGGGTTGGAATGCAAACTTGTACACCTTTGCATGGCGTACACCTATCACTCTAGCTGAATCAGCTGGAGTGCCCCTGGGATACATCAACACCTGTCCTCCCCTGAACAGTACCTCATATCCTCTGTCCTCCAAAGCTGAGACGGATATGAGGTTCTTCCTCATCCCTGGCACATAAAGAACATCTGACACTTTCAAGGGAGGTTTGGACTCCCTCTGAAATGTCAGTGTCCCCACCCCGACTGCTCTAACAACTCTGTCATCACCGAGTACTACCTCTATATCAGTGCCACTCTCTGAAAGCTCTGAGAAGTACTCATGGACTCCTGTCATGTGACGTGAAGCCCCACTGTCCACATACCAGATACCTGAAGATGCTCCGCTAATCGAGGGAAAAGCATGCTCCCTCTAAACCTGTGTGGCAGGTGATCCTGCACTAGAGGACTCACACGTAGTGAACGCAAACTCCCAGTCAAAACGACCTGCAAAGTCCTCAATCTCTGCTGAAGCTGCCACGTCCTGGTTCTTCCCCTTCTTCTTCTTCTTCTCCAGACACACAACTGCATAGTGTCCCATCTTTTGACAATTCCAACACTTCACCTTGGAATAGTCCTTCTGTGTGTTCCCCTGTTTACCTTTACCTTTGTCTTTGCCCCCACCACTGCTTGTGGAAGCCTGCTTCTTCCCTTTGCCTTTCTTGCCTCCTGCCACCAGTGCTACATCCTCATCCTGCTCAACTGGCTTGGCTGCCCCAAGCCGACCTTTCCTGATCTCTGTCTGAATGCAATCATCCCAAAACCTCTCCCATGTGGGAAGGGTCTCACGTGCACAAACCCCATCAGCAAAGTTCAACCATGAACGGGGGAGGCCATTCACTGCAATCCGCACCAACTCAGTGGGTGGAATGGCCTCTCCAATCGCTGCCAACTCATCTCTCACATTAGTAATCTTTGTGAGATATCCAGCTGCACTATCATTACCCATCTTAATGTTCTTCAGCTTCTCCTTCAGGACCATCTTCCAGTTCTCATTGGTACTCTGGTAGAGATTGGACAATGTTGTCCACATCTCATGGGCATTGCTCTTTCCTCTCAATGAGGAATGAAATGGTCTTTGATTCCGTCTAGAATCAGCCTTTTACCCTTGTTGTTCTTTTTATTATAAGCTGTCAACTGAGTAGCATCAGTAGGCACAACAACAGGGTTCTGTGTGGTATGCACCATGATATCCCAGACTTCTGCCTCCTCAAAGATACTCTACATTTTCTCCTTCCAAACGCTATAATTTGTATGCCCATCCAGCCTATCCTCCACCCTCAATCCCAATGACATCCTGCTGTCCTAAAACTGAAAAATAACACTGCTGTAGTAAAGATAAAACTGTTGTTTATGAAAAAATCAGCGTGCTGGAATTTTCTGAGTGAAAAATCAGCAGCGGTAATTTTTCCTTTTGCTGTCCCAAACTATCCTTCAGCACTCAAGCTCCGATACCATGTAGAAATTTCTCATTTCTCACCCCGGTTTTCAATTTCTCCTTATTTTTCCCATATAGTTAAATGTCCTTTCCCATAACCATACATTTAACAAGCTGAAAAAAATAAATTTGCTGAAAACACAAATTCTGGAAATTTTACAGAACGCTGGAAATTGCAGAAATAAAAATCAGCAGTAATAAACAGCCATTAAAACACATTTAAACACTGAGATTTTTGGTCAATGTGACCCTAGAAAAACCCCCTACAACTCTTGGGGAAAACTAGTTTGAGAGCTCTTCTTTATTTCTGGAAAATGCCTTTTTACAGTAAGAGAAATATTTAGCAAAAATCAACAAGCATATTTTACAACTTATCTCAGCCTTGCTGAAACTCAGCCTTGCTGAAACTCCGCCCTGCTGAAACTCGGTTGTACAGACTTGCTGAAACTCAGCCTTGCTGAAACTTCGCCCTGCTAAAACTTCGTTGTACAGACTTGCTGAAACTCCGCCCTACTGAAACTCCGTTCTGTTGAAACTTCGCTGTTGAAACTCCGCAGCTCACTGTCCAGAAATCTCCCTTGCTCTCTTGCTCTCCTTCTCTCAATCTGCTCATGAAAGAATGAATGACCTTTTCCTCCTTTAATCTAACCCCAAGTGACATTTGGGTGATCCCTAAATCCAATGGCTGAAATAGATTAGGATCTAAAGTTGAGATTAAATGCTCATTTAAATCTCACTTTTTATTTTTTAATTCACCCCACTTTAATAAAGACCCACTTAATCATTTATTTCCGAAGTCACTTTTCCTTTTTAATTTTTCATTGACTTTATAAAAGTCACTTTAAATTAGACTTAGTAACTTTATCACTTAAAGTCACTTTTAAATTAGATTTAACTTTATAAATTATAAAGTCACTTTAGGAGAAAAATTAAATTCTTTTGGACACTTTTCCCTAGGCCAAAGATCAAAGCCTAAGGGAACCACCTGTCCTCTGGTACCAAATTTCAACACACGTGTCATCAATCGTAGGGGAAGGTGAACACCTCACCCTACACACATGTCAACCATCATAGAGTATCACAGGGGAAGGTGAACCACTCACCCTGTACATAGCGCACCTATAGGGGAAGGTGAAGTTTGAACCACTCACCCTATGGTCACTCATAGCTCCAAGAAGTACCCCAAACCCCCAGGAGCTCGCAGAGGTCAGTGTCCAACTTAAGTAGGATCCTCTTGAGAGGGTCCTTCCACGACTCCAAGTCTCTCTCGGAAGGCTAAGAATTTGACCTTCCCTAAGGGCTTCGTGAGAATGTCAGCAATTTGTTCATCGGTCTTGATGTTTTGGAGCCTTATTGATCCCCATTGTACCATATCCCAAATAAAATGGTACCTAATATCATCATGCTTGGAGCAGTCGTGGAACATGGGATTCTTTGAAAGGTGAATCCCACTCTGGTTATCGCAATAGATCACGGTGGTATCCAGCACGTGCTCAAATAGCTCACTGAAGAGCTTCCTCAACCATATAGCTTCATAACAGACCATACTAGCTGCTATGTATTCGGCCTTGGCAGTGCTTAGAGCAACCGAATTTTGCTTCCTTCTCATCCAAGAAATCGAAGGAAACCCCAATGAGAAGAAGCATCCAGACGTGCTGTTTTGATCCACCACACTGCCTGCCCAGTCAGCATCATAATATGCACGAAGCCTCAAATTCCCGATAGTGTACCTTGGCCCATAATTGATTGTGCCACTGAGATACCTCAAGAGATTCTTAGCAACAAACCAATGTATGTGATGAGGATCAACCATAAATTGACTCAAAGTATTCATAGGAAAGCATATGCCCGGATGGGAGCTTACCAAAAACATCAGGGCCCCCATAAGTTGTCGATACTAGGAAGGGTTTTCCAATACGGGCCCAGCAACACTTCCACATAGCTCCTTGAAGTTGAGTTCCAACGCAGTAGACACGGACTTGCAATCTACCATCCCATATCTCTCTAATAGCTTCACAATGTATTTTCCTTGAGAAAAGAAAATCTCGCTTAGCTTTTGCCAAACCTTCAGGCCTAGGAATTAGTGCATCAGTCCGAGGTCCTTCATCTCGAAACTCAGAAGTCAACTCCCTCTTGCATTGATAAATGAGAGGGTCTGCACTACTCATAAACAGATCATCAACATAAAGGAACAAAATGAGAGGCATGTCTTTTTCAACCTTGAAGTATAGGTTAGGATCAGCATAGCTCCTTGTAAATCCCAGGTTCACGAGATAATTGTCAATCCTCCCATACGAAGCCCTAGGAGCTTGCTTCAACCCATAGAGAGCTTTCTTCAACCTACATAGATGTGTCCTTCGATCTTGTACTTCGAACCCCTGAGGCTCCATCCTTAATGCCCATTTGATGTAGGCTCCATCCTTGATTGGCAGCGAGAGCAATAATAGATCGGATAGTGGTATATCAGGCAACTAGTGCAAATATCTCGTCATAGTCTACTCCTTCCTTTTGAGAGAAGCCTCGAGCAATGAACCTGGCCTTATATTTTTCAGCACTCCCATTAGCTCCACAAGCTTACCCTTGGGTCTAGGCACCACATCCCAAACATCATTCTTCATGATTGACTCATACTCCTCATTCATCACATCTTTCCAAACTTGGTGTTTTACGGCTTCCTCAAACATGCATAATTCAGCTTGAACAATAGTACTCATAGCAGCCAAGTAACCTTGATACCTGTTCGGCTTCTTACTTTCACGAATTGTCCCTCTAGGAGCAAAATGTCTTTCAACATCTTCGAGAGTATCTTTGAGCCATAGTGGACATTTCCTTGAGGTAGAGGTATCATTAGGAGGTGGATCGATAGGATCCCTCGGGCCTTCAACGTCGGGCATAGGCTCATCTGTCGGAGGTTCATCCTATTTTTCGGCAGCATCATCATCGTCCTCCTTGGAATAGGGAGATCTTTGGTTTTCCCAAGGACAATGTCTTCATTAAAGGTGACATCGTGACTTACTTCCACATCTCTTTGACCAGACACATAGATTCTATATACCTTTGAATTTTCACTGTAGCCGACAAATATTCCTTTCTTCCCAGAAGCTTCCAACTTATTCCTTTTCTCTATAGGCACGTGAAAATATACAAGACACCCAAATATTCTAAAATGAGAAACATCAAGTTTCTTACCAGCGAAGACTTCCTCAGGTATCTTGAAATCCAAGGCTTGATGTGGGCTCCTATTTTGAACATATACAGCAGTGTTGGCAGCTTCTCCCCATAAGAACTTTGGTAGGCCTTGATCATGGAGCATGGCACGGGTGGCTTCCATGATTGTTTGATTCTTCCTTTCAGCAACGCCATTCTGCTCGGGAGTGTATGGGGCAGTTGTCTCCCTCTTAATTCCAGCCTCTCTACAAAAGTCATTGAATTCAATTTATTCATATTCAGTTTTGTTGACCACTCCGTGTCAACTACCCTATAGCAATGCACATTTTTGCAAAGGAATTCCTTCATGTTTGAGCAATCAAATATCCAGGATTCATCAGTCATCAGTCTATCAGAGTTATAAACCCATTCTGCAATGTTTGTAATGTAAATGATTCTAGTAAGACCATATATGTATGTAACAACCTAGGTAAGCCTATTATTTTGGCGATGATTTTCATCCTAGGAGGTTTTTCGTCTCATTGATTCATCTGTGTTTCTAAACACAGATGGTCAGCAGATTTTTTCCCTCTAGCCTCACCCCAAAGCTAGGGTGGAATTTATCGTCAAGGTCTTAGGTGAGTCCTAGTGTTCTAGTCAAGTCTTTTGTAAAAGTGATTTGGGAATAATTTATGCTAATTGGCTAAATTATTTTGTTACAAGTCACTTGGTCTACTAGATCATATTGGTCGCAGAATTGGGTAAATTATTAAGGGTCTATGTCTAAAGGTGTTTTCCCCTTTCAAGGGTTGAGTTAATTATAATATATTGATGTAAAAATATTTTGGTGCATGGTCCCTCATATTTAAACACCATGGCATAAATATTTAAGGGTGGAATAAATTACGAATACCCTTTAGTATCAATTAATTAATTTTTCTAGCCAAAATAAATTAAAATTCTAAGCCAGAAAATTAATTGATTTTTATTTTTGGTTTTCCGGCAAAAAAGTGGTTAAATAATTAGCCAGAATTTGGTCAGAAAATAAAAATGAGAGAAAAATAAATTCTCTCCAAGTGAAAAATATTAAAAAAGTGAATGTGCACTTTTCAAGAAGGGAATCTCCACAAATCAAGCAAGAAAATATTTTTGGCCTAGAAAAAAGGAATTAATTCCTAGAAAAATCAATTTTTTAATGAAAATTGAATTTATGGTCCAAGTTGGTTAAGAGAATGGGGGTTTTTCGAGGAGAAAATGTCAAAAAAAATAAATAAAATAAAAAATTTGGGACCAAGAAAAAAGGCAGCATCAAGGAATTCGAATTTTTTCTCAAGCAATCAACGGTGGAGATCATTTTGACATGGATCAAGCATTTAATGGTGCACCTTCATGGAACTAGCCATTATTCACTTGGAAGCCTCTAGAGCTCTCATTTTTTCTATATAAGGAAGCATATGCTCCTCATTGTATCATCTCTGGATGTTGTGCTCTAGCTTTTTGGTCTTGAAGCTCTCTCTGTTTTGAAATAATAATACACAAGTCTTTGGGGTGAAACATTGTGGCTCTTCTCTTATGGATATGGTAATGAATTCTTGAGCTTAATTTTCTACTGGTGATTTTATTTGTTACTTCATTTGCTTACATAGAATTAACTAGTGTATAGCTATCTTACACTGGTAATTAGATCTGGAAAATATTTTAGGATTGGAAGTGGCTAGTGTGCTTTTGTTTAAGTTGCTAGAATTTTCTTCCATTATATTTTTCATGTCTCATCTGAAGCTAACAAAATATTTTTGAGGTGTGTAGAAAATATTCAGTTGAAACAAATCTCAAGCGTAAGGGGATGCTTTTGCTTAAGTTAACCAACTCTTGAGTGATTAAGTAGGAGAGTTCATTCTATTTTACTTGAAGGATTTATCTATCAAATTTATTGTAGGGTTTCTGGGCTTAGGCTTTGAGAAAATCATTCATTTATTTACTTATTTGAATCAAAGAGCTATTAATGAAAAATATATGCTTTTTTCTTTAGAGCTTGTATTTATATATATATGTAAATAAACTTTTCTTTTGTAAATGAATTTAAATTTTAAATTTCTACTCTTTATTAAATAATTATTTTTATTTTTTTGGCTTTTTCTTATCTAAAAAAACAAAAACAAAAAACAAAAAAGGAAAAAAAAGGAAAATTATTAAATTTCATTTTTATTGAGCATTAATTGAAAAGCATATTATTTAAAAAGTTAGCACTATGGAAAACTTTGTATGTATTTATTTATAACCTCAGCCATCCATAGTCTTTTTGTGTTGTTGTTTTTTTGTCTCTTTGTAGAAATTTCTCATTTCCCACCCCGGTTTTCAGCTTCTCCTTATTTCTCCCATATAGTTAAATGCCCTTTCCCATAACCATACATTTAACAAGCTGGAAAAAATAAATTTACTGAAAACACAAATTCTGGAAATTTTACAGAATGCTGGAAATTGCAGAAATAAAAATCAGCAGTAATAAACAGCCATTAAAACACATTTAAACACTAAGATTTTTTGTCAATGTGGCCCTGGAAAAACCCCCCTACAACTCTTGGGGAAAACCAGTTTGAGAGCTCTTCTTTATTTCTGGAAAATGCCTTTTTACAGTAAGAGAAATATTCAGCAAAAATCAGCAAGCAAACTTTTACAACTTATCTCAGCGTTGCTGAAACTCAGCCTTGTTGAAACTCCGCCCTGCAGAAACTCCGCCCTGCTAAAACTCTGCTCTGCTGAAACTCCGCTCTGCTGAAACTCCGCAGCTCACTGTCTAGAAATCTCCCTTGCTCTCCTTCTCTCAATCTGCTCAAGAAAGAATTAATGACCTTTTCCTCATTTTCCTCCTTTAATCTAACCCCAAATGACTTTTGGGTGATCCAAGTGACTTTTGGGTGATCCCTAAATCTAATGGCTGAAATAGATTGAGATCTAAGGCTGAGATTAAATGCTCATTTAAATCTCACTTTTTATTTTTTAATTCACCCCACTTTAATAAAGACCCACTTAATCATTTATTTCCAAAATCACTTTTCCTTTCTAATTTTTCATTGACCTTATAAAAGTCACTTTAAAATTAGACTTAGTAACTTTATCACTTAAAGTCACTTTTAAATTAGATTTAACTTTATAAAATTATAAAGTCACTTTACGAGAAAAATTAAATTCTTTTGGACACTTTTGCCTAGGCCAAAGATCAAAGCCTAAGGGAACCACCTGTCCTCGGGTACCAAATTTCAACACTCCCTCTTACCGAGGAAGGTGTTCCTCACCACACCCATCTTGTCTCTGAAGTAGACATGCTTGCCCCGTGGTAAGGCTTTGGTAAGAATATATTCAACCTGCTCATCAGTGGAAATATACTCAAGCTTCACAGCTCCCTTCTGAACATAGTCTCTGATGAAATGATATTTGATCCCGATATGCTTTGACCTGTCATGAAATACTGGATTCTCCGTGAGTTTAATGCAACTCTGATTATCACAGTAAATCACTGAAGGTCTCAACGGCTGACCAAATAAGCCAAACAACATCTTGCGAAGCCAGATAGCCGCACAACTAGCTAGACTGGCTGCCATATACTCTGCTTCCGCTGAAATCAGTGCTACTGACTGCTACATCCGGCTGAACCATGACACTACTACTGAACCCAACCCAAAACAGCACCCTGAAGTGCTCTTCCTATCAGAAGCACAACCTGCCCAATCAGAATCAGTGTATCCTGCCAATCTCACTCCATCTCCCTGCCTGTAGTCCAGACCATAATCCACTGTCCCCTGCAAGTACCGCAAAATGTGTTTTGCAGCCACCCAGTGAACCTTCCTAGGCTCACACATAAATTGACTCATCGTGTTGACTGCAAAACAAATATCTGGTCTAGTGTTGACCAAATACATCAAGGAACCAATCAGCTGCCTGTACAATGTGGGATCCACCAACTCGGAATCCGGAGCATGAAGCTTCTTCTAGTTGGTGATCATCGGTGTCGACATGGGTCTACAATCCTCCATGTGGAATCTGCTAAGGATGTCCACAATATACTTCCCCTGCCCCAGGAAGAAATGCCCCTCCTCCTACCACACCTCCAAGCCCAAAAAGTAATGCATCAAGCCGATGTCCTTCATCTCAAACTCCGTCGCAAGATCTCTCTTGCAGTGCTCTATGAGTCTCTCTGCACCTGTAATGACCAAGTCATCCACATACAGCATCAGAATGAGAGGCTCCTCACCAATCACAATAAAGTAAAGGTTCGGATCTGCCTCACTCTTTGTGAAACCCATCCCCTGCAAATATGTATCTATCCTGGAGTACCAAGCTCTGGGAGCTTGGTTCAGGCCATAAAGGGCCTTCTTCAGTGCACACATGGGACTCCTTCCCATGCACCTCAAAGCCCTGTGGCTGCTCAATGTACACCTCCTCCCGTATGAAGCCATTGAGAAATGCAGTCTTCACATCCATCTGGTGGATCTTCCAACCCATCTCTGCTGCTATGATATAATGGAGCGGATCGAAGTATATCGAGCCACGAGAGCGAAGGTCTCCTCATAATCAACTCCATCTACCTGGGAGAACCCTCTAGCCACAAACCTTGCTTTGAATTTTTCAATGCTGCCATCTGCAGCATGCTTTACCTTGTAAAGCCATCTGGAAGTAACCACGGATTTTCCCTCAAGCCTCGGCACCACCTCCCAAACATCATTCTTCATGATAGAAGAATACTCCTCCTGCATGGCCTCTCTCCAGACCTGCTGGCTAGCTGCCTCCTCATAGCTGGAAGGCTCAAAGTCAAGGATGCTGGTAACCATCGCCATATAGCTACAAAACCTCTCAGGTGGTCTACTCTCTCTGACCAGCCTCTTCGGCTCAGCAACAGATGAGGCATCTCTCAAGGTGTCCTGAAGCCACTTGGACTTCCTCTTCCCTGAGCGCACTTCTCCCACCGGAGAATGAAACTCCTCCTCCTCATCATCATCAGGAGCCTGAACTCCTGACTGTCTGTCTGTTGTCCTCCTGCCTACACCTGAACCTGTAGAAGCTGAGGTACCGTGTGAACTGTCCATCAGTGGACTCCCTAGTGAACTGCTCTGTGAACTGCTCTGCATGCTGCCCGGAGCACCACCCCTCTGGCTCGGTGAGCCACTGCTCACTGACGGACCTGACATCCTCATAGATGTACCTCCTGATCCCTGCCCACTGGATCCCTACGACTGACTCAACTGCTGCTGAGGGTCTGGCTGATCCAGATACTCTAACTCCCGTGACCTCCTAAAGGCCCTGTCCTCCTCGAACTTCACATCCCGTCTGACAACAACTCTCCTCTGTGCAGGAATGTAAATCCGAAAGGCCTTTGAGGTCTCACTATAGCCCACAAAGATACCCTTCTCTGCGGTGGGCTCTAGTTTGGGCCTCTTCTCCTTGGGTATATAGGAGTATGTAATGCATCCAAAGATATGAAGATGACCAATATCAGGCTTCTTCCCAAAGAAAGCCTCCTCCGGAGTCATGTGCCCCAAGGCACGATGCGGACACCCGTTCTGCAAGTAAACAACTATGTTGCAGGCCTCTGCCCACAAGAACAATGGCAACCCCTGATCATGTAACATGGCTTTGGCAGCCCATATGATGGATCTGTTCTTCCTCTCTGCAACCCCGTTCTGCTGGGGGTTGTAAGGAACAGTGGACTCCCTCCTAATGCCTGCCTCCGCACAATAGTCAACAAACTCTCCAAGGGTGTACTCTCCTCCATTGTCCGACCTCAGGGACTTGATCTTTCGACCTGTCTGTGTCTCCACAAGAGCTCTGAACTCCTGAAACCGCTTGAAGACCTCACTTTTGGTCTTCAAAAAATAAATCCAGGTCTTCCTGGAGTGATCATCAATGAATAAAACATAGTACTCATATCCACTCAAGGCAACATGAGACATCCGACCGCTCACATCGGAATGAATCAAATCAAGTATCCCAGTCGCTCTGCTGTCACTGCTGGGAAAAGGGGATTTGGCAAACTTGCCCATCGCACAACCTCTGCAAATATCAAAGTGATCAGTACTGAAATCTGGCACACCTGTAGTGATCTCCCGCAATGTCCTCAAGGCTCCATGATACATATGTCCCATCCTGCGGTGCCAAATCTCACACAGCTCAGAACTGCTAGCTCTGCTGTCGGTACTACTGCTCAATGCCAAAAGGGGTTGGAATGCAAACTTGTACACCTTTGCATGGCGTACACCTATCACTCTAGCTGAATCAGTTGGAGTGCCCCTGGGATACATCAACACCTGTCCTCCCCTGAACAGTACCTCATATCCTCTATCCTCCAAAGCTGAGACGGATATGAGGTTCTTCCTCATCCCTGGCACATAAAGAACATCTGACACTTTCAAGGGAGGTTTGGACTCCCTCTGAAATGTCAGTGTCCCCACCCCGACTGCTCTAACAACTCTGTCATCACCGAGTACTACCTCTATATCAGTGCCACTCTCTGAAAGCTCTGAGAAGTACTCACGGACTCCTGTCACGTGACGTGAAGCCCCACTGTCCACATACCAGATACCTGAAGATGCTCCGCTAATCGAGGGAAAAGCATGCTCCCTCTGAACCTGTGTGGCAGGTGATCCTGCACTAGAGGACTCACACGTAGTGAACGCAAACTCCTGGTCAAAACGACCTGCAAAGTCCTCAATCTCTGCTGAAGCTGCCACGTCCTGGTTCTTCCCCTTCTTCTTCTTCTCGGGACACACAACTGCATAGTGTCCCATCTTTTGACAATTCCAACACTTCACCTTGGAATAGTCCTTCTGTGTGTTCCCCTATTTACCTTTGCCTTTGCCTTTGCCCCCACCACTGCTTGTGGAAGCTTGCTTCTTCCCTCTGCCTTTCTTGCCTCCTGCCACCAGTGCTACATCCTCATCCTGCTCAACTGGCTTGGCTGCCCCAAGCTGACCTTTCCTGATCTCTGTCTGAATGCAATCATCCCAAAACCTCTCCCATGTGGGAAGGGTCTCACGTGCACAAACCCCATCAGCAAAATTCAACCATGAACGGGGGAGGCCATTCACTGCAATCCGCACCAACTCAGTGGGTGGAATGGCCTCTCCAATCGCTGCCAATTCATCTGTCACATAAGTAATCTTTGTGAGATATCCAGCTGCACTATCATTACCCATCTTAATGTTCTTCAGCTTCTCCTTCAGGACCATCTTCTGGTTCTCATTGGTACTCTGGTAGAGATTGGACAATGTTGTCCACATCTCAGGGCATTGCTCTTTCCTCTCACATGAGGAATGCAATGGTCTTTGATTCCGTCTAGAATCAGCCTCTTACCCTTGTTGTTCTTTTTATCATAAGCTGTCAACTGAGTAGCATCAGTCGGCACAACAACAGGGTTCTGTGTGGTATGCACTATGATATCTCAGACTTCTGCATTCTCTCCTTCCAAACGTTGTAATTTGTATGCCCATCCAGCCTATCCTCCACCCTCAATCCCAATGACATCCTGCTGTCCTAAAACTGAAAAATAGCATTGTTGTAGTAAAGATAAAACTGTTGTTTATGAAAAAATCAGCTTGCTGGAATTTTCTAAGTGAAAAATCAGCAGCTGTAATTTTTCCTTTTGCTGTCCCAAACTGTCCTTAAGCACTCAAGTTTCGATACCATGTAGAAATTTCTCATTTCCCACCCCGGTTTTCAGTTTGTCCTTATTTCTCCCATATAGTTAAATGCCCTTTCCCATAACCATACATTTAACAAGCTGGAAAAAATAAATTTGTTGAAAACACAAATTCTGGAAATTTTACAGAATGCTGGAAATTGCAGAAATAAAAATCAGCAGTAATAAACAGCCATTAAAACACATTTAAACACTGAGATTTTTTGTCAATGTGACCCTGGAAAAACCCCCTACAACTCTTGGGGAAAACCAGTTTGAGAGCTCTTCTTTATTTCTGGAAAATGCCTTTTTACAGTAAGAGAAATATTCAGCAAAATTCAACAAGAAAACTTTTACAACTTATCTCCGCCTTGCTGAAACTCCGCCCTGCTGAAACTCTGCTCTGCTGAAACTCCGCTCTGCTAAAACTCCGCTGCTGAAACTCTGCAGCTCACTGTCCAGAAATCTCCCTTGCTCTCCTTCTCTCAATCTGCTCATGAAAGAATTAATGACTTTTTCCTCCTTTTCCTCCTTTAATCTAACCCCAAGTGACTTTTGGGTGATCCCTAAATCCAATGGCTGAAATAGATTGAAATCTAAGGCTGAGATTAAATGCTCATTTAAATCTCACTTTTTATTTTTTAATTCACCCCACCTTAATAAAGACCCACTTAGTTATTTATTTCCAAAGTCACTTTTCCTTTCTAATTTTTCATTGATTTTATAAAAGTCACTTTAAAATTAGACTTAGTAACTTTATCACTTAAAGTCACTTTTAAATTAGATTTAACTTTATAAAATTATAAAGTCACTTTAGGAGAAAAATTAAATTCTTTTGGACACTTTTCCCTAGGCCAAAGATCAAAGCCTAAGGGAACCACTTGTCCTCCGGTACCAAATTTCAACACTCTTGTAGGTCCGAGAATGAGAGAAGAGTTGGAAAACATTTTTTTTTTGTAGGTCTGTGTAAGGGTCTCTGAGCTTTTCTCCTGGGGCTGCAAAGCCTGGGAGGCCCAGATCTGAGCCTCAGCATCATTATTTTCACGGCCACAGTCCTGAGCGGCCTGTTTTCTTCGCCATCTATCTAATCCTTGCATTATAGTCACTGAATAATTCTTGAGAAGGGTTTTATTTATTGTTTTCTGGAGAAGGTGTATTTCATCATATTCTTTGAAGGGTTTGAAAGAAAATGAGTAGGAAGGGCTCAACCCTCACCCCAGTCTAAACGGCTAGGGTTTGAGGCCTTACGCTATACCTTTTTTGTGGGTTGTTAGACTTCAGAACTTATCTTTCTTGGAAGCTGCAGGATTTGAAGCTTGGTCTAAGCATTTATTTGAAATTTTTCTATGGATTTTAAAATTATTTTGTGAAGTTGTTGGCTTTTAAGGACCTCAAGAAAATTTTGCCTTCTAAAGCCAGGCCGCAAAGGGGTTTTCTACAAAATTTCTGATATGAACTGTTGATAATTTCCCAGGGCTGCAGGGACATTAAATCAATTTTTTTGGGGCAATTTCTGCAGTAAATTTGTGGAGGTCGAATCTTGAAACCATAAGAAATTACCCAGAATTTCCTTAGTAATATTTAATTCAATTTTTTTGTGGTTAAATTGGGCTAGGCTGCATGCATTAAGGGCTTGAATTTCATTTGCTGCCTAACTTGACAGGGAATCACAAAAATTTTAAAAGGGTTTCTCCACTAAAATTTTGTTGACTTAACTGTGTTCTTTTGCAAGGTTCAAGACTTCTCCAAACTAACCTCTTTCTACTAGATGTGAGCTTAAAATTTCCTCCAATACCTGGTGCTCACGGAAAGTTGATTGGCAGGATTATAAACAATGACTTGTTCATTAAGAGACATATCTCTGGTATCAAGGAAACTTTGCAGCAGAGAAGTTGTTTGTTTTGGGACTGTGTTTTTCTTTCATTTTGATTAATTTTTCTTTTGTTGGATATAGCTACAGGAATTTAGAGCACATTCACTGTTTGAATATTCAGTGATTTATTTTGCAGAAAATTCATATAAAAATTGACAAAGTTTGTTTTAAACTTGGCATATAATTGGCTGATCTAACTCCTGTTGTTTTTTTTTATATATATCTGGAAAAGCTTTGTATCTTGCTGTGAGCGTAGAACTTTCATATCACCTGATGCAAAATATTTTGAGGTTTCAAGTCTTTGCATTTTAGGGGTCTTTTCATCTACTTGGAGCTTAAAGTTAAAGTGACAAATTTTAAAGCCTTCCTTCATCAAATCTGAAAAATTCCAAGGGAGTTTCTTTCAGCCTGGCCTCACAAGAAAATCAATTGGAACAATAGTAATAATAAGCCTAAAATCGCACATGATAATTCCAAGAGTAATCATAAGCATTTAACTTACATCTTTTGCAAATTCGGATGATTGATTTGGGTATTGGAGGATTGATATTTTCACTACAGTAATCTGATCTTTCATTAACAGTGGTATTTTGTGGAGTGGTGTATCCTTTGCAAATCGACCATTGGTTTTAGGTCTAAAATTTTGTCTTGCAGGGACAGTCATTAGTTCTTCCTTAAAGTGACGTTTACCTTCGAAATATTGAGCTTTCTTTACTGCAGAAAATCATTTGCTTTAGAATTGTTGGCTTGGGAATTTTCCTCTTGTTTTCATCTAAGACTGTGAGCCCCTCTCACTGGCATCAATTTGTTGGAGGACTGGTTTTGTTGTTGCAGCAAGTTCAATCATCAAAGTGCTAAGCCTCATATTGAAGCAGAGGATCCATCATATTTGTGCACTATTTTATTGGAAAGACAAAGGAATTCAAAGTCTGATCTCTAGATATTTTTTTGGATCTGTCTTTCATCTTAAGGAGTTGTCTTATCTTTGTAACTCTCATATCTCTGTTGTAAAGCTCCTTGAAAAGAAGAACCTTTCTTTCTGTCCTAGAGGCTTTTTTCTTTTTTTTCTATTTGTAAGTTCACTAATAAAGCAATTTCTTCTTTTTTGAGGGAGCTTGGAATTTGTTTCCAAGGCATCCTGTTTCTCCTTATTTAAAAGGGAGATCTTGTGTTTGGTTTTGTAACTCACTAACTTGCACACTGCATTGCATCTTCTAATTGCATTCTCTATCTTGCACTTTCCTAGTTGCTTCTGATCTGATTTCATTGAAGTATTTCCAGCCTTGCTTCAATTGTTGTTTATGATCTAAAGTAATTTTTCTAATAACTGTTAGCAATTTCATCTGCCTTTTCCACGATTGAGAATTGATTATAATATTTACTTGTTCAACCATCTAAACAAGCAAAGAAGACCTTAAATTCTCTATTGTATAAAGGCATTGTGGAATTTTTGCTCTAACTCTTTTAACTTTAATCATCAGTTTTGCTTTTGAGTAACTATGGTTACTTCATTGGTTATTGTATAAGCTAATCTTGTGTTCTAAGTGTTTATCGTAATCTTTGGATTGATATCTACTTCCCTTGAAGCAGCATTGTTATCATTATAGTCCATTGAAAATCTTGCATCAATTTTTGCATTCTAGAGTTAGATTTTGCATTTCACCTAGCTTAGTTTGCATCTACCTATTTGGTTTTGTCTAATTTGGCATATTGTTATTTTGTGAGCACTCTATCTTTACTTGCAATTTTGTATTACTGCTCTTGTATTGTCATTTAATTTCCTTGCTCATTGTCCATTGATATTGTTACATTTATTGGAGCATCTCTTTAAAAAACAAAGTACAGGTTTCTTTTATTATTGCAAGGTAGATTTTCTGCTCATCTTTTAATATTGTGCCATTTCCTAAGACTTGTCTTGCAGCATTATTTATCTTGTGACTTAAAATATCTTGCAAGTGTTGAATCTCTTCTAAGCATTGTTATAAGGCACTGGTTTATCATTGTTAATCTAGTCATTGTCTTATTTATCTTATTGGGATTATCCTGTTAAATATTTACATTGCTCTTTTAATAATCAAGCTTGCTAAATAATTTTAATCATGTTGCTTACATAAAGAGTTGCATTGCCCTTAGTCTCCTGGACTTGTTGTTGCAACAAGTTTTCCCTTTCTAACTATCCTTAGGGACTACCGCCCTTAGCTTATCTAGAAGAGAGCTTAAACAGAGTGAGTAGGGAATAGGCGACAGCCCCCACTCTGAGGGTTGTGCCTTAAAGATTATACCTTGCGGAGTTAGAAACTTTTCCCGCACTTAGGTGTACGTCTTAGGGGATAACAGGTTCCATTGTCGGTCCTTAGCATCTTGATCTTCTTCCCTGTTTAATTTTCCACCAATGCTTTGAAATAACAGAACCATTTGAACACTCCATCATTCTTTTTCAAGAAATAGATCCATGTTTTGCGAGAGTAATCATCCACAAAGATTGCATAATATGAGTATCCTCCTAATGATGTTACGGGCAACATACCAGACAGGTCAAAATGAACCAATTGAAAAATATCGGTTGTCTTTTTTTCACTAGAAAGGAATGGTCCCTTAGTGTGTTTCCCAGCGACACAACCCTGACAAACACCTTCCTGATTCATGTTGAACTCAAGCATACATGTGACCATCTTCCTTACCCTAGGTAAGGCTTTGTAATGTAAGTGGGCAAATCTTCGGTGCCATAGTCAGATTGAAGAAAAGCATCACTTGCCAAAGCTCCCAAAGGACTTCCTCCAACTTGATAGAGACCGTCAACCCTAAATCCAAGAGTAAATGCTTTAGGGTTTCTTTTTCAAATACGTACCTTTCCATCAACGAATGCTACCTTAAAGCCTTTATCTTCCATCGTAGGAATAGACACCAAGTTCTTCTTCAAATCGGGCACATACAATACTTCTTGAAGATGAATTGTTTGACCGTTATTCAAGTGAAGGGTGACAAAACCTATCCCTTTCATGAGGTAGGTAGCATTATCTCCAAGTATGACCTTCAAATTAGTCTTCTTTTCAACCAAATTTGAGAGGGCCTCCTTGCACCAAATGAAGTGCCTTGAGGCTCCACCATCAATCAACCAATGATCCAACATATACATAGTAGAGGCAGTAGATAGAGCGGAAATAAGATAAAACTCATCTTGTTTTTCTCCAACATTACTTTCATCATACCTAGCATTTCTTATTCTCTTGGGAGGTCGACCATTTCCATTTCAAGATGTCAGGCCAGGTAGTAACTCCAATAGGCAGTAAAACTATTTCCTATTATTCCATAGGTAGGTCATTGTTATATACAATAGGGAGTGACTGTTCAGTTCATCCCCCGATGACCGTTCACATTCCTAATTTAATTATTTACATAAAATTCACCCAGTCATGAAGATTAGGTGTCAACATTCCCCCCCTTAATCTGAAGGTATGTTGGTGAGTCCAAGCATCATTCTGAATCGTTCAAGCTTTTCCTTTCCAAGTGCTTTGGTGAAGATGTCTGCAATTTGCTCATTTGTGGAACAATGACGGAGATGAATTGTTTTGGCCTCAACATGATGTCGAATCAGATGATATTTAGTATTGATGTGCTTCGTTCGATCATGGAACTTTGGGTTCTTGGCCAACTTTATTGCAGAGGTATTGTCAATCATGAGTGGGGTTGATTGTACTTGTTTTACCTGCAAATCTTCAAGAATTTTCCTGAGCCACACAATTTCTTTCGTTGCTTCAGCTGCTGCCACGTATTCTACTTCTGTTGTGGAATCTGCTGGAACTGATTGTTTGCGTGATCTCCAGGAGACAGCTCCTGATCCAAGACTCATAGCATATCCTTCTCCAGGAGACAGCTCCTGATCCAAGACTCATAGCATATCCTGAAGTAGATACCCCAGTTTCTTTATCTCCATCAAAGTCTGAATCAAAGTATCCAATCAAGCTGAAGTCGTCCACCTGTGTATACTTGATCCCAAGGTCTTGAGTTCCCTTCAAGTACCTTAGAACTCTTTTTGCAGCAGATCAATGTCCCTCACAAGGCTTTTGCATAAACTTGGAGAGGATTCCAACAGCAAATGAAATGTCTGGTCTGGTAGTAGTGAGGTAGATGAGACTTCCTACAAGCTGTCTATACTTTGTTGCATCCTCAAATTCCTTTCCTTCAATAGATGTGAGCTTTAAGTTTTGTTCCATTGGAGTAGTAAGAGGATTGCACTCTGTCATGCCAAATCTGTTTAACAAATCTCCAATGTATTTCTTTTGAGAAAGAAATATGGACTTTGGATGTTGGGTTACTTCAATGACAAGATAGTAATGAACATAGCCCAAATCAGTCATTTCAAAACTTTTCCCTAATTCCTTCTTTATGGATGCAATGTAGCTTTCATTGTTCCCTGTCATTAAAAGATCATCTACATATACCACAAGATATACAACTGTTTTGCCAACTTTCTTGACACATAAAGTTGCATCATCAAGATCAAAAATGATTGAAGTTGAGTTTCAGAAAATGCTCAGTTAGTTTTTCATACCAGGCTCACGGTGCTTGTTTGAGGCCATAGAAGGACTTCACAAGTTTGCATACTTTATGTTCATGTCCTTTCACAACAAATCCTTCAGGCTGGGACATAAAAACATTCTCTTTTAGATCTCCATTCAAGAAGGCAGTTTTTACATCCATTTGATGGACTTTCCAACCGTTCTAAGCTGCTAGTGCAAAGAGTGTTCGGATGGTGGCCCATTTTGCTGTGGGGCAAAAGTTTCCTCATAATCGACCCCTTCCTTCTGTGCAAAACCTTTTTCAACAAGCCTAGCTTTGTGCTTGTCAAGTGAGCCATCAGCTTTGTACTTGTTCTTGTAGACCCACTTGCAGCCAATTGGTTTGGTTCCAAATGGAGGATCAACCAGCGTCCAAGTGCCGTTCTTTATGAGGGCATCATACTCCTTTTGCATCGCTTCTTTCCATTCATCATGAGAAGCAGCTTCTTTGAAGGAAGTTGGTTCAAAATCTGTAGACAAGTTCAATTCACAATCATAAGAAACATCCATATCAACAGGTGAATTAGAGTCATCTACATCACCTCCATTTTGCCGGTTTGAATTTCTGGTCCCTGTTTTTCCAATTTCATCAGGATGAACACTTTCAAGTGTCTTTGTCAGCCACTTTGGGGGACCTTTCTGAGATGGTCTAGACTATTCTGTTGATTGAGTTGGGACTGAATCAAGATTGAGTCTCCCAATTCTATCAATTACATCACTTAAAGCATCATCCGTTGTTGGAGTTTCATTCAGGGGAGAGTGTTCTTCAGAAGAAGATTCCACATGTTGATCTAGAATAGGAATCCCCCCTTCAAGATGTGGAATCTGATTATCAAATTCTTGAAATGATTTCGTTTTTGCGAAGCTATCCAAGCGATCAAGTTGCCGCTCAACAACATTGTCAGATTTGGATGATTCAAGAAAAATTACATCTCTAGATACAACAAACTTTTTATTTACTTCATCATAGAGGCGGTATGCTTTGGAGGTGTTTGAATACCCCAGGAAGATACACTTACGACTTCTAGCACCAAGTTTGTTTCTATGTACCTTTGGTATCAAAGCATAACAGGTGGAACCAAAGATCCTGAGATGTTTTACCGAAGGAACATGTCCATACCACAATTCATAAGGAGTCTTGTTTCTTATAGCATTAGATGGACATCTATTCTTTATATATGCAGCACATAGAACAGCATCAGCCCAAAACATTATCTTTACATTTTTGAAGAAAAGCATAGATCGTACCATATTCAAGATTGTTCTATTCATTCTTTCAGCTACACCATTCTGTTGGGGATTATAAGGCACAGTTGTTTGATGTTTGATCCCATGTTGGCGAAGATAGTTTTCAAATTCATTTGAGGTATATTCTTTTCCATTATCAGTGCGAATAGACCCAATATGAGATTCTGCATCATTTTCAATCCATTTATGAAAATTCTTGAATGTTTGAAAAGCATCAGATTTGTTCTTCAATAAATAAACCCAACACATTCTGGTGTAATCATCAATAAATGTCATGATATATTTATTTCCATTTGCAGAAGGAACAGGCATTGGACCACATAAATCTGAATGAATGAGTTCAAGCTTCCTATGTGCTCTTGAATGTGAATCATGAAAAGACTGTTTGCTATGCTTTCCTAGAATGCAAGCATCACATTGCTTATGTTTCCTAGGAATTGTGGGCAAACCAGCAACACCATTTTTCTTCAATAAGCGGAGACTGTCACATGACTTATAGAAAAGATTTTTTTGAAGACTGATTGTGCCAAGCCCTGATGGCTTGATTTTTGACTGATCTGCAAAGTATACTGCTCCATCAACATTGTCAGTGAAATCTTCAAAAAAATCTTTTCTATAAGTCATGTGACAGTCTCCGCTTATTGAAGAAAGCTTTCTCTCTTTCTCTTCTTTCCAAAAGCTTTCTCTCTTTTAGCAAACTTTTTCACAAGAGAGTCAAAGGTTTTATATCTTTGAGATTTCCATTTGCTTGCAAAGACTCAAGATAATTGGAGTAAGTAGGATAAAGTGCCTTGAGAAAAGCAATAAGAGGAATATCCAATTCAACCTTAGTGGATTTGATATCATGCATTATAGATTTTACTTCAGATGCAAGAGCAAGAGGATCATTATTTTGCAGTTCAAGAGTGAAGAGTTTAATCATGAGTTGGACAACTTCAAGTGCAGGATGTGAGTCATAGAGCTCTTTCAGCTTTTGTAGGGCTTCAAAGGCAGTTGAATATGACGAAATATGGCGACTCACCTCTTCATTTACAGATGTTGCGATTAATGCATAAGCTCTGTTGTTCTTGTTTTCCCAAATGACGAGCTCTTTGTCTGAGGTAGGTTGTACTGGGTCATAGTCTCCTTCTCCGACACACACTCCCTTCCACAACTCATTGAAGATGAGGGTGTGTTTTATCATCCGGGACCATTCAGGATAGTTCTCCTTGCCTGTGAGAACTATTCCCACCATAGATATGATTGAATGCATTGTAAAATCCAAGAGCTATAAAAATACTTCAGTGGCATCCAGCGTTTAAAAAAAAAACTTCAGCACAACATTAAAAACTTCAGCACATGTAGAATGTCAGTGTAACTTTTCATGCACAATTGATTTTAAAAAATGTTTCAGAGAACTAGCCTCCGAGCATCCAATACTTGAAACAATGTTTGTTCAACGCAAATTACTTTCAATGCATACGTGAGCCCCTTTTGCATTCAAATCCGCTGTGGATTCTATTGAGAACCGGCCAAGCGAATTCAGACAGAGCACCGAAGCTCCGAGATCTTCAATCACAATTAACTGTTTGCATGCTTCGCAAGATAAGATAGCAGCGAGGATCGAATGAGAGCCCAATGTGCCTCTAGCTCCTACTCGACATTCCAGCCGCAATGCTCTACCATTTTTTAGGGCACAGCTATTGATTTAGAAGAAACCAAGCCAATTGTGGTCGAAAATAGCAATTGGAAAGAATTTCGGCATTTACCAGCGTAAGAGACAGACAGATGTTATGTGCTATTATTTGTTTGGCTACAGACACAAGGCTTTGAATGAGCAGCAGCAGCAGCATCAGAATGGCGGCGGCACCAACAGTGTTTTAAACAAAAAATATGGGACAGCGATTTAAACACTAATGGGACAACGATTTAAATAAACAGCGTATCACTGAACAGCGTATCATCAAACAGCGTATCAGCGTTTTAAACAATAATGGGAAGGCTGACTGTAGAGAGGAAAATGAACTCTCGCGTTCGTTAACGAGTGAGCCCCTCTTATTCATTCAATCTGCAAAGCTGGGCGATAGATATCTTTGGTATGGCGATAACTTGACGCAACAACAAATGCTTAAACGTCCTGTCCTCACCTTCGAACATAATTGGAAGCCTTCTCGCCATATTCTAGTACGTATTATTCATAATAACATCAGCAGTCATGACAGCGCTATTCACAAAAAGATTTAACGTACAGCGCTTCTGTCTGGACAGAATGGACAGATGCGTTATGAGGCAGCGCTGGAAAGGAATATGGCAGAGTTAGGTTATTTCAGGACTGAGGGGAATAAGGCAGAGGCAGAGCAGCGCTGGAATAAGGCAGAGGCAGAGGCAGAGGCCAAGACAGAGGAGTTACAGGAGCATAATAGCTAAAACAAGGAGCTGGTTCTGATACCATGTCAGGCCAGGTAGTAACTCCAATAGGCAGTAAAATTGATTCCTATTATTCCATAGGTAGGTCATTGTTATATACAATAGGGAGTGAATGTTCAGTTCATCTCCCGATGACTGTTCACATTCCTAATTTAATTATTTACATAAAATTCACCCAATCATGAAGATTAGGTGTCAACACGAGAAACGGGAGCATTCGTCTTTCCTTTGTTGTTCAACCTGTTGTGCCTTTGATTGTCATTGCCTTTGAAATTGTTGTGGTTGATGTTGACGTCATCCCTTGGAGAATTCTTCTTCTGAGGACACTCTCTAGCCAGTGGCCGAGCCCGTTAAAATTGTAGCACCTTCCTTTTCTTCTTTCTTTGAATCCCTTCTTGAATCCTTGACCCTGTCTCCTTGGACCAACATTATTCTTCCCCTTTGCATGAGCGGAGAATGCAGTAGGCTCGTTTCCATTGGAGGTCTTATCTCTCTCCATCATCCTTGTCTCCTCTTGAGTGCATCTAGCCAATAACTAATCAAAATCGCGGGCTACACACTTTTAGAGTGAAACTCCACGCTGCAAATCTTGCCTTGTATTTTTCAATGCTTCCATCAGCCCCATGCTTGATCTTGTAGAGCCATTTGGAGGTTACCACAAATTTTCCCTTTCGTCTTGGCACAATATCCCATACATCATTTTTCATAATGGACTCATATTCTTTGGCCATTGCATCCTTCCAGACTTGTTCCTTCACAGCTTCTTCAAAGGTACTAGGTTCAGCTTGAATTATCTTGCTCATGGCTACAACATAGGCTTGGTACCTGCATGGCTTCTTGCTTTCCTTGAAAGTTCCCCGAGCAGCAACATGTTTCTCAGCATCTTGTAATGTGTCCTTGAGCCACAATGGTCTTTTCCTTGTAGGGGGATCGCATGGAGGAGGATCCAAAGGGTCCATAGGCTCCATGGGATCATCAACGATCTCCTTCTCAGATTCAGGCACAGAAGGACCTTCTAGGATATCCATCTCATCACTATTGTCTTCAGGAGGAGTAGGTGGAGGGAGGTCCCTTGCTTTTCTAAGGGAAGCATCTTCATCGAATGTCACATCCCTACTAACTTCAACCTTCCTTTGACCAGAAATATATATTCTAAATGCTTTAGAATCTTCACTATATCCAATAAATGTACCTTTCCTTCATGTAGCTTCTAGCTTGTTTCTTTTGTCCTTCAGCACATGGAAGTACATGGGGCAGCCAAAAATTCGGAGATGACCAATATTGGGCTTGACACCTGTGAATACTTCCTCGGGAGTCTTGTTGTCCAAAGCTTGATGAGGCAACTTGTTTTGAACATATACCACTGTGTTTGTTGCTTTAGCCCAGAGGAACTTTGGCAGCTTTTGATCATGGAGCATAGCTCGGGCAACTTCCACAATGGACTTGTTCTTTCTCTCAGCCACTCCATTTTGTTCGGGAGTGTAAGGCACAATGGTCTCCTTCTTGATTCCTTCCTTCTTGCAAAAGTCTATGAATTCATTTGAGATGTATTCCCCATCGTTGTCAAACCTAAAGATCTTTATTTTCTTCCCTGTATGATTTTCCACCAAAGCCTTGAATTCCTTGAATATTTTGAATGCCTCATCCTTGTGCTTCAAATAGTAGATCCATGTCTTCCTTGAGAAATCGTCAATGAAGGTGATGTAATAAAGATGACCCCCAAGTGAATGCACAGGCATTGGACCACATATATCAGAATGAATGAGATGAAGGATTTCTTCCGTCTTGTTTTTGCTAGAGGGGAATGGTCCCCTTGTCTTCTTTCCACTTGCACACCCAGGGCATACTCCATCATGTTGAGCTTGAACATCGGGGATCCCAAAGACCAACTTCTTCAACTTAGGAAGTGCATCATAGTGTAGATGGGCTAGCCTTCGGTGCCACAACTCGCTTTGAAGATTTGTATTATGGACCATGGCTAGAAGGGGTCTTCCGGTGACTCTATAGAGTCCTTCAAACCTAGTTCCCAATGTGAAGGCATTTCTCATGTAGGATTCAATAGGCCAAGTAAGTACTTTTCCTTTAATAAATGCAACCCTCATTCCTTTATCCTCCAAGGCAGATATCGAAACCAAATTCTTCTTCAATCCCAACACATATAATACATCATGAAGCAAAATAGATTCCCCAAAGTTCAATTGAAATTTGACAGAACCAAAGCCCTTTACGGGATGAGTGGTATTGTCACCAAGGATAATGTTCAGATTTGTCTCCCTCTCTACCAAATTAGAGAGAACCTCCTTGTATCCAGAAAAGTGATGAGAAGCCCCGGTATCAACCAGCCAACTATCCCAGGAGTGTGGAGGAGATGAACTAGCTAATGTGGAAATAAGAATATATTCAAATTGTTTAGTAACATTGCTTTCCTACCTAGAGTTTCTTGGCCTTTTTGGAGGACGAAAGTTATCATCACGATCATCGAGGGAGCCTCTTCTTCTTTCATTCCTTCTATCATCGCTTCTTTCAAATGCCCTGTTGTTGTTGCTTATAGTAGTAATGAAAGTTTCCCAAATGAAAGGGAGGCCTCTAAGAGTTACAATCACCATTTCTCTATTAGGTGTGATTTCCCCAACTCTTAGCAATTGATCTCTAATACGAGATATCCTCATTATGTATGATTGCATGAATTCTCCTTTGTTCATCTTCGTGTCTTTGAGTTGATCTTTCAAAGAGATGATTTCATTCAAATTGTTGACTTCATACATGCCAGCAATCTTGTCATACATGTCCTTGGACCTTCTCAAATTTCCAACATAAGCAAGTAGATTATCTTGTAAACCATCAGATATAATTTTATTTGCCTTTAACTCCCCTTTCTTATGCTTGTTTTTTATAGTAGCGAAAGCATTTTCTGGAGGCTCAAGTATTCTTCCTTGAATGAAGTCCAACACATCATTGTTGTCAGCTATGATCTCCAACCTGACTTTCCATGCAGCAAAATTGGATGAATCACCCAGCTTTTCATGCTCCTTGAAGAAAGAGGAAGACATTTTTACCAAAAGATTTTCCCTTTTCAATCAGCTTCTTGAGAGATGGATGCTCTTGCTCTATGTCTCTTGGGCTTGTCTTCACCTCAGCTCTGATACCATGTTAATTTTTCATCACTTGTTCTATGTTGCAACTATTACTTCAACAATATTTAATAGCATTCAATTTCTCAATTTCACTTCTTCAATTTTCCAATGACAATAGAGCAATAGTAGATAGAACAAATAAACAAATGCACATAGAAAGACAACCAAGAGACAAGAGACACAAATTTGGTCAAAGACCAGGGCAAAACCCACTGTGGGGAAAACCCTTGCAAATCTTCTTCTTATTAGATTGTCTTCAAATGTTCAGCAAAAAGAGTACATCATCCAAGAGTCAAAGTCAAACTTTGACTTAGCCAACATCCAATGTCAATATTCAATATCAAACTATTATTCAAAGTGGTCAACAATGGTCAAATCTGAACCTCCTGTAATCTGCCCAAGTCAACAGCAGTGCAGTCAGCCCTAACTAGTCAGCAGTCAACGGTCAACACAACCTTTTAGGAGCTCGATCAACTTTAGTCAAACTCGGCCTCAAATGTTGATCACAGTCAGCCCAAAACAGTCTTCAAAATGCAGTCAAACTCGGTCAAAGGAGAGAGATAGTCTGTTGTCCCTGTCTGCAATTTTTTGCAGTCAAACCAGAAAGTCAACTCCAGTCAAACTGCCCAAATTGCCTCGGTTTTAGTGCCAGTCAACTCAGCCTCAAGAAATCAAACTTTTGCAAGTCAAAGGAGATCAAGATGTGAAGTCAAACTTGGTCAAACTACAGTCACACTGTCCAATTGAAAAGTCAAGATTGCCTCCAAGATCCTCGCACATGTGAAGAGAAGAGAGCTGCCCTTTAACCTGTACGAACCAAACAAATGAAGAGAGAGAAGAATGTGTGTTGTGTGATGTCCAAATGAGGCATGAAGGCACTTATATTTATATGCAACTTGAGGGGTGCCATCTTATCCTTGAGATGTGTCTTTTGACCCAAGGTCGACCTTTGACAATTTTGAATTTGTGGGCTTGTCCTCAAAAATCCACTTTTCCTTATCTGAATTGAGTGATCTTTAGGTCGATTTTGGTCCTCTCGAAAAGAGGAATTTAATGCAACCATTATCTCCATCAATTGATCTTTCCAAAGTGGAATTTCACCCTAGTTGCATAATTTAACAAACCCTACGATCAGTCTGCGGTCATAGTCAACAAAATGCCTTGGTTCCTATGCCAATAAATGT
This sequence comes from Pinus tabuliformis, assembly GCA_031772625.1. Lineage (NCBI taxonomy): Eukaryota > Viridiplantae > Streptophyta > Pinopsida > Pinales > Pinaceae > Pinus > Pinus tabuliformis. Next base: position 25,446,630 of record CM062820.1, read on the forward strand.
GGCCTGCCAAAAACAAAATTCTAACCCAAAAATCGCAGTCAAATGTGGTCAAAACACCCTTGGTCAATGCTGGTCAAACCTACAACAGACTAAAATTTTAGCCCTGTAATTCATCCTGCAATTCATCATTTTGCCGCCACACGTGTGAGGAAAAGAGATGCCCAATAAGTTGTACAAACCAATCAGATGAGGAGAGAGAAGAATGTGTGTGATGGGAGGATGCCAAATGAAGTTTGAGGTCTCTCATATTTATACAAGTCGTTGAGGGTGGAGACATGTGTCTTGGGCTTTATGAGCCTACATGATGATGTGGCCGACCTTGACAATTGCACATGTGTGGGCATAAACTCAAAAACACATTTCTGCTTATCCAAATTTAATGATCTTTAGGTCGCTTTTGGTCATCTTGAAAAGAGGAATTCAATGCAATAATCATCTCCATCAAATGAGTTGTCCAAAGTGGAATTTGGCCCTAGTTGCCAATTTTAACACTTACTTATCTTATGCTTGCTAACACTTGATATGAAAATAGAGCTACTTGGCAATTTGTAGACTATTCTTGGTTTCTTAGAATCTCTAATTATTCATATGCATTAGTAGTAGGCTATTACCTCTCATGTTATATAGCTTTTCTTGTTTCATTTCAGATTGTTGCTTTTATGACAAGGAAGTGTTCCCAACAATTAGGTCTTTCCACTTTGGCAGGGAATCAAGAGGTTTGATTCAGATTCATTTATGATGGTATTGGTAGAATATTCCTCTTGCTATCAGTTGTATGGCGAGCTCTGGTTACTACTCCAAACGAGCATTTAGTTAGTTGCATATCATATTGCACTGTTGCATACATTTTGTATTAGTTGCATTTCGTTTTTCATACCCAAATAATGGCCCTTTCCAACAATTAGGCCTTTCCACTTTGGCAGGGAATCAAGAGGTTTGATTCAGATTCATTTATGATGGTATTGGTAGAATATTCCCCTTGCTATCAGTTGTATGGCTAGCTCTGGTTACTACTCCAAACGAGCATTTAGTTAGTTGCATATCATATTGCACTGTTGCATACATTTTGTATTAGTTGCATTTCATTTTTCATACCCAAATAATGGCTCTTTTGCTGAGTGAACCTCTAAAGTTGACAAGGGGACATTGGCCCTTTTGCTGAGTGAACCTCTAAAGTTGACAAGGGGACATTTACCCATGTCGACAAGTGGATGACTTCTTTTACTACTCATGTCTCCAGCAGCCCGTGAACCTATAAATTTGCAAACAAGTGCAATGTCGATGGGTATCAGTTAAATGGTGGGGATTGCGGCATATTACGCCATCACTAGAGTAACGATCTAAGGGAGATCGCCCCACTCCCAGCAATGCAGTTGGGGCCACGAGTAAGTCTTAGACTACTTTGGTAAAATATATGCGCCATATTATAGCTTCTTAGCCAAATACAAGTATGCCCCTTTCCAACTGGTTGTGGACAATGTGTTAGTTTCTGTTGCCAAAGACGGGAAACAAAACAGAAAAATGGACCCGAATGAGAAACAAGGCTTGAGGGTTTCAGTCGCTAATAAACATAAACCCATCACCATCCCAATATATATTATGAATATAAAATGCACTAGTGATGAGCGAACCTCACTTTCAAGGGATAATGCCATGACTTCGTATTGGGTGATCCCTAAGCTTTTGAGATTTACAAGTGACAAGTTCGACAATGTGACATTTGTCAGTTTGCACCCTCAAAGATTTTAACCCCGTAGGATATATATATATATATTATTGCCTCGATTTTCTGACATGTGATTAATAGATCTGTGTCACGGATCTCGTTTAAAAACGGAACTATGTTGAAAATATCAAACTCTTTTTCTATGAATTCGCCTCCTCAGTGTGAAATTCAAATAAAATGCATCCCAATTCACCAAATTTACTGTACAAAATATCTGCAAATTAACGTAGATTAAAAACAAGTACTATAAATAAATGATTTACCTTCAGAAGCCGAAGTTTTAGCAGCATGAGGCATTGTCGGGCTGGCTTCAGCTCCCATGGCGTGTATTATGTGACCACCGGCTCTCTTATTCATCGCGGAGCAGACCAAATTATTGATCCTCCCGGCGCCCACTGACAGCGGAGGATAACAGAGATCCGCACTGAAGGAACATAATGGATTACGTAAAATCAGCACGGCTGACGGGCAAGACCGAGTTAACGGTGATCGAACAGGGTTGCAGCACGCCGTCCCGCTTAGCCCCGCCATTGTTAAAGACTGGAATCCGTGGAGCGAGAATTCTTCTTCGTCATTTCGTTAAATATGAACCAGTGTTACCAACCCCACCAGTGTTACCAACCCCACCAACCCCGGAAAATCTATTCGACATATTTGTTGCCGGTGTGGATTTCACACCCTGTTTTGAATGGAATGTTCGAAATGGCAGTGCGAATTGAGAATTTTAATTTAATTAAATAATAATTATTTATTACTAAGTGAATTATGAGTATTCAATTTATATATAATATTTTTAATAATATAAAACAATTAATCACTGAAAATTTATAAACAATTAAATATTAATATTTATTTTTAAATTAGTTATACTTTTTATATTATTAATAATAATATTTTTTTATTATTATTATTTTAAATTAGTTATATTTGGTTAGATTTCAGACTTTTGTGATACATATTAATAGTGGGATTGTTTTTCTAATTAATTAGATCATTAAATTTTGGTGGACTTTAACTATCTAATGTAGCTTATTTTTGAGACGAAGGTGAAAAAATCAATTTATCCAAATGTTTAAATAGAGCAGAGATGCATCCAAATCTTAGCAGTTATTAATTTGTTGTTAAAAATTAACCGTTAAAATTTAATTGCTAAAAAAATTGATTTATTTATTTATTTTTACTTTTACTTTTGAATATTAAATTAAATTAATATTTAATTATAAAATTAGAATTAGCAGTTATAATTATATTATTTATTTTTTATATTATTAATTATATAAACCATTATTATTTCTAAGTTAGTGTTTTTAATTAAATTAAATAATTAAAACCCATGTTATGTAAAATTGGTTTTTTTAATAATTAAAAGCAATGTAGTACAAGCAAATGTGATATGAAATGAGTTATAGATTATTTGGCATGTAGAATTGACACCTTATAATATCAACCCATGATATTATAATTAGAGTATTATAAACAAAGTCTTTCGATAGAAATCACATGAGAGAATGTTTTTCGAATCAACAAGTGTGGTTCATGTCAGAACCAGATGAAGACGCAGACCATGACAAAGACGTAAATAGAGAGCAATGTAGAGACATAATTTCAAGTAATGGCTATATTTGAACAATAATGTTTAAATTATAATATTAATTTATTAATATATTAAAAACAAATATTATTAAGTAACGGCTATATTAAACGGCTAGTTTTTGAAAAAAAATTATTTAAATAATGATATTATTTCATTAATTTATTAAAAATATTAATAGGTAATTTCTAGTTTTTGAAAAAAAATATTTAAATTAATTTATTAAAACCAAATATTACTAGTTCTTGAAAAATAATATTTAAATAATGATATTAGTTTATTAATTTATTAAAATATTAATATGTAATGGATATATTAAACAACCAATTTTTAAAAAAAAAACATTTAAATAATGATATTATTTCATTAGTTTATTAAAAATTAATATGTAACGGCTATATTAAATGGCTAGTTTTTGAAAAATAATATTTAAATTAATTTATTAAAACCAAATATTACTAGTGCTTGAAAATTAATATTTAAATAATGATATTAATTTATTAAAATATTAATATGTAATGGCTATATTAAACGGCTAGTTTTTGAAAAATAATATTTAAATTTGTTGGACACCTAATCCTCTATGGGTTGATGTAGAATGTGAACAGCGATGAGAGTCCAAGAGACCTTGGGATATGGAACCCAATGGTCACACGAATGTACTATAAATGTATATCATTGTCAAATAATAGATGTACTCTCTTGTTTATCTTTAATATTCTGTTGTTGCCATGTGTGTGTTTAACATGGTATCAGAGCAGGTACCTTCCTAACCTGTTCAAATCTTGTGTGAGCCACTAGTTTTGTGGCATTTGTGTGCATTTCAGCTCTGCCATCTACTATTTTGCTGCCATTCTCAGCCTGGCATGCCAAACACTCCTCCTCACTGTGCACCTACTCGAATGCTCTGAAATCTGCCTGGAAACCTTGGCACCCCTCAGAACTGTATTTTTAGTATGTTATTCCTTTGCATGCGCTGCAAGAAGTCCCTCTTAGGCATGTGACGCAGGTATCTCATTCGTCCTGTTCCAGTAGTCTTTCTCCGAATAGCCTTGACACTCCAATTATATTTACGGATGCGCTTTGATGGGTTTCCCCTCTACCAACCAAATTTGAGTTGCCCCTTTGCCCAGAGATTGTCAATTATGTAATATCGCTGCACTGGTGGAGCCTGTTTTTGTCAGCGTATAGGGTGTTGTTTGGAAATGAAAATCTACTCTCTATCTTTTAGAACCGTTACTTGTGATCTTGCATGAACGGTTACTTGTTGATTTGTTGATTGTTCGGTTTCTCCTCAATTTTTCTGTTCTCTAGAGCTTTATGACTCGATTACTGTTGCAAATTACACTCGACTCCTAGTTTGAATACGTCGCCATACCACGTTTTCCATTCAAGAGCTTTGAAATTGCTGCAACGCAAATCCATGCTCACCAACGCCCTCTCCTGAACGCTGGTGCGCATCCGGGGATATTTGATAGTCATACCTCTGCTCCTCTTACGTTTCAACTCCACGCTGCCTCTGTCACGTTGCCTCTATCATGCATTCCTCCAATCGTTGGTGCAAGAGCTCTTTCAAAGTCTCGAGTTGATCAAGTTCTAGGCCATGATGACCAACACGTTGTGCCATGATGTCCAACATCCTTCCCATCCATGGGGGATCTGCACTGCAGACTTCAACAACCTTGGTGGTACATTCACTCATATAATCAATGTCATTCAAGTATTTCTGCAGTAGGATACCCATATTACTCAAAACTTCACTTGCATTAGTTGGTAAGTCTACATGCTTACCCTTGATTTGCTCAGTGCCTCTTGAATTGTTATCACTAGAACAAACTTGCCTTTGCTCCAAAAAAAATAAATCGTATCTATTATCTCCATGAGTCTACTGGGGCAGTGAGATAGCACTCAAACACCTTTCATCGAACTCCTCGTCAGCATATATATTGAGTGAAACGTGTCTCAAATTCATAGTAATATGGCTGGGTAGTTGTCCGCAAACACAACAGTGCATTCGCTCACTATCTTCTTTCCTCGCAACCTTTTGTGCTTGACAAGCAGAACAGGAAGCATCTGGGTGCCAAAGTAAAAAATTCTGAACCTGTTGAATTTCCAGGCAATATGGATTAGAATTATCGAACCTTAGCATCAATCTTTCCTTTCCACTGATATCAGAAACAGAGAATTCCCGTATCTCCAGGGGCTTTTCCATTAGAACTCCTAACCGTAATGCCAGTTGGGCTGGATCAGAGAGCGTTGAACGCCGAAAGTGTTATGGAAAAAGACGAATCTTGTTGCATCTGTTAGAGGCCACTTCAGGAAGCCAAGATTCACTACTAAAAAGATATATCAACTGTGGGCAGATTTATCATTTGGGCACGAGTTCTGTATGGAAATTGTCGGCTAAACGTACACATATGTATCCTCCTTGTTGTGCTTGTAAGGCAAAACCGAGAGCCTCTCCTGGACATTCGTTGAAAGGAGCACAATACAAGATTGAGCTAGCCCACACTAGAGGTTAACCAGACTATAGCTGCACTTGTTCATTTCCGGGCCAACCCAAGTCTTCTTTTGCACAGAATGGTCACCTGTAGCTTAACAATGATTGCTGCCACAACTGATTATTCCTAAACAGAGCTTGAAAGATTCCAGCAAGGTCGCTCTATTCATATGTTTGATGGCAAAGCATCTAACTTCATCTGCAATGAGTTCAACTCCTGAATGCATTACACCCTTGCCATTCCATTAGTCATATGGAGCAAGTCAAAGCCATGAGAAGTTGAAAAGGTACGAGAAAATGTTTATTTTATAATATTCAACTACTTGAATGCCACAATATGCCCGGAGGAGAAAGTAGGGCTGTAATGATTTTTGCACAAGATTTTTATCCTCACCATGATGCTAGACCGAGGTCTATGTAACCACATTTGATATTGACCTATTTCCTGTTTTGAGTCTCATCGTTTGGGAATGCACAATATACTTTTCCTTTATGAATGCCACCAACCATCGTTGTGTGTGGATTTGGAGAATAATTGTAGAGTTAAAATCTTGCTTTTGGTTCATTCCTCAAGGAAGACTACCACTTGATTGTTGTAGTTTTATGGGAGAACAAATTTTGAGAATACCTTGCAGTGACATTGGTTCATAGTTGTGAACAAATTTTAAAGTGTAAGTTTGACATTGGAGAAAATGGCCAGAATCAATGAAGTATTAGAGTTCCTCAAAACTCTGATCTTGTCTACTACTCATGATACATTAAAAGTCAGCAAAGTTTCTCTCGTATACATTCAGGTCTATCTACAAAATGCACAAGAGAAAATTGACTTTTTGCAGCTTGAATCTTAGCTACAGCAAGTAGAATTACAACAATGGAGTCGTCATTTTGAACCTGTTCAGAACATTGAGACAGCAACCCATCAGCAGCAAGTCAATAATGTTACAATTCATTCAGATTTAGTACCCAATGAAGCAGCAGTTGTACATGCAGATGCAGAAATTCAGTTTGCACTTCCCAAGCCCGTCATCAGACCTTGGGAAGAGCTTGTCCATAACAAGCACAAAACAGGTCTTGGATATGAGAAGGATGTGTCCTTTCATATTCCAGATTACTCAAAGCCCATCCAGTTTGAGAATGTTGGATTCCTTCATGACAGCTCACCTCCAGCTGTTCCAAATTCTGCCCCTCCACAGCAACAAATTGTGAAATGCCAACACTGTGATCGAGTTGGCCATCTGAAAGATCACTGTTTTGATCTTCATCCATGTAAGCACTATCATAAAACCAGTGATTCTTCAAACAGATGCTTCAGAAACAAACCTCCTGCAAGAACAAAGATTCATCTTGGATGGATCGCTTCTTGGCAATGGGCATCAACAACCAAGAAGATATTTCAGTCATATGTCTGAACTTGTTCTAGAGTATTGAACAGTCTTGCAGTTGATTTTTCTCCATCATCTCACCTTGTATCTAACATGGGGGGAAATGATGGTCATCTACAAGCTTCAAAGCCACATCAAGCAAGCCTGAGCCACAACCTGCCACACCAGATTCAGAGTTGTAGCCAGAGACAAAGATGCCCCTGAGCATGCCTTCAGTTTGTGACACCTCTTCAAAGAATTGGGGACACTTCCTCTAGCAGAAGACTTCAGCTTCTTGCCAGTTTTGGAAGAGTTCCAGGAATTGCATTAAGCATTCCAGAGTTGTTGGTCATCCTTAAACCATCACAGGTTGAGACTTCCCTTTTTAGGTTGAGGTTCTCCCTTTTATGCGGGGTGAGACCTCCCTTTCATGGTTGAAGGTTTCCCTCTTCAAAACATCAAGAGCACTTCCTCTAGCAGAAGACCTGAGCTTCATGCCAGACTTGGAAGAGTTCTGGGAACTGCACTAAGCGTTCTAGTGTTGGTGGTCATCCTTAAACCATTGCCCGTTATATTAACATTTCAGAGAGCATATTCAGCCTAGTGCTGCCATGTTTTTTGCACATTTTATATTACAGCTCTCTTGTTGGACTCATACATAACCCTTTGGATTAAGGGGGGGAATGTTGGATACCTAATCCTCTATGGGTTGGTGTAGAATGTGAACAGCCATTAGAGTCCAAGAGACTTTGAGATGTGGAACCCAACGATCACACGAATGTACTATAAATGTATATCATTGTCAAATAATAGATGTACTCTCATGTTTATCTTTAATATTCTGTTGCTGCCATGTGTGCGTTTAACAAAATTAATTTATTAAAACCAAATATTACTAGTTTTTGAAAAATAATATTTAAACTATTATATTAGTTTATTAATTTATTAAAAACAAATATTAGTAAGTAACCACTATATTAAACAGCTAGTTTTTAAAATAAATAAATAATCGAAGTCAAACTTTAAAGGAGGGGAGTCAAAAATTATAAAAACGAGTGAAGGCCCTAATCGAGACAAGGTCATTTGATAAATAAAATAACTAATGAAAATAAAATAAAATAAATTAAAAATAATTAATGGAAAAATAAATAAAATAAAACAAAAATATACACAAGTCAAAATAAATAAATAAATAAATATATATATATATATATATATATATATAAATAAATAAAAACATAAACATATATATATCCAAAGAAAAATAATCAATAAATAGAATGGGGTCAACAATAAAATATGGGGCTCAGGCCCATTAAACAAATAGCAAAAATACTAAAACGAGTTAAGAACGAATAGGATGATAAAACACGAAGGATCAAGAAAATAAACTTTAATCAACAACAAATACTATAAAAATGATGCCAATACCTACATTAAAAAAAAAAAAAAAAAACAAAACAAAAAACAAAAACAAACAAACAAACAAATAAAACAACAACAAAACAACAACAACAAAACAAACAAAAACTAGGAGGACAAGACAGGGACCCAACTTCTACTAATATTCCAACCATCATCTCTATTCAAATTATTGGGTCTTTTTTCAATTTCTAGGGCCTCCTTCAATTTACGATGATAGAAATGACTAACCTTAGCAACGACTTGGGCCTCCTCAATGCAGATGTGATACTTAGATTTATCTGCATGCTCCACCAAAGCAGAGGAGCGGGTCTATGTTTTAATTTTGTATTAATTATTTTTACCAATGATAATAATAATAATTACTATTATTGTTATTATTGTTTTAAATAAAATTATGATTTAAATGGTTTTTTTTTAATTTAACTATTGAGATATGTGGTGAAGTAAGTGCTCTAATATTTTATCACTCATTAGGCATTTATCAACCATTTAATTTGAGCGCTCTCTAGTCTAATATGGAAGAGATGTTGTAAAGTCATGTCTTATCCTATCTTGTTATATTATGAAACATTTTTCACAAATAAAAAATAAATAATAAAAAATTATAATTATAATTATTAATTAAAAAAAGAATTGCTTGGCCAAATTACATAATAATCAAATTAATAAATAAAAAAGTAATAATAATTAAAAATTTTGGCTCCGCCAAATATAAAAATAAAAATAAGTTGAAAGGCAATATTGTTTTGACGTAGTCTAACGATTACGCTTTTGCCCTCAAAGTTATGGAAATTTCGGCCGTATTTTGAAAAAATCCAGCAGGGATTTTTGTAAATCCAAGTAAAATCTGTCAGACTTCATAATTTTATGTGTCTTACATGTTTTTGATGGTGTTGAATCCATTTACACCATCAAAAACATGATTCAAACTTTGCATCTACAAGATTTTTTTTTAAAAAATTGCCCGGAATTCCTCCGCCTCCGTAGACGACTCCTATTGTTTTTATTTTAGTCAAAAAAACTTTGACTTTCAATTAGTTTGAAAGATTTTAAACAAATTCTAAGAAGTTTATTAAAGTTTTCAAAAAAAAAAATATTAAATTGTATATTTTGAATTTTTTTTTTCTTTTTAAATGTAAACTATTTTTTCTAGTTGGTTGATGACTGTTTTTATGTGGTTTTAAAGTGAGTTGTCATAAAAATTATATTAAAAAATAAAAAAAATCTAAAAATGTTTATATAGTTAGGATAATTTAGGCTTTGTTACAATACCATGGCTTATCAATACCACATGCCCAAAAATCATAACTCGTTTCAAAATCAAAATATTTTATTTTAATTTAATTTTATAATGTCTTTTAAATCGAAACTTAATAATACTTACAATATAAAAAGATTCTTAACCATGGATATTTACTTTCATTTTACCATGGGTATTATTAACTTGTAAATACGATTTGTTACAATGCCATGGGTCAGTAGTTGATCTTACATTCTTAAAAGCGTTGTCGGGACACTCAAATTCTTCCTTTACTTGAATTTGTCAATCTCGATCTAGGTCGGATATTAAAAGAATATATTCTAAAACAAGTCTTGCATTTTTCCGAGTGGAAATCCAATTTATAAGGTTTGATCTCTCTTATCTATCTAACAAAGTTTGTAATGTTTATTTAAAACTTTCATCTGTCTTTCATGTTAATATTTGGAATCAAATAGATTATAAATCTTTCGTTTTTGCTTTGTCAGTTTTTGAATCTTCTATTTCTAGGAAAATTCGAAAATTTAATTCCCTAAGTCAACATAATCTCTCTCATTGTCTAAGAGCCCCTTTGTCTCCTATCATTATTTCAACTTCTTTGGATTCTTCATCTGTTGCGCACTCTCTAAATTCTATGTTAAGTTCATTTGAATCATTGGAATCTCTGTTTTCTCTTTCTTTTTCTGCTTAATAACTGGAATCTTCATCTAGTCTAGCAAACCCAATTGAGTTTTTTTCAAACTCATCTAACAGTTCCCGCAACACCTCTCGCAATTCGTCAATCTCTTTTAATAGGACCTCCAAATCCTCTAGCAATACCCTCCCTCTGCAATAAAAAATCAATGTTAGAGATAGCTCCTTCCTGTCGCCGTTAATGAATTCTTCGGCCTGTCATTTCTCTCCCCCTCACTCATCCCTTGTTAGCATGCATTCGAATATCACCCTATCTTCTTTGTCAAATGGCCCTCCACCATTCCACTATGTGAATTCCTTATGCCTTGCAAGCAGATCCACTCCCATCACCTCTTACACTTGCCTGCTCTCTCATGATGGTCCACTCTCCTATGGCATCGTTGACCCGCTCTCTCACAATGGCCTAGCCCCCCCCCACCCATGACTTTGGGGTTGTCTCCTCCTCTATCCCTTCGCCTTCCCCCAAACTTTGTCTCTTCCTCAATCGTCTTATAGTTTGCCTAGCTCGCACTCTCCTTCGTCGCCTTGCTTGCTCTCCCTGTCGTCCTCAAGTTTGGATCTCCATGCGCAAAACCCTTCCCCTTCTTCCCTTTCTCGTTATAATCTTTCTTATTCCGCTAATTCAATCTCTTCCCCTAATCCTAACCCAAAACCCATTCCCTCCCTCCTACTCCTATTCTTTCTTAAACTGTGGTTAATTTATCTTCGGTTAACCTTAATCGCTCCACTCTTAATCTTCTTGGAAAAGGATTCAATTATGTTATTGACCCCCACAAAATCTCGGTTGAGGACATCTTATGTTCCATTGAACCCATTACTAAGGGATTGTCATCTCATGAAGTGGGTTAAATTAGACAAGAATGTGGGAGAAATTTAAAGAAAACAAACCCCCCCCCAATCGACCTTGTATAAAAAGGAGTTCCTTGCTATCAAAGAGCTTAATAAAAACCCAGACATCTTGATCCTAAAAGTGGATAAAGGGAACATTATGTTACAATGAATTTATATAATTATGAAGCTAAATTTCGTGAGCTCTTGGCGACCTCTGCTTACAAACCGCTCCCTAAAAATACTATTAATTATGTCACTAACCTAGTCACCCAACTTATAGAAACCTCGTCCATTGATCCTCTTACATAGAAGCGGCTCATCCCTCGGCATCCTGTGACCCCCATAATCTATGGGCAACCAAAGATCCATAAAAAGGATATTCCCTTAAGACCCATAGTGAGTGTTATTGGAGCCCCCCCTCATCCACTCTCTCACTTCTTAACCACCAAGCTTAAACCCTTCGTTAGCACATATGTTTATTTTATTAAAGACTTCTCCCACTTCATCCAAAAACCCAATGATCCAAAAATGGGTCCTCGATAAACCTCTAAGTCTAAAAGACTTCATGCAAGAGGTAAAAGGTGCCAAATGGCACAAATCATTTGTAAATCAGAGGAAAATTAAAGTCGCAGGCTGCTCTCATAAATAGTCTCAATTTAGAGATCCCTTCATTATGAATCCAACGCAACTTAAATGGGTGAAAACGGACTTCAAATGGGAAAGCTATCATAAAATGAAGCTGCCCTTTTTCAAAGGAAAAAGAGGCAAAAATCCCTTGAATAATGGGTCTAAAAACCCTCTAAGTCTTCCAAATCTCCCAAAAGGGCAAAACCACCGAAAAAGGGGAAGTCTTAAGGATATCAGATTACACTATCGGGCCTTAAAAACATGAAGAAAACCATGAAAACAAGGTTATCGGAGGCTTGAACAGTGGTTGCACAGGGGCTGTCGGATCTGGCCGATCAACGGTCCAGATCCGATTGGCAATCGCAATCAGCAGTGGCTATCAGAGGATATCGGAGCACAATCTATGGTTATTGTGATTGCAACGGAGCGATATCGCAATCAGCGACCATAACGGAGCGCTACACAAGCCCGGGGCATGAGCGATTTGCGATTGCGACAAGTCGCATCGTAATATCGCATCGGCGCATTACAATGGAGCGGGGCCACATATATATGTATATATGCGATGCGATGGCCGGACCCGATGGTGATATGAACCAGGTTTTATATATTTTAAAATCCACCGAAAGGCATTTTTAATGCATTTTCGTATATCTCGATTATTAAGCGAAATACAAAGGGGAAGCGCGATGCGATGTAAAGCGGACCCGGAAGGGTTCCGAAATGAAAATATATAACATTTCAAATCTGTCCAAAGCCATATTTGCATTATTTTCCATGTTTTAACGTATTTTAAAAATACAAAGGGGAAACCTATGGAGTAGGCATTGCGACATGCGATAGCGACTCACAGGCAGACCCGATAGGAAAATAAAGCACATTTATGAAAATTTGAAGTCCGGGAATAGTGTTTCCTGCGGATTTTTCCGTGTATTGCAGCGTTTTCCTGTGTTAACACAGAACGACTGTTTCTAGGGAATTTTAAGCGCCGGTGGTTCCTTCCGTTGTGGAATAGGTGGCATTCATCCCGAGGGCATTTAGCAATGATTGCTAATGCTCAAAGAAGGGATTCGAGCAAACTGTGGCAGGAAGACAGAGAGCCCGAAAGGGAAAACCAACAGACAACGCCGATTTGGCTTTTAAGCCATGAATGTCAAAGACAGAGGGCTGTTGAGTTGTTGACGGTGGCCGAGTTGTTGTTTGTTGCTGGATGCTGAAAGTAGTAGTAGCAGAGAGTCGAGAGAGCAGAGAGAGAGAGAGCCGAAGAGCTACTACGCAGAGCAGCTAAGGGAGCCTTTGGGGTCACTTGAAGTTCAAGTGAAAAGCCAGAGAGCTTAAGGTTGCAGAAGGCAGAAAGAAGCCAAAGCGAAGAGCTAGAGAGCCAGAGCCAGAGCCAAAGAGCCAGAGTCAGAGCCAAGAGCCAGAACCAGAGCCAAAGAGCCAAAGTCAGAGCCAAGAGCCAAAACCAAGAGCCAAAGAGCCAGAGCCAAAAGCCAGAGCCAAGAGCCAGGGGATAACATGGTGTCTGAACCCACTGTTTATGTGTAGAACAACAGGAGTTGAGCCAAAGAGTTTGTTAAAAGACTTATACCATAATCCCAGAGAGCCTAGTTGAGTTGACTAGAGCTCACGAAGATGTAGCCCAAGAGTTGTGGGTGAACTCCTGATTAATTTGTTGTCTTATGTGTTTGTTTTTACTGCTGCATTATTCACTGTTATATATATATATATATATATATATATAGGTATAGATATATATATATAAGTAAGCACATTTACATATCCGCACAAACAATAGATTTTTAAAGCATATAATCAGTTTAAGACAAACACAAGCATACACTATATTGTTAAGCATTTCTTATTTATGCATTGGTTAATCAAATAAACTTAGGAATATTCAAGCTTTGGAAATGGGAGAGGTTCTTGTAAGTTAGACAAGAAGCCTTTAGTACCCCATTTTCAGATCAGGTGGTATCGGAGCTTAAGATTGATTAACCACACCTTTAAGAAGGTTATAGCAAAATGCTTGGTTGATAGGGCAAAGATTGCTTGTCTAAAGGGTGTTTGGGCAGTCAAGGATTGATTGTATGCTTGTTTTGCAGACTGACTATTTTCTGAGTTTGCAGAGGTGAAGGGAAAGCTATTAATAGCTCAGTCCAAGAAGGACAAGAAGGAGAAGGGCTGAAGGCATTCTTCTATCCCAAAGGACCTCAAAGCAGTCCTTGAAGCATAAGAGGTTTGTTGCAAAAGGTTGCTTGAATAAAGCTCTTTGTTGTTCTTGATTGAAGTTCTTTGTTCATTGGCATAATGACAACTTCTACAAGTGGGTCCTCAAATTTTGCGTTCTTCACAAGATTATTTGATGAAGACATGAAGCAAGAATTGTCCACCATGATGGATATGGTGAGAGAAATGTATGAGGATGGAAGGAAGAGCAGCATGCTTAAAGAACAGTTGAATTCCATGAAGGAAGAGAAGCAGTTGCTTGTTGACAAATTGCAGGAAATGGAGAGGCAACTTCATATTGCAAATATGAACCTGAAAAGGATGCATGAGTTGGAAACATAGCTCTTTTTTGCCCAAGAAGCCTTAGTCAAGTACCACCTTGAAGAAGAGGTAAGCCATTCCAGTTTGTCTTCAAATTCTTCTCAGAATGCTTGTATTGGTTCTTTTGAAAAACATACTAGAGGCATAGGTTCCAAGCTAATGTCGAAGATGGGCTATGAAGGAAAAGGCTTGGGTAAGCATGCACAAGGTATTGTTGAACCAATAATGGTTGAGGAAAAGCCTAAGTATTTGGGTCTTGGCTATGGACAGTCTTATGGAGAGAATTCCAAAGCTGCCATGAATTCCATTGAAACAGTCCCAAGAAGGAGTTTCATTTCATGTCCTCTACCTCAGAACTGTGAAGGTTGTATCCAAGAGGAATACAATAGCTTGAAACATTAATTGCGGGATGCAGGTGTTCAGAAACACACACTTGAACCAGAGAGTTGGGGAGACTCTAACAACCTTGAAGAGTTTGATGGTGTTCGGGAGCCACTTCTTCATTTGCTTCACCCCCTCATGAAGGCAATAAAGGTGAAAGAGGCAGGTATAAATCTGGTTCTAAACATATTCAATTTGATTTTGCAAAGCATGATAAATTTCTACATAAGTATGGGTAAAGAGTTGCATTTTCCTTTTGTGGTTTGGATAACCATAATGTTTCTAGATGTTGGAAGAAAATGGCCACATACAGGAAGCAGAAGAAAGAAAAGAAGCAAGAAGCCAAAGGTCCATTGGACAAGGCAAATCATGCTGCTAAGAGGATGCACATGCAGTGCACTTACTGCCATAAGCAAGGATATCTTGGTGCAAAATGTTGGACATTAAATCCAACAATGCTTCCACCAAAGCTGAAGAAAGTGGAAAGAGAAGATGGCAGAAATGGAAGTGAAGATTCCATGAATGATGTGTCTCAAAATGATTCACATGATGATGCTGATGTGCAGACAAAGGTAGTACCTTTGAAAGGGATTGGTAAGAAACGGTTAGAGTTCTTATCCGATTGAGATTGCATGTCTATTGATGCATCTACATTATATTTCATTTTAGCTTTGAAAATACAGTGTGCTTAAGCGAAAGTTGAAAGGTGAAATGCATGCATGAGCCTGAGATGCATGAACACAGGGTTGTTAATGATTTCCTTGTTTTTGAACATGTGTAATTAACTTACAGGGTTGATTACTTTGACATGCATGTGATGCCATGTTGACTTGGAAGAAGTTAACTTGGTCTCCAAATGGAGATAATGATGAAATGTTCATCTTTTGCAAAAAGAGTCCTAATGGTCTTTTCCTACAGGCTTGAATTAAGGGTCATTTGTTTAAAGGCATGTTTTGTGGGCTTGTATCTAGTCCATCATTTGTATGCAGATGTAAGACATGGAGGTGTTCACAAGATGTGAAAATCTGTTTCTTTTGTTGAAGCAGGAGTTTAGTCCATCCAGTTGTTGTCTGTATCCCTATTGTTGTTAACAGTTGTTGTTGGCAGCTTGTTAAACAGGTACAAATGAAATTTTTGTGGAGCAGATATATTTCACATTTGTTTGAGTCACCTTGGATCAATGATCAAGGCAAAGAAGCTCAAACCACCTTCTATGACCATTTCAACAGAAGTTTTGCAGGAAGGCAAGGGGGAAGACAGTTCTTCTCAGGAAGACCAACCCATCCAAGAAGGGAAGTGGTCAGAAACCTTGGTTCAGAAGCACTATGCAAAGGCAAGTGTAGGGAGGCTGAAAGAAGAGGGTGAGTCACTCTCATTTACTGTTCAGATCAGTATATCAGTCTTTTGGAGACCAAAAGTTCTTTAGTGGGAAGGCGTGATCCAAAAATGGATCCTGGATAAACCTCTAAGTCTAAAAGACTTCATGCAAGAGGTAAAAAGTGCCAAATGGCACAAATCCTTTGTAAATCAGAGGAAAATGAAAGTCGCAGGCTGCTCTCAGAAATAGTCTCATTGCAGAGATCCCTTCATTCTGAATGCAACGCAACTTAAACGGGCGAAAACGGGGAAAGCTATCATAAAATGAAGTTGCCCTTTTTCAAAGGAAAAAGAGGCAAAAATCCCTTGAATAATGGGTCTAAAAACCCTCTAAGTCTTCCAAATCTCCCAAAAGGGAAAAACCACCAAAAAAGGGGAAGTCTTAAGGATATCGGATTACACTATTGGGCCTTAAAAACATGAAGAAAACCATGAAAACAAGGCTATCGGAGGCTTGAACACTGGTTACATAGGGGCTATCGGATCTGGCCGATCAACGATCCAGATCCGATTGGCAATCGCAATCGGCAGTGGCTATTAGAGGATATCGGAGCGTGATTGGCGATTGCAACAGAGCGATATCGCAATCGACGACCATAACAGAGTGCTACACAGGCCCGGGGCATGAGCGATTTGTGATTGCGACAAGTCGCGTTGCAATATCGCATCGGCGCATTACAATGGAGCGAGGCCACATATATATGTATATATGTGATGCGATGGCCGGACCCGACGACGATATGAACCAGGTTTTATATATTTTAAAATCCGTCGAAAGGCATTTTTAATGCATTTTCGTATATCTCGCTTATTAAGCGAAATACAAAGGGGAAGCGCGATGTGATGTAAACCGGACCCGAAAGGGTTCCGGAATGAAAATATATAACATTTCAAATCCGTCCAAAGCCATATTTGTGTTATTTTCCATGTTTTAACGTATTTTAAAAATACAAAGGGGAAACCTATGGAGCAGGCATTGCGACATGCGATAGCGACTCACAAGCAAACCCGATAGGAAAATAAAGCACATTTATGAAAATTTGAAGTCCGAGAACAGTGTTTCCTGTGGATTTTTCCGTGTATTGCAACGTTTTCCTGTGTTAACACATAATGACTATTTCTGGGGAATTTTAAGCGCCGGTGGTTCCTTCCGTTGTGGAATAGGTGGCATTCATCCCCGAGGGCGTTTAGCAATGATTGCTAATGCTCAAAGAAGGGATTCGAGCAAATTGTGGCAGGAAGACAGAGAGCCTGAAAGGGAAAACCAACAACCAATGTCGATTTGGCTTTTAAGCCATGAATGTCAAAGACAGAGGGCTGTTGAGTTGTTGACGGTGGCCAAGTTGTTGTTTGTTGCTGGATGCTGAAAGTAATAGTAGCGGAGAGTCGGGAGAGCAGAGAGAGAGAGAGAGCCGAAGAGCTACTGCGTAGAGCAGCTGAGGGAGCCTTTGGGGTCACTTGAAGTTCAAGTGAAAAGCCAGAGAGCTGAAAGTTGCAGAAGGCAGAATGAAGCCAGAGCGAATAGCTAGAGAGCCAGAGTCAGAGCCAAAGAGCCAGAGTTAGAAACAAGAGCCAGAACCAGATCAAAAGAGCCAGAGTCAGAGCCAAGAGCCAGAACCAAGAGCCAAAGAGCCAGAGCCAGGGGATAACATGGTGTCTGAACCCACTGTTTATGTGTAGAACAACAGGAGTTGAGCCAAAGAGCTTGTAAAAAGACTTATACCATAATCCCAGAGAGCCTAGTTGAGTTGACTAGAGCTCATGGAGATGTAGCCCAAGAGTTGTGGGTGAACTCCTAATTAATTTGTTGTCTTATGTGTTTGTTTTTACTGCTGCATTATTCAGTGTTATATATATATATATATATATATATATATATAAGCACATTTACATATCAGCACAAACAACAGATTTTTAAAGAATATAATCAGTTTAAGACAAACACAAGCATACACTATATTGTTAAGTGTTTCTTATTTCTTCATTGGTTAATCAAATAGACTTGGGAATATTCAAGCTTTGGAAGTTAGAGAGGTTCTTATAAGTTAGACAACAAGCCTTTAGTGCGTCATTTTCAGATCACCCAAAACCATTCATCTTGACCCCAATGACATCATGGTCAGCTTTGATGTCGTCTCCCTCTTTACCAAAATCCCTATCCTCGAACCCTCATAATTAATCTCCAAGTCGGTCGTCAACACCGAAACCCTTAACCTTATAAAAATATGTCTATCTTCCACCTTCTTTGCCTACAATGGAATTTTCTATGAACTGACAGAGGGAACGACAATGCGATCCTCCTTTTCTCTGGTCATTGAAAATATATTTATGGAACATTTTGAGTCTATGGCCCTTGATTCATTACATATTAAACCTAAATGTTGGTATAGGTTTGTTGATGACACTTTCGTAGTGTGGCCTCATGGGCTTCTTTCCCTCCAAGATTTTCTCCATCACCTCAACAGCCTTTCCACGCACATCCAGTTTACAATGCAAATAGAAGAGTGCTCCTCCCTTCCCTTTCTGGATGTCCTTGTTTCTCATCTCTCTAATGCATCCCTTTCCTTCCAAGTGTATTGCAAGAAAACTCAAACTAACTGATACCTCCATGATAATGCTCATTATCACCGCCGCAGAAGACAATCATCCTTAAAACCCCATTCAGTAGAGCTATCAAATAAAATGATCCTCAATTTCTAACCAAAGAGAGAGGTCACCTAACCAAAGTCCTCATTAAGAATGGTTACTCTACTTCCCTAATCAATAAAGCCTTTAAATTTGCCAGCTCTCATCACCTACCCAAATAACCCCTTCCCCCTCCCAAGGTTCTCCTTTATCTTCCTTACATAAAAGGCACCACTAGTATCATCTCTAAATTCTTAGCAAAAAGGAACATTAAAATTTTATTTAAACTCAACAAAACCTTAAAACAATTGTTCAGATCTCCCAACGATATGCTTGATCCAATGCTTATCACCGGAGTCTACCAGATTCCATGTTCTTATGGTATGTCCTACATTGGGCAAACTAGTAGGTCCTTTAAAGCCCGATTAAAGGAGCACACCATAGATACTACCCACAACTGTGTTTTAAAGTCAGCTCTAGTTGAACATTCCTTTAAGACCAAGCACCTCATCAACTTTGACCAAACTAGAATCCTTGCCCATGCCCCTTTGAATCTACGCACCTCATTTGTGAAGTCTTAGAGAAGTAATTTCAATAGGAAAGATGGGTACAAGCTCAGTGACTCATGGAAAGCTCTTATCTACCACCTCAACCACTAACCTAACCTTCCTTTCCCTACATTACCCCTTTTTGGCTCCCCTCCCCATCCTCCTGCATGCTTCCTCCCCCTCCCCCCCTCCCCAACACTCTTCCCCTTTTCCTCTCTCCTTATTTTATATTTCTATTTTCTTAACCACCCCCGTGTTACTTTTTTTCTTTAGGTTTTTCCTCCCCTTCCTTCCCTTTCATTTTTTCCTCTATTTTTTTTTTGTTTATCTCTCTTTCCTCATTTTTTTTTTTTTTTTTACATAATCGGTTGTTGTTTGTATTCCAAAAAAATATTGGAGAGGCTAAGCTCCATTGTTACAAGGCATTATGCCCGAGAAGCAAAGTAAGGAAATATTACAGGGAGGACAAAATTCCCTTTTGCTTCTGTCATTCTTGACTTTAGGAAAACCTGAACTAGTATAGATTCTAATAAACTGAAACAGTAAGAAACAGAATTTGCAAGTCATGCTTAGTCAATGTTTATATGACTGATTTGGTGGGCTGTAGATTCTTCAGGATTGCCTTCAACACCTGCATTCCTTAAATTTGAAGAGCTGGTGCTGGGAGCGTTACTTTTTTCCATGATGAACTTCAGGATGTCAATGGACTCTTGGACATGACTGCATCTATTTGAAAGGTCATTGAACTGCTCCTGAAGGGAAGAAACTCTGTGGAGAAAGAGATTGAGGTCGGCCTCATGCTTCTCCTTAGTGATCTGGGCTTGGGTGTCGATTTTGGTGTCCAAAATCTTCTGGTGAGCTCGGATTTGCTCCAGTTCTGCCTGCAGATCGGCACAGTGTAAGCAGTCCTCGTTTCTCGCCATTGCGTATGGCCAAACTGAATTCTCTGTGCGCAGTAAAGGCAGTGTGTTGCAAGAATGTTGTTCCAAAGAGCCTGGGAAGAAAAAACTTGGAGGAGGTTTAACATAAATGAAAATGAGGGAATGGGAACGAAGGCTCAGTGCAATATAAGATCGGCCGAGAGCAAACGAGGGATGGAGCGGATGCAGCCAAGGAAAGGGAGAGTTGTGATTCTGAGTGAAGAAGAGCACGAATAAATAGGCAGGCTCCGACAAGGGGATAAGGAAGAACGGGGAGGGAGTCACGAGAAAATTGAGAGAAGGATCATGGGAAAAGAATGAGAGAAACAGAGTACCTTGGGTGATGGGACAGAAGAGAGATTGGCGGATCGAATTCAGAGATATGGTGGTAGAGTCATCATCATGATGGATTTCAATGAAGATTTTTGCAGCGACCAGGATCTGATTCCGCTTGAGGACGCTGCGAGTGACAGCGAAAAGGTACCCAATGCTATTAATAAATTTAGCAACCGGTCTGAGTATTGATTTGCTTCTGATCATGGAAGATAGTTTTGAGATTCGATGGAGTTGCATAGGAGACTGCCTATGGATCTGGTGCAGGCTCTATTTGCACAAGTATCGGCCTCCTTGTTGAGGGAGCGAAGAACATGGTAGAAAC
This sequence comes from Pinus tabuliformis, assembly GCA_031772625.1. Taxonomy (NCBI): domain Eukaryota; kingdom Viridiplantae; phylum Streptophyta; class Pinopsida; order Pinales; family Pinaceae; genus Pinus; species Pinus tabuliformis. Next base: position 25,467,701 of record CM062820.1, read on the forward strand.
GGACATCTATCATTTTCTGGGTTAGAACTTGACACCGATTGATAGTTTGTTGCAGGAGCACATTGGAGGCGCTCCGGTTGTAAACCATTAGACTTATGATGGTGGCCGAGTCTCCAAGGACCATTGCAGTGCTTATGCCAAGTTTTTGAAGCTGAATGAGCCCTTGGTATAGTGCGAGAGCTTCAGCCCTGTTATTGGAGAGGGGGCCTAATCCCCATTCATAAGCCATTTTGATATCTCCATTGGCATTGCAGATGATTCCACCAGCCCCTGCCATTCCTGGATTAGATTTGGAGGCCCCATCGAAGAAGAGATAGTGAGTGTTACAGTTTTTGAGCCAGATGGAAAACTCCTCATCTTTCAATCTTATTTTCCAACTGTGATTAGAATTGTTCCGTTGGCTGCAAATGTCACTCCCACTTTGGCCACTACTACTTTTATCCAACAAGTACCCTATGAAATTCCTTTCTTCAACACAGAGATCAGCGATGTCAATTTTCTTTTGACTTTTGACTGAGATGGTTTCCAATGTAAGGCTCCTTGCCTTGCTACATAATTTCCTGATGTTGGTTTCTTGGTCTTTGAAGACCATGCGGTTTCTTGCCAACCATATGTTCCACAGAAGAGAGTAGGGAAGAGCATCCCAAACTCTTCTAGCAATATTGCTCTTCTTTTGTTGCCACGGATAGTTCCTCTTCCAAAGATGCAAAACTTCAACAATGGAGTTATGGGGGCTCCAGGGGAGATGGGTGTTTAGAAAGATTTCTTTCCAACAGGCAGTAGCAAAGGGGCAAGCAATGAAAAGATGTTGGATGGTTTCTTCAGCTGCTTGGCAGTTTGGGCAGTGGGAAGGACCAATTATGCCTCGTTTTTGCAAATTATCAGATGTGAGAACTTTCCCTTTTAGGAGGACCCAAATGAAGAATTTTATTTTTGGAATGGTCTCTGATTTCCAAGCAATTTTCCAATGCGCCCAAATGGGCATGGGATATTCATTGTTACAGATATGCTGGTGGGCAGCTTTGATTGTGTAATTGGAGCCTAAAGGATCCCAACGGAAGCCATCGTTACCGTTTTTTTTAATAGGAGCAATGCTATGGAGATGGGTTTGGAGATGAGAAAAACTTGCTTCGAGATCAATGGGTATGGCTGGAAAGATCCATCCAGTCCAAGTCTGAGATTGAGTGTCCCACTGAGATATCTGGTCCAAGTAATGAAGCCCTATGTTGTCAAAGAAGGATAAAATCTGCTCAGTTCCAGGTTTGCTGCTGATAGGCTGCTGTCCCATTATTCTGTCTGCTCCGATTCTGATATTGGTGCCACCCTTGGGGACTTTGGAAATGTTTTGGGCAAGAAAGGGGATTGCTTTCTTGCACAACCTCCAGATTTTGGAGCAAGCTCTGTTAGGGATATCATAGTCCAAGAGGTGTTGCCTTGGAGATTTTAGATATTTGGCTTCCAACACATTTTTCCACCAAGCAGATTGGCCACTAATGAGTCTCCAAACAATCTTGCCACCAAATGCCAGATTTAAGAGCTTGGGTGATTTGATTCCTAAACCTCCACGTTCTTGGGTTTGAATGACCTGCTTCCAATTTATAAGATTGTACTTCTTCTTTTCATTTCCCCCCTTGCCAAAGAAAATGACGGAGGATGGCTTCCATTTTGTGATGAAAATTGGCAGGAGCTTGCAGAAGCGTGAATTGGTATAAGGGCAAAGAAGAAAGACCTGTTTTTAGGAGAACTAGGCGGCCTGCTGGATTGAGCCAAGAGGAGCCCCATTGTTGCACTTTCCTTTTCATTTTATCTATGATAGTATCCCATACTTCAGCTTTCAGAGGACCAGCACTCACTGGCATGCCCAGATAAGTGAAATGCCCCCAGTCTAACTTGCAAGGGACCCCAAATGTGCTGGCGATGTTATGAAGGACTTGAGCAGAAGTGTTCCAACCATAGATGCAACTCTTGAGATGGTTGACCATACCTCCTGAGTAGCTCATGTATTTGTCTAAGAGAGCTTTGAAACGACGAGCTATTATATTGGAGGCTCCTCCCATTAACAGTGTATCGTCAGCAAATTGGGAGTGATTTATGTTTTTGACTCCATTCCCAAATTTAATACCTGTGATAAGACTGACTCGTCGATTATAGTCCAAGGCCTTACTGAAGGACTCAGCCATCAAGATGAACAGGTAAGGAGAAAGGGGACAGCCTTGTCTTAGCCCTCGAGAGGATTGAAAGGAAGGCCCTAGTCTACCATTAATGAGAGGAGAGATCCAAGGACCTGAAATGCAAGCTTTGACGAGGTCAAGGAAGGGCACAACAAATCCCATTTTCTTTAGAACAGCAAGGAGGAATGAGTGTCTAACTCTGTCGAAGGCATTGGCTAAGTCCAGCTTTAGAATGAAGCCTTTTTCTTTTCTAGATTGGTTGGAGTGTATATTAAGTGAATATGAAGTTCCTAGTCAAATTAGTTTTTTCACATTCTCAACTTCTTTCCCATTTTATTAGTTTCTGAAAATTATATTCAAAACCTTTTAATAAAAATATTTTTTCTTAATTAATATAGTAATTCATTTTTCTTTATTTTATTTTATTTTCTGATAAAAACCTCTTTTTTTTTTTGTTTCTCAAGTTGTGTGTGTTCCTCTACGCTTGACTTGTGGCTTCAAAAACCATGACCCAGGGACATCTAAGCAGTCAAAGTCACTCGGGGACCACACCCGGCATGGGCCACAAAAACCCTAAGTTGATTGGATTTTAGCATGTCTCCTCCCCATTGCATGGGTGCAACACCGTCCATGAGGTTTGATCCTTGGTCGCCTTGCTAACGAGGCCCATCCTCAACAGGTTGTGCTAGTGCGATTTGAATTGTGATCAAAACCTTATATATATATATATAGAGAGAGAGAGAGAGAGAGAGAGAGAGAGAGAGAGAGATAATTTAATCTATTTTAAATATGGTCAAAACCTCGCTATTTATATTTTAATAATTACTTTTAATTTATTCTAAATTACAACACCTACATAATCTAGATCATTTTTACAGAGCGCATAGCCTAGCCCATTGGAATTTGGCTATTATAATTAATTCAAGGACTAAATCAGAGCATAAACAAAGAGTAATTCGAGGAACATAAAAAGGGATTCAAATAACTTTTTATTCATTCAAAATATGTTGTTACAAATAAAAATACAATTTTGAGAGTGGAGTCCTTAGAGTACTTGAAATTCCCACATTGTTACACAACAATACCATGCACAACAACCAAACACCCTCGCTAACTCGTACAACAACCAATTACGCTCTCTCAAAATCGTGTTGTAACTAAACCAACACCAGAAGTCCAAGAGCCCTAAGCGAACCCGCAAAAAAATAATAGGTCAAAAGCCCTTTTTCTTTTGTGTTCCTGCAATTTATCCTCACGTTGTTGACCTCTTCGTATTCCATTGAAACAAATCGCTTCCCATGTCACTAACTTCTTCGCCTTCCAAAACTGAATCGATTCGCTTCTTCTCAATGTGCGAACAAACCAAATTTGTAACCTCCATCTTATCTTCATAGCACATCCAATAATGGTTGTCCTAAAGCATTACAACCGAAAAAATGTTAATTTTGGATGTGTTAGCAACTCCAAGCAACATGAGTATCAACACTTGCTCCTACGAATGTCAACAACTCGAGAGCAATCATTGTTTTGATCAAATGCAGCTACAATAGTAGCAACAATTACCAGATGGGTGTATCCACAGCTAACATAATAGGTGTATCAACAACGTAAAATACATGGGAGTAACAATTATATTACGAACTCAACATAAACTTGTTTTTGGTTGATAAGGATTGCCCAATGATCTAAAAATGGGGCACTTAGGCTTCTTGTGTAACTTACAAGAACCTCTCCCACTTCCAAAGCTTTAAATTTTCCCAAGTCTTATTGATTAACCAATGCAAAATTAAGAAATGCTTGAAAACAATGGTGTATGCTAGTATTTGTTTTTAATTGATTATATGCTTTTAAATTTTGTTGTTGTGTTGTAAGTTAATGTGCTGAAACTAATGTATAAATACATGTAACAGAAAATAAAGCAGCAATAAACAATCACACACAAACAACAATTTAATTAGGAGTTCACCCACGACTCTTGGGCTACATCTTCATGAGCTCTAGTCAACTCAACTAGTCTCTCTAGGATTATGGTATAAGTATTTTTTTTACAAGCTCTTGGCTTAACTCCCGCTGTTTTACACAGAAACAATGGATTCAAACACCATGTTATTCCCTAGCTCTTGAAGCTCTAGCTCTTGGCTCTTGGTTCTGGCTCTTTGGCTTTGACTCTGGCTCTTCGGCTCTGGCTCTAGCTCTGGATTCTTTGGCTCTCTATCAATTATAGCTCTCTTGGCTTTTCACTTGGCTTCCAAGTGACTCCCTTGGCTGTGTTTTTGCTTCTGCGCCGCCTCTTTCGCCCTGGCTTCACTTTCAGTAACAATACCCCAATAATCAACAACATCAACCAACAACAACTCCGCCCCTCTGTCTTTGACATTCATGGCTTTTAAGCCAAATTGGCGCTATTGATTCATTTCCCCTCTTGGGCTCTTTATCTTCCAGCCACAGTCCGCTCAAATCCCTTCTCTGAGCATTAGCAATCATTGCTAAACGCCCTCAGGGATGAATGCCACCTATTCTGTAACGGAATGGGTCATCGGCGCTTGAAATCCCTCAATATAGCCATATGGTGTGACCGATGCCAACGCCGATTGTGATCCTCCAATGTCGGTGGTTGGCACATCGCGCGTCGCGGGGCCCCGTCTTTGCCTCATGGCATCGCCGATTGCGATTCACCGATATCGGCGATCGGCATATCGCTCAGCCCAATCCCATCGCATATCTGCCTTTGGTTGCGTCCGATTGTGATTCGCCGATCAGATCTGGACCGTTGATCGGCCAGATTCGATGGCTCCTATTCACTCATGGTTCAAGCCTCCGATAGGCCTCATTTCCGCCATTTCTTCATATTTTTGTCTCTTTTCCAAAGAACAAAAGGGGAACTTCTTTTTATGATAACTCCTTCATCTAAAGTCCGTTTTCGCCCATTCAAGTTGCGTTGGATTCAGAATGAGGAGACCTCTACAATGAGACTATTTCCGATAGCAGCCTGCGATTTTCACTTTCCTATAATTTACAAAGTATTTGTGCCATTTGGCACCTTTTACCTCTTATATGAAGTCTTTTAGACTTAGAGGTTTATCTAGGATCCATTTTTGGATCACCCAAGGCCAAGGATGCTCCTACATCAAACACCCTTGGTAAGAAAAATATTAGCTACCAACTCATATGGTATCTCCTTCAAATATCGAAGACCCTTATAGGTGTGATAGATCTTTCTCAGTCACCCAAAACGCATCTTCGGATCCCATGTTCTTCCATTTGACCAAATACTCAAGATACTCCCTGTGACGATTCTTCTTTCTAACCTTGGTGGCTAAAATTTCTTCCACTTCTTCGACAGGTTTGACTCGTAATTGTTCCTTCCACTCAGTGGGTGTACTTATCTCTTCACTGCTTTCTCCTTCACGGAACTTAGATAGATCAAATACAATGAATTTCAGAGAGATTTCCAAGTCTCTCAGCAACTCTAACTTCTAGTGATTTAGAGAAAAAATTGAAGAATTTTGCATGGGTATATTTTCTTATATTTTAACTTGTTGTAGGTGCCCTTTGGAAATATCTCTTTCCGCAAATGGCCATTACCAGTTCTCCTTCGGGGAAAATCTTTTCTCTTCTTTTCAAATCAACCTTCTCCTTGTACCTATTATTACTCTGTTGCAATCGCTTCTTCACTTGTCCATGTATCAGTTGCATGTTGTCTTCAAAAACGCTTGCATCAACAATCTTCCTTTCCTATAAATCTGGCAATTGTATCACGTCCACAACACCTTTTGGCAACTGGCCATAAACATTCTAAAATGGACTCTTACTAGTGGATCTATTCACCAATTCATTGTATGCAAACTATGCCTATGCCTAAACAACATCCCACTGGTTGGGATTTTCACCACTCAAGCTTCTTAGCAAGTTCCTAACACTCTTGTTCACTACCTCTATTTGTCCATCTGTCAATGGATGATAGGTTGAACTATATAACAACTTAGATCCCATATTCTTCCACATTGTCCTCTAGAAGTGACCCAAAAATCTTCTATCTCTTTCTGAAGTAATGGTTCTTCATAACCCGTGAAGTTTCACTACTTCTTTGAAGAATAAAACAACCACTTCAGTAGCATCACTTGTCCTCTTGCATGCTATGAAATGTGCCATCTTCAAAAACCTATCTACAACAACCATCATTGAACCATGCTTCCTCTATGTCCTTGGCAGTTCTAAGACAAAGTCCATGATTACATCTTCCTAAGGCTTTTCTAGTTCCAACAATGGAGTATACAACTTTGTATTTTGAATTCTACACTTGGCTAGTTGGTAAACTCTGCAACACTCAACAAATGTAATATTCCTATTAGGAAAAATTTATAGTGATATCAAACAAAAAACACATAAGAAAACATAAATTTTAAGCAAACAATGAAACACCCATAAATTACACCGAGATTTCTCCAAAATCAGTGATTTTATTAAATTTGTAGGAGGAGTACAATGCAAGAAGGTGTGCACTTGGGATTGCCAAAGCAAGATAGACAATCCAAAGTGAAAATTTGTTGCCCGGACATAAAGGAAAGGCTTCCTCCAGAAGGTACTACTGTCTGTGTTGGCCCTCGAATTTTTGCACCGCTAGTTGAGTGGGACCCATGTTTGAGCCCCAAAATCTACCCAGAAAATTCTGCCAAATTAATTTTCAACTCCCCACCAAAAACCCAAGAAAACCCATAAAGGGTTTCCTCTAGTTTTGACGCTCCAAAATCACCCCCAAAATCCTAGCACTTTTCCACTACCAGAAAATTACGAATTGTTGGAATAAAATTCTCTACAACCATCCAAAATGTTGGAAAATCTCCCTTAAGCACTCTCCTTATCTTCACAAATCACTCCAAAGAAATGATCACTGTCGGAGTAGTTCCCCATCGTCACAGTCAAACTGGGAACATACTTCGTACACTACATCGTTTGGTCACCTGGCACTAGCACCGAGAACCCCTAAAATTTCTTTGTGTGAATGCCCCTTCGCTACACCATCTGGGCATCGATAAAATTGTGGGTGGCCCCACTGTCTACTAGAACTGATACTCGTTGCACCTACACAATCCCTTTGATCTTGATTTTCAAGTACTTCAGAACTCCCCGAACTAAAGCAAGGACTACCCCTGATGGATCAAACAGTCTTCCTCTATGGGGTGGTGCTCCCCTTGATGATGGTTCACCCTCCTCTATGGGGTGGGGCTCCCCATGATGATGTTTCGCCCTCATTTCCTTGATCTGCACCCAGCTCAACCTCCTCATTTGACTCACTATATCAATAAACCTCAATGTAGTTGGTCTTACCCTTGGTGCATTTGTGTCCATGTGCCTAAGGCTCCTAGAACGTGAAGCATAACTTCCTCCTCCTGAGGTCCCTCCTGGTCTCCTCAACCAACTGTCCACGTCCTACATCCCTTTGGGGTTGTTGAGTGTCCCAGTTCCCCTGTGGGGCAGTAGGTTTGGTGGGAACTAGGACCTTGTCTTGGGCATTGCATCAATCATATCTCAGGTCCTGGAGATAACGTCCATCAATGATATGGGCTTGTCAGCCCTCACCCAACCACACAGTGGCTCAACAAGGACCTCCACAAACAACATGGTCAACCGGGCCTCTGAAATGTCGGTCACCATCACGGCTAGTATCTAAAACTTTGAAATATAAGCCTTTGCACTTTTAGTCTACCTCTGATGGGCCAACTCCATACAGTGTAAATAGGGGTCCTTCCTCTCGAACCTCTCAATTAACCTCCGAGTGAACTTAGTGTAAGAGGTGATGTGGATATGCCCCAATGTAACCAGTCCATGGTACATTTATCACCCTCCAAATGTAAAGTAGCAAACTGGATAACATTTGTCTCACGCATGGGATTCAAGTGAAAGTATGTGTCCAGCTTCTAAACTCATGCCTTAGCTGAACTCTTAGTTGGCCCAGCAAACTTGGGGAGTGGAACTTTCCCCACTATATTTTGTACCTCTTGGCTAGACTGCCCCACTCTATGATGTGTTTCAACCCCAGTGGTATGCCTCTCCTTGAGTTGTATGTACTCCCTAAAGGACATCACCCTCTTATTCATGGCATCCAACCCGTCATACTCATCAATGCCCAATGCAACTCAGTGGACTAAGTCCGTAATTGCGTCTCACTCCCTCTCGGGCTCTGAATCATCCATGAAATGAGGCATGGTGGGATGACCTGAATGCCCACGAAGTGGGGTGTGTGGGGGTTGATAGGTATGGCTGCTTCCATCGGCTACAAAAACCCCATCACCCTAGTGCTCTCCCTTTATTCCCCCATTCACTTGCAATCCTATCACATGTTGCATCATGTCCATCATGAGCTTCCCTTGCCTCAACATTTGTTGGTTTGTCCTCAAAAGCTCCTCTAAAATATGGTTTTGGCCCCCTTGTATGGGCTTCTCGTTGTCCTCCTCATTGTCCTGTGGCCCCTGATGTTTTCCACCTCCATATCAGAAGATGGGTCTGGTTCTCCCTCTCTACCTCGACGACTTCTTTTGCCTCTATGTTGATACACTCCTCCACCAAACGAACCTATCATCAGCTTCTCTTAAGCCCAATGTTGGCCAAGAACATGCTTTGATACAATTGTAATATTCCTATTAGGAAAATTTTACAGTGATATTGAGTAAAATCACATAATCAAACAAAAATTTTCAAAAAACCATGAAACACCCAACAATTACACCAAAATTGCTCCAAAATCAACCATTTTATTAAATTTGTAGGAGTACAATGCAAGAACGTGTGCACTCGGGCTTTCCAAAGCAAGCTAGACAATCCCAGGTGAAACTTTGTTTCCCGGACACAAACGAAAGGCTTCCTCCAGAAGGTACTGCGCTGGCCTTGGAATTTCTACACTGCTCGCTGAGTGGGACCCCTGTTTGAGCCCCAAAATCTTCCCAGAAAATTCTGACAAATTAATTTTGAGCTCCCCACCAAAAACCTAGAAAGGGTTTCCTCTAGTTTTGACGCTCCAAAATCAAGCCTAAATTCCTAGCACTTCTCCATTACCATAAAATTAAGGCTTGTTGGAAATTTTGTCTCTGCAACCATCCAAAATGCTGGAAAATCTCCCTTAAGCACTCTCCTTGCCTTCACAAATCACTCCAACTGCAAATTCCTTCAACCAAGCCACCCACACAAATGACTCCACAAAAAACTGCATTGCCCAGGAACACTACTATGCAGAGCCAATGCAAGGAAACTCTAACCTTATTGAAGGGCACTCTTCAAGGTTGTAGTTGACCCCGAAATCACCAGCAAATTGTCCAAGGAAATGAGCAACAAGATCCCAACACTCCTGTCCTCAGAAATTCTCCTGCACAACTGCGTGGCTCTTTGATCTATGTCTGAACTGATGCAAACAATTTGTACCACCTGTTTACTGCCTTCTCCAACCTCCATGACATTCTCGTGAGACCTCCTTAGGGCGACATTCAAGGTCCAACGAATGAAAGGGTGAGTCTTCTCCCCGAAAAACTCGTGTGCTCATCAACACTTGTAACCTAACTAAATAACTTGAGCAACATAGGTAAATGATAAAATGTCAAAAGGTTCCAATAGTTTCTCCCTTCCTCGTATTTATACTAGCTTCCTCTTTCCCCATGTGGGTCCCTCCATCAAAATTCGATTTTCCCCTTCGCCATTTGATTTTCTCTTAATGTGGTGTGTATTCCATGTGGGTGTGGCCCCAACATTCCACTATCAAAATAATTCGACCCACTTTCCTTAGTTGTTGTCCAAAAATTGTATTAGCCTCCAAGATTACAAAAATCAGTAATTTCCTTATTAGGCAAAATTTATTGAGAAGGGGTATTATAGTCCTCTCATCCCAAATGTTGCTTGTCCTAAAGCGACTACAAAGTTGGATGCTACAAAATCTGTTCACTCTCCCAAGTGGCATCCTCCACCAGCAAATCCTTCCAACGAACCAAGTACTCCCAGATGACCCTGCTCCTCGGCTTCCTTTTGGGTGTCTACAAAATAGCTTCTGGTGTCAGCACCAAGTGTCCCTCATCATCCAAAGGAGGCAGTTCAGTGACTATCATAATTTTTGTCCCAAGGCCTTTTTCAGGCAAGAGACATGAAACACACTATGAATCCAACTCTCGGGCAACAACTCCAATTCATCCTCCCCAACTCTCCTCGCAATCCTGTAAGGCACATAGAAGTGGGGCTTGAGCTACCTGACCCCCTTATGCTTTAGTGATGATTGTCGGTAGGGCTAAAGACGTAGGTATACCATATCACCTACCTCAAACTACCTCTCCACCCTCTGCCTATTAACGTACAACTTTTGCTAGTTTTGTGCTACCTGTAATTTTCCATTGAGAGCCCTGAGAATATCTTGGCTCACTTGGAACCAGTTCTTTGCCCCAGGGACCCTGCTATCTCCAAAAACCATGTTAGAAAAATAAATTGCATCATACCCATAAAGAGCTCGGAAAGGAGACATTGCCAATTGAAATATGGTAGGTGGTGTTGTAGTAGAAATTCACCAGGTGAAGCCACTTCACCCATGCTCTCTACTACCCCATCACATAATTACACAGGTATCCCTCTAAACACTTGTTCACAATATCAGTATGCCCGTCAGTCTGGGGGTGATAACAAGTGTTGGGTGTGAGCTCTGTCCCCACTAGTCTAAACAACTCCTGCCAGAAAGCCCTCGTAAATTTTCTATCTCGGTCACTGACTATGGTCTTTGGAAGACCATGTAGCCGGAACATCTCTATAAAGAACAATTGTGCTACCTGGGAAGTAGAAGACCTTGAAGGGATGGTGAAGTAATGAGAAAAGTTGTTCAGTTTGTCCACCACAATATATATACAATCTCATCACTGTACAACTCGAATCCCTGTAATGATGTCCATGGACACGCTCTCCCATTTCCTCTCTGGAATAGGGAGCAATTGAAGTAACTCTGCTAGGTGTGATAGATCCCCCTTGTTCTTCTGACAAACTACACACTCCTGTACGTGTCTTAATACATCTCCCTTGAGTCCCCTCCATGATAAACGCTCCCTGATGGCACGGTATGTTCTGAGGAACCACGGGTGTCTTGCTAGATGGGAGTCATGTGATGTTTGCATAATCTTCTCCCTAAGCTCAAAGTCGGGCACCAAGTATATCATGTCCTTATAATATATCACACCATCCATCACTCTGAACCTATCATCCCCATGTGTGCCATCTAGTATATCACAAGCCTACCTATCCTTGGAATAAGTTGAGCCTTCTATTGGTTGATAAATTTGCCTACTTTTTACCTGCCTTTTTATCCCTTTCCTTCACATATTTCATGTGTTTACGAGGTTAATTTGTATCTTAAGGAACGGAGGTATATCTATTCATCATGTGTTTTTTAAATATTAATCGATGAAGCGTAGTCCTAGGGGAGCATTGCTTATGCGACTTGCTAACTCAGGTTTCTTTGTAGATTCGAAAGGATGATGATCAACAAGCTACAATTCAATGTATGGTTATTGATGAGTTAGCAGCGCTAATCTCAGGATGTTGGCTGTAACGATGTTCAACTGATGAGAGCCTGTTGGACCAATGCATTTGCTATCTTTGTATTTTGTTTCGGCCTCAACGATCTTTGTGTATTTGTAGGCAGACAACTGTGGTAATCTTTGCAATCGTTGACACTATTATCATAATATTGAAATGTATAAGTAAGGTTACAAAGGCAGAAAAGAGGGCTAGAGAGCTAGAGAGAGGGAGACACGAGAGTTCTGAATGTAACAATAGACTTTTGTATTTTCCTTTTTGATTAATGTAATCTTGATCTTCTGAAGTATTAACTAGTCTTCTATCTTTGCCACAACCCTAATCAGAGATTTGGGCCCACTCTCTTGATCAGGTGTTATTGGATTAGTGGTGTGTGTAGATTTATTTCTGTCATGATTATTTCTTTATCATTGTAATGGTTCATTAAGTTTGTGTTGTTGTGAATCTTAATTTGTTGTTACTCTGTTTGTTGTTACTGTATTGCTTGTTGTTACACATTGTTATATTTTTGATTGAATGCTCGATGTTGGGTAGGGAAACTGTGGCCTACATAGATTTTGCATAGTATCCTTGAAACAATCAGACGAGCCTCGAGTTGACAATTAATGTGGAAAAGGGTGAATTCTATAATTCACATATGAACACCAACATTTTGGCATCATTGCTGGAGAGGCTATCAAGCGAGAAAGTACGACCAATATTGACCATAGGACCACTCTCTCATCCTGGGAATGGAAGTTTTTTTTACCCTATTCCAGGTCCTGAGCATTAGATTTCTTTGGTTGTTTCAATTTCTTGTTTTTTGATTGATTATAGGAACCGCTCTCTCATCCTAGGAAGGGAAGTTTTTACCCTATTTCAAGTCCTTAGCTTAGATTTTGTGGTTGGTTTGTTTCTCTTTCTTTTGTCTTTTTTATTTTAGGGGCCACTCTCTCGTCCTAGGAAGGGAAGTCTCCACCCTATTCCAGGTCCTGAGCTTTAGATTTGTTTGAATGTTTTTCTTTTACTCCCTGATTACATGAATAGAGATCTAAATAAAAGCGAAAGAGGAAGACCCCCATGGAGAAGGAGGAAATATGTAGGCAAAGTTACCTATATCTAAGAAATCATTTCAAGAGCTGAGTCAAGGGCATCATTGCAAGTTGTTGTTAGGTTCAGATCTCATACGAGATGTGATACGAGATCCGGAGGTCAATCAATTTCACAGCAAGAACCTTCCCCAATAATAGAAGAAGAATTCAGGGAAGAAGAAATAGGAAGCATAGGATCAAAGGAATTGAGCATTGCAAGTTTAGAATAAGAAGAGGAAGACTTGAGGGAATTCACTCCACCATTTGATCAAGGAAGTGTTGTTAGACAAGCTCAACCTTGGATTGCAGAACAGCCAGAACCCGTTGAGATTCCAAGTGAATATTGGAAGATATTCATGGCTCATCCAACTTCCACGATCGAATTCCCAATTGGAGATATTAGAGGTGATGCGCCTATGAAGCCTATTCCTTTGAAAACATTACCTAATTTCCATGGTCTATATTATGAAGATTCGGACACATTCCTCTTTGAATTCAACGTTGTTTGTCGGGGATATGATTATATTTCTGATGCTAAGAAATTGAAGATATTCCCTGCTACTTTGAAAGGAACATCTCTGAGATGGTTTATGGGTTTAGGGGGGAAATCTATTACAACATGGGATGACATGAAGACAATTTTCCTTGAAAAATATCAGGACTACTGCAAATCTCAAGATATTAAATAGGAGTTCTTTAAGATTGTGCAGAAAGAGGATGAGAATATGGAAGATTTTGTGGAATGCTTTAAATACAGTCTGCAAAGGTCGGGCCATAGTGATGTGGATAAGGGTATCCTAATGATAACCTTTCTCTGGGTGCTAAGGGAGGAATCTTTGGAACTCGTGAACATGGTACGAAAGGCAAATATCTCAAAGGAAGAATTCAACACCATCTTTGAGTTGTGCATCAAATGTTCATGCGGAGCTGCGAGGCGTAAGCAAGGAGGACGAACTCTCAAGACATCCAACAATGGGGTTACAAAAGCAAAAATTGGAAACTTGTTGGATAATTTGAGGACTGATATTCTAAGCACATTGTCCTCACAGCTAGATGTTCTACAAGCAAAACAGAAACAGATGGAAGCCTAGAAGGCAATGGCCATTTTCTACCCTCAATGCAAGAAGAAGAACCTGCTAAAGGAATGTCCACTTAATATTATTGAAACTTGTGCAATATGTGAGCAGATTCATTCTATTGGCACGTGTCCAACTCTTCCTCTGTTGAAGGCATTTTTTTAGGGAGCAAATGAAGAGGTAGACCAACTTTACTTCATGGGATCAAAGAAACCATGGCAACCACGACCACATAATATGAATCAAGGTATGCCTCAATACCTTTCTCAGTATTTTAATAATTTCAATTTTGGGCCTCAGTCTATACCATTTTCACCTTCATGGCCGCAATACTATCATTATCCAATGCCCTAGTAATCATGGCCCCACCAACCTGGTCCAACCCCTTCATGGTCTGAGAGATGGCTTGGACCTCCTCTTCCTATAGGTCAATTCTCCCAGCCTATGCCGCAACAATAGTTACAACTTCCCTCTAACGCCTCCACCAGTAATCCTCCTCTTCGTCCACAACTTCCTGTTCAATCCAACCCGAACCCGAATAATAGGGGAGCCCAATAGGTTGAGACACTCAACCTTCCTGCATACAATATTGCCACCGCTAAATGCAATGGATTGAACCTTTGGTCCAGTCGGGTAGTAAATACTAAGACTTCACTGATAATTTTTTAACATACTAACAATGAAGCCTCTGAACATGAACCTAGGAACTCCTCTAGAAGGACCAGGGGTGATTCAACCCAAGTTCCCATGGAACAACAACCCCCTGCTCAAACAATCGTCACTCGAGGATGCCAAACTGGCCCACTGTACCCTGAGAGGTTATCCTTGAGCAAAAAAATTCCCCAATCTGAATTTGATCTTTTGAGGGAATTGCAAAACATTTTTGTTAAAATCCCATTATTACAAGCAATGAAAGATGTATCGATCTATTCTAAAACGATTAAGGAATTTTGCTCCAAAAAGCGTGGAAGAAAACTGAAAGATCCACCGATTGTCCATGTCATGGGAAAATTATCAGATATAATGTTGGGAAAAACTACACCCTTCAAATATGGTGATCCAGGAAACCTGATTCATACAGTGCAGATTAATGGAGTTGACATCCCAAATGTGTTGGTAGACCTAGGAGCTGCAATTAACGTTATAACTTCCGCAACTGTACTCACCTTGGGCCTACTTAATCTTAAACCAACTCCTACAGTCCCAGAACTGGCAGACTGATCCATTGTAAGACTAGTATGGAAGTTGGAAGATGTGATTATCTCTGTAGACTCATGGCAATACCATGTTGATCTTCTAATGTTGCATACTCAATCTCCAGCCAGGGGGCATCCTTTGATTGTGGGTAGGCCTTGGCTTGCTACCACAGATGCTTACATTGAGCGTCAATCGGGAAATATGGTGATATCTAATGGGGAAAACACAAAGATTCTCGTTCTTTACCCATCGGCAGAACCAAGCCTGTCAATAAAACCAGGGTATACCTTAGCACAAAAACTTCCACACTCAGATGAGCCTAAACTTGGAAATGAAGATATTAGACCAATTCTTACTATTGGTGAAGCTCTCTATTTTAAGGATGAAATAGAAGATGATGCAGTTAGCACATTTATCAGTAGTCCCAACTCCGTTTCTTATCCAACCCACTAGATATTAGAATTTGTTATGAGCTGCACCACTGAGGAAACTGTTGATCCAGAAACCGAAGTTGAAACATTCTTGTCATCGTACCCCATAAGAGTATTCCTGTAGAAATCGATCAAGGGAAAACATTGAATGTTAATCCTAATCTCTCACCTTCCCAAGCTGAACAATTGTTGAAAGTCCTTCGGGATCAGAAGGGAGCCTTCGCTTGGGAATATACTGATATGAAAGGGATCCCTACTGATCTATGTACCCATCATATATACATAAAAGATGAATGTCGACCTGTTAGACAACCACAAAGAAGGATGAATCCTGCCTTGAAGAACATTGTCAACGAAGAACTGAAAAAGCTACTAGATGTTGGGTTTGTTTATCCGATCTCGGAAAGTCAATGGGTATCCCCACTAGTCATTATTCCAAAGAAAAAGGGCAAGTGGCAGATTTGTGTTGATTATAGGGAATTGAATAAGGAAACTAAAAAATACCACTTTCCCTTACCTTTTATTGATCAGGTCCTCGACACATTAGTCAGGAAGAAGTTCTTCTCCTTTTTGGATGGATTTAGTGGATATAACCAAATCCAGGTAGCTCCTAAGGATCAGGATAAAACTACTTTTCCTTGCCCTTGGGGAACTTTCGCATACCGAGTCCTTCCATTTGTCCTCTGTAATGCGCTCGATACCTTTCAACTGTTGCCATTATGATGCATGTGTTGTACTTGATGGCAACCCACTTATATCTGAACAACTCACTTGTATATGGTAACTAGATGAATCTACATAGCTAGATGGATCTACGGGAGAGATATCAGATGTCACAATATACGGTAACTATATGAATCCACAGGAGAGATATCATATGTGACAGAATGCATGGCAGTTGTGTTTACAAATGTGACAAAATGCAGGGGAGTTCAAAGGAATCAGTTCAGAAGTAATGTACAATGGCAACTCACATTATAACAAGTCTATTCAGAGGGAACAAATTAATGGTATAGAAGAATAGGATGATGGAACAAAGGACTACAGATCAGAATCAAGAAGTTGAAGAAAAAGGATGTTTTCAGGTATGTTAAGTTGTATACGCGGGTTCATTGTACAAAAAGAGCATATACACGCGGGTTCACTGTACAAAAAGAGCGTATACGTATGCACGCACTTTCACAAGAGGAAAAACACATATGGGATGAAAAATTAAGGAAATTAAGGTGAAAGAATACCAAGGGTCAATACCATGGTATTAGCCCACAATATTGAGCGGAGTAACAGTTATTTGATCCCATCCAAGAATACCACAGGTTCTAAGTGTTGTTTTGGTTCGAGGTATTGAGAAAGGCTAAAACTATATAAGGAGGAGAAGATCAAAGGGCTAAGTGCACAAGTAATGAATATCTTATGAAGTGTTAGATCAAAATCAATTATGCATGTTATGGGTTTCTGATGCTTTGCTTGATCTGGACTAAGTATGCACCTGAGTGTTTGATGATGGATGAGATCTAATGATGGATCAGGATCATAATGACTTATCATTATGAGATCTGATAATGGATAGGCTAGATCTAAGTGCTAACAAATGTTTTGTGCTTTAAATGCTATGATATGGGTATATCTGAAGACTGGAATAGCTACGAAGTTATAAGTTTTTATCTGCAGATATTTACACTAGTTAGCCTTGGTGAAGGTGTGTATACAAGGTGGTTTAGCGCTTCCAAGTAGTGTATACTAAAGAAAAGCTTGTTATTCAGAAATGACTAATCTATCTAATCAGTGATGCTGGTTTACTGTTGTCTGTCCATGATGTCTTCTTAGATTTGAAAGTAGAATTGAATGCATAAGGAGATTGAGTCATTGATTGATTAAGTGAGAAGGGTGATCTTTATTGTTGACTATCTGGATCTCTGTAATTTGATAGTAGATGTTCATAATATTACTGGTTGGTACAAATTTGATTTAGAAGCTTTATGTTTCAGTAATTTTGGAGGTATACGCAAGTTTGCATAAAGGAAGTAGTGTATACACACAGGTTGGCTTCATTAAAGTAGCATATGCATTCTGATGTATGATTCTTGAGGTTGTAGTTGGTTATGAATGAGGATGCAGGTTTATGGGTTCAATACAATGTTTTGGTGACAGTGATCTGACTGTTCAAATTGACTGGTTGTTGGTTGATGCAGTTATTATTATAGAGTTTTAGCTTCAAAGTTTCCGGTGGGTCCAGTGTGAAAATTTGATGAAACGTGGCCTTCATAGTGTGTTGTTGTGTACTAGGAGTATCTAGTCTGAAAATTTATGAAACGTGGTCCCTGGAGGATGTTGAGGGTTGGAGCCTTCAGTGAGGAAGTCGAAGCTTCCTACCAGTAGTGGCTGGTGATTAGATCAGGGGGTTGGAGCTCCCTTCCAGTAGCAGCTGGAGAACGAGTAAAGGTAGTAGCCTTCTGTAGGTCGGCGCCTACATACTAGTAAACATATCAGCCAGTACAAAAGCTAGGGGGTTGTAGCTCCCTTCCAGTAGAAGATGGAGAACGAGAGAAGGTTGTAGCCTTCTGCAGGTGGGTGCCTGCATACTAGTATGAGTCTACACCAGTACAAGATTGTAAACAAAATATTCTTTATATTAAAAGAAGACAGAGACAACAGTAGCAGGTGGTTTTTCTCCCGCATTGGGTTTCCACCTTAAATCTTGGTGTTCATGTGTGTTGCTTATGTGTGATGGTTTATTCTGTTATTACTACACATGGTTATTGTTTAATGTTTAATAAAGTACTGATGCACTGATTAAATATCAACATATGATGAATTAACTGAATCATAAGTTCATTGGATATACGTTGGTTGCCTTAAGAATAGTTGCGTGCACATGCGAGTTCCCTTCTCTGAAGTACCGTATATAAATCTGATTATGAAATGGAAAAAGCTATTGATTTGTAAATATTGGTTCATCCCCCACTTGCCCTCTCAGTATTATTCCCAACATCAACGGGCAATATTGGGAATATTTTTTATGATCTAGTTAATGATATCATTGAAATCTACATGGATGACTTTACCCCATATAGGGATTCTTTCGAAGAAGGTCTGGAAAACTTGGAGAAAGTACTTAAATGATGCAAATAGAGACATGGTTCTCTTAGTACAATAAAATGTCATATGGTGATGGAAGAAGGAATAGTTTTGGTGCACCGGCTTTCAGCTGCAGGAATACATGTTTATCCTGCCAAAGTTGAGGTAATCTTAAATTTTCTTACACCAAAGACACCAATGACGATATGTAGTTTTATTGGTTATGCTGGCTATTATAGACGTTTTATAGAGAATTTTTCTAAAATAGCATTTCCAATGTTTCAATTATTGTCTAAAGATGCAGAATTTGTGTGGACAAATTCATGTGAAACAACTTTCTCGAAAATCAAAGAACTAGTTTTTAAAGCTCTGAGATTAAGTGGTCTTGATTGGAAACTCCATTTCATATTCTAAAGATGCTTCTCATACAATAGTAGGGGCAGTCTTGGGACAACAGAAGGACAATAAACTGTATGTGATTTACTATGTCAGCAAGAACTTAACTCTTGCTGAACTTAATTATATGGTAACTGAAAAAGAGTTTTTGGCTGTTATTTATGCTATTAATAAATTTCGACATTATATTACAGGGTATCCCACTTTCGTGCACACTGATCATTCAACCATCATGTATATGATGAACAAACCCATAACTCCTGGATGAGTTACAAGATGGTTTTTTTTTTGTATTCAAGCTTATGCGATCCATAATGATTTAAGCAAAGTCTTTCAGTAGAAATCACATAAGAGAATTTTTTGGCCAAAAATTTCTCTTATGTGACTTCTACCTAAAGACTTTGCTTAAGATGGTTATTGTTGATGCAAGAATTTGATATTACCATTGTAGATAAACGAGGAAAAGATAATGTGGTAGCAAATTTCCTGTCCATGCCGAATACTAATGATGAAGGTACACCTATAGAGGATAGTTTTCTGGATGAACATCTCTATGCAATTTCTACTCAAAAACTTGTGGTATGCATATATTTCTAACCATCTTGTTACAAGAAAAGTACCTCATCATTTGTCATACCAGGAACAACGAAAAATCATCCATCATCGTGCACGTTACTCATGGATAGAGGGATACCTCTTCTATAGAAGACCTAATCAGCAAATTCGGCGATGTGTAGGTGAGGATGACATACATGACATTCTGAAAGCTGCCCACGATGGCCCTTGTGGATGGCATTTCACGGGCAAGCAGACAAGTCATAAGGTGTTGCAAATGGGATACTATTAGCCCTCTATTTTTCGTGATACTAGGAAATATGTTCGAGGGTGCGATAGTTTCCAACAGATGGGTCAGGCTGGTCTGTTCGATGATATGTTGCTACAACCTCAATTAATTCTTGAGCCCTTTGAGAAATGGGTTATCGATTTCGTTGGCCCGTTCAATCTTCCTTCACATCAGAAAGTTCATATTCTTGTTTGCACAGACTACGTGACAAAATGGGTAGAAGCAAAAGTTATTGCGAAGGCTACTGAATAGGTTGTATCAAACTTTTTATTTGAATAAATCCTCGCATGGTATGGAGCTCCTAGAGAGATAGTTTCAGATGGAGGGGCATAATTCACATCACATCTAATAGCAGCACTCATGAAAAAGTATGGAATCAAGAATAGGGTGACTTCTCCATATCATCCCCAGGCGAATGGTCAAGTCAAGAGAACAAATAAGGTACTAGAGAATATCCTCACAAAGACTGTAGCGAACCATCGCTGAAACTGGGCCGAAAAACTTCCTGAAGCACTTTGGGCATATAGAACGACATGGAAAAATACAACAAGATTTTCACCATATGAGCTTGTGTATGGGAAATATCCTTTGTTTCCGGTGGAATTCGAAATTGAGATGCTCATGATAGCTCTTGAAGTAGGCTTAGATCTTTCTGCAGCCCAGAAACACCAACTAGAATAGCTAAATGAGTTAGATGAAATTCGTTTGATAGTTGTACATAATACTACTGCAATTCAGCAGCATCAAACTAAGTGGCACAACAAATTCATCAAGAAAAAGGTGTTTCAAAAAGGAGATTGGGCATTACTCTATGACTCTCGGTTCAAGGACTTTAAAGGAAATATCTGCTCTAGATGGATGGGACCATATGAAGTTGACACAGTGTTTGATAATGGGGCTGTTAAACTTGTAACAATCAATGAGACACATACTCCTTTGTTTGTAAACAGACATTGCCTCAAATCGTATCACCATCCAGCTTCTAGGGACTCCTTTATTAAGCATTTCTCTGATAATTTTGTTTTTGAAACTTTTTGTGTAGAGAACTCTTCCTTTGCACCTTCGAAGTATATATATATATATATATATATATATATATATATATATATATATAATGTTGTTTCTACTCTATCAGTACTCCTTTTCTAGCAGTTGTTGTTACTTCACTGGTGTTGTTACTCCGTCGATGTTGTTACTCCGCCGGTGTTGTTACTCCATCCATGTTGATACTCCGCCAAGGTAATTCGCCAGGTACGTCCTCGACCAACTCCGTGGATTTGATTGGTCTTTCACTTATGACATGACCAACCATGACCAAGGGCGGTCATACCTTAGTTTGGGGAGGTATCACATTTAATAGAAAAGGTATCATATTTAATAGCAATGATGCCATGTCATCATTGTTATTAAACCTCTTGTCAACTCGTACATCCCACAATTATTACCACCATAATTCGTATCAATCCATAATCCCCACCATACCTTGCACACTTATCCACACACATTGAAACTTGAATCATGTACTATGACATTAATTTGCGGTCTTTTCCAATGCGTCAGATTAATTACCATAATTATCATGAATTTACCATCGATTTTCCCATAATCCTTGTCTGGATTTCCCTTACCGCATTCCTTGTTATCCCTGTCACGCAAAATTTATCGACTAACAAAACCCCCTCAACGGTTTGCTGCTACTCCGTGTGTTGCTACAGAGTAACTGGCAGAATGGGTGGTCAGGCTGTTAGGTATGAGCTAGAAGATACAGTTCAGGTTTGGCGTCACTTGATGTATAGCAGATTTTCCAGGATGCTAGATGGCACATCTACTTTGAGAGGTTGCAGGGGTTCAATTAAGGCATAACAATCGAGTTTGCATTGAATTTGGAAGGGAACTATTCCAAAGTCCGTGGGTTGGACATTCCTGTAACATAAGAGATTATCTCAACTGTTAGCAGATTGCGTCGAGGACGGTGTTAGACTCCGTCTTGTATGTCAAATGTGAGATTGATTCTTCTTCAAAACCCTGTTTTGAAGAAGAAATCATTAAATGTGGTGTTTTAGAATATGAAATTTATTCTCCAGCTCTTCAAATGGCGGCGACTTCCAGCTCCTATCTCTGCAAAAGCACAAAAAGAACATCATCAGCAATCAGGGACAAAGCGAAATCAAACAGAAACAGAGAGAATCAAAATAAGTCTTCACGGTTTCATCAGCTCCAACACCTGCAGGAAATCAAATTAAAAAAAATCATCATTTCAAGGCCCAAAGTCAGAGGAAACGAGAAATCAGAGTTTGTGTCCAAGTTAATGTTTATTTATTTGTTATGCTGGATTTGAAGCGTGACTAGGCCGGGCGAAATTCATGATTTGCAGGGCCTACTTAGTAGTCTGTTTCACTGTCAAGTTGGTCTTTGAAGACGGGTGTTTATGATGGTGATAACTTGCCTAAGCATTCAGCCTTAATGGATGCTTTAGAGCGCTGCGCTTGTCTTCCTCAGATTGCAACCATGCTGGTTAAGAGCCTTCATCATATCCTACAACTAGCAGTTGATCCAACTCTTGTTTCTTTCAAACATTTGGACGCAACAACACGATTTTCAGCAGTAACATATAGACAAATGCAGGGCTTTGCAGAAATAGTCAATTTACCCGCGTCTTCTAACAATAAGAATCTGATGGAGAGCATGAAAGAGGTTGAAAGATTCAGTGAGGTGTGTAATGATGACATGTGGAGTCGATGCATGGAATCTGTTTTTGCCTTGTTTGCAGAATATTTTTCTGTGTCAGAGGATGCGGTTAATGAACAAATTGATCTGAATCGTCGACAGGCTGCACTTGCCCTGAGAGAACAGTGTTATGAGGTTGTGATGAATGCTCTTCGATCATTAAAAGGTGAACCTGGTCAGAAAAGACTTCATAGAGAGTTTGGATCTCCTGTCCGACATACTGCAAGCTGGCCTTTGCTTGACCAAGCATTTCAAGAGCGATATATATGTCAAATTATTCAGCTTAGTGTTCGATGGCCTGATCAAGCTTTTCATGAATATTTGTATCGAACAATGATTGAACTTGGGCTTGAGAATAAACTGCTGGAGCTTGCGGGACCAGATCTGGTACCTTTCTTACAGAAGAGCAATCAAGTCTGGCAATTTAATAATCAAATCAACAATGCCTTCCGCTCCTTCACCCATTACTCGTACACGACAAGCTTTGAATCTTGAGCAAGCCAAACACCTGGAACTTCTTGCTCGTTACTATGTATACAAAAGGCAACATGTGCTTGGAGCACATGTACTCTTAAGACTGTCAGAAGTGGAAGGTGGTGAAATGTTGACACTAGAGCAAAGATATCAGTATCTCAGTAATGTTGTATTGCAAGCAAGGAGTGCATGCAATACCCATGCCGTAGTGAACTTTATGGTTGGCCATTTTGACAATGGATTGCTGGAAGCAATTGTATGTAAAGGGATAGAAAGGCGACACACTTCTGGAACGCAGATGAATATCACACACAGACCTTCAAGCTCGGGTCCAAATCAAGGGAAAGCTAAGCTTTGTTGATCTTGCGGGCTCTGAGAGGGTGATTGTGGAGGTCTGAAGAAGGCTACCAGTGGTCCATGTGGATAATAACATCAGATCGTTGCATTTGCCATATTTTCTCACCAACAACTTGCATTAGCTGCAAAGGATGCTCTTAATGGAGTGAGATTTGATCCCGAGACAGGAGCAACTCTTCACATTGAGCTTGCAAGAGCAAATTCTCGAATAACAAGATCGGGAACAGATGATGGAGGCAATGGACTTTATGATCAAAGAATTAGTGGACCAGTTGGTGTGCCGGCGATATTTGATAACGATGGGTTGGGTGAGACTATGAAAATGCTAGGTTCAAGCGACATTATGCAGAGTGGTGGAGCAATGGGGGCTTCGCTGGCTGGTGAAGGTGGGAAATCTGGCGCAGTTAAGGAACAACCTCGTGGACCAGGGGACAATCCACCTTGCCCAACTCTGTTTGTTGCTAACTTAGGTCCAACTTGCACTGAAGATGAATTGCGTCAGGTGCTTTCAAGGTTTCGGGGTTTCAAAATGCTGAAGATGCAGACTAAAGGTGGAATGCCTGTTGCTTTTGTTGACTTTGAGGATGTGACATCTTCAGGTGAAGCCTTGAAGCAACTTCAAGGCACTTGGTTGCCCTCATCTGATCGTGGTGGCTTGCATTCGGAATACGCAAAATCAAGGATGAGATATCCAAGATAAGATAAGGTATTGGAGAATGAAATGAAACAGGTTTTTCCTTTTTCCTTCTGTGATGAAGCATGAAATGGTTAAAGGTGCAAGTCTCGTATCAAAACAAACATTGAAAACACAAACCATTTGATCACAAGGCATGAGAATGAATGCCAACGAGGAAAGTGCAGAAAACACCATTTTCTAGATATGAGAGACTCAAAAGAATACTGATATGCATGTAATCACGGAAGATGGTACATAGTCAACTTGCAAGATTTTCAAATTGCTACTGTCTGTCCCATGTTCCATTCTTGTTAGCCCCAAGCATTTTTGGTGCTAGTAAACTGAAACCTTTCATTCTTCGATGTCTCCAATAAATCAATTTTATTTATTCAAGGATTATTGTTGGCAAACAGACTCCAACAGATAGAGAGGTCATTTCTTAGGTGGCAGTCATTGCGATATGCGCGCATTTTATTATGTGGCAGTTTGACCCGTATTTTAGTAAAGCAGCAGAGCGTATCTCCAGAAATTTGAGAGCAGTTGCAAAGTGGCATTCAAGGATCGTTTGCCTATTTCGGTTTTCACGCTGGAATAATGGAAGGCTTTCTATCTTTAAGAGCAAATGGAGGATTCTGTGCTATCTTCATGCCTTTAGTTGAAACATCGCCCCTATTTTGGGGGTCGATCTGTTGTTTTTTTTGTTTTTAGTTTTATTTAATGAAAAAAAAAAAAATTTGAAAGAGGGGAGAGAGAGTTCTGAGTGCTGGAGAATAGAGAGCTTTCCATGTACAGTTTTTGGCAGAGAGTTTAATGAAAATACAGCTCTGACTTCTGAGATTCCTGTGGTATGATAATTTAGCATAAGTTTTTCTCTTGTTTCATATGTAACCTGTTATGTTTCATTTCACTTCATGATCATTTCTAATTGAACAAATGAAGTGTTTAGGTAGAATTCATAGTATTATATGCTCTGCCTATAAGTTTGTTCATATTTAATGTTTTCCTCTGTTTGACAAGGATTCATCTCCTATGCCCTTGTCAGCTCCTCACCAGTCTTGCCATTCCATTTAATCTAAATTTGATGTTAAATTTCTTGCCTACCTTGCCTCAGTCGATAATCTGTGATTTTTATTATATTTCTCTGTTCAAGCTGTTACTTTGCCCATGCAGCCCAGAAAAACCCCGTCATTTTATTAAAAACCCCTTTTGATCAGTTTACTAGCCTAATATCAGTGTTACCTTATTGGTCATCTCATCTATTGAAGATTTTACGAGATAGACCGGAGAGAGCCTTCTCCTGCCCCGTAGGGCTAGCTACGAGGCTAAATGGTTTGATGTTGCCTTGAGGTTTACCTTTCTCAGCCTGAGGTGAAATTTCAAGCGCTAACATACTGGCGACCATACTGGGGAGAACATTCAACTTGTTGATTGTCTTGTCCCAGTACATGCAATCAAGGTGCAGATCTGATGTTGATGGTGGACAGCAGTCAGACACTTATGCAGGCTGAACCATTCACCTGGCGACTCCAATTCGATCCAGACATTCTAGTGCTTGTTGATTCACTCATGCAATGGTGGGGTATGTGGCAAACCCTGCCCTGTGTGAAGCTCTAAACGAATTTAGAGAATGGTTAGTGGATATTGAAATTAATGAAGAATTTTTCAGTATCTTCCTTCGTTTGTTGAAATCTCCAAAGTTCCCTTGGTTTAAAACTAGTGGCTGTGAGTTAGTTGTTGAAAGAATTGAAAAGGAGATTCAGTATCTCGATGAGAAGCTTCAGTCATATGATTTCCAAGACCCTAAAAAGTTCTTGGAAATCCTTCCTCCTTCGCAACAAGAAATAACAGACTTGCCTATAGATGTGTACATTGACAATGTGCAGCTCGAGGTATGTGTTGCAGAGTTGGGGCAGCCAACAGAGTCTGGCTTCCGTGATCCTATTGCGGCTTACATGGACATGTTTTTCAGTTTGATTGACAGATCAGGCTGTCTTTTCCGTGACCAGGCTCATTACGTGCATGAAGGGCTGCCAGCAATTGCATTTGTGACCTGGTGGAAGCTTTCTCAACCGGCATCATTCTCAGGTTTACTTGAATGGTTAATTTGGCATTTTAGTATTACCTGATCTAGTGTTTGTACAACAAAGTAGGGTAGCTTTGTAAATAAATAAGCAGCCATAAGGGCAGCATCTTGTTTTAGTTTGCTTGAAGATTGTTTGAGTTCAGTTCAGTTTGAAAATTAAGTCAAGAGTTGTGTAAATAATGACTCCATTGCCCAATGGGTGGAGGCACTGTCTGCTCTCCCAAAGTTTCGCGGTTCTTGGCACCTCCACGGAGCGGCAGCTGCCATCCCAAGTGGAGCCGATGTTAGACTCCGTCTTGTATGTCAAATGTGAGATTGATTCTTCTTCAAAACCCTGTTTTGAAGAAGAAATCATTAAATGTGGTGTTTTAGAATATGAAATTTATTCTCCAGCTCTTCAAATGGCGGCGACTTCCAGCTCCTATCTCTGCAAAAGCACAAAAAGAACATCATCAGCAATCAGGGACAAAGCGAAATCAAACAGAAACAGAGAGAATCAAAATAAGTCTTCACGGTTTCATCAGCTCCAACACCTGCAGGAAATCAAATTAAAAAAAATCATCATTTCAAGACCCAAAGTCAGAGGAAACGAGAAATCAGAGTTTGTGTCCAAGTTAATGTTTATTTATTTGTTATGCTGGATTTGAAGCGTGACTAGGCCGGGCGAAATTCATGATTTGCAGGGCCTACTCAGTAGTCTGTTTCACTGTCAAGTTGGTCTTTGAAGACGGGTGTTTATGATGGTGATAACTTGCCTAAGCGTTCAGCCTTAATGGATGCTTTAGAGCGCTGCGCTTGTCTTCCTCAGATTGCAACCATGCTGGTTAAGAGCCTTCATCGTATCCTACAACTTGCAGTTGATCCAACTCTTGTTTCTTTCAAACATTTGGACGCAACAACACGATTTTCAGCAGTAATATATAGACAAATGCAGGGCTTTGCAGAAATAGTCAATTTACCCGCGTCTTCTAACAATAAGAATCTGATGAAGAGCATGAAAGAGGTTGAAAGATTCAGTGAGGTGTGTAATGATGACATGTGGAGTCGATGCATGGAATCTGTTTTTGCCTTGTTTGCAGAATATTTTTCTGTGTCAGAGGATGCGGTTAATGAACAAATTGATCTGAATTGTCGACAGGCTGCACTTGCCCTGAGAGAACAGTGTTATGAGGTTGTGATGAATGCTCTTCGATCAAAGGTGAACCTGGTCAGAAAAGACTTCATAGAGAGTTTGGATCTCATGTCCGACATACTGCAAGCCGGCCTTTGCTTGAACAAGCATTTCAAGAGCGATATATACGTCAAATTATTCAGCTTAGTGTTCGATGGCCTGATCAAGCTTTTCATGAATATTTGTATCGAACAATGATTGAACTTGGGCTTGAGAATAAACTGCTGGAGCTTGCGGGACCAGATCTGGTACCTTTCTTACAGAAGAGCAATCAAGTCTGGCAATTTAATAATCAAATCAACAATGCCTTCCGCTCCTTCATCCATTACTCGTACACGACAAGCTTTGAATCTTGAGCAAGCCAAACACCTGGAACTTCTTGCTCGTTACTATGTATACAAAAGGCAACATATGCTTGCAGCACATGTACTCTTAAGACTGTCAGAAGTGGAAGGTGGTGAAATGTTGACACTAGAGCAAAGATATCAGTATCTCAGTAATGCTGTATTGCAAGCAAGGAGTGCGTGCAGTACCCATGCCGCAGTGAACTCTATGGTTGGCCATTGTGACAATGGATTGCTGGAAGCTATTGTATGTAAAGGGATAGAAAGGCGACACACTTCTGGAACGCAGATGAATATCACACACAAACCTTCAAGCTCGAGTCCAAATCAAGGGAAAGCTAAGCTTTGTTGATCTTGCGGGCTCTGAGAGGGTGATTGTGGAGGTCTAAAGAAGGCTACCAGTGGTCCATGTGGATAATAACATCAGATCGTTGCATTTGCCGTATTTTCTCACCAACAACTTGAATTAGCTGCAAAGGATGCTCTTAATGGAGTGAGATTTGATCCCGAGACAGGAGCAACTCTTCACATTGAGCTTGCAAGAGCAAATTCTCGAATAACAAGATCGGGAACAGATGATGGAGGCAATGGACTTTACGATCAAAGAATTAGTGGACCAGTTGGTGTGCCGGTGATATTTGATAACGATGGGTTGGGTGAGACTATGAAAATTCCAGGTTCAAGCGACATTATGCAGAGTGGTGGAGCAATGGGGGCTTCGCTGGCTGGTGAAGGTGGGAAATCTGGCGTAGCTAAGGAACAACCTCGTGGACCAGGGGACAATCCACCTTGCCCAACTCTGTTTGTTGCTAACTTAGGTCCAACTTGCACTGAAGATGAATTGCGTCAGGTGCTTTCAAGGTTTCGGGGTTTCAAAATGCTGAAGATGCAGACTAAAGGTGGAATGCCTATTGCTTTTGTTGACTTTGAGGATGTGACTGTTGAGCCTCATACCTGCACTCCTTTTCACATCCTCTCAACCTCCTTTTCCATTCATTTCCTTCCTTTATCACTCATTTCCTTCATCAATTTGCTTAAATCATTGTATTATAGGACTTTTACATGGTTTATTAATTATGCTAATGACTGTGTTGTTGGATTATAATTTTGGTTCAAAACCTGCAGTTTCCGCAGCTGTTTTCTTAAACAGCATGATCCAGGTGTCCTTCGATCAGAAGGGCCACATGGGCAAGTGCGTCTCACTAAGGACATGGTGTGTGTCCTTCCAGCTCAGCCATAACAGTCATAAACACCCATGGTCAACGAGGGGGCAACTTCGGTCAAACGAAGGTAATTGACGGTGGCACGGCTCTGTGTGTTCGGTTTAGAGCACGTGAAGCACAGCTGGCCTCTTCCTCAACCACGCAGATGATGGGGAACACGAATCCAACCAGAGATTTAATACCCACCTCGACCGTTACCTAAATCCGTGGACTGTGCTAGATTACGTGTTCTTCACACAGCTGTTAGAATAGCGTAGTTTGTGATTCAGTTAGTTTGGCTTTTCTGCTATAAATAAAGCGTATTTGAACGCTGATTAGCTAGCTGCTGTTATGTAATATTGAACCCCACTAAAAATTTTACTTTTGCTACGTAATATATGAGAAGACTGTTCTCCATTTGAGCGTTTAAGTGATCTTTTGAGCTGGCTGGAGTAGGCAGAGGGCCCCTGTTTACTTAAGGCCTGTACAGTGCTTTTCATTTCATGCATTTCTTCTTATCAGCTTTTGTATAATAGTTGTACAGAATGCTTTTGCTTACTACGTTTTGATCATGTACAATAGCTGTATATAACTTTAAATTTTGTCCATTTATATTTCTGCATTTTTTCCATGACTGATCAGTGTGTTTTTGCAGATTGCTTAGGTGCCCGGGACAGTTTCTTTTCTTTCTTTTTCACAGCTAGTGATACTTGTGATCATCTTGTCTAATGGTGCTGACCTTCTTTGTTTGCAGCCTTTATTTCTTTGTTATCATTTCTTTAAGTTGCATAATTGTTTACTAATCAAGTTGTTTACTTGTTGATGGTCTCTTCTTTATAATTCAATATCTTTATCGAGGACCAAAATAACACTAACACAGCTTGGTTATTTTGTTTAAGACTCACATTGCTAACTCACTCATAACTCTTTCTTATATGATCAATCCATCTAAAGGCAGAGAGGTTAAGGGAAAATTAAGTAGTGTGATTTGTCACTTAGATTGTACATTGCTTGAAATTTCATTGAAGAATTAAAGTAGCTGCTCTTGTTTTTAAGTTAATGTAGATGTCATTTTCAACTTCATTTTCTTGTAGCAACATAGACACTGGGCGAAGGTCATTAGTCTTTTATTTGATGCTTTCATTTTTTTCCTTTTAAGAGTTAATTTCATTTCAGTTGTTGTTCAAAGCTTTCTTGTAGATTACTTTTAAGCTTTAAGAACTCATCACAATCACTCACACCTCACTCACTTTATTTCATTTCCATCACATCACTGTAGGAGAAATAGACTTGAAAACAAACTTAAAAAGTTAAAAACGACAAAAACTTAAGAAATAGTTGCCTAAGTACATACAGTACCCATCACTTCATCAGCTTACGAGCCCCGGGTTGACATTTAAAAGTTGCAATTTAGACATCACTAAATTGACCAAACATTTTGGCGCCGTTGCCGGGGAAGTGAAATTAGGTAGCCAATTTCTAAAAAAAAAAATTAAGAAAATTTCAAGAAAGGGAAATTGATAACCTCTCAAAGTATGCTCTCCTCTTGCACCTAGGGTGATCTGGAGGATCAGAAAAGAGAAAGTTATTGGTTTAATAGTTTCTTAAGTATGCTCTCTTCTTGCACCTAGAGTGACCTGGAAGATCAGAAAGAGAATTATTAGCCTGACTTGAAGAAAAAATAAAAAAAAATGACATGCATAGAGCTAGAGATTCTAGGGGAAGGTTTTTAGCTAGAGCCAAGAGTTCAATTTTTACAAGTCCATCTACTTCAAGGAATAGACAAGAGACACCTCCCTCATCTCCAACTGACACTCCTAGCCCTAGGATTCCTGGAATTCAAGAGGCAAGAATTGACTCTCCCACACCATCTATTGAATTTGAATCAGAAAGAGATCCTTTCCTTCCTTCTACAGAAAGACCAATTGTAATTGAAGAAGTAGAATCATCTGAAGAAGAGGGAGAAATTCCTTCTCATTCACCCTTTGTAGAAGAACCAGAAGACTCTGAAGTCTCTAGCGAAACTACTATGACAGAGGAAGGAGGTGGTAGAGGTAGAGGTAGAGGAGGAGGAGGAGGAAACAATGGAGGAGGTAGAGGTAACATTGGGGGAAATAGGGATGGAGATAACTCATTCGGGTTTCCTATAGTCGATGAGGACTCCCGAGCCACCATGAAAAACATCTCACCATCTGTCCTCCCAAACTTCCATGGGTTAAGGAATGAGGACCCTGAAACATTTCTATTTGAGTTTGAAGTCGTATGTCGAACTTATGATTATCTGGATGACTCTCAAAAACTCAAATTGTTTCCTTCAACATTGAAAGGACAAGCTTTGAAATGGTTCATGGGATTACTCACTCAATCCATTAGGTCTTGGAATGATATGAAACAAACATTTTTGGGTAGGTACTTCGACTATTGTATGCCCACCAATCACAAGGATGAGGTATTCAAAATGGTACAAAAAGAAGATGAAAATTTGGAGGATTTGCTTGAAAGATTTCAATACAATTTGAAAAGAGAAAAAATGAACAACCTAGATGAGGAGACCTTGAAAGCCCTCCTATTGAAAGCCATTAGAGATGAATGGATAGATATTCTGAATATGATGGGGAAAGGAGATATATCTCAACTTTCACTCAATGATATAGCAGAGCTATGTGTCCATCTCTCAAGGGGCAAATCAAAAACTCAAAAAGGGCCTAGAGATCCTTCTCTCATCAGAGCGAATAAATCTGCAACTGGATCAGTAAGTAGGGCTGAGATCGGCAATATGCTTGATGAATTCAAAACTGACATCTTAGGGAGTCTTAGTGAACAATTAGACACTCTTAAGATTCATAATAAGCAGAAAGCAGAAGCTGAGGCTTTGGCCATCTTTTGCCCAAAGTGCAGAAAGAAACATGCTCTAAGGGAATGTCCCTTGGATGCAAAAGTTGTAGAAACATGTGTAATTTGCTCAGAGAACCATGAGACCAAGGATTGCCCTTCAATTCCTGGGCTCAAAGCTGTTTTTCAAGAAGATCCAAATACACTCGAATCTCTCTGTTTTGTTGCAAGGAGACCTTGGCAAGGGCAACAAAATCAAGGGTTTAACAACTCTATGAATTTTCAACCCCAACCAAATTGGAATCCTTGGCAACAACCTTGGTCCCAACCTCAAAATCCTTTTCAATCATGGATACAAGGTATGCAAAATCCTTATGGGAGATTTGCTCAATTCTATCAATATCCTCCATCTTTTCAAAACCAGCAAGTTCCACAACTTCCAAATCAAAGTCCACAACTATCATTGCCATTTCCTCAACAACAACAACCTTCTCAACAGAATCAAAGTTCTCAACTCTTGCTTAAGTCAAATCAACTTCCTTCTCAGCCATTGCCAAACCCCAATAATAAAAACCCTCAAAATGCTTACATGATGGAAGGTCAACCATTCCCTACCTATATGATTGTTCCTCTCAATGAAGTACAACTCAGATCAGGTAGAATCCTAGATCAACCTTCTATAAATGTTCAACAACCAAGCATTTCTGAGGAAGAGTCTCTTAAAGCCAATAAGGGTTCTGAAGCATCTCTTCAAAACCCAAACACTCAAAAAGAAAAAGAAAAAGAATCAACCCCCACAACTCCCATAGTTGAACAACCTACATCTTTGTCCACACCTCCTTTTCCTGAAAGATTACAAATCGACAAAGGAGTGGAAAAACAAATTTGGTTGCCTGACTATAATTTTCTAGATGAATTGAAGAATGTCTGTATCAAGATTCCCTTGTTACAAGCCATTAAAGAGATTCCTATTCTAGCAAAAACAATAAAGGAGTTGAGTCTTAAAAGACCAGGAAGGAAACCAAGAGATACCAGAAGGATCCACCTGGTAGGGAAAATTGCAGATATCATGATGGGAAAAATTACTATGCAGAAATATGTAGATCCCGGTAGTCCAATTGTGAAAACACATATCAATGGGGTAGAAATACCAAATACTTTGATTGATTTAGGGGCTGCTATCAACATCATGAGTAGACAGACTATGGAACAGCTAAAACTTCCTAATCTTCTTTTTACACCCACCTTGTTACAACTTGCAGATCGATCCATTATCAAACCAGATGGTGTATTAGAAGACATTCCAGTCTCCTTAGATTCTTGGGAATATCCAGTGGATTTCATGATTTTAACTCCCAAGAGTAATCTAGGAGGACATCCTCTTATTTTAGGAAGACCTTGGCTAGCCACAGCTGATGCTTTCATAAGTTGTAGGTCTGGGGACATGTACATTTCTGATGGTAATTCGACAAAGAAGTTCAATCTGTATCCTCCAGCAAAAGCAATCACAGAAATAGGAGATAATGAGTGGGTTGATGATGAAGATACTATACAACCTGTCTTTACCATTTCTGAGATTAGTGAAGATAGTCAAATTCTGAATACATTAGAAAATTTTGAACCATCTTCAGAATATGACTCCACACAATTTCAGTTGGATTCTGACATAGAGTGTCTATCATCTAGACAAATGTCTCTTTTCTCTATGGAAGAGTTTGGTAGTTCTGCCATTGAGATCTTTCCAGGAAAAACATTAAACATCAATATAAACTTGGAAAAATCACAACGGGAAGAGCTAACCAAAGTCTTGCAAAGACATTCTACTGCATTTGCATGGGAGTATACCGATATGAAAGGTATTGATCCTAACACTTGCATTCATCACATCTACATTGAGGAAAACAGTAGACCAATCAGACAACCTCAAAGAAGGATGAATCCAAATCTTAGGGAGATAGTGAAAGAAAAGCTCCAAAAGTTACTTAATGTAAACTTCATTTACCCTATTTTAGATAGCCGGTGGGTTTCCCCTTTGGTTATAGTACCTAAAAAGAATGGTAAATGGAGGGTTTGCATTGATTACAGAGAATTGAACAAAGCAACCTTGAAGGATCACTTTCCTTTACCCTTTATTGATCAAGTATTAGATACTCTAGCAGGCAAAAAGTATTTCTCATTCTTGGATGGTTTTAGTGGTTACAATCAAATTCAGGTAGCACCTGAAGATCAGGACAAGACCACATTTACCTGTCCATGGGGAACTTTTGCTTACCGAGTACTTCCTTTTGGGTTATGTAATGCACCCGCAACATTTCAAAGGGCAGTATTAGGAATCTTTTATGATCTAATTCATGATTGTGTAGAGGTTTATATGGATGACTTTACAGTTTATGGTAATTCATTTGAAGAGGCACTAGAAAATTTGGAAAAAGTCCTTGTAAGATGTAAAGAAACAAATCTTTCATTAAGTCATGAAAAATATTTTATGATGTTTACTGAAGGGATTGTTTTAGGACATCATATTTCAGGAGATGGAATCAAAGTTGATAGATCAAAAGTCGAAGTCATCTCCAAGTTACCTATTCCAAATTGTCAAAGGGATGTTAGAAGTTTTCTTGGGTTTACTGGGTATTATAGAAGATTTATTGAAAACTTCACCAAGATAGCATCTCCACTCTTCAAATTACTTACCAAAGATTGTGAATTCAAGTGGGATCCTGACTGTCAATCTGCATTTGAAACTTTAAAAACTAGAATATCTGAAGCACCCATTTTGAGAGGGCCAAATTGGAAACTCCCTTTCCACATTTCTACAGATGCTTCAGATACAGCTCTAGGAGCTGTGTTGGGTCAAAAGGATTTAGTTCCTTATGCCATTTATTACACCAGTAAAAATTTGATTCCCACTGAGTGAAATTATACTGTGACTGAAAAAGAGTTCTTAGCCGTTGTTCATGCAATCAACAAGTTTAGACACTATATAACAGGCTATGAAACTTTTGTCCATACTGATCATTCTGCAATTAGATATCTCATGAACAAACCTGTTACTAATGGCAGAGTTACAAGATGGCTTTTACTTCTACAAGAATTCAACATTACTGTGTTAGATAGACCAGGAAAACAAAACACAGTAGCTGATTTCTTGTCTAGAATTCAAAATACTAACGAAGATTCTCCCGTAGAGGATAAGTTTCCAGATGAATATATGTTTGCAGTAACTACTAAAACTCCTTGGTATGCAGATATTGCTAACTATTTGGTTACAGGGAAGCTACCTCCACACTTATTTCCTAATGAGAAAAGGAAAATCATTCAGGAGAGCTCAAAGTATTCTTGGATTTCTAATGAATTGTTCAAAACAGGGCTAGATTGTGTGATCAGAAGATGTGTTCGGGAAGATGAAATGCCTGACATCCTTAAGGCATGTCATGATGAACCGTGCGGCGGACACTTTGCTGACAAGAGGACGGCCTATAAAATCCTTTCTTTAGGATATTATTGGCCTTCTCTCTTCAAAGATGCAAAGCAATATGTTAGAAGGTGTGACAGCTGCCAAAGAGTTGGGAGACCAACTCCTTCAAATGAAATGCCACTACAGCCACAGGTATGCATCGAACCCTTTGAGAAATGGGCTCTAGATTTCGTTGGACCTATTAATCCACCATCTAAGCAAAAGAAGTATATATTGGTTTGCACTGATTATGTTACTAAGTGGGTAGAAGCCAAGGCATTGCCTTCTGCCACTGAAAATTCAGTTGTTCAATTTCTTTTTGAGGATATTTTTACTCGTTTTGGTGTCCCAAGAGAAATTGTGACAGATCAGGGAAGTCAATTTACATCTAAATTGATGGAGAAGCTGATGGAGGAATACAAAATCAAGCATAGAAAATCTACTCCATACCATCCGCAAGCAAATGGTCAAGTGGAATCTAAAAATAAAGTTCTTGAGAGCATCATCACCAAGACTGTTCATCTCCAGAGAAGAGATTGGGCAGAAAGGCTTCCTGAAGCCTTATGGGCCTATAGAACTACATGGAGGAACACAACAGGACATTCTCCCTATGAACTTGTTTATGGGAAAGAAGTCTTGCTCCCCATTGAGTTTCAAATTAAGACCTTCAAGATGGCAGTTCAATTGGGGATGAGTTTATCAGAAGCCCAAAAGCACAGAATGGACCAGCTAAATGAGCTAGATGAAATAAGACAAGATGCAATTTTAAGGACTGATCTAGTTCAGCACCAAAGAACTAAGTGGCATGATCGACACATCAAAGAGAAAAAGTTTCAGAAGGGAGATTGGGCACTATTGTTTGATTCCAAGTTTAAGGACTTCAAAGGAAAATTTCAAACTCATTGGCTTGGACCATATGAGATTGATGAAGTCTTTAACAATGGAGCAGTTCGAGTAAAGACCATTGATGAGCTTCAGACTCCTCTCATTGTGAATGGCCACCGATTGAAAGTCTACCACAAGCCACTCTCAAAAGAGGAATTCGTTAAAATGTTCCAAGAAGATTCTGCAATGCGGCTGGTGGAGAAGAATTCTTCTCCTCCATCAGCCTAGTCTTTGTTTCTTTCAGTTAAAAAAAAAAAAAAAAAAAAAAAAAAAAAAAAAAAGAAAAAAAAAAAAAAGAGAAAAAAAAAAGTCTCTTGTATAAGCCTGAAAACCAATCTTGGATTGGCGGTCTTATGCAGAAAATATAAGGTGAAAATCAGGGTCACCTGACACTTTATATTTTCCAAATAAAAAAAAAAAATCTCTCTCTCTTTCCATCTCATTCGCCATTTCATTCCATTTCATCTCCATTCCATTTCATTCTTTTCATCTCATTTCATTTTCATTTTCATCTTCACTTCCATTTCCATTTCCACTTCATTTCATTCATCTCACTCCATTTCATCAATAAAAGTCCCTCTCAGGACTATTTCATTTAGTAAGTCTTCTCTAACTACTTTTTGTATAGACAGAAGGGTGTTGTTTCAGTTTCTGCAGCTGAGAACTGTTTCCGCAGCCCGCACCAGTTTCCGC
This sequence comes from Pinus tabuliformis, assembly GCA_031772625.1. Classification (NCBI taxonomy): domain Eukaryota; kingdom Viridiplantae; phylum Streptophyta; class Pinopsida; order Pinales; family Pinaceae; genus Pinus; species Pinus tabuliformis. The sequence continues at coordinate 25,504,417 of CM062820.1, forward strand.
AGCTCGCACCAAATTCCACAGCCAACACACTCTGTCTCCACAGCAGCAGTACTCTGTTTTCAAAAAAATCACAGTCAGAGGGCAACAAGGATGGAAGGCACCTGAAGGATCAAAAGGCAATCATGGATCAACAACCTTAATCAACAGATGGTAAACCCATAAAGGTATGATCAATTTTTTTTTCCAAACAACCATTTAAATGTCATGTTGTGCATAATTATTAATCATGGATAGAGTCACTAAATGCAATGATTAAGCAAAGATCATCCCATTTCTCTGCCGTGATCATCCTTCATCCACCTCAGATCCTCATAACGGTCTCATAATCACCCTTAGTTTAAACTCAAATCGAGACTGCGCTTTCATTAATTAGCCGTACGAGGAAGAAGAGACCTATCGTACTACGTCTCTTCTCCACCACGATCTCCGCAGCCAAAAACTGAAACGTGTATGAAAGCCGTCCGACTCCAAGGGATTTGGCCGTTATTTCATTCCCTTATCACTCCGTTTTCGCACGCATTCGAACTCATTCCCGTGCTTGTCTTCCACTCTTTCACCTTCACACCATTTCAACTCTCGTTTTTGCTGTAAACCCCGCAGCTCTGTTTTAAACTTCACGTCTCTGTTTTAAACCCCGCAGCTCTGTTACAAACTCCACGGTTCCGTTTCCAACCTGTATTACCTCGCATTACAGTGCGGCTATTCCACCTACAGCCGTAGTCTACTGTGAGCATCCTCTTTGAGTATCCATATACAGTCAAAGCTTCAGCCGAAGTTGAGATGGGGAAATTGCTTCGAGCTGAGCCTGAAGGTTCAAAGTATCTAGAAGGATACCCACAGACAAAGGAAGCGTTAAAGAAGGAAAAATGGTTGAAGTTCATTCAGAAATTCAAAGGATATGATAAGGAGGTAACGAAAATGTTTGCTCGTTCATTCAATGGAAATACTGTGGAAATAGGAGATCTGAAATTCACAGTCACAGAAAACTCTATAGCAACAACGACTAATTTACCTATGGTGGGAGACCGATGGTTCAAGAACAGAGGGGTTGAAGATCAAGAATGGAAAAATATGCTTAAGAATCCAGGTATGGACACTTCAATCTTCACCAAAGGGATTCCTGTACATGTTATAAAAGAAGAATGGACTGCATTGTTGTTATTAGTTCAAAAGTTTATAACATGTGAAGGCCGCTTTGGCACTATGTATATGTACCATGCTAGAATTATGATGAACTTCATGGAGGGCCATGCCATCAATTTGCCCTATTTTCTGTTAAGAAGCCTAACAAAAATGAGTTTTACTGTCCAAAAGAATATAGGCAATATTGAACCTCACTTGTATCATCATGGGTTCATTAAAATTCTTATAGAGGACCAATTGAAAAACAACAATGATACATGGGAAAAGTTTTTAGTCAGGAATCATTTTCAAGAGGTAACTGAAGCTTCCGCTAGCAGCTCTCCTAGAGTCCCAAAAAGAAGTAGAAGAATGAAAAAGGATGTTGTAGCCCAAGATCCTCCCATTATAGAAACTCAGGAGACTACTCAAGAAGAAGAAGTGGAGAGAGAGAAAACTAAGAAACAGAAAAAGGATAAAGGGAAAGCAGTTGTCCAAGAATCATATTCATCCCCTGAACCTTCAATAGAAGAGGACTATCAAACCTTGGCTGATAGGCTAGTACAACTCCAAGCTACTGCCCTCTCAAAGAAGAAACAAAAAGAAAAACAAAGCAGTCAGCAAAAGAGTACTAGTGTACAAGTGAGAAGAAGCAGTAGACTTATAGAAAAGAAGAGTGTGACTAAAGAAAAACAGTCACATTTCATTGATTTGGGCACACCTGAAAAGACTCCAATCCAGCTAGATATTGAGCCAAGTCCTCCACGAGAGGAAAGTCCCTTCCAACAAGAAAGAGAAAGCAGTCCTCAAGAATTCGAATTTAGGCCAAGACAAACACCTGACATTGACCCTGACCAGCAGGAGGCATATAATTATTTGGAGACCTTGGAGCAATCTGTTGCCGGTCCAAGCACTATATTACCTCTTGAGGAACAGGTCCACTCTCTAAAACAAGAGGTATTTGAGCTAGAAATCCTGAACCGGCATGTTAAACAGGAGAATGAAGCATTGAAAGAACAAAGCAAGGTGGACAAGATTGTCCATGACAACACCATGCTTCACCTTGGGCTCTGGCAGAAGAAGAACAGGAAATTGAAGAGAAAATGCAAGAAACTGAGCAGGGCCTTGATCAATTTGAAATTCAAGTGTTTAGTCAGAAAACCAAGGACAATTTTGGCAACAAGGAGAAAGAGGAGAAGGCTGGATGTTTTGGCAGAAGCATCTGAGCACATGGACTGAAAAACACTAACAAAGTTTTGGTTGCATGAGGACATGCAACATCCTCACAGTGGGGGTATGTTGAGCCTCAGACCTGCACTCCTTTTCACATCCTCTCAGCCTCCTTTTCCATTCATTTCCTTCCTTTATCACTCATTTCCTTCATCAATTTGCTTAAATCATTGTATTATAGGACTTTTACATGGTTTATTAATTATGCTAATGACTGTGTTGTTGGATTAGAATTTTGGTTCAAAACCTGCAGTTTCCGCAGCTGATCCCAGTTTCCGCAGCTGTTTTCTTAAACGGCATGATCCAGGTGTCCTCTGGTTAGAAGGGCCACATGGGCAAGTGTGTGGCACTAAGGACATGGTGTGTGTCCTTCTAGCTCAGCCATAACAGTCGTAAACACCCATGGTCAACGAGGGGGCAACTTCGGTCAAACGAAGGTAATTGACGGTGGCACGGCTCTGTGTGTTCGGTTTAGAGCACGTGAAGCACAGCTGGCCTCTTCCTCAACCACGCAGATGATGGGGAACACGAATCCAACCAGAGATTTAATACCCACCTCGACCGTTGCCTAAATCCGTGGACTGTGCTAGATTACGTGTTCTTCACACAGCTGTTAGAATAGCGTAGTTTGTGATTTAGTTAGTTTGGCTTTTCTGCTATAAATAAAGCGTATTTGAACGCTGATTAGCTAGCTGCTGTTATGTAATATTGAACCCCACTGTAACTTTTACTTTTGCTACGTAATATATGAGAAGACTGTTCTCCATTTGAGCGTTTAAGTGATCTTTTGAGCTGGCTGGAGTAGGCAGAGGGCCCCTGTTTACTTAAGGCCTGTACAGTGCTTTTCATTTCATGCATTTCTTCTTATCAGCTTTTGTATAATAGTTGTACAGAATGCTTTTGCTTACTACGTTTTGATCATGTACAATAGCTGTATATAACTTTGAATTCTGTCCATTAATATTTCTGCATTTTTCCATGACTGATCAGTGTGTTTTTGCAGATTGCTTAGGTGCCCGGGACAGTTTCTTTTCTTTCTTTTTCACAGCTAGTGATACTTGTGATCATCTTGTCTAATGGTGCTGACCTTCTTTGTTTGCAGCCTTTATTTCTTTGTTATCATTTCTTTAAGTTGCATAATTGTTTACTAATCAAGTTGTTTACTTGTTGATGGTCTCTTCTTTATAATTCAATATCTTTATCGAGGACCAAAATAACACTAACACAGCTTGGTTATTTTGTTTAAGACTCACATTGCTAACTCACTCATAACTCTTTCTTATATGATCAATCCATCTGAAGGCAGAGAGGTTAAGGGAAAATTAAGTAGTGTGATTTGTCACTTAGATTGTACATTGCTTGAAATTTCATTGAAGAATTAAAGTAGCTGCTCTTGTTTTTAAGTTAATGTAGATGTCATTTTCAACTTCATTTTCTTGCAGCAACATAGACACTGGGCCAAGGTCATTAGTCTTTTATTTGATGCTTTCATTTTTTCCTTTTAAGAGTTAATTTCATTTCAGTTGTTGTTCAAAGCTTTCTTGTAGATTACTTTTAAGCTTTAAGAAATCATCTAGAACTCATCACAATCACTCACACCTCACTCACTTTATTTCATTTCCATCACATCACTGTAGGAGAAATAGACTTGAAAACAAACTTAAAAAGTTAAAAACGACAAAAACTTAAGAAATAGTTGCCTAAGTACATACAGTACCCATCACTTCATCAGCTTACGAGCCTCGGGTTGACATTTAAAAGTTGCAATTTAGACATCACTGAAATGAAATGATTGTGATGAGTTCTAGATGATTTCTTAAAGCTTAAAAGTAATCTACAAGAAAGCTTTGAACAACAACTGAAATGAAATTAACTCTTAAAAGGAAAAAAATGAAAGCATCAAATAAAAGACTAATGACCTTGGCCCAGTGTCTATGTTGCTGCAAGAAAATGAAGTTGAAAATGACATCTACATTAACTTAAAAACAAGAGCAGCTACTTTAATTCTTCAATGAAATTTCAAGCAATGTACAATCTAAGTGACAAATCACACTACTTAATTTTCCCTTAACCTTTCTGCCTTTAGATGGATTGATCATATAAGAAAGAGTTATGAGTGAGTTAGCAATGTGAGTCTTAAACAAAATAACCAAGCTGTGTTAGTGATATTTTGGTCCTCGATAAAGATATTGAATTATAAAGAAGAGACCATCAACAAGTAAACAACTTGATTAGTAAACAATTATGCAACTTAAAGAAATGATAACAAAGAAATAAAGGCTGCAAACAAAGAAGGTCAGCACCATTAGACAAGATGATCACAAGTATCACTAGCTGTGAAAAAGAAAGAAAAGAAACTGTCCCGGGCACCTAAGAAATCTGCAAAAACACACTGATCAGTCATGGAAAAATGCAGAAATATAAATGGACAGAATTCAAAGTTATATACAGCTATTGTACATGATCAAAACGTAGTAAGCAAAAGCATTCTGTACAACTATTATACAAAAGCTGATAAGAAGAAATGCATGAAATGAAAAGCACTGTACAGGCCTTAAGTAAACAGGGGCCCTCTGCCTACTCCAGCCAGCTCAAAAGATCACTTAAACGCTCAAATGGAGAACAGTCTTCTCATATATTACGTAGCAAAAGTAAAAGTTACAGTGGGGTTCAATATTACATAACATCAGCTAGCTAATCAGCGTTCAAATACGCTTTATTTATAGCAGAAAAGCCAAACTAACTAAATCACAAACTACGCTATTCTAACAGTTGTGTGAAGAACACGTAATCTAGCACAGTCCACGGATTTAGGCAATGGTCGAGGTGGGTATTAAATCTCTGGTTGGATTCGTGTTCCCCATCATCTGCGTGGTTGAGGAAGAGGCCAGCTGTGCTTCACGTGCTCTAAACCGAACACACAGAGCCGTGCCATCGTCAGTTACCTTCGTTTGACCGAAGTTGCCCCCTCGTTGACCATGGGTGTTTACGACTGTTATGGCTGAGCTAGAAGGACACACACCATGTCCTTAGTGCCACGCACTTGCCCATGTGGCCCTTTTGACCGGAGGACACCTGGATCATGCCGTTTAAGAAAACAGCTACGGAAACTGGGATCAGCTGCGGAAACTGCAGGTTTTGAACCAAAATTCTAATCCAACAACACAGTCATTAGCATAATTAATAAACCATGTAAAAGTCCTATAATACAATGATTTAAGCAAATTGATGAAGGAAATGAGTGATAAAGGAAGGAAATGAATGGAAAAGGAGGTTGAGAGGATGTGAAAAGGAGTGCAGGTCTGAGGCTCAACAGTGACATCTTCAGGTGAAGCCTTGAAGCAACTTCAAGGCACTTGGTTGCCCTCATCTGATCGTGGTGGCTTGCATTCGGAATACGCAAAATCAAGGATGAGATATCCAAGACAAGATAAGGTATTGGAGAATGAAATGAAACAGATTTTTCCTTTTTCCTTCTGTGATGAAGCATGAAATGGTTAAAGGTGCTGAGTCTCGTATCAAAACAAACATTGAAAACACAAACCATTTGATCACAAGGCATGAGAATGAATGCCAACGAGGAAAGTGCAGAAAACACCATTTTCTAGATATGAGAGACTCAAAAGAATACTGATATGCATGTAATCACAGAAGATGGTACATAGTCAACTTGCAAGATTTTCAAATTGCTACTGTCTGTCCCATGTTCCATTCTTGTTAGCCCCAAGCATTTTTGGTGCTAGTAAACTGAAACCTTTCATTCTTCGATGTCTCCAATAAATCAATTTTGTTTATTCAAGGATTATTGTTGGCAAACAGACTCCAACAGATACAAAGGTCATTTCTTAGGTGGCAGTCATTGCGATATGTGCGCATTTGATTATGTGGCAGTTTGACCCGTATTTTAGTAAAGCAGCAGAGCGTATCTCCAGAAATTTGAGAGCAGTTGCAAAGTGGCATTCAAGGATCGTTTGCCTATTTCGGTTTTCACGCTGGAATAATGGAAGGCTTTCTATCTTTAAGAGCAAATGGAGGATTCTGTGCTATCTTCATGCCTTTAGTTGAAACAACGCCCCTATTTTGGGGGTCGATATGTTGTTTTTTTTGTTTTTACTTTTATTTAATGAAAAAAAAATATTTTTTTTGAAAGAGGGGAGAGAGAGTTCTGAGTGCTGGAGAATAGAGAGCTTTCCATGTACAGTTTTTTGGCAGAGAGTTTAATGAAAATACAACTCTGACTTCTGAGATTCCTGTGGTATGATAATTTAGCATAAGTTTTTCTCTTGTTTCATATGTAACCTGTTATGTTTCATTTCACTTCATGATCATTTCTAATTGAACAAATGAAGTGTTTAGGTAGAATTCATAGTATTATATGCTCTGCCTATAAGTTTCTTCATATTTAATGTTTTCCTCTGTTTGACAAGGATTCATCTCCTATGCCCTTGTCAGCTCCTCACCAGTCTTGCCATTTAATTTAATCTAAATTTGATGTTAAATTTCTTGCCTACCTTGCCTCAGTCGATAATCTGTGATTTTTATTATATTTCTCTGTTCAAGCTGTTACTTTGCCCATGCAGCCCAGAAAAACCCCGTCATTTTATTAAAAACCCCTTTTGATCAGTTTACTAGCCTAATATCAGTGTTACCTTATTGGTCATCTCATCTATTGAAGATTTTACAACATAGACCGGAGAGAGCCTTCTCCTGCCCCGTAGGGCTAGCTACGAGGCTAAATGGTTTGATGTTGCCTTGAGGTTTACCTTTCTCAGCCTTAGGTGAAATTTCAAGCGCTAACAGACGGCATAAATTGTTTGCCTGGAAAACACCCTTGCCATAATTTTTGGAACTGTTCTTATAGGTAGGAAAAACCTTTGTTCAGAAGGGGAGAGGATATGACTGAAAATCATTGACGCATCCATGGGCCGAGGTTGCATACTTCATCATGCGATACATTACTTGTGAAGGTTGGCTTTCTACTTTGTTTAAATATCATTTTAAGCTTCTAGCATGTCTTCAATTCCGTCAATTTCATTCTCTAGAGATTCCATTTTTCTTGTGGAACAATATTCAGTTAATGGCATGGTCTGCGCGCCGGTCGCGCCGAGCATTGGTAGTCCTCATAAACCATGGACTTGTCAAGTTGTTGGTGGTGCATGCCCTGTTACAAACCCTTGTAACCTTGCCACAATTTTTTGAACTAGAAGAAGAGGAGCTCGTGAATATGATGCCAGCAAGGGTTGAGGAAGAATTGTTGGAGGAAGAAGGAGCCGCAGTTGACGGTGTTCCAGCGAAACCAGCGTCCACTGCCAAAGAATTAGGAGAAATGGGGGAACAAGTGACGGAAGAAGCGAAGGAAGGAAGGGAGGAAGAAATGTCAGAACAACTAGCCGATATGGGGGATAGAGACAGAATTGGAGAAATTCAGGCAGAAGGCTTTGAAAGAATGGAAATTGAGGAGATTAATCCTCAATCTCCGCTCCCTGCTTCCCCGCCTAGAGGACAAGGAAATTATGCTCTCCTACCCACACAGTAAGAGAAATAATCTCTCATCCATTATTAAAGTTTGTAGGAGCACTTGCAGGAGAAAACACCACTGTTGAGACTACTCGACAAGAACAAGTGTCAACTGTTGAGCCAATGAGAGAGGAAGCTACCTTGACACTCCTACACAAGAACAACTACTGACTGGTGAGCAAAATGAAGAAATTATTGTTGACACTGTTACACAAGAACCAATGTAGGCTGGTGAGCAAACTGAAGAAATTATTGTTGACACCGTTACACAAGAACCGGTGTCGACTGGTGAGCAAACTGAAGAAATTATTGTTGACACCGTTAAACAAGAACGAGTGTCGACTGGTGAGTAGATTGAAGAAATTAATGTCGACACTATTACACAAGAACCAATGTCGATTGGTGAGTGAATTGAAGAAAGGGGTATTGTAGACACTTTTCCACAAGAACTAGTGTCAACCCCCGAGCAGTTGGATAGAGACATGGCTGTTGGCACTGACCCGCAAGGGCCAAAATCGATTCCTGAGAAATTGGAAGGAGAAAACAGGGAAACAGAATGACCACAGGAAAAAATGTTGATGATACTACACTTCAAGAACTTGTAGTGCCTCTTGAGCAATTTGGAGGAAATGTGGAGGTATCGACACCTGTAGAAGAAGGCACTGAAGCCACTCCTCGACTTGTTGAACACATCGAAGAAATAAGGGTAAAAGAGGAACTGGCTTATGAGTTAGCTGACGTCAATCTGCCAAAGCCAACGCCGACCGTGAGACCGATGGAGGAGGTCATTATTAAACAACAAGAATTCGTTGAACAATGTGAAAAAGGGAAGGCTCCCATATAAGACCGGTACCGGTCACTGTTTAGGGAGAACATGCAATTAAAACTGGAAATTACTATGTTGAGGAGATGAGTGAGAAGGAAAAATATGAACGACGGTCAAGCTACAGCGAATCCCAGAGCCGAAACAACTTTGGAAACATTATAGATTGAAGAAAGGCCGACGACCTTCCCAGCTACACACACCAAGCCATTTTTGCATTTGATTGAGTCTCGGGAGTTTCTGATGACCGCAAAAATTCAGAAATGGAGAACCATTGCTTCTCATCTTCAGTAGGGATTTATCTGTTTAGAAGATCACTGAAAAGAAGTGAAAGGAATTCAGGAACAAGCAGCAAAAGTGGTGGCTAATCATGTCACCCAAATAGAAAAATCTAAGCAGAAACAAGAAAAACAACAGAAAAAAGATTGAAGAATTACAAGGGCAAGTTCAGCTACTAAAGGATGACAAGGATGAAATGTTCGCCCTAACACAACAGGTAATGGCATGCCGACCTCCTGCTAACTGCTATGTTTTTTTTCTTCACAAGCAATATCTATTTCTGTGTCTAGAAAGTATCCACCAGGAAATTAGCCATGACATAGAAGACCTTATGCAATTCCTGTAGATCCTGAGAGCTCACAATTTATTGAACCAACACTTGATGTGTGAACTTTATATGCATAATTACATCCTGGAAAATGATCAGTCATTCAACCCAGTGTCGTATGTGGGAGACACTCAACTGAGACACATTTACCTCTTGCATGATTAATCAGGTTAAATGGAAGAAAACCTTTGACACGTTCGAAGAGAATCAAGCAAATCATCCACTTGTGATTATGAAGGAACATTGTCAATCAATGGATATTTATAACTAACATTGAACATTTCTACAGTTGAAAGGATGAAAGGACCAGATGTTGACAACACAAAAATGGTGTGTTGACATGTGTTTGAGGAAGATCCTTACTTGTCAGGAGGAAGCCTAGGACGCCTGTTGGAAATGATAGATGTCGTCATCATCAACAGTGTGAGTGTGTGAACCTTTTGGGGCCCCTAATTTTTCTCGAGCTGTGGAGCGAATCTTGCAGTATATCGCATGCATATGACAGTGTGGTACCCGATGGATAGGTTTGAGATTTCAGTTTCCCATTATTTGGCTGCCTTCTGAGCAATACACACCAACCTATGTGATAGCAGAAGACTGGTGGAAGGACATCATTCATACCAACAGTTTCAAGCTCCCCGAGATAGATAATGTCACAAGATACAACCTTGCGCAACTTCATGTCAACCACAGTGGTTCCAACCCAAACCTACGTAGAAAGCGAGCTACATGAGGACATGCAGAAAAACCAATTGAGGGGAGATGTTGGTTGTTAAATTTGCCTACTTTTTATCTACCTTTTTATCCATTTCCTTCACCTATTTCACGTATTCGCGAGGTTAATTTGTATCTCAAGCAATGAAGGTATATCTATCTGTCATGTCTTTTTGAAATATTAGTCGATGAAGCGTAGTCCTAGGGGAGCATTGCTTATGCGACTTACTAACTCATGTTTCTTTGCAGATTCGAAAGGATGATGATCAATAGGCTAAAATTCAGCGTATGGTTATTGATGAGCTGGCAGCGTTAATCTGAGGATGCTGGCTGTAACGATGTTCAACTGATTAGACCCTGTTGGACCAATGCATTTGCTATATTTGTATTTTGTTCTTTCCTCAAAGATCATTGTGTATTTGTAGGCAGACAATTGTCGTAATCTTTGGAATCGTCGATACTATTCTTGAAATATTGAAATGTATAAGTAAGGTTACGAAGGCATAAAAGAGGGCTAGATAGCTAAAGAGAGGGAGACAAGAGAGTTATGAATGTAACAACAAACTTATGTATTTTCCTTTTTGATTAATGAAATCTTGATCTTCTAAAGTATTAACTAGTCTTCGATCTTCGCCACAACCTTGATCGAAGAGTTGGGCCCACTCTCCTGATCAGGTGTTGTTGGATTAGTGGTGTGTGTAGATTTATTTCTGTCATGATTATTTCTTTATCGTTGTAATGGTTCACTAAGTTTGTATTGCTATGAATATTAATTTGTTGCTACTCTGATCATTGTTACTGTATTGGTTGTTGTTATAGATTGTTATATTGTTGATTGAATGATCGATGTTGGGTAGGGAAACTGTGGCCTGCATCGACTTTGCACGGCAGCCCTGAAACAATTAGATGAGCCTCGGGTTGACAATTAATATGCAAAAGGGTGAATTCTATAATTCATATATGAACACCAACACCTTCCAATCATAAGTGACATCCATCAAAGATAGTGTCGTGGGTCTCAGAAAGGGGGCATTCACCACTACGTTATGCTTTCCCTTGACATTCTCAATATCAAAGTCGTAGGCCTGAATTTTACTCACCCGCTTCTACTTCCTTTCTTGTAATGTCTGCTGCTTTAGGAAAAATCAAAGACTGTTGTTGGCAATCTTCACCTTGAACCGGTTGCCCACCAAATGTTGCTTGAACTTTGTTAGTGCATGCATCAAGGCCAACATCTCTTTGTCGTAAATAAAGTATTGTTGCTCATGGGGTAGCGGTTTTCTACTCTCAAATGCAATAAGATGGCTCCCTTATATCAACACAACCCCAACCCCTTTACCAGAGGCATCACACTCCAAAACAAACGACCGTGTGAAATCCGGTAAGGCCAAAATATGACAGTTGCTCATGACCATCTTGAGGTGCTCAAAGGCCTCTTGTGCGACCTGTGTGCACTCAAAAGCCCCCTTTTCAGTCAAATTTGTCAGAGGTACTACAACCTATTAGGATCCACTCACAAACCTCCTGTAATACGTGCAAATGCCTAAGAACCCTCTCAAATCAGTCACATTCCTTGGTGTTGGCCAATCTAGAATGTCCCTAATCTTCTCCTAGTGTACCTTCACTCCATCCTCCCTTATCATGTGCCCGAGGTACAACATTTATGTGAGTCCAAACTCACATTTGGACATCTTTGCAGACAACTACTACTCCTCAAATATGCGAAGTACTACCTCCAAGTGTTGGAGGTGCTCCTCCCAAGTCCAACTATACATGAGAATGTTGTAAAAAAAGACAAGGACAAAGCACTGCAACTGCCCACGAAACACACGGTTCATATAGGACTGAAATGTAGCCGGAGCATTGGTTAGCCCGAAGGGCATCACCAAGAACTAAAAGTGTCTTGTGGATATCATGCTCCCTCACCCGGATTTGGTGATACACCGAACGCAAATCTATCTTAGAGAAGTATCTCGCTTTTTTAAGCTCATCCATAAACTCATTGATGCATGGAATGGGGTATTTGTTCTTCGACTTCTTGTTGAGGGCCCTGTAGCCAATGCACATGCGGGAGTCTCATCCTTCTTCTTCACCAGCACCACAGAAGAAGCAAAGGGACTCGAACTAGGCCTGATGTGCCCCAATGTCAGCAACTCCTGTATTTCCCTCTCGATCTCATCTCGATAGGCTTTGATATGGCTATACAGAGTAGTGATGACCGCATGCACTCCCTCCTCCAACTCAATAGTATTCTTTAATACTCGGTATGGTGGTCTACTTGGAGGAATCTCCCCAAAATAAACCCCAGTGTCTCTCCAACAAGGCTAGTATGTCTAGATGCACAAGTCGTGTGATAGCCCCTGTCTCTGAAATCCTAAGCTCCACCGCCCACTCTATGTCCCCATGTCGTAAATCTTCCTGCATCCTATGAGCAGAAAATATCTGGGTGGGTAAGAGTGCATTCCTCTTAGTAATAATAGCTTCCCATATGGGCCTATAAACTCCATCTCTAGCTTCCGCCAATCAATGGTGACCCTCCCCAATGAGTATAACCACTAGACATCCATTACCACATTGGTGTATGGAACATCAACTACAAATAAATGATTAGTGACGGAGTAGTTCCCCGTCGTCATAGTCAAACTAGGAACATAATTTGTGCACTGCATTGTTCAGTCTCCCGGTACCATCACCGAGAACCCCTCAAATGTCTCTTTAATGCCCCTCTGCTGCACCATTTGGGAATCGATAAAATTGTGGGTGGTCCCTCTATCTACAAGAACTTATACTCATTTCCCCTACACAATCCCTCTGATCTTGAGTTTCAAGTACTTCGGAACTCCCCGAAGTGAAGCAAGGACTCCCCCTAATGGATCAAATGGTCCTCCTATATCCTGATTCGAATCGGATCCATAAACAACTGTCATAGAACCGTGACTAAAACAAGTCGAACAAATCCTTTAAGAATCCAAAACAGCAATCGAAAACACCCTAAACCAGTGGCCATGGCAGCCGACGTGGAACGACGAAGGCCCATGGAGACTGCGCAGGAGGTCGATGAAGCCCCGAAATGGGAAAAGGAGCTAATTTTCGATGCGCGTTAGCGCATTGCTGGGCAAACAGGGCTGAAATGGTAGGGCTTAAGCGCTCGGTCATGTTGGGAGACAAAGGACCGTGGGCGGAACAGTGGAAAAAGCGCCATCGTACGAAGGTGGGACCCACGACCTGGAAACCGGTGGTTTTACCCGAGGTGCCCTTGAACGGTAAGAGGTTTTGGAAAAAACAGAGCGAGCACCCTCAGCGATCGACGCGTGGCAGCGGAGGAGAGAGAAAAACCGCCGCAATCGCGCATTATCGGTCACGCAAGTCAACCGCGCTCGACGTGCGAATGACGTTGGATCTGGAGGAGCCTAGATCAGACGGCTGAGATTACGCCCGATAGACAAAGTGGAATTGACAGGGGATTAAGCCGCGATTTAAGAGGATTTGGAATCCGTTGATCGCCATGGTGGAGAAAGCAACAAATCGACAAGCGGGCTGGCGCAGTTTCGATGGAGACACGTGGCTACTTCCTGAGTGTTATGCTGACACCGAACAGGGAATTCCAAGCACACAGGCGACAGGCGAATCGACGCAGGCAGGAGAGGAAACGAACAGGCACGAAGGTCGAATGGCTAAAGCCATGAGCAGAGACAGTGAACGAGGGAGATCAGAAGAGAGATTCAGATCGAAGAGTCCAAGCGACCCAGAGAGACAGTGACCAGTGAACCCTGAGAGGAGGACTGAGCACAGAGAGCAGTAAAGCCAAGCAGAGGAGACAGAGGGCCGAGCTGACCATAGGCAACATCGAGCACCAAAGAGCTTGAAGAATCAAGCCTTCCCATAGAGGAATCTGTCCGGATTGAGCATCACAGTTGGCTCTTTCCACTGTAGACCGAGGGTCACAGAGCTGGTAGGAAGAACAAGAGTCTATGTACTCTGAGTGGCTTGGGGAATCCAAGAACCACCCTGCCAAGCAAACTCTGCTTCAGTAGAACTCATATTGAGTCCCTGCATTGTAATTTCTCTGCTGAAAGACATAATAAAACAAGGCCACACTAGCACATGAGTCTATAATACCTTTTATTTAATAAATCTTTAACTGAGGTCACTCATAGGGTGATTATCAGATCAAGTGGTATCAGAGCTCTAGGTTGTAAGGTTAGACAAGCTTGTGTTGGTTTAGCTGTGAATGATCACTAGATCAAAGCTCAAATTAGGAGAAGGAGAATTGGTGGAAACTAATCCTGAAATTGGAAGAGTCTATTCTCGAAAGACAATGTCAGAAGAAGGTTCTATAGGGCCAGACTCTCAATTCCTAGAAAGTTTCCTAGCTATAAAGTCCATGGTGGAAGAAATGTATAGGGACTTTAGAAAGCAAAAGGGTGAAGATTCATCAGGCTCTAAGCAAGATAAAGAAGAAGATGAATCTCATTCCCATGACCACTCCAAAGGAAAGGGGAAAGAAGAAAGCTTCCCTACACCTCCTAGTAGCCCTGTGCATAATAAGAAAGCATCTTTGATTAAGTTAGATGTTAAATTTGATTTGCCTATATATGATGGAGAGTTGAATGCTGAGAAGTTGGACAATTGGATAAGACAAATTGATGTGTATTGCAGAGTACAAAATATAGACTTAGACAAGAGCAAGATTCAGCTGGCAAGCCTTCGCCTAGGGGGCACTGCCTTGGTTTGGTGGGAAGGCAGAACCCAAGCTGATGTGAAGAAGCATGGTAAGACCATCTTTGTCTGGAGTGACTTTGTTTCTGCCATCAGAAAGCAGTTCTATCCATTGGCCTACATGCAACAAGCCATGATGAGTTGGCAAACTCTTCGGCAGTTGAAAGGGCAAAGTGTACAAGGGTATACTCAAGAGTTCAGAAAGAGAGCATTGATGTTAGGTATTTCATTAGACTCACCAGAAACTCTTTTGAAGCACATTGGGGGTTTACACAACTACATGAGGCATACTATCCTCATGTTTAATCCCACTAGTATATATGAGGTATCTGTACAAGCTACTCATCTAGAAGCAAGAGGAAAGAATGGAAATCCAGAAGTTGGGGGACCATCCCAACCCACTGTAAGCAAGAGCAAGGAGAAAAGAAAGCAGAAATGGAAAGCAAGGAAGGCCAACACTGCACAAAAAGGCAAAGCCTCATGCACCCACTGTAAAAAGGAGGGGCATGATGATGAGCACTGTTGGATTCTGCATCCAAAGCTCAGGCCTAAGAAGTCTGAGGGCAAGAAGAAGACGACTGCTGCAGCTATTCAGAAGGATTCGGGGCCAGACTCAGGAGATGAAACAATCATTGCAGCCACAGGTATGAAAGGTAAGAATTCTGAAGCATCTACTAGTAATTTTGCTCAATCTGTTACTGATGAAGAACGTGAGAGAAAAAGGCGTGAGCTTTTCCATATTCGAGTTGTTTCCAAATATCAAAAGATTGAGACTTTGTTTGATAGTGGCTCACAAGTAAATCTGATTTCTGAAGCAACTGTAAAGAAATTGGGATTAGAAACTACACCTCATAAGAAACCATACCCATTAGGATGGTTGAATGATAAAGCACAGCTACAAGTGACTAGACAGTGCAAACTCGAGTTTTTTTTTGGGTGAGCATTTGTAGATGAGGTTGAGTTAGATGTAATTCCTTTGGATATATGTGGAATTGTTTTAGGAAGTCCTTACTTGTATCATAGAGAGGATATTTTCTATAGAGCTGAGAACAAGTATCTACTTGTTAAAGATGGAATCGAATACTTTGTAAGAGCTCATAAGCTCAAGAATAATTATGCTCGCATAAACTCAGGACAGATGAAAAGAATGATAAATTCATGCAAACAGTTCTTACTAATGGTTGTAAAGGAAAAGAAAACTGATCAAACCAATGTATTTGAGGGTTGTAATTCTGATCAGCAAGCTGATATAGAAAAGATTGTTTTAGAGTATGATGTCTTGTTTCAAGAACCTCAAGGTCTGCCACCCAAAAAGGGAATAGAACATGATATTATTTTGCAGCAAGATGTTCCTTTGCCTAACATTGGGATGTACAGGTTATCTGCTTTAGAGAATACTGAAATCAAGAAGCAGATGCAAGAGTTGCTCGAGAAAGGGTTCATTAGGCCTAGCACATCACCATGTGGGTCACCAATCATTTTGGTGAGAAAGAAAGATGGCTCGTGGAGAATGTGCATTGACTACCGAGCACTGAATAAAATAACGATAAAAAATCGTTATCCCCTTCCTCGCATAGATGATATTTTAGATCAATTGAAGGAAGCTGTTTATTTCACCAAGCTGGATTTGCACAGTGGATACCATCAGGTCAGAGTTGCAGAGCAAGATGCATGGAATACTGCTTTCAAAACAAAGCAGGGATTGTATGAATGGCTGGTTATGCCTTTTGGCTTGACCAATGCCCCTGCTACTTTCATGAGATTAATGAATGATGTACTCAGACCTTTTCTTGATGATTTTGTTATTGTGTATCTGGATGACATTCTGATTTTTAGTAAAATGTGGGAAGAACATTTAAAGCATGTTAAGCAGACATTAGATGCTTTGAAAAGAGAAAAACTTTATGTTAAACTCTCCAAATGTGAATTTGGCAAAACCTCTTTAAATTATTTGGGTCATATAGTAGGGGGAGGTGAATTGAAAACAGATCCCTCTAAAGTGGCAGTCATTGTAAACTGGCCTAAACCCAAGTCTGCTACAGAAGTGAGAAGCTTCTTAGGAGCAGCACAGTATTGGAGGAAGTTCATTTCAAATTTCTCCTCAATTGCAGCTCCGTTACATGCTTTGACGGGATTGAACAAGGTGTTTCAGTGGGGAGGCAAACAGCAGAAAGCCTTCGACACCTTGAAAGAAAAAATTAGTACAACACCTGTACTAGCACTGCCAGATCTACAAAGACCATTTGAGATCCAAACTGATGCCAGTGACTATGCCATGGGAGCAGTGTTGACACAACATGGTAAACCCATATGTTATCATTCTGAGACTTTTAATCCTGCAATAGTTGACTATCCTACATATGATAAAGAATTGTATGCATTAGTTCAGAGTGTGAAAAAGTGGAAACATTACTTAATGGGCAAAGAAACAATAATACATACTGATCATCAACCACTTTGATACCTACACTCCCAAACTAAGTTGCAACAATCAAGACATTACAGATGGATGGGTTTTCTACAACAGTTTCATTTAGTCATCAGATATAAAAAGGGCATACATAACAAGATTGCAGACATGTTATCTAGACCCATTATAAATGCATCTACCATACTTAAGCATAATTCTGTGCTACATGAAAGCTACATAGAACAGTATGCTAAGGATATGGACTTTAAAGATGTATATGCAACTTTCAGTCAAGGCAAAAGAGTAGAAGAATTGGACTATCATGTGAAGGACCGACTCTCATATCATTATGGGAAACTCTGCATTCCACAAATTGAGAGAACAAAGATAATTAGGGAAGCACACACTTCTCTGATATCAGGTCACTTTGGGGTAAGTAAAACAGTTGCACAGTTGCAAAGGTTCTGTTATTGGCCGAGAATGAGCGAGACAGTTTCTAGGTATGTAAAGGGGTGTGCTATGTGTGCTAAAAGCAAGCCCAACAACAGAAAACTAGGCTTGTACACTCCATTGCCAGTTCCTTCTCACCCTTGGGAGAGCATTTCCATGGATTTTGTTGGAGGACTGCCTAAATCTAGGAAAGGTCACGATTATCTATATGTTGTTGTGGATAGGTTCAGCAAAATGTGTATTTTGATACCCTATAGTAAACAGATTACAGCTGAACAAACTGCAAAATTATTCTTTGAACATGTATGGGTTCATTTTGGATTACCCACTTCTATTATATCTGATCGAGACACCCGATTTGTGGGGAAGTTTTGGTCCAGTCTGTGGGAACTAATGGACACCAAATTAAAGAAAAGCACAACTTTTCATCCACAAACAGATGGCCAGACAGAAGTAGTTAACAGGACAGTGATCCAGTTACTGAGAGGATATTGCAGCAAACATCCTAAGCTTTGGGATGAGCACTTGTGCTATGTGAAGCATGCTTACAATAGAGACAAACACTTTTCTACCCAGAGATCTCCTTTTGAGACCTGCTTTGGTTTCATACCAAGGTCTCCCTTGGATTTTGTCTTTGGTAAAGATACCATGGTTGATGGACACAGTGATGTGGACAAAGCAACTAGGTTCATTGAACAGATCCAGGAGATCCACCAGGTAATACAAGAACAGCTAGAAAAGGGCCAGGCCAAGTACAAGGCTAGGCATGATAAGCATCAGATGGAGCATAGTTTTCAAGTTGGAGACCAAGTCTGGTTGTATATCAGCAAGGACAGGATGCAAGGTGAAGGTAAGAAGCTAAAACCTATCAGGTATGGACCCTTCAAGATACTTGAGAAGATTGGTGAAAATGCTTTTCGCCTTGATCTGCCAGCTTACATGCACATCTACTCAGTCGTGAACGCAGATTGCTTGAGATTATTTGAACCTTCAATGATTGAGGACCCTGAAGAGCAGAGTCAATTGCCTTCTGTTGATGACCTACTACCTGAATATCTTAATGAGTTGCAGGAAGATATAGTGCTGGACAGGAAGGTAAGGACGACGCGCAGTGGACAAGTGGAATACCTCAGAATTGGGCTTAAAGGTTCGAAGTGGATTGAGATTGGACAAGTGAGACAACAGTTCCCTCACTTAGTCGATGCTTGAAGAAAACCAACTTTTGGTGGTCCAAAAGCTTTTCAGTTGGGAGGTCGTGATCCGAATCGGATCCATAAACGACTGTCATAGAACCGTGACTAAAACAGGTCGAACAAATCCTTGAAGAATCCAAAACAACAATCGAAAACACCCTGAACCAGTGGCCATGGAAACCGGCGTGGAACGATGAGGACCTCGTTCAAAGCGCGTTGACCGAGGCCCATGGAGACTGCGTAGGAGGTCGATGAAGCCCCTGGGAGCCCCGGAATGGGAAAAGGAGCTGATTTTTGATGCGCGTTAGCGCATCGCTGGGCAAACAGGGCTGAAATGGTAGGGCTTAAGCACTCGGTCACGTTGGGAGCCAGAGGACCGTGGGCGGAAAAGCGGAAAAGTGCCATCGTACGAAGGTGGGACCCACGACCTGGAAACCGGCGGTTTTACCCGGGGTGCCCTTGAACGGTAAGAGGTTTTGGAAAAAGCGGAGCGAGCACCCTCAGCGATCGACGCGTGGCAGCAGAGGAGAGAGAAAAACCGCCGCGATTGCGCGTTATCGGTCGCGCAAGTCAACCGCGCTCGACGTGCGAATGATGTTGGATCTGGAGGAGCCCAGATCGGATGGTTGAGATTGCGCCCGATAGATAGAGCGGAATTGACAGGGGAGTAAGCCGTGATTTAAGAGGATTTGGAATCCGTTGACTGGCACGGTGGAGAAAGAAACGAATCGATAAGCGGGATGGCGCAGTTCCGATAGAGACACGTGGCTACTTCCTGAGCATTATGCTGACGCCGAACAGGGAATTCCAAGCACACAGGCAACAGGCGAATCAACGCAGGTGGGAGAGGAAACGAATAGGCATGGAGGTCGAATGGCTAAAGCCATGAGCAAAGATAGTGAACGAGAGAGATCAGAAGAGAGATTCAGATCGAAGAGTCCAAGCGACCCAGAGAGACAGTGACCAGTGAACCCTGAGAGGAGGACTGAGCACAGAGAGCAGTAAAGCCAAGCAGAGGAGACAGAGGGCCAAGCTGACCATAGGCAGCATCGAGCACCAAAGATCTTGAAGAATCAAGCCTTCCCATAGAGGAATCTTTCCGGATTGAGCATCGCAATTGACTCTTTCCACTGTAGACCGAGGGTCACAGAGCTGGTAGGAAGCACAAGAGTCTGTGTACTCCGAGTGGCTTGGGGAATCCAAGAACCACCCTGCCAAGCAAACTCTGCTTCAGGAGAACTCATATTGAGTCCCTGCATTGTAATTTCTCTGCTGAAAGACATAATAAAACAAGGCCACCACTGAAGCTGGACCGGAGACGTAGCCCTGGAGAATAGGGTGAACTCCTTATTAAAAATTGCTTGTGCCTTTATGTTGCTTACTGCATTTCTCTGCCGTCTTTCCTTTCAAAATGTTTGTGTATTGGCAATCTGATCGATCCGTTGTTTCAATAACACAGAACGCACACCAGCACATGAGTCTATAATACCTTTTGTTTAATAAATCTTTAACTGAGGTCACTCATAGGGTGATTATCAGATCATATCGGGTGGTGGTGGTGCTCCCCTTGATGATGTTTCCCCCTCATTTCCCCAATCTATGCCCAAATCAACCTCCTCATCCAGCTTAATATTTGAATACACCTCAGTTTAGTGGGCCTTGCCCTTGGTGCATTTGTGCCTAGGTGCCCATGGCTCCTGGAAAGTGAAGAATAACTTCCTCCTCCTAAGGTCCCTCTTGGTCTCCTCAACCAACTGTCCACGTCTTACATCCCTCTGTGGTGGTCGAGTGTCCCGATTCCCCTGTGGGGCAGTAGTTCAAGTGGGAACTAGGGCCCTAGTCTTGGGCACTGCGTCAATCATATCTTGAGTCCTGGAGATAGCGTCCATCAATGATATGGGCTTGTAGGCCATCACCTAACCACACAGTGTCTCAACAAGCCCCTCCACAAACAACATCATCAATTGGGCCTTTGAAATGTTGGTCACAATCACAGCCAGTCTATGAAACTCTAAAGTATAAGCCTTTACGCTCTCAATCTGCCTCATATTGGTCAACTCCCTGAAGTGTAGCGCGGGGTCCTTCCTCTCGAACCTCTCAATGAGCCTCTGGGTGAACTCAGTGTAAGAGGTGATGTGAATATGCCTCAATATAATTAACCCATGGTACCACCACTCCTATGCATCACCCTCCAAGTGTAAAGTAGCAAACCAGATATCATATATCTCACGCATGGGAATCAAGTGAATGCATGTGTCTAGCTTCTGAACTCATGCCCTGGCTAAACCCTTAGCTGGCCCATCAAAGTTGGGGAGTGTAACATTCCCCGCGATCTTTTGTACCTCTTGGCTAGATTGCCTCGCTCTATGGTATGTTCCGTCCCCAGTGGTACACCTCTCCTTGAGGTGTATGTACTCCCCAAAGGACATCACCCTCTTAATCCTGGCATCCAACCCCTCATACTCATCAATGCCTGATGCAACTAAGTGGACTAAGTCCGCAACTAGGTCTGGCTCCCTCTCAGGGTCTGTCTCATCCATGAAATGAGGCATGGTGGGACGACCCGCATGCCCACACAGTGGGGTGTGTGGGGGTTGATAGGTACAGATGCCTCCTCCGGCTCTGGAACCCCCATCACCCTGGTGCTCTCCCTTCGGTCTCCCATTCACCTGCAAGCCTTTTAACTGTTGCATCATGTCCATCATGAGTTTCCCTTTCCTCAACATATCTCGGTTGGTCCTCTAAAGTTACTCGTTGTCCTCCCAATTGTCCATGTGGCCCCTGACGTTTTCCACCTCCGTATCATAAAATTGGTCTAGTTCTCCCTCTCTACCTCAACCCCTTCCTCTGTCTCTATGTCAATACACTACTCCACCAAACGACCCTATTATCACCTACTCTTAAGCCCATAACTCACCAAGGACATGATTTGATACCATTGTAATATTCCTATTAGGAAAAAAAATCGGTGATATTAAGACAAAACACAAGCAAAGATAAATTTTCAGCAAACCATGAAACACCCAGAAATTACACTAGAATTGCTCCAAAATCAACCAATTTATTAAATTTGTAGGAGTATAATGCAAGAACGTGTGCACCTAGGCTTTCCAAAGCAAGCTAGAGAATCCTAGATGAAAATTTGTTGCCCGGACACAAACGAAAGACTTCCTCTACAAGGTAGTGGACTGGCCTTAGAATTTTTGCATTGTTGGCTAATTAGGAGCCATGTTTGAGCCCCAAAATCTGCCCAAAAAATTTTGACAAATTAATTTTGAGCTCCCCACCAAAAACCCATAAAGGGTTTCCTCTAGTATTGATGCTCCAAAATCACCCCCAAATACCTAGAACTTCTCCACTACCATAAAATTACGGCCTATTGGAATTTTTTTCTTTGCAACCATCCAAAATGCTAGAAAACCCCCCTTAAGCACTCTCCTTGCCTTCACAAATCACTCCAACCTCAAATTCCTTCATCCAAGCCACCCCCCCAAATGACTCCACCAAAAACCGTGTTGCCCAAGAACACTACTACGCAGACCCAATGCAAGGAAACTTCAACCTGCGTAAATGACACTCTTCAAGGTTGTAGTTGACCTAGAAATAACCAGCAAATTATCCAAGGAAATGAGCAACAAGATTCCAACACTCCTGTCCCCGAAAATTCTCCCTCACAACTGTGTGGCTCTCTGATCTGCGTCCCAATTGATGCAAACAATTCGTACCACTTGTTTCCTGCCTTCTCCAGCCTCCACAAAATTCTTGTGAGACCTCGTAGGTGGCACTCAAGATCCACAGAAGGAAAGGGTGAGTCTTCTCCATGGAAAACTCATGTGCTCAACAACACTTGTAACCCAGCTAAACAACTTGAGCAACAAAGGTAAATGATAAAATGTCAAAAGGTTCCAATAGTTGCTCCCTTCCTCATACTTATACTAGCTGCCCCTTGCCCCATGTGGGTCCCTCCATCAAAATTCAATTTTCCCCTTTGTCATTCGATGTTCTCTTCATGGGGTGCGTATTCCATGTGGGTGTGGCCCCCACATTCCACTATCAAAATAATTCGACCCACTTTTCCTTAGTTGGTGTCCAAAAATTGTATTAGCCTCCAAAATTGCAAAAATGGGTAATTTCCTTCTTAGGCAAAATTTATTGAGAAGGGATATTACAACAAACTTTCTAACATTCTTGTTTTTGTTGGGCCAAAAATACCTCTCCTTTACCAACATTGTGATCTTATCCATGACAAAATTTCCACCCTTTACTAACATTGTGATCTTATCCATGACAAAATGTCCACCTAGGCCTCCACCATCTAGCTCCTCAACAAGATTTAATCTCATTGACCCTTGAGGAATTCACAATTGTTGATTTTTAAATAAACACTCTTCTTTGATATTATAGTCTAAGAACATGGTTATGTCCACACTCCAAGGTTATTTACAAGTTCTCCAAGCTTCTCCAAAATCGATATCTTCTCCATACATCTCCTTTATGCTTTCCAAACCTACCACTTCTAGGAACAATGTGTTGAGTAACAACACACTCCTACTCAAGGCATATGCAACTTTGTTTGACTTTCCAAACCTATTCTTCAAAACAAATGTATAACCTTGCAAGAATTCAACCCATTTAGAATCACTTTAATTCAACTTACCTTGATTGTTGATATATAATAATGTCTTGTGATTAGCAAACAAGATAAATTCCTTGTGAAAAAAATAGTGTATCCACTTCTTTAAGGCCTACACAATAACATAAAATTATTGATCATATATGAAATACTTCTTCTTGGTATCGTTCAAATTTCATTGAAGAATTCTATCGGTCTGACTTCTTGACTTAAAATTACTACAATTGTTGTCCCACTTGCATCACAATAAACTTCGTAGACTTTATCAAAGTTTGGAAGTTCCAAAACATGTTTCTTTGTCAACTTGCTTTTCAAATTTGAAAATTCTTTCCCTATTGGTATTATCCATTTGAAATTCTCCTTCTTAAGGCACCCAGTAAGAAGTGCACAAATATGGTTGAAATTCCTAATGAAATTCCAATAGAAGCTTGCCAACTGATGAAATATCCTCACTTCAAAAGTAGATTGAGGTGTTTTCCATTCCAAGATAGCCTTCACCTTCTCATAATCCATCTCCAAACCTTCCTTGGAAATCACAAATCCCAAGTACCCTAACTCATCCTACATGAATGTAGATTTATTCAGGTTGATTAACAACTTCTCTTCTTTCAACTGCTACAAGACTTTCCTCACATGTTCCACGTGCTCCTCTATGTTTTTGTTGAAAATTAAAATTTCATCCAAGTACAGTATAACAAATTTTCCCAATAATGGTTTCAGTACCTCATTCATGAGCCTCATTAATGTCCCAAGGGCATTAGTCAGTCCAAATGGCATAACCAACCATTAAAACAGTCCATCCTTCGTCTTGAACGCAGTCTTCCACTCATCACCTTCCTCATTCAGATTTGATGACGACCGCTCTTCAAGTATATCTTTGTGAAATATGCATCCCCACTCAAACAATCCACAATATCCTCCATCCCTGGCAAAGGAAATAGGTACTTGATGGTTATCCTATTAATGGCTCTAGAATTTGTACACATTCTCTGTTCACCTATCTTCTTTAGAGTTAATATTGCTAATACAACACATGGACTCAAACTTTCTCTTATCATTCCTCTATTAAGCAACTTTTGTACCTGGATATTTACTTCTTCATTCTCTGTTGGAGTCATCCTGTAAGGTTCCTTATTTGGTAAGCTCGATCCAGGAATCAAGTCAATCTGATGAGAAATACTTCTCACGAGAGGTAGTCCTCTTGGCAATTCATCATCAACAATCTCCTTGAATTCATCTAACAAGGATTTAATTTTTGTCAGAATGGTTCCCAATTTCACTTCCTCTGGCGCAACCTTTGGAATAATTGCTAAAACATAAATTTTGCCTTTTGGTGCCCTCATGTACAAACTCCTTGGTT